>OZ012620.1:2936785-3616248 GCA_963942555.1 Aleiodes leptofemur
TCTCTCTCTCTCTCTCGGGGGACCGTGACGGCTGTGGTCATGCCCCAAGGTGCATGGCCTTGGTCCAGCTGCCGCACCCTCCGGATTCACCGCTGGCACAGTCCCAACTCCCGGAGAGGTACTGGGCTTCGGTTCTGACGTCGACGCCTCCGGACTCAAGTTCGGGTAACGCTCGGTCGAGGGCGCTGATCCGCCTTCCCTCGTCTGCCGAGTCTGATTCACCGAACTCCTCCTCGCTCCCTCCGGCACTGGTATCGCTCCCCGAGCTGTGGACGTCGAGAAATGGCGCCAGTAGTCCAGATTTCCACCCATTCCGTGGACCTCCACACCTAAGACCGTGGCTCTTCTGCGCAGGTGACGGGGGCTTGGTGCTGTTTGCTCCGACCACGCTTGCTTGTGCGGCCTCCCTCGTCTGCGCGGTTCTCCGGATCGCGGGCCGCTGACTCCTCCGGTTCCTCGGCTGCTGGTGTTGGCCTCGGTGTTGGTGGTGGCGTTGGTGGTGGTGTTGGTGCTGGTGTCAGTGGCGGTGTTGGCGCTGGTGTCAGTGTCGGTGTTGGTGCTGGTGTCGGTGCCGTTAGTGGCATCAGCGGGTTTGGTCACTCCGCGCTCCGGAGAGGGTGGTCCTCCTGCTCTAGTGCAGGAGTTCCCCCATCGGGGGCTGGTATTGCCTCCTTGGGACCAGTCTCCACCTCCTTGCTGGATTCATCTTCTGTGTCTGACAGGGGAGATGTTTCGTTAGTCATGAACTTACGGAGATCTTTCACGCGTACACGCTCAACAATCTTTCCGGCAGTGTCTCACAGATCGTAGCACACCGGAGAATGTCTTTTCATGACCTCATACGGCCTTGTGTATTTGGCCACTAGTTTAGCAGAATAGTAGTCAGCGGCATGAGAGAGCTTGTAATTACGGCACCATACTTGGTCACCTAATTCGTACGTTTCATCCCTATGACTCTGGTCGTACCGTGTAGCTTGTCGTACTTGAGATTGATCCAACTTCCGGAAGACCAGGTCATGGACCAATTTCATTCGTTTGCTTCTCTCACCCCACTTTTCTACATCTCCTGGTGCTATGACCTCTGGCTGCTCTATCTGCCGTTTCAGATTATGGACCTGGTCCGGATTACGTGCCATATTGATGAATGCGGGAGAGAAACCTGTAATGGATTGAACGGAGGTATTAAGGGCAAACGCCAATTCGGGAAGATAAACATCCGAATCCCGCTGATTCCCCTTGCAATAGATCCCTAGAATCGGCTTTATCGTCCGGTTCACCCTCTCAACCGGATTTTCTTGCGGGTGGTACGGTGGTGTGGTGATATGCTTTATTCCCGCTTCTTTCAGATGATTCTTGATGTATCTCGCGGTGAATTCCGTTTCACTGTCCGTGAGGAAGTCCTTAGGGAATCCCCAGCGGCATAACACCTGTTTCCGGACAGCCTCCCAAAATGCTGTGTCCGTTGCTTTCCGCAGTGGGCACAGCTCAACGTATTTGGTGAATAAGTCCTGCATCACCAACACATATGCATGTCTGCTGTGACTCAGTGGAAAGGGTCCCGTTATGTCCACTGCGACTACCGTCCACGGTTCTTCTACCACCCGCTCCCTCATCAGTCCAGCCGGTCGTTGTTGCGAACTTTTGAAGGCTTGGCACAGTTCGCACCCCCGCACGAATCTGAAGACATCCGTGTATATCCCCGGCCGATAAAAATCCCGGTGTACTTTGGCATAGGTCTTCTCGATGCCTAGATGTCCGGACTCTGCAGGTCCATGCATGTCGTTGAGGATGCGCCGATGTAACTCAGGTGGTACAACGAGCTTTCATGCATTGAGATCCGGCATGAAAGGTTCCAAATAAAGATTTGGCCGATGATAGTACAGCCATTCGTCCTCCACATACCAATCCAGATATTTGCTCGGCAGCTCCTGTACCTTTTGTCTCTTTCGTAGGTACCACAGATCTTCCGTATACCCCAGCGCCGCAATCTGCTGATTGGAGTCTTCATACATCCTCGACAGTGCGTCCGGAACAACGTTCTCCGACCCCTTCCGGTATTGCACCTCCATGTCTTGCGTCTACAACGCGAGAGCCCAGCGCCATAGCCACTGATTGGTGTCTTTTAACTTCCACAGCCACTTCAGGCTATGGTGGTCCGTGATGACTGTGAACTTCGACCCCTCGATATAGGGCCGGAATTTCTTAATGGCCCACACGACAGCCAGGCACTCTTTCTCGGTGACGGTATAATTAATCTCCGCGGCTTGCAGTAATCTCGACGCGAAGGCTATTGTTCGTTCTCCGGATTCTGTCTCTTGGGTCAGCTTTGCGCCCAGTGCGAAGCTACTAGCATCCGTGTGAATGGTGAACGGCTTGGCAAAGCTGGGACGTGCCTACACTGGCGTATCGATTACGGCATTCCGTAACTCTTCGGAAGCCGATTATTGCTCCAGACCCCATTCATAGTTCATCGTTGAGCCTAGTCCGGATGTCATTAGGGCCTGGATGGACGCTGTTGATTGTCCAGCCCTTACTACCACCCTCTTGTCCTGAGTTGTCCGGCGGTGGCAGCACTAACTTGGGCAGGAGTTTTCCGACTCCGACCAAAGTCCCCATTCGTGCAGTTGCTCAATTAGAATTTCTTCTGAGGGCAGCGCCACTCATTCGAAGACGGCGCTGATTCGCCCGTTCCTTTGGAAGAACTCCCGCCTATTCTGGGCAATCACTGCTTCATCCCTCGGTATTGGACACTTACGTCATCCGTGGCCCACTTGCCGCAGTTAAAGCATGGTTCTCGGAACTTGTTGTTGTTGACCATTCCGGAATCAGCTGCCGTTGTGCTGGCAGGTGGGCCCATTTGTTGACTCTGCTGGGTCGCTGACGGTGGAAGTCCCCTCTGTTGAGGTAGACTTGCATTAGTAGGTGATGTCCGAGGAGGAAGCAGCACTGCTGTGCTTGGCCGTTGCTGCGAATTGGCGCCTCCGGACACTCCCACTGCTGCGATCTCTTCTGGTTGTACAGACTCCCACTCCTCGCTCAATGGTTCTTCCTCTTGTTCACCGGCCAACTCCTCTTCTGGCCATTCCAACGCAGGTATCCGCCTCCGAGGAAACGGTGGGCAGCTCCCTGAGCGGTTGAATGGTGCTTGTGGCTTCTGCGTTGGTGTTGGCCCCATATTTCCACTCTTGATTTCGGCTGTCGGCTCGCGATAGTTTTGGGCATAGCGTCGATCAGCCCCGATCTTCTTCGCCTCTTCGATGAACTGTTCGCGCGACAGAATGCCCCTTCTGCTCATCCGACTACGATAATCTGGGTGGATCTTGGCGAACAACGTATCGATCTTCTGTTGGACACCATAACCCAGTCGATCCATGGCTGCCCACATCGTTGGCAAGTACGTACTAATCGATTCGTCTTTTGCCTGCGTTCGGTCGTGGACCCAGTTGTAGAGATCAGTTTTCCACTCTCTATTGGTGTACATGTTCCGGAAGTAGTACAGGAAGTCACTGTACGAGCGCACTCGATCTTTTGTTGCTGCGTACCACTGGAAGGCCAAGCCGACCATTCCTGCGGGTAATGTCGTTAGGATTTCTCGTTCTGTGATCGCGGAGCTGGTGCAGAAGAACTCAAGCTTCGTCAACAACTGCTCGGGATCCTCTTCCTCTTTGCCGTGGAACGTGATGTCACTCTTCCGGAGCGTATCGGCTACTCGAGAGTACTGGCCTCCAAACGAGTGCTCAGCTCTCGTGAACGGGTGTGTTCGGCTAGTCAGGTCCATGTATGCGGGGTCCGCTTCCCGTTCATACCTTATTCCTTCTTTTTCTTCGTCATCGCCTTCCGGACGATCGCCTTCGGAGCGGTCGTTGTCGTTACCTCGATTGTCTCTTGGTGGCCCTCTTCTCCAATCGTCACCATCACCACGGCCCGGTCCTTTGCAAGGATCATTATCATCATCGTCGGGATCTCCTCCCGGCCCTCGACCGGGTCCTGCGGACGCTCCTTGCCTCATAGTGTGCTGTTGGTTTGGCACATTCTGGCGTGTAGGATGGCCTGGAGTGCTGGAAAATCCTGGCAGTTGGAACGTGTATGTGGTGCCAAACGCTGGTGGTTCTGATGCTTGATAGTTCCACCTAGCATCTTGTGGGACTCGACTGTTCTGCTCCGGCAATCCGGACTTTGGCTGGCTCCACTTGGCTTGCTGTGATGCTCGACTGTTCTGATAAGCCGACGCTGGTGGCTGTTGACTCCACTCCGCTTGATGTGGAGCCTGGCTCGCCTGATGAGCTGGCCTTAGCGGTGGCCGAGTCATTCCCGCTGTCGGTGATGTTTGGCTGTTTTGGTGCTCTGGTGATTGGTTGTTCTGGCGTGGGGGTTGATTGTCCTGATTGGGCGGAACTGGTGGTGCTGGTGGTGGGCCCTGTGGAATTGGTCCAGTTTGTGACCTTTGGCTGTTCGGTGGTGTCCCTCGATTTTGAGGTATCCCACGGAAGTTTTCCTTCCAGTTGGCCTATCCGGTATTCCGGAACTGATACGGGTTCGGACGAACTTCGTATGCCGTGGGGGCTGGGCTGCCACTCCCTGACCACGCGTCATTGCACTCTTGTTCATTCTCATTTTGTCCGAGGCCAGCGGAAGTCCTTGGTGGTGTTGGCCCCCAGTATACTCGATCGGTTCGTCCCATTGGATTGATCGGTGATTGTGGTGGTTGGGGAGGATTTGGATGGATTCCGTCCCAATCCACGAAACCATCGTTTGACTGTACATTTTCCCCGCCATGCCCTGGTTCCGGAGTGGGTAGGCCCGACTGGGTCTCAACTCCGGCCGGCTGCGATGTCTCAGTAGCTGCCGGGCTCCTTGATGCAGTTAACAGGGGGTTGGCCCGTACTGCCTGCTCGTTTTGCTGCTCTTCTTCTGTCACTTGAGCTGCACTGATCGACGGATCGTCCGGTGTTACGAAGATGCAGACTTCCGGAAAAATATGCGATGGTGGAATTTGTTCGCTGCTTCGGCTAACGCTTGTGTTTGGGTTCAACAAGTGTGCCTCAGTCAGTCGTCTGCCCGTCGATGCCTGTTGTACCAAAGTCTGGCTCTGAGAGAGCGAAGTGCTCGTGGTGAGATCTAGGGGAAATCCTCCCATTGATGGCAATTTCTCGATGTGAACTCTGGAGCTAGCTATTGAGCTGTTGCTACCGGATCTTTCCTCTAAGGGGCACAGTGCTGCGTGTGCCGTCTGGTTGGCCCTCGTGTGGTCAGGGGTCGATGTGAGGTCGAATCGGCCATTAGCCAGTGAGTGATACGGGCTAGCTGTCATCCGCCGGTACTCACTGGACATCTGCACCGATACCACATGCATCATGTGCTGGTACGCCTGCTCCAATGGGAGCTGCTTGGGTGTGCCTTCCACTGGCGTGAACGACAGTATTCCCGTCGCCCTTGCAGCTCCTAAAGCTGCTGCTGATACCCACGTGAAGTCAACTCCATGGTCCCATTGAGCTGCACCCACTCCGTTCCGAGCTACCACTCCATATCTCCAGGCTCGATCTAGTACTTGGCTTGGCGACTGGCCCAACACCTGGAGGCCCAGGCTGTCCATTCGCACTATCAGAGCTGGGAGTGGCTGGAACTGCAGTATCTGCATCACGCATTGTGTGGGTACGTTGGCTGGAGCCAATCTTCTCCGGAAGGTAAACCTTTCTCCCGGGCCTACTCTCGGCCACTCCGGATCAGGTAGTGCTGCTAGTTGCCTGTTCATGGTATCCGCTACTCGATCGTTGCTGTCTCGTTGTCGGATTACCCTTCTCGAATGCTGATCTTGTTGTCGAACTAGAACGTTCGATTGCTGCTGCTTGGTTGTCGAAGTAGAGCTTTCAACTGCTGCTGTTTGGTTGTCGAACTCGTGATGTTCGACTGCTGCTGTTCGATTGTCGAACTAGTGATGTTCGACTGCTGCTGCTTGGTTGTCGAACTAGTGATGTTCGACTGCTGATGTCTCGTTGTCTCTGCGATGATCTTCCTCTGATGAGCGAATAGAAGTGTTCGAGGAATGATGTCTCGCTGGCGTCGTGATGTCCCGCGCTGATCGATGCATCCGCCGGCTCCTCTCTCACTTACAATATTTGTTCTGTTTCGCTTCCGATGATCCCCCCCCCCCCTTATGACTTCTTTGACTTCCTTTTTCTCCCCTTATTGTAGGTTTTTAGGAGTAGGAGGTTGAAGGAGGTTAGCTTAGTCAAGCTTGAGGGAAACAAGACAAGACATAATCCAGACCAGTTCAGCTGAGTGTGTTATATGTGAGCTAACTACTGAAATATTCTCGTGATCAGCCTCAGTTTACTCTACTCAGGTGTCGCTCGGTACCACGCGGTCGCCCAGTGCTGGAACTCTTTAGTTCCACTCTTTCCGGTACTTTCCGGCTACTACCAAACCTTTCCCACGAGCTAGGCCGACTAGCAAACGATTTGAGGGGTTACCAAACTCTTCCAAGCGCTACTATATGTTTTGAGGAGACTACCAAATAGTTTGGGCCTCCGGAATAAGGGTTTGGTTGGAGTACCAAACGATTCGTCGATTTTAATCCTCTCAGCTTCCGGTGTCTCTATTTGAAATATCCGGTAGTAATATTTTAATTTTTGATTTCGAATTCCCGGTTCATTTCAGAAAATAATAATAATTTTTACTTTTCAAATCCCTCTTTGAATTTATGAAATAACAATCACTTCCAGTTCTCGAATTCTTGTGTGATTTTATCAAATAATAATATTTAATTTTCAAATGTCCTTTGCCTTATAAAACAATAATAATGATTTGATTTCTGAGTAGTTCCTTGACTTCCGAAAATTTAGTTAGTTCCCGCCTAAATTCTCCTCTATTAATTGAGAATAGAACTCTCAATTCCCCGTGGTTCTGTGGTGTTCAGAACCGAGAGGTTAGGTTGCGTGTTCTGTAACGAGGCTAGAAATTCAGGTGGAATTCCTGCCTCGTTGTGTGTAGGTGCGTGTGTGTGTAGTAGGTGCGTGTGTGTATAGTAGGTGCGTGTATGTGTGTGTATTCAATGCCAGAATTCTGAATTTACAATTCAAAAGAGGGTTTTCTACAGCGGAATCCGGAACCACCACCGTTGCTCAGCTTACTGCAGCGCCCTCTGTGTTAAGACTCACCGTCAATTACGTGGAATTAATATTCGGGGTTATTCTTGCCATAAATAATATGAAAATGACTATTTGTTCAATGAATTATCTCTTCAATTGTTAGAAATATAATAAGTCCGGTTTTCCTACTATTTGAATTTGGTGCCCGTGGCTAACATGTGTTTTGAGTGTACTTTGGGTATGGCGACACTTGACTATATCGTGAGTGTACTGGGCTTTGCCGGCCGGTGTCCAATATGGCTGACCGCGTGGTATACGACAACAACTGTTGACGCCTTTTCATGTATTTCAGATATTATGGATTATTATTTCGGAATTAGTCCGGAAATAATATCGTGACTTCATTCGTTATTTATTTGGCCACAATCGCCATGAGATTTCCGATTCATTAATGCTCAGATGCCCGAGATAATTGTGGATTATTTCTAATAATATTTAATTGGCGTGGGGACGCCAATTACGTTTCTTGGATTTTTCACAGATTTCTCCTGTAGCAAATAATTCAATCTTCGGCCAAACTCTGTGCCTGATTCATCCACAATTATTCTCTCCCGTTTTTTGGATCAATTAACCTCCAATATTCCACTAATTAATATTTATTCAATTATACCAAGGCTGAACACGCGATAACGAAATCAGACTTACTTGTGACAGCCAAAGTTCCTCTCTTCGGATTTCATACACTAATTTCTCACTTGGAGTCTCTTTAATTAACTACGCTTAACTGTTCTAATCTCTTTTGAGTCTTTGAATTCACTTAATATTACTTGACTCATTACTAATTATCTTAATTAAATACACAATTATTACGGAGACTTAAAAAGTACGTTGTATGTATTTGGCAGTTATTACAGGAGTGGGGGTTTTTTCTACAAACCGTGAAAACCTTCACTCCTGTCTCCGGCAGGTGCTGCCTCTACCGCTGAACCATCGATAATCAATTATCGATCGTAGAAATAATGTATTTTCCGTAGGAGATGGGAGAGGGCACCTCGGCGATAAACCCCTTTTACGACCACCTCGTAACAAACTTCTCTCGCGTAGCGTGACATCCGTCCGTAACTGTTGAGCCATAATTTTCACCCGTAGACTCCTTGTGTAGCATTCCTCGTAGCACTCCCGTAGATAGTAACCAAGTAACTGTGAGAATATGTCATGCATAATGGATTGGTTACAGGAATCGCAGGAGAAAATGGAGTTGATGGCGAAAAGGAGTCCCCATCAAAAAAGCAGGAGGAGAAGGATGAGGGCCAGAGGAAGAAGGAGAAATAGAAGGAAGAGGGGAAAAAGAAGAAGGAGGAGAATGAACCTGATGAAGCCACAGTTATGTCGTGTGTCCGGCATGAGGACCTTTATTGGAACCCCATCAAGCCGTATGTGGATTACCTTTGGGCTGTTGAGAACCACCACCCAGGCCTAATTCGTGCTCTGGAAGGGCTCGCCCAAACAGCCCTGTCCTACACAGCAGGCATCAACTCCCTCCCCGAATTCCCGTCACGACCACGCAAGAGTGCCTCCGCGGACAGACTGCTGGGTCCTCTCCTTAGACGTCTCGATGCCAAAGCCATAGCGAAAGGTTTCATCCCCCACGCCAGCCAAGAGCTCGTCCACTGGAACAATCCCTAAGACCCGTAAAAACCCCAAACTCCACAAAACATAAAAAAAAAAATATGCTGAGAAACCGGTCGAAGACGTGCTGGAACTTCACCCAACACCCGAAGATAAAAACCTTCCCGTATCGCCCCTCAAACAAACACCTCCAGAATCCCAAAAGTCCAAAACCCGTCGGCGTACCCCCGGTCCAATCACCCCAATCCTCACTGATTTTAAAATCCCTAATGTCCCTAAACCAAAAGTCCCCAGTTAACCCCAAGTCAAGCACCAACCCCTTCAAGACCCACTGCTCCAGCCCCCAATACAAAACCCAATGTCCCTACACCAAAAGTCCCTAGCCGTACGCCTAGCCCAGTACGAACCCCTCGAATCCCCACAACTCCAACCACCATCCCAGAACCTAGAGATCTAGTTCCCGAACCCTTCTCCAAAGCTGCCGGTAGTGGAGAGCACGGGAAACTTTATTCCACTGTCGTGAGCACCCAAGTTCCCAACATTACGTCAAACACCGTAACCACGTCACAGGCTAAGCTCAAGGCCTTAGCCTCCACCGCTACGTCTGCATCGAGCAGCACTGCCCCAAAACCTCGTACCATCAAGAATCCACTGCCATGTTATCTCGATGGCACCAAGGTCGACTGGCCAGGACCTGAATTTGACATCCAGAACCCCTGTAGCAAGTGGTGCTTCAAGTCCACTACGTGGGCCACATCCTCAGCCGATGCGAGAATACAGACGAGGAAGTGTATTGTCACAAGTGTGGTGCGGCAGGTGCTCCCAAACACTTATGTACCCAACAAAACATGCACGAGCACTGGGAAAACAAACACTTTAGCAAAAACCCAGGCTTGTTCTTCAATCTCCCACATGCCCCATCAGCGAAGAAGCAGCAAGCTTCCAAACTTCCCACAATCCCCGTACCAACACTCCCAGGACCCCACACAACCTCCGTCACGACAATTCCCAAGACCCCAGTGCCAGTATTGTCCTTAAAAATCCCAGCACCCGTCACATCACGACCTCGAACAGTCGTCCAAGAACTCGCAGTTCTGTCGCGCCCAACTCCGTAAAACGTGCTGCCAGTCTACCTCCCAGCACGTCAACCTCGAGGTCTGACAGCCCGATGTCAAAGACGAATGCCAAGGCCTGGCACTTGCCTGCAGCACCACCGTCACCAACTACTCCCGTCGCGCAACCAAGACCCCTCAGTCCAGTGTATCCTTGTACCACACTGCCAACGTTGTTGGAGATGACACCCGAGGAGTATAAGGCTCACTGGGAGAAGATCCAAGAGGAAAGGACCTGGATGGAGCAGGACGCGTTCTCGAGTTTCGGGTACGCTCACTTCAGGGGTAAGGACGAAGACAAGGAGGAGAGGAAAGGCGGGAGAGGAGCCAGAGAACGCCACTGAATGCCGGAAAGAGCACCCTCGCTGAAATGAGATCTGTGACGCAACTAAAGACTGATTGATTGTAAAACCCATAACTAAGAGAAAACAAAGAAAAAAAGGATTTAATTATCATAAGACCTATAAGGAAAAAAAAACAGGTAGATGATAGAAACTTTTTCATCGTTTCTAACCTTGTCTTGTTTATTTCAGTAGGAGCCTGAGTTTCCATTCACAGGATCATCGCCATCGACGAAAGCAGCCACTGAAGTATGAGAGACCAGCAACGCCGTGAAGGACCACACAACGCCGCCTGAGAAGAGGAGAGGGTGTGGCAACGGAGGGGGGTATGACGAGCCCCGAAGGATCTCGTTCTTCGCGGAAAACATTGGCAGAGCATAGATAAGCGCAATAATCGTCACGCACAACCCCTGAGGCATTTTTCGAGACAACCCTTTCATCCCCGTAATAAAAAAACCTGAAACCCCGTAACGCGACCGTTTACAGTGGAAGTGAAGCTAGGGACGGAATCCGGCGTGAAGAGCCCAGTGAAAAGGGGTGCTCCCAATAGGGGGAATTTCGGTATTAATTGGTGGGAAGATAATTCAGGGAACTCGTTTTGTTTTGTTATGATTTTGAGTAAGGAGTGGGAGGCAACAGCAGACAGGATCCGTGCCTCAAATTGCTCAAATCACGTTTTTTTGGGAATGAAAGGCCCGGTTGGATTGAGAAGTCATCGGTGGACAAAGTCCGTGCCTCAATAATTTAACTTGTTGATTCTGTTTGTTATGGTTGAATTCAAGGGGCATCGGCTGACGAGATCCGTGACCAAAAAAAAAAAAAATATTTTTCGAGTAAATTCAGCTTTTCCACTGGAAAAGTAGCTTTTTTCTCCTCCACCAACCTTCCGTCGGTTTTAGCCTCTAAAATAATATTTTCCAAGTAAATAGTTGATGTAGTATGCATAAGATCCCGGAGTAGCGCAGCCAGAAGTAGCCTGGTTGTGATGAAATTAAATTGTAGGAAATTGATTTGAGAATACCGTTGGCATTTGGAAAAAACCGCGCGAAAAATTCCCGTCATGAAGGTGAACGTCATGCGCCCTAGTGGAAAAAAGGATCATGAGTCGTCACAGCCGAACGTGCACGCAGAGTCCGTCGACCCAGGCGTACGCACACAGGTAATCCGTGCACACGTGGGTGACCCGTTACGTTTTCGCGAGTTTTGCTTCCGAATGGAAGCTTTGTTTTCGCAATTTTTTTCGAAATGCCAATTTTCATTGGAAACGACTCAAAATGATGCAAAACGTCGAGAAATCATAATGAGAAAAAAAGTAGACATGTATGTATGTGTGTCTGTCTGTACGACTTTACGACTCTCTATTACTCGAGAACGTTGAGAGATAAAAATCTGGAATTTTGGCAAGATATCAGTTTTGATGAAGTGTATGTCCCATAAAAATTTCAGCAAGATCGGCCCAACGGTTTCTGAGATATATCAATTTTTTAAAAATCGTATCTTTCGAAATTTCTCAATTTGTGTGAGACGAATTCCGTTCAAAATTTTACTCAAGATTCGCAAACTAATATCTAACTTTTGGCCAATTTTATGAATTTAATCCCATTATTCTATTAGTTATTAATTTTTTTGTGCTTTTTTTCAAAAACTCGGTTTTACGACGATAGCTCAATGAATAATTGACTTAAAGACTTCAAATTTTTTCTGTATATGTAGTTTCTGATGAAGATGGTTGGGATTGAATCTGAGGCATATCGGCTGAACGGCTCTCGAGATATTTTGAATCGAAGTTTTTCCGGAAATCGGCTGTATCTTCCAAACTACTCATCCGATTGCGTCGGGACGGAGCTCAAAGGATTCGTGTTCATAAGCTGAACAAACCCTCAATTTTTCGAATTCTTAGATGAAGTTCTCCGCTTATTATATTGAAAAATGTATTTTTTTCTCAATATTTCCAAAAAAAATCCGAAAAATGCCATTTTTCGCGATTTTTTTGAATGGACACCCCTATTTTTTATTTGGTTTTCTGATAGAACACATTCTTCTCTTTCAAATGAGCCTCTACTCACCTTCGTAGGACAATCAGAAACTGTACCCAAAAGGGAACATTAAAAGTGAAAAAGTGATTTTTTATGTAAAATTTAGCATATGTTTTTTTTTCGAGAGAGATGGTAGAAAAAATTCAAGACGAACCATTCGGAAGCATCCTGCTAATTCATTAGCAGAAATTGAAAGGAAGAAATAGCGTTTAAAAGGATAGCGTAAAAAAAATAGCAGCCAACCCAGCGAGGAACGCCTGCTTGTTTTTCGTGATTTTGTGAAACTGAATAGAAAAAAAACAAGCAGGAGCCCCACTACTTGTACGTAATTTGGACATCGTACATTCAATATTCTGCCAATGCAATTGGCAGAAAGCTTCCGAATGGATTTTTCAATCTTACATCTACCATCATCGATCTGTGTGAGGAATGGGAAAACCAAAATAGGCCTCAGAGGGTTGAGTTCGTTTCAAATATAATCAATTGAATGGTTTTGAAGATATAGCTTGCTTTTTCGGATGTTTCTATGCTAATATATAGGGAATTAGTGGACCGATTCCACTCAGTTCCAATACCAAACTTTGTGCTCATCAGATGTATAACCTCACAAAATTTGATTTTTCTAGCTCAATTATTTATTACGTTATCGTGGAATCAAGATTTTCACGAAAAATTTCTCGGAAGGTATATACTGGATAAACTAAAAATTTGAGCTCCCACCACCCCGGGAGTCGAAGATGCAACTCTTGGACGCGCATCTCTTTGCTGAGAGTGGACCCTGTGATCCCACTTTTCATCGAGAAAAGTAGACAAAACGACATTTCGACATTTTCATTTTTCTCAAGAACTATCCGGCCGATTCAGCAGACATTGTTGTGAGAGCTTGGGGCACGCTTGTCAAACTTATGGTGAAATTTTCAGACTGCTCGCCAGGCCCATTTCAGAGTGAAGCGGAAAATGCGTCATCACACACACACACATACGAACACACACACACACACGCACACACACACGAACACACACACACCCACATACATACTTGCAGACATTTCTTAAAAACGGTGATTCTTGACGTTTTGGGTCATTTGCAGTCATATTATGATGAAATCTCATCCGGGCCTTTCATGAGAAAAACACGTCATTGGAGTAATCTGAGGCACGGATCTTGTCCGCTGTTACCTCCCACTCCTGCCTCAAAATTTAACCAAAAAGAACGAGTTGCTCTCAGATATTCTCCCCTTAATTATAGCAATCCCCTCATTCGGGGCGCCCCTTCTACTGGGTTTTTCGCGTGGGATCTCATCCCTAGCCTCCCTTCCGCTTCAAACGGTTGCATTATGGGGTTCGTTACGGGGTGTTTGGCTTTTTTGTTACGGGGATGGAAGGGATGTCTCGAAAAATGCTTCAGGGGTTGTGCGCGAGGGTTATTGTGCTTATCTGTGCTCTGCTGATTTTTTCCGCGAAGAACGAGATCCTTTGGGGCTCATTACAACTTCAATTGTTCGATTCTCAAGGTTTATCGTACAATCTCAGTTTTCATCTGATATTGAATTTTCATGCATGAAATGACATTATTCCTATCAAAATGACTATATTCGAACTGAGACTACAGGTCTTACGATTGAATCCCAAACAGATCGATATGGTCTGGGAACATATTCGTAAGAATGTATAAGTGCGTATTTGTTGTGGAAATAATGTTATTTCTTGAGCAATGTGATTCATGGATAGCAATTCGATTCAATTGAGATGAAATTCAATTCGAAAGCATTTTGCCAATCGAATTCGCAAAATATTAAATGTCGCACCGGAAGTGGGAATTGCAAATACCGCGCAAAGAGTGGAACTCCTGCTTGTTTTCATTGTTGTAGACTTCTGGACTTTTGGAGAGATTAATCTCTTCATCCAAAGTTGAAGGGAGCTCTGTTATTGTATTTCTTCCGGATGGGAGCTTCATAATTGTAATTTTTCTTGAGTTTGAAGTTTCATCATAATATGATCGCAAATGATTCAACACATCAAGAGCCACCGTTTTCAAAAAACGTCTGTGTGTATGTATGTGGGTGTGTGTGTACGTGATGACGCATTTTCCACTTTACTCAAAAACGGGGCTAGCTAACGATCTGAACACACTCTACCATATGCTGGTCATGCGCGCCCTAGTTGATTCTTCTTCGTATAAACGTTATATACTTGGTATAATTTTCCAATGATAATTCATGTACAGTGCATACATTTCATTCACTTCACCCACGCACACCCACACTCTCCAAAATATATATATTCATTATTTTCCCGTTTTTACATATGTACTGATTCTCTTCAGGTATTTGTTAGTTCAGATTGAATAAATGGTTTGATTATCTATTAAAATTTATGTTCTGCCTTCTCATTTCTCATTCCCTCTCTCAAGTCTAAGAACTAGTTAAAAATAAGAATTTAAGAATTTTGGTATGTTACATGCTTTCTAATCGTAATTTTTCCCAAGTTTTAGATTTCATCATAATATGACTGTGAATGACCAAAAATGTCAAGAACTGCCGTTTTCAAAAAATGTCTGTGTGTATGTATGTGGGTGTGGGGTTGTGTATCTGATGACGCATTTTCTGCTCTACTCTGGACCGGGGCTAGCTAGTAAACTGAAAATTCCACTATATGTTTGTCAGCCGTCCCCCAAGCTCTCACAAAGATTACAGCTGAATCGGTCGGATAGTTCTTGAGAAAAATGATAATGTCGAAAGAGCGTTTTTTCGACTTTTCTCGATGAAAGATGAAATTCCAGTGTCCTTTCTCAGCGAGGGGAAGCGTGCTTAAGAGCTTCATTTTTGATCTCTGGGGTGGCGGGAGTTCAGATTTTCAGTTTATCTAGTATAAAACTTTTCAGATATTTTCCATAAAAATCTTGATACCTCTATAATTTGATGAACAATTGAGCTCGAGACCTCACATTTCGTAAGGTTATACATCTGATGAGCACAAAATTCGGTATTGAAACTGAGTGGAATCGGTCCAGCAGTTTCTCAGATATTAGCATAGAAACATCTGAAAAAGTAAGCTATATCTTCAAGACGATTCAATTAATCATTGAAGTTTTCTCTCCGACCATTCATTAAATTATTATTTGGTGAAATATCGGCCATTATGGTCACTCCCAAAAAAAAAAAAAAAAGAATTTAGAATTTTGAATTGAATTTAATTTTTAAATGCATCAACGTTTCGTCCACTCTGCGTGAACCTCATCAGGGTGCATTTCATGTTTATTCTGAAAATATCAATACAATTATCATTTAATTACATATTTCCAAATCAGTCATTAATAATGGTAATGAACATTTCTCTTACAATTTGTCATTCTGTTCCTCACACAAATCATCACTCTTAATACGAATCGTTAATATAAAAAACTACATTTTCTCATCTTTTTGCGACATAAACTAGATAAACAACAATTTTTTGGTTATGAGAGTACAATTGGTACATTAGTAAAGAAGCAGCAGAATATCTCACAATAAATACAAGTAATATGCCAAGACTTTATATCTTACCAAAGATTCATAAACCAATATTATCATTTAGGCCAATAGTTTCTTCAATAAATGGACCATTACACAAATTAGGGAGGATGATCCAAGATATTTTGATACCATTAACTAAAGGCCACTTTTCTAATGTAAAAAATGGTGTTGAATTCAAAAAAGCGATTGAAGACATAGATATCCCATCTAGCTACACACTTATTTCTTTGGACGTTACTGCTCTCTTTACTAATGTACCAATTGAAAAAGTGTTCGAAGCAATCGACGAAAAGAAAAATAAGTTGAAATGCAAATTGCCTTACACAGAAATTTTCCGTGCTGTAGGTGTACTAATGAATAACACATATTTCATGTTTGATAACAAATGTTACAGACAAATTTCTGGATTACCAATGGGATCACTATTGGCTCCAGTTTGTGCTGATTTAGTTATGCAAGTACTTAAAGAAGAATGCATCAACAAATTGAGCTTTGAAGTTCCTTTTTTTAAGAGATACGTTGATGACATTTGTACTTGTGTACCAATAGATAAAGTCAATGAAATAGTTACAGTTTTCAACAATTATCATCCTAAACTAAAATTCACTCATGAACTCGAAACATCTAAAACTTTGTCAGTTTTAGATATCACATTAATTAGAGAAGGTGACAATTTACAGTTTGATTGGTTCAGAAAGTCTACTTGGTCAGGTAGATTTCTGAATTTCAATTAAAAACATCCGTACAGCGAAAAAATTGCGATAATTGAAAATTCAGTAGATAGAATTGTAAATATTTCTGATGAAAAATTTATTTTAAAAAACCTCAAATTCATTTCCAAAATTTTAGTTTATAACGATTACCCATTGGATTTCGTTAGAGAAATCATCATAAATAGACTCAGAGAAATTAAAGCCAAAGAAAACAATGATATTGAACAAATGATAAAGAACAACTCAACTCCAGATTTCAAGAACACACTGATCTTACCTTACTTAGAAAGACTAGATAGGCCTTTAAATAAACTTTACAAGAAATACAACCAACAAATTATATATACTGTTAGAAATAAATTGAAAAATATTTTAGGATCAACCAAAGAGAAAATAGGAATAGAAAATATAGCAAATATAATTTACAAAATACCATGTAACGACTGTGATAAATGCTATATTGGCCAGACAAAAAGATGCTTCAAAGAAAGAAGAAAAGAGCATGAAAAAACTGCAAAGAATCCGAAAAATTATCATTCAGCTCTTGTTGACCATGTTGGAGACACTGGACACCAGTTTGATTTCAACAGAACTAGTAAACTGAGTCAATCTGCAAATAAATATAAGAGACATATTAGAAATGTTTTTCATTGAAAAATTCAAAGATAAAACAGTGAATTACATGACAGGTAGTCTAAAACTAAATAATTGCTACAACACTGTGATGAATTTGAAATGATATTGTAGAATTTCCATAAGAGATTTTTGATCATTGCTCTCTAGTCAAGAATTTTTTCAACATATTCCTACTGTGATAAATTTTTTAAACAATATTATAAAATTTCCAGATGAGTTTTTATTCATTGCTCTCTAGTCATGAATATTTCAACAAATTTCTAGTCAAAAACCAATATTTTTCAATAAAGTTCTAATTAATCAATCAAATATTCAACCAAAAAAATTTTTGTTTCTTTTTTTTAATTTTTATTTTATTTTATTTTATAATTGAATTTTTATATTTTTCATCCAATTTTTGATTTTTTATGGAGAATTTTTCTTCAATCTAGTCTTATAATTGAAGACACAATTTTTCAGAATCTTGACTAAATTTTAATTCCAGACAAAATTGCATTTTAACCGAATAAAGAGCAATGATATGAAACTATTTTTATTTTTCGTGACATCACTTTTTGCGGCAATTTTCGGTCACATATATGCGTTCGTTCATGAGAAATTCATCTGAACTTAAATGGAGAGAAGGCTCAGAATGCCTGAGTATTTAAACTTCTAACCTATTCAGGTTATAGTAGTTGAAATCTCATATTATCGCGTAAAGATGGAAATTAAATTACTAAAGAAATCAATTAAATTAAAGAATTAAATCAATTGAATTAATTAAAATGCACAAGTTTCAGAAAAAAATTGGAGGCGATCGGATTCGATCTCGGGTGAGAATCGAAGCTCACAACCTTATCTACTTTCCGGGCAGTTGCTCAGTTGTTCAGATGAATTTCTCATGAACGAACGCATATATGTGACCGAAAATTGCCGCAAAAAGTGATATCACGAAAAATAAATATAATCTATACACGGTCGGTAAAATCAAAACTCGGTAATATATAATTGGCATGATAGTGACGATATGCACAAGTTTCCGAAAATTTGAAGGTGTGAGGTGTCTCGGTAGCTCAATGGTAGAGCAACTGCCCGGAAAGTAGATAAGGTTGTGAGCTTCGATTCTCACCCGAGATCGAATCCGATCGCCTCCAATTTTTTTCTGAAACTTGTGCATTTTAATTAATTCAATTGATTTAATTCTCTAATTTAATTGATTTATTTAGTAATTTAATTTCCATCTTTACGCGATAATATGAGATTTTAACTACTATAACCTGAATAGGTTAGAAGTTTAAATACTCAGGCATTCTGACCCTTCTCTCCATTTAAGTTCAGATGAATTTCTCATGAACAAACGCATATATGTGACCGAAAATTGCCGCAAAAAGTGATGTCACGAAAAATAAATATAATCTATACACGGTTGGTAAAATCAAAACTCTGTAATATATAATTGGCATGATAGTGACAATATGCACAAGTTTCCGAAAATTTGAAGGTGTGAGGTGTCTCGGTAGCTCAATGGTAGAGCAACTGCCCGGAAAGTAGATAAAGTTGTGAGCTTCGATTCTCACTCGAGATCGAATTCGATCGCCTCCAATTTTTTTCTGAAACTTGTGCATTTTAATTAATTCAATTGATTTAATTCTTCAACTTAATTGATTTATTTAGTAATTTAATTTCCATCTTTACGCGATAATATGAGATTTCAACTACTATAACCTGAATAGGTTAGAAGTTTAAATACTCAGGCATTCTGAGCCTTCTCTCCATTTAAGTTCAGATGAATTTCTCATGAACGAACGCATATATGTGACCGAAAATTGCCGCAAAAAGTGTTGTCACGAAAAATAAATATAATCTATACACGGTCGGTAAAATCAAAACTCTGCAATGATATGAAACATTTTTAAACGAAGACTGCATCACCGCCATATTTTATATCTGACAGGAGATCTCATAACCAAAAAATTGTTGTTTATCTAGTTTATGTCACAAAAAGATGAGGAAATGTAGTTTTTTATACTAACGATTTGTATCAAGAGTGATGATTTGTGTGAGGAACAGAATGACAAATTGTAAGAGAAATGTTTATTACCATTATTAATGACTGATTCGGAAATATGTCATTAAATGATGATTGTATTGATATTTTTAGAATTAACATGAAATGCACTCTGATGAGGTTCACGCAGAGTGGACGAAACGTTGATGCATTTAAAAATTAAATTCAATTCAAAATTTTTAATTCTTTTTTTTTTTTTTTTTTGGGGAGTGACCATAATGGCCGATATTTTACCAAATAATGATTCAATTAATCATCTTTGGGATGAGCTCAACCTTATGAGGCTTATTTCGGTTCCCCCATTCCACGCACGGATCGATAATGGTAGATTCAAAATCAAAAAATCCATTCGGAAGCATTCTGCCAATTGCATCGACAAAATTTTGAATGTACGATGTTCAAATTACGCACAAGTTGTGGGGCTCCTGCTTGTTTCCTCTTTGACTACTCATTTTCATTACTCATTAGTTTCACTTTACTCCAAAACAATCACCTCAGAACACAATTATCGAACAAGAGAGAGAATGTATACGATATTCATAGTGTTTTCTTCTGCTGTACCACTTCATGAATTATTTTGTTTCCAGGCCAAAAATCTTGTGGAGTAATGGCAAAAACGTAAGGCAACCATTATTCATCCGTGTGTGTATATATTGATGTTCATAAAATGATACTGTTCTTCAGTTTTGAAAATAAAACATGAGAAGTACAGCTCAGAGAATGAGACGCATCAGCTGAGTGGTGCACCGTGCCTACGACGGTGGCGATACCACACTCAGGCCACGAGGTGCAAACATTAAATGAAGGATAATATTCAAAAAATTGAAAATTGACGCACATTACATTTTGCCAGAGAATGAATATTCTGTGTCTCTTTAACAGCTGATTTCACCTTCTGCCTCAACACAATATGAGAGAAAATCAAAAGAGTGTTTATTAGGGTGTTTCATTTTTAGGCAATATTCTTTTTTCTTTGTCCTATCTGAAACTCTCATAGTTTATAGAAAGAAAAAGATATTCTCGTCGGAAAAAAGGGCTAAGTGAATTATAGTCTGAGAGCTAACAACGTTTTTGACCAGTCATTTAAGTTTGGCTCAATTTTTGATACGACTTTCCTTCAAGTATTCCAATACGCATGCGGCCTATCTGATAGGTGAGAGACGTTATGGTTACCCATGCCCATTCTTTCACACAGGTGGAAAAAAGTACATTTTCACGTCATTTCAGAACGATTTTTGAAATGAAACTTCTTCGCTGAGGGGGCAACAATTTCCGAGTGCAACGAAAAACTGTGCATCGCGTGAGGGGAATAGCTAGATACGTGGTGGGGGGAGCAGGAGAAGAGGAGAGTACGTCAGTGGCGATGCCTGACTCTTTACTCTAGCGGGTGGGAGGGGAGACGGAAGGGGGGAATCGTAGCATGGTATGGGGCCTATACTATAGGCTAGGGTCGTGGACGGAAGGGGAGATTCAGAAATGAAGTAACAGCGATGCTACGGCACCCCTGTGGCGCTGCGTTTGTTTATATACTCCTCAGTTTCCGTAACCGCCAACGATTGATACTGCGGTATTCTTTTTGTTTTGTTATTGTTATTATCATTATTATTGAAAGTATTCATAATTTGGTATTGACTGATGCGGAAAGAAGTTATTTATTCGTGTAATCAACTCCATGAGCATTTGGAAATATCTCGGAAATTAAGCGAGATAGAGTGAATGTGCGTGATCCCTATTTTTTAGCTCTATACGTAATCTACAAGAAGGCATTAAGTGCAAAATTGCCCCATCTCGTTTCCGATATTCTCAAGAAACTATTGACAAAAAAAATTCATTGAAAATTCATTGAACCGGAGAAGTAGATTTTTTTGTCAATAGTCTATGAGAATATCTCGTAAATTACGTGAAATGGAGCATTTTCACCCCAATCTTCTTGTGTAGTTTTTGAAATTCTCTACAAAAAAATCAACACATAAATTCCTCTATTTGGCCTAGTTCTCGAGATATTTTCGAAAAACTATTGATAGAAGAAATTTTACTTTTTCTGTATTTTGGATTATTTCTTGTCAATAGTTTTCTTGGGAATACTCGAAAATTAAAAGAATAAACCGATGTCACTCTGAACTTCGTGACAAATTCACCTATTACTTTTCGCCAGCGATGCCCAATAATCGAATGAAACAGTTAATTCGTTGAGCGCCAGTTGTTTTAAACACATTAAGGGGACAAAACAACAAATTCCCCAACTCTAAATCTCCCAAGAATCCCTCGATACGATGAGATGAGGAGGACGATACTCCTCGGTCTTGCAACTTCAATAAATACTCCAATTTTCAATTGATAGGAAAAAGCATGAATTTATTAAATCGAACATCAAATTTACAGTTCCATCTCGGCATTAAATTCTTTTATCCTTTGAATCTTTTCCTCTTGAACTAAAACTATTCTCAGTGAGAGAAGACAGATCTCTCGTCACTCCTGATTTTAATTATTTTGATCAACAACAAAAAAACGAAAAGAAAAATTTCTTATCGCTCAGTTTGGGTCAGCTCCTACGGCGGCTATCACCCACAACTCCTTTCCGAAAAAAATAACTCAAAATTATATTACAATAATTAAACTCAAAATTCCATCAGTTTCCCACTTTCTACAAAAGAAAAACAACTCGACGCTTCTAGTTCCCGACGAGAAGTGTCGTCCCTTCGGCTTCTTTTTTGGAGTAGGGGTTCTGAACTCGCTTCGGGGATCCGAGCAGTCCCGATCTCGGTCTCCTTGTCTCACGTACTCCAAGATTCCAGAAATTACTGGCTATCAACAAAAAAAAATTCTCTGGCCAACAAATGAATTAATTGGTATTATTTCGAGCACTGGCTTTTCAGTATTCACGACTTCTATCCGGGACCCTTTGTCGCAACTTTATTTGGTGAAAACTTCAAGAGTCACAAGGAGAGATTAGGTGCAAATCGCTCTACCTCATTTAGTTTCCTAGACATTATCAGAAAGTCATCAGAATAAAAAGTCATTTTTTCTGGAATAAGTCAATTTTTGAAGTAAAACTTCTTTACTGAGGGGGCAACATTTTTCGAGCGACACGAAAAATAAGATCCGGTGAGGGGAATAGTTGGGTACGTGGTGGGGAGCTGGCAGAGGAGGAGAGTGTGTCAGTGGCTATACCACTCTGACGCATGCTCTAGCGGTCGAGAGACAAGACAGGAAGGGGGCGGGGGGATGAGCACACAACATAGCATGCTCCATACTAGTGTAGTGGCTGAAAGGGGAGACGCCAGGGGGGAGGTAAAAATAACGCAGCAGTAAATTCAATGAGTCAATTTTTGTCAATAGTTTTTTGGAAATATCTCGGAAACTAAGCGAGGTAGAGTGAATGTGCTCGATTCCTATTTTGTAGCTCTATACGTTTTCTACAAGAAGACATCAGTGTAAAATTGCTCGATCTCGCTTAGTTTCCGATATTCTCAAGAAACTATTGACAAAAAACTGCAATGAACAGGATAAGTAGTTTTTTTGTGTGAATAGTTCATGAGAATATCTCGTAAATTACGTAAAATGGGGCATTTGAATCCCAGTCCCTTTGTGTAGCTTTTGAAATTTTCTACATAAAAATCTACTCGTAAATTTCTCTTTTCACCTAGTTCTCGAGATATGTTCAAACAACTATGGAGAGAAAAATCCTACTTTTTCTGTCTTTCAGATTTTTTCTTATCAATAGTTTTTTGAGAATATTCGGAAATTTAGGGAATAAATCGATTTTACTCTGAACGTTTGTTGTTGAAAATTTCAAGAGCCACAAAGAGAGATCATGGAAAAATCACTCTACCTCGTTGAGTTCCCTAGATATTCTCAAAAAGTCATCAGAATACTGAGTCACTTTTTTCTGGAATAAGTCGATTTTTTGTTATTTTCTCTAGATAAATATCTCGGAAACTAAGCGAAATTGGATAATTCCGCCGTAATTTTTTTTGTAGAAAATTTCAAGAACTACGCAAATCGATTAGAATAAAGTCTCTCTATCCCGCGTAGTTTTCGAGAGATTCTTGGAAAAACTATTGAAAGAAAAATTACATCTATTAGTCTATTTTTTGTAGTACGACTGTTTATGAATATCCCGAAATTGAGTGAAATAGCGTGAGTTTGTCCTAATCCTTCTTTTGTAGAAAATTTCTGAAGCTAGAGAACGATGAAGGCAAATGGGGCAAATGGGCGTATCTCCATCGGATTTCGGAATATTCTTCAAAGATACCATTGAAACAGAGACTTTATCTAAAAGTCGCTTTTTTGTCATGGAATTTTGATGAATATCTCTTAAACGAAGCGAGATGATGCAATTCTAGTTAGAACTTTTTTTGTAGTTTTCGAAATTCCCTACAAAAAAGGTCGTTTGGAAAATTTCATTATCTCTCTCAGATTCCGAGATATTTATGGGAAAAGCGGATGGCAAAATGGATATAAAGTTTTCAGACTAGTAGATTTTATTTTGTCATCAATTTTCTTTGAATATTTCGGAATCTAAGCGAGATGAGACGATTTTGCACTAATGCTTTTTAAAAAGAATTTCAAGAGGTACAAAAAGGGAATGAAAAAAAATCGTTCTATCTCGATCAATTTCCGAGATATTCATGAAGAATTATGACTTTGAAAAATAAATTTGTCTGAATCCGTCATAATCAAGGAATCATTTGCCGGTGAACAAAAAACCAATATACTATCTGCAGGTATTCGAATTTTTGAAGTATCCATTGCATCGCTAAATGTGCAAAATTGTACATTAGGTTGTGTTCATTGGAGATCATCCTCATATCCTAACTATTGTCAACTATTATCCGTTGTTCTATAAAAAAATCCGAGGAAATTTCATGAGTAAGAAGTTTCACTTTTGCCGCGCGTGGATTCCACGCACCCTCTTTCTTTCTTTATGAATATCTTGGAAACTGAGCGAAGTTGAATGATTCCACCGTCATGATTTGGTAGAAAATTTCAAGAACTAGTTTTTGAAAGATTCTTCGAAAAACTATTGAAAGAAAAATTCCATCTATAAGTTTATTTTCGTAGCAAGATTGTTTATGAATATCCCGAAATTGAGCGAAATAGCGTGAGTTTGTCCTAATCCCCTCTGTGTAGAAAATTTCTAAAGCTAGAAAACAATGACGGCAAATAGGCATATCTCCATCAGATTTCGGAATATTCTTCAAACATACCATTGAAACAGAGACTCCATCTGAAAGTCACTTTTTTGTCACGGAATTTTGATGAGTATCTCCGAAACTAAGCGAGATAATGCAATTCTAGTTGAAAGTCTTTGATGGCAAAATTTCATTCTCTCGCTCAGTTTCCGAGATAGTTATAAAAGAAAAGTGAATGGCAAAAACAATATAAAGTTTTTAGACAAGTTGATTCCATTTTGTCATCAATTTTCCTTGAATATTTCGGAATCTAAGCAAGATGAGACGATTTTTCACGGATGCTTTTTTGGAGAAAATTTTAAGAGCTACAAAGAAGGATTGAAACTAAATCGATCCATCTCGATCAATTCCCAAGATATTCATAGAGAATTATGACATCAGAAAACGCGGGAGCGTTTCGCGCCATGTGTACGTTTAGAACGTGCACTGGCTAACTATACTTTTACTATTGGACAGTTTTTTTCTTATTTTTCTAATTACGCCTCTCCCATCGTCATAAAAAATACTAGACGTTGATTGCAATATTTCAGTGGAGGAATGAACCTTCTTTGCTTGAAAAAATAATTTGTTTATTTATAAAAAAATATTTCGATGTAAGCCACGCCCCATCCCGACGTTTTCGGTTAAAAAGTTCCTCGGTGAGACATTTCGTTGTAACGTTGGCTGCACTCGGCTGGCTGAAATGAATTGGTGAGACATTTTTTATCAACGTTGGCTGCACTGACTATAAATGTATAGCTGTCAAAACAACAACAGTGCACCCTAACCTCAAAAAGTTTGAAGTAATATAAACCGTGTTAGGCAGTTTCTCAAACGGAGAAAAAATATTAATTTATAAAAAAATATAAATTAATGAGAGAAGTTGATGGAAAAAAATCACAGCTTGTATTGTATTGGAATAATTGAGTGATTCAAACAACAAAAAAAAATACAATTGGCTACAGATAAAATCATGGGAAAAAAGATTCTGAGGTTTTTGAAGGTCCAATGATACCAATAATTAAAAATGAGAAATTCTCTAAAAATTTTCAGTCAATTACTCAAATATCGTGCCAAAATTCGAAGTAATTTTGTAGTTTAGTTTTTGAGAAAAAAATATTTGAATTTAGAAATTTTACACGGGGAGATGAAAAAAAGGACGGGATTTTCCATACCCCTCGCGTGGTGAAGCAGATTTCATGCTAGTCCAATCAGCTTCTCATATCTCTCTGTACAAAATTTGGAACTTCGAATATTTTTTTCTTGAAAACTTCGCTCCAAAATCAATCCGAATTTGAGCAGGACATTCCTTATGATATTATTGATTCATTATTGAAAATTCAATTAAAATGAGGTGATACTGGTGTTCGAAATTCCTGAAATAATTTAATTTTTACATAATTTTATGAATTTTCGATCATTTTTTCTTCACTCCATGCTTTTTTCACTGCATGATAATAATTATATTATACATAATAACAGCGTTCTAATCTGTCACATGAAATTGATCATGAAAAAATTGCGTAGATTTCTGCCAAAGCATCACACGTAATTTTCTCTCTTTTTTTACCACTTTCACCCATTTCTTCGAATTTTCATTATTCTCAGGATAAATTGGAAACTTAGCGAGATGGAACAATTGTGCCTCAAGTCTTTTTCGCCGAGAATTCTAAGAGCATAAAAAGGATGAGGGAAAAAAACATACCTCTGTTAGTTTCCGAGATGATTTTAAAGAAATATTGAAAAAGAAATTTTCCTATGCTTTACCTTTTCAAAGAGTACAGACACTCTTTGACCCCTCGATTATTAAATTTGTAGTTTTCTGACAATATTTCAAAATCTAAGCGAGATAAAGTGATCTTACCTGAATTCTTTTTCGTCGACAATTCCTAGGATTACAAAAAAAGATCAGGACAAAATTGCTCTATTCCACTTAGTTTTTGAGTTATTCTGAAACAAGTGGGAACTTGCTTCAATTATAGTTATCATTATAGTTTTATCTGCTAAGTCATTAGCAAATCAGTTCCGAATGGTTCCCCTTCCCATTAGTGAACACTGAATTTTGAATATTCCCCTAATAATATATATTCAATGATCTGGATAAAATCGACTGAGATTTTGTTTTAAACTTTAAGATAATTCTGAAAATTGAAATTTCAAAGAATTACCTATACTTTGAAAACGAACTGCAGATGAAGCTTCTTCACGCAATATTTATTTATAGAATTAAAATATCTCAAGAACTAATGACGAGAAAAATCTGAAAGTATTCATGCAGTTAGATGATATAGTGTCTCATATTATTCCTCAATCTGGATGAAATCAATTAGAAACTTATTCTAAGTTTAAAAAAGAATGAAAAAATTGAAATTTCAAAAAAACGCTCATATTTGAGAAAATGTTTCTCTAATTTTGTCCAGTAACAATCCCAGGCAGTGGATTGAGAAAACCAATATATTAGCTGAATTTGAAGTTTCTATCTTAATTGTTCTGATTGTTATAGAAGCAACAACATTATCATGAGAAACTATGGAAATCGACATAACTTAAAAACCAAGCTTGAGGAAAATCTGGAAAAATTCACGCAGTTACAGAATATGATATCAAATGTTATAAATTCATCTGAATGAAATCGGTCAAGAAATTTTTGAGAAATTGATTTTTTTGAAAAAATGCAAAATTCATCATTTCTCAAAAAATACTGAATGAGTTCCAAGCGACAAGGTCTCAGAAGGAAGCATTCACCAAGACAAATATACTGTAAGAACATCAGATTTTCAGGTTGAAGTTTTACCTTTTCTAAGTGAAAAAAAAATCCACACAGACATATATACCTGCGCACAGACATTTTGTCCAAATATAATTTTCAGACTCTCTACATCATTTCAAGTGATTTGCAACAAAAAAATCCAAATCGCAATTCTCACGTTCGTTAAGCTTCCACCCGGAAGCAACAAAAAAAATAACTAAAATTTGAAATCGAATTCTTTATTTTTCAAAAAAAATTTAAAGTTGAGAACTCGCATCTATGAGATTGAGGATTTTCATCGGGTGATGAGCACGGCACCGCACGTTTTGAGTAAAGTGCAACGTTGCCAATAACCCTCAACGACACGAAGTGCCAGCCATTTTCATACACACAAATAGAGTGACGTGGCAACACGGTGGGAAGAATTTTCACTACGATTCCAGTCGCGTAGTGAACAGCGCGCCACATTCCGGAATCGGATCCACAAGAAATTATTCTTTCATACCAAAAGAATATATTCCACAGAAAAAAGGTCCTTTTCGATTCGCAACATTATTCAAAAAGGATTCCAAAAGTTTCAATTTGATATTTTTAGTCTTTATTTGATATTTACATTTTCGTACAGAGTGCGGCGTCATGCTCATAGCGCGGGTTCTCAAGGATTAAGATTCTCAAGATCTCAAGACATTTAGCTTTTGAGAAAAAATATCACGAGATTCCATAAGTCCTGCGTCCGAATATCTAGGTTTTTTACGATATTGTAAGATAGACAATATCCAAAATGACGCAAAAGGAATGGAATATGGACCGACAAATTATTAAAAATAAAAAAAACGCGCCATGTGCACGTTTAAAACGTGTTGTTTGGCAGGCCAAAAACTGAATCAGGGTTGGCTGTGCAAATAATAGATGAATGGACAGAAAAATGAGGTGGCAAATCAAAGATTCAAAAAATATTACGCAAAAGGATGGGAATAAAATCCAATGACAGGGAAAAATATAAAGGAGGCAAGGAGAAATTTTCAATTCTACTTATCTATCTATAATGTGCTAAAAATCGATTGGTGAGCAAAAAACTGACGTGGGAAATTCGAGATTGGAGAACTATTACGCAAAAGAAAAGCAATATAAAACAGTTTGGAAAGAGCTAATTTCTAGTAGCTAAATTTCAGGTACAATCAAGTTCAGAGCTCTGTAGGTTTCTAATCATTCCAATTGAATGGTGGGGAAAAATATAAAAGGGGCAATGCATAAATTGACAGTTTTGCTCTTGGGAATTGAATCATTTTTATTATTCAATCGAAGTTAACTCCTTTGAAATGAAGCCTTAAAGGTTATCCTAAGAATTCTTGAAGTGTGTGTATTTCAGGGCTGTCATCATAGACTCATACACCAGCTCCATCTCTATTCATAACTGGTGCAACAGAAACAGAGGGGTAGGCCTTTCTACGTAAGAAAACAGCTTCATATTTCCACTATTGGTAACAATGCACATGGCGCGCCCGGTTTTTTTCAAACAGAGTCTTTTATAATCGCAGGACGATATGGCGTTATGAAAGCCATCTTAGCCACGTTCTTATCATTCAGTTTCCCACATGAGAATATTGTTTATCGCTTCAAGATCCTTATAGCCATTGATTTTCTATGGATTTTCTTTGTGCTATATTATCAAATACTGCACTCAGACACTCTAGTATTGGGTATATTTTTGCGACTGATCAAGACTTTCGAGACTGATGAGCTCTAACCAGTGTCACGCGCAGGAGTTGAACCGGAGCCTACCGCGCGAGAATCATTCACTATATCACAGTACCAAACTACCGGATTTGTATTTTCTTCAAATAGGATCTGTATAATCATAGTATGAATGGTGTGCTGGAGGTTATCTCAACCACATATCCACCATTTTGAGTTTCATTCGAGAAAATGTTCATCGCTTCAAAATTTTCATGCATCCATTAATTCACACGAAGTGAATATCAATTGAACGAATTGCTGGTTGCGTTGCTATTCAATAATTCTGAATTTTTCAAGCAATTCTTCTATTTTGTATTGTCGTGATTATAATACTGTTGACAAAATGCTCTTCTTCCTCCATGTTTGTAGAATATGATGTGTAACTTGCTATCTTGGACGATTTCTTTATCATCTTCGTGTGATTAGTTTACGGAGTGCTTTGTTCTCTTTGAAAAAAACCGGGCACGCCATGTGCATTGTTACCAATAGTGGAAATATGAAGCTGTTTTCTTACGTAGAAAGGCCTACCCCTCCGTTTCTGTTGCACCAGTTATGAATAGAGATGGAGCTGTTGTATGAGTCTATGATGACAGCCCTGAAATACACACACTTCAAGATTCTTAGGATAACCTTTAAGGCTTCATTTCAAAGGAGTTAACTTCGATTGAATAATAAAAATGATTCAATTCCCAAGAGCAAAACTGTCAATTTATGCATTGCCCCTTTTATATTTTTCCCCACCATTCAATTGGAATGATTAGAAACCTACAGAGCTCTGAACTTGATTGTACCTGAAATTTAGCTACTAGAAATTAGCTCTTTCCAAACTGTTTTATATTGCTTTTCTTTTGCGTAATAGTTTTCCAATCTCGAATTTCCCACGTCAGTTTTTTGCTCACCAATCTATTTTTAGCACACATCATCTTTAAGTGGTGTTTTGCCCACCAAACAGAACGTTTTAAACGTACACATGGCGCGTTCTTTTTATTTCCAATAATTTGTTAGCCAATATTACGTTCCTTTTGCGTCGTCCAGATTATTTACCCCTGGGGATAGATTCCGCGCGTTATAAGGTACTGCGTTATAACGTAAAAGCGTTATAATTTTGCTCCCGACAGGGGGCATTTCATTCGCATAGGGGACAAATTGATTGTGGTTTGGAACACTCTTTCATTTCGGAGCGTTGGAATTTTCAGTGATATGGCTGATGATCGTGAGTTTCATTATAGCCCAGGCGTCAGGGGTTTCTTTGCTAAAAAAATTCCTAGAGAAGGTTTTATGGTTTCGATCGTTAGTTTTATGTGTTATGAACCAAATTTCAGAAATGTGCAAAGAAATTCGGTCGGGAACATTCGCTTAAATAAATAAAACAGAAAATTTTTGTGTTTTCTTCGATTTTTTCCAAATATCTCTGAAAATATGGACTAAATCGAATAAAATATGGAATCAGAAAAGTTTCCTCATGAAATTCTCCATAAAAAAGGTTCAATCATTTATTTCGAATCAGATGATAGTTTTGAAGATGCGGCCGTGCGAAGCTGGCCCACGGTGTTAGAGCTCGTGCGTGACGTCAAGAACGTAGAATAACGTTTCAACCAGTTGCAGTAGAAAGGTTTGAAATGATTTCTCAGCAATATTTATTGAAAAAAACATTTATTCAACTGAAAAACAAATCGGAGTTCGAAATTAAAAAAAAGAACAATTCTTTTCTTCCCTGAATATTAATTGCTATAATATTATCGCGTAATTTTGAGGAGGAATTTCCGATTGCAGAATTAGAGGGAATAATTGAACAATCTTTTGGTTGATCGAAATTCTGCTATGTGAGCTTTCTTTCTCATTTGCTCGTTCTCCGTCGTTCCCGTTGGGGTTGGTCCCCAAGTTCAAGGTATATCGATATTCCTGGTTCTTCACTTTCCTGACTGTTTTCAATTTTTCAAGGCCTTCAGCTTCTCCTGACTTTTCGCCCTCCTCATCAGACATCAGAAAGCTCAGGAACTATTCCGAATTAATGTCAATGCTTTCATCTCCATCTCCTTCGATCTCTATTCCGACCAGTTTGGCATTGGAACAAGTTTGGCCCTCACAATTGGTTCATATAATTGAACAGCTTAGTCCATATCTACGACAACCGCAGTTTCCCTTGCATCCACCTCTGCAAGTGCAATTGATCATCCTGAGCAATACTGCTGGTGCAGCTTCCTTTTCAGTAGTTACTGGGAATGTGGAGAACTAGGAATATCAATGCAGCTTGAACTTGGGGACCAACCCCAACGGAAAAGAAGGAGAATGAGCGAATAAGAAAAAAAGCTCAAGTAGCAGTATTTTGATCAGCCGAAAGATTGTTCAATTACTCCCTCTAGTTCTGCAATCGAAAAATGAACAATTTTTTTAAAGAGGAATCCCCGATTACAGAATTAGAGGGAGTAATTGAACAATCTCTGGTTTGATCAAAATTCTGCTATGTAAGCTATACAACTTAAGAAGAATCTCAAAAAAACTCTCGAGATAGTGAAAAACTCTGCAGATATCGGAAAACTCTAGAATAGCAAATTTTCCAGATTAATCTCAAATTTTTCAATTCTTGAGAAATCGTGATTTTCTCTATGCGATATATCGTATTATATGCATATTATCTCATATTCATTATTCTATTTTACAACTTCGATTTGTTTTTTGATTAAATAAATAGTTTTTTCAATCAATATCGCTGAGGAATCATTTCAAACCTTTCTACTCCAACTGGTTGAAACGTTATTCTACGTTCTTGACGTCACACACGAGCTCTAACACCGTGGGCCAACTTCGCACGGCCGCATCTTCAAAACTATTATCTGATTCGAAATAAATGATTGTGTCTTTTTTATGCAGAATTTTATGAGGAAACTTTTCGGATTCTATATTTTTTTCGATTTAGTCCATATTTTTAGAGATATTTGGAAAAAAATCGGAAAAAACATGAAAATTTTCCGTTTTATTTATTTAAACGCATGTTCTCTAGCGAATTTCTTTGCACATTTTTGAAATTTGGTTCATTACACATAAAACTAACAATAGAAACCATAAAACCTTCTCTAGGAATTTTTTCATCCATTCATCAATTATGAGTCTCTGACGCTTGGGCTATACTCCAAAATGCGTAAATTCATTTTGGAGTAATGCATATTTCATTTAATTGTGATTTACCTGTCAAGTCTGTGAACAAACTTACGAAAATACTTTCGAAAATTTTCTCGCTTTGAATTTGAATCGGTTCTGTGTTCTCGAACTCCACTGAATGAGTCAATTAGCTTCTACGATGCCCTCTGCCGGGAGCAAAATTATAACGCTTTTACGTTATAACGCAGTACCTTATAACGCGCGGAATCTATCCCCTGTACATTGCTCTGGAATCAGGCTATACTGAAGTCCTGAAAACTTATTTTCCTAGGACGTTTGTTGTGGATTTATCTCTCTCTCCTTTATATTTTTTCCACCCCAGTACCACATATATGCGAACGTTCTGTTCAAAACCTTTGCCTTCCGAAGCCCATACATATTCTAGTGTGAGGGAACTCATCCAAGCTCACTCTCTTGACAAACTACGATTCAAAGGCCTACGTATTATTTCATGAGTTTTTACCGCGTTTTGATTGCAATTGCTTCCCATCATTACATCTTTGAAGTAATAGTATATGTAAATTCTTAGAACCGATAGGCCATCTACATTTTTGAATAATAGACCCATTCATCGTCATCCATTCCGACTTATTACTTCTCAGCATGTTCATGTAATGTGTTGTTCCTAATGGATTTATAAAGATGGCACTCATCACTTGATATTTTTCACTACATATGATTATCTTTGATGAAGGAACTGCGGAAATCCTATAATTCCCAAGTCTGATAATATCATTCGGTAACATGTCTCCAGTGAATTCTAGTACAAATATGGAGTTCGCAGAAATAATTTCATTCTTCACTAGCAACTGCTGCACAGTGTTACATTTGGTACAGAACCCATTCTCTCTGTACCTAGCAGATAATGCTGTGAAGGCCTCTTGGAAAGTCAATTTCTTCTTCTTAACATTGGTTAACGAGATCAAACATATGAATTGTGATACAGTATATGTAGAAGTGTACGTACATACTGCACATATACTGGAAACCTTTAACTCGTGTTTCAAAAGTTGATTCAAGCTATCATCTTTCTGACATAATGCTTCCATAAAACAACCAGGATCCTGAGGCTCGAATGAATCGAAAGGACGACCCACTGATTCCCTAATATTTACAGAATCTAAAACTTTTGTTTGATCAAGATAAACCTCTAATAAGTTTGATAACTCGTTATAATTTCGTTCTTTTTCCATTAATAATTCTCTTCTTATAAGAAGACAATTGAATAAAGCTTGAATGGTAGCGTTTACGTAGCTCATATGTTCCGAGCATGGGGGGAAGGGGCGGATCGACCAGCCTGAGCCCTTTTGTATTGTCTCTACGTGGAACATGTTACCAATATTGGATTCCTTGACTGCCCACAAGTAATCAAAAGTTTTGCACCAGGTTTTTTGGGATACCTCGTACAACAGTGAATCTGGTCGATAAGTAGCTCTCAAGCGATTATACTCCCTTATGGCATGGATACTGACTTTAATTGAATGTGGATCAAAATTAATAAGATAGAGGCCATTCAAAGTTTTGAGTCTTGATAAGGCGACATATGTTTGTCCTGATGTGAATATAGTGTTTCCTACATCAATGACAGCAATATTCAAACTCAATCCTTGACACTTATGGATCGTCATCCCATAGCATAGACAGATAGGAAATTGAAGACGAGTTATGAAAGCATTATCCATTATTTGAATTTTCGCACTGACTCGTTCAATAACGCACTCGTCTCCATTATTCAGAACAATGTTTATGGTTTCGATACCCGGTCTATCCAAATATTTAGAAAACGATCGGATCGTGCCAAGGGCTCCATTCACAAGTCCCTTAGTAACATCAATGAAAAGTTCGGTATTGAAATTGGGCGAAATCGGTCAAGTAGTTTCTGAGATATTGCACGAAAACCATTTTATGAAAAGAGGTTATATCTCGAAAACTACTGGAGCGATTTCACCCAAGTTCAGCTCAAAAGATTCATCTCAATGAGCCCCACAAATGGTGAGAATTTCAGATTTTTTAGAGGCAGTCTCTTGTAAGAGTTTTCGATAACTTAGTTTTTTCAAAAATCACGGTTTTTCTTAGCTTTCTCCCTAGGAACACTTCTATTTTTTATTTCACCATTCGAAAGTAGACAATTTTTTCTACCAAATGAGTACATTTTCTTCTGACGACAATCGGAAAGAATAGGAATCCTATTTGAAACCTGAACTTCAATTTTTAAGTTTTATTTTAGGATCTCAGTTTTCATCTAATATTGAAAATTTATGTATCATATGACATTATTGCAATTCAATCGATTATTGTAAGCTAGGACTGCAGGTCCTAAGATTGAATCCTGAACAGATCGATACGGTCTGGAACAATATTCGTAGGAATGTTTAAGTGCGAATTTGTCGTAAAAATGATGTTATTTGTTTGAGCAATGGAATACATGAATAGCGATTTGATGCAAAATTGATGAAATTCCATTCGGAAGCATTTTGCCAATCGAATTGGCAACATATTAAATGTCGCACAAGGAGTGGGGCTTGCCAGTAACGCACAAAGAGTAGCACTTCTGCTTGTTTTTGGTACAATTTAGGACCGCTATATTCATCTAATGCATTGAGAATCACTTCTTCTGAATTTATTCGATCCAACATTCGATCATTCAAAATATCACATTGTTTACGTGTTGAAAGTAAACGAACTGTGTCGGGTGGAAGGCTCTGAATTTGATCACATAATTCCGATAACCGTTCGTCGTAACTCAAAGAGTCATTGTGTTTCAATGTTCTTGACTCTAAGATAGTGATGTCTTCCGTGGTCGATACTCCAATTCTCATACGGGATAAAATTTCACCATACATAATATCGGTTTTCTGTCGCATCTTTATGGTCAACTCATCATAAGTGAATAAATTTGTCCAAAGATTGAATGTTCCCAATGACCCAACATGTTTCGTCATTTCAGGTTCGGTCAATCCAATATATGTAGGATTCGCACGAACTGGAGGGAGTTGAAGTAAATCACCCAATACAAGAATATGTTTTCAACCAAACCAACCATTCTCTGCATCGTCAGCCGAATTGAATTTTTCGGTTAAACGAAAATGAATAAACAGAAGCGTAAGATTTGAGACCATTGATATTTCATCAATGATTATCAATTGTACGTTCCGCAATTGCTCTCGTAGAACTTTCAAGGCCTTATCTGATAACTGTCGATATTTTGGGGTACCAGAAACATGTTCTACAGGTAATTGAAGTAATTTATGTATAGTCAAGCCGTTGATGTTGTATGCAGCTAGCCCAGTGAGGGCAGTGATGGCTACTTCATATGGTGTCTCTGATCGAATCCATCGTTGGATTACATCAATGAGAAAACTTTTGCCAGTGCCTCCTTCTCCACTGACAAAGAGTCTTAGACTCTCACTCCCTTCTGTATTAATTGCTGCTTTTATTTTCTCAAATACCCGTATTTGATCTTTGTTCATTTTACTTATCATTTCAGTTAAATCATTCGAATCACCCGGAACCTTAGCATTCAAATCATGAAAATCTCGCATAGCTGCTTCAGCTTCTACTGGATCACAACCTAGCAAAATTTCATCGTCATCTGAATCCTGAATATCTTCTTCATTTTTCAGAATTTCTTCGACTTTTCTCTCATTTTTTCATATCCTCTCTGAATCTCTTCTAATTTCTCATGATACTCATAAGCTTTTAACAATTCTTCTTTATGATGAGAGAACGATTCAGTGAAAGTTTTGACATTTCCTTTTAATTTCTCAGCATCTCTCCACGGTTTGAACAACAGTAACAGACTGAAATAATAATTTTCTGGTTGAACCGCAGGATTATATCTGTAATGATTAATTAAATATCCATGCGATCTTCTCTTGATATACCATGAATTTTTCAGCCGATGATATTCAATATTTTTATTAGAAGGTTCATCTTTCAAGATATCGTACCATTTAGCAAAATCATATAAGGACATTGACTCTCATTCAGCTGGTCGCATAGGGTAATGATCATCAATGAGATTTTGATAGAAAATATCCTCTGATTCTGGATCTAATTTGTCAATGTCAGCACGGGTTTTAATCCTTTTACTTCGAATTTGTTGTACATTCAACCATCTGATAACTGTTTCTGGATCTGATCCGTACAATGAGAAACCGAGTAATGTATCGGCAGCTTCAATTGCACCTACTTCTCGATGATTCAAACTACGGAAGGCAATATTCCACAAATGTTGACGTACGGTTTTTGTTGAAGTAATATCACTGAATACTGGAAAGTCTTCTTTCTTTTTCTCGCTTTTCTCTATATATTTAGTGATATATCCTGTTACTTGAGCCGATTTCTCACCGATAAATTGAATGTCCATATTACCTTCCCACAGAGTCAAAATTGCGGGATTGTAGTCATTAATATCTTTCTCTTCTCCAGTTCGAGGAAGATCATAGAGACGGCATTTCGTCTTCATTCTTTTTCGATTGGCGATCGATATAGCAGGAGTTCTCAATATGAAAGTTTTTGTAACTGGTCGAGAGAAACCAAAACGGCAAACCTTGGTTTTTTTCCCATTAGTCGTTTTTCTAACCCTCAAACAGTAATTCGTATGCCGATGTTTTTGAGTAGTAGTTACTCTCCTGTATAGATTAGGTGATACTGATTTCGGAGGTATTTTACAAGTGACATAGCGAGTAATAAACTCGATAACTTCTTCATTGGAGTTCACACCTATGATGGGTGCGTCTTCAACCCAGATTAACATATGAAAATGTGGTGTTCCTCGGCCTTGATACTCTCTACGCCAGAAATAATGTATAATTTTTCCTATCGGTTGGCTTTCGGATAGAAGAAAATCAAGTATTGCGTGGAATTTATTGTCTATGAAGCGAGGAACAGAAACAGGATCAGATGCAATAAGTTCTCCAGGGGATAATTGATCGGCATGTGGTGAATTGATAGTTCGTAAATAATGAATTAAATCATCCCACAACCATTCAGCTGGGCTCACTGTCAGGAACCATGTAGCTGGTCCATAATTTTGAACCATACAATTGAGATCATTCCGTGGGATTCGCCAATATTGTTCAGAATTTCGAACACGTTCGAATATAGTGTCAAGTCGACCTTCCAGCTCACCTTTCTCCAATTTTTCCAAATATTGTTGGGCATTGAGACGTTCTTTGGGATTAACAATATTCAATAAATGATAAATACCGCTATTGAGTTGTCGAATATTAGCATCATGTTGTAAAAAGAAGAGATACTGCAGATTCAATCGAAAACGTGAATCCACAGAACATAAACGAGCTTTAATATACATTGAATCGGTTAATCGTTGCTGCCATTCTTCATGTAAACCATTTTCACCATACGGATATAAGTCTGGAAAGCAAAGTAGATCTAAAGATGTGAGCCAATGGCTCAAGGGAACATCTTTCACTTTCTTCATTTGGTATAGGCTTGTAGATGACGCATTGATTCTTTGATCATGCATTGGTTGTATAGTGTATCTAGCATACATTATATTATCTTTTTCTACCTGTGTTAATAGAGCTGCTTTCGGGGCTTCTCCATCATTTGAATCAGGAATAGGAGCATCATCCTCAGGAGTAATATCAAATCCAACATTCTGATCAGGAAGAAAGGAAAATAACTCATGTGCTGTTTCTGGTAATTTGATATTCCGATGAAATGGATTGATCTCCTTTAGCTTAGCGAGCACTCGGAATACTTTTTCCATGTCTACCAAATCTTCCCAGACAATATTTGCTTTTGTTGGTAAGCCCCGAATCAGAATATATAATTCAGGCTTACAATTGAAAGGATCCTGTAAAGGACAATTTTTTTTTAGAGTTTCTTCCAATGGTAGAGGCAAATAGAATGTTTGTCCTTTCATTTTCTGATTGCGGTGACAATAAGGTAAGTTCTTGTCTGACACAGTTCCAGCTCGTTGTACAACCTGGTAAGATTTAGCTCTCTGTATGAGAATTTTTTCATATTCGTTTAAGTTCTTCATTTCTTCAGGAACATCGCCTGCATCTAAATTATTTAATATGCAAGTAGGCGGTATATTCTTCGTTCTGAAATGCTTCAAGCAATAATTGCAGATGTAATCATGTTTATGAATAGCTTTCTGCGAGGCTATGTTACCCTCGTCCATACTGATATAATATTCAATCAACCTTTCCCAATTAGGATTATCGATAGGCTTCCTTAATTTTGACAGACTTGTCACTTCTCGAGGAAAACAAAGCTTTTGGCAAGACATACAAACACATGATGCTGTTTCCAAAGAGCGTTTAGTAAAGGCAAGGAAACCTATTTTGAATTGTTCTTGTATTTCTTCTTCATGCAAACAAATTCCGCTGCTATCAATGTTCGGCTGATTCCCTTTAATAAGAATATCACTAGATATACTTTTTAACAAATCCACATCAGAATCATCCAGGGCATTATCTAGAATATGTAACTTGTTAAACAATGCATTCATACGATAGAGTAAATCTCTAATGTACCTTACTGATTGAAAATGAGGTGATAACTTCTGAAGTGTGGAGAAGAAAACACCACTACATTCATTTTCTATATAGCAATGGCTCAAATGTCCCTGTTTCAAATGTGAATCAGACTTTGTGATAAAACGTTGAAGAAATCTGCAGAACGTTCTTGATTTTTGAATTTTTAATATCTGCAAGAAAGTAACATAATGATCGATAATACTCTGATCATGGTAGATTCGACAAAATTGAGTGTATTTCCAATATTTGTTCTTCTTTTTGTTGGCTATCAGAGGCAGAATATTCATAGCCTGACCTTTACTATTCAGTACTATAACAGTATCGTGTATTTCCTCAAAAATATAAGATGTGTCGTAAAAATATGATTCACTGGAAGCTCTATGACTTGACTCTCCACAAAGATCATGTACTTGATCTTTAATTGTTTTATAATGAGTTTTTTTCTTCGAAAGATAAAGTTCCGCTTTCTTTTTCAATATTTCAAGAGTACGATATAATGTTCGCGTATAGCTGCGTTTTTGCCCCAAGCTTCTTCTGATAATTCTCTCAGCTTCCAATCGCTTTTCAGGTATAGTTCCATCTACAAGTTTCTCAGTTAATTTTTAAATATAAGCTTCTGTAGAACATGTTGGCTTGAGATTATTGAAATTATCGTACTTAGAGACAACTTTTTTGGCAGCATTCAGGCGGCTCTTGCTTTTTTTTTCATTGAAAAATTTAGATTGAAATTTGCCTTTAGAAGCATGGAACTTTTTCGAGTGACATTTATCTACATTGGGTTTATCATTTCCATCATTCAAAGCAACCGTTTCAGGGACCGAGTTTTTATGAGAGTGACCGTTAAGTGATTTTTTTCGTTTTGCTCCAGGCTCCTTTTTAAAGGCTGAATCAGTATTAGCATTTCGATTTTTCGGAAGACATCTATCTAGATTGGGTTTATCATTTTCATCATCTAAAGTAACCGTTTCAGGGACATAGTTTTCATAAGAATGATCATTATTTGATTTCGCTCGTTTGGCTTTAGGCTTCTTTTCAGAGGCCGAATCAGTATTAGCATTGGTATCCCGATATTTACGCTTCCTACTCGCTCTCAATTCTCTAACACGTATAACATTCAATGTTAATAAATTAGGGTTGAGATTGCGATTAGAGATGATCGGAAAGTGAGTTATGCGACCCGTTTCATACATTATATACAAATGATTGCGCATCAAATTATGATTATATTCAATCAATTGTGGAGTCTGCTTAAAAAGTAGAGAAGTTGCGAAAGCAATGGCGTAAACACCACAATCATCTCGATTTGGTTGTTGCTGAACTCTGCAGAACATTATATTTTGATTATTCACATGGTAATGAGGTAACAAATGCTGCAAATATATAAGATGATCTTGATGAAGAGCTCCCACATTTAATGAATCGTAAATATATATTTTCTTACAATCGTAATAACTGCAAATCCAGTGCTCATTGGAAGAATAGAGAATCTGAATGTGTTTTTGGTGTGGCAAAATAGGTTCTATACGTTGTGGTCTTCTCAAGTAGAGAGTATTTCGTGGTTTATAATCAGAAACTTCTTCTAACATGACCCGAAATTGATACATATGATCGTCATTGAGTCTAAATCCCTGACGTATTTGATATAGAAGGAGATTTTGACGATGAAGCTGACTTGAAACATTCAAAGATTCATCCACATTTAAATTTACAGCATCGGACTTGTTCTGGTCGGCTGCGTGTACTTTATCGCGATTGATATCAGTTGATTTGTCATTTGGCTTAGAGCTGATTTCAGGTTCCTGAAATTTGAACTCAGGCTTGACTTTAGGCTCTCGCGATTTTGGCTCAGTTCTGAATCTAGACTCCTGTGTCTTTTGCGCAGGTCTAGCTACAGATTCTGAGACCTTTTGCTTGGACTTGATTCGAGACCCCTGACATTTTTGTTCAGGGAACGATTTGGTCGGACTTATTGAATCATTCCCGGAATGATGCACTTTCACACCCGGTTTTTTGAAGGTTATAGAATTCGGAACCTGCGGGAAAAGCATAATTTTTCCAGTCGAAAATATCTCAACTGCATGTGAACGCAACCTTGAAGTATCATACTTGACTTCTTCATGATGGGGCCAAATGTTTTCAGCAAGAGAAGCTGCAAAAGCCATTGCGAATAATCCACAATCTCTTGAATTCGTTTGTCTTTGGACTTGTACAAATTGTACTGGATTGGCATCAAAAGAATAATGAGGATACAGTTTTTTTAAGAAAATAAGCCATTTCGGATGAGCTTTCTGTCCTATTCTCCACATAGAATCGAAAATATATATTTGTAGACCATCATACAAAGAGCACACCCAATGATCAGATGGATCATCTTGATTGTGCTCAGAGTATTCACCATCCCGCGAATGTAACAATTGAATGTGAGTTCTGCTAGCATCGAGCTGCTGAATCAGCTCTGGCATTTGAATCTTCCAGCTCTCTTGGAATGGAAAACCATATTGTCGTTCCATGAGATATGAAAAATAATCGATCTGATTATCTCTCAATAAATTCATTCTCGCTGATAGAATCCATTCATAATCAGTAGCATCCAATGGCTTCATGTTGCTGAATAAAAAAATAGGGAGTTTCAAATATCAACTCTGTATTTGTAAGCTCTATTTCAAATCTCTAACGGAAAGCCTGAGAATCTTGATATAAATGCAGAACTCCCACTGTGAATGTACAGTTCGATGAATGCAGAGAAACTGCAATGCAGAAAAACTGCAATGCAGAAAAACTGCAATGCAGAAAAACTGCAATGCAGAAAAACTGCAATGAATGTAAAGAAATTGCTATGGATGCAGGTGCAGTACACTGAATGCAGAGAAGCTGCAATGAATGCCGAAAATCTTCAGTGAATGCAGAAAAACTGCAATGAATGCAGAGAAACTGCTATAGATGCAGGTAAATTACTGTGACTGCAGAAAAACTGCAATGATACAGGAAAACTGCAATGAATGCAGAAAAACTTCAGTGAATGCAGAGAAACTGCAATGAATGCAGAGAAACTGCAATGATACAGGAGAACTGCAATGAATGCAGAAAAACTTCAGTGAATGCAGAGAAACTGCAATGAATGCAGAGAAACTGCTATAGATGCAGGTCAATTACTATGACTGCAGAAAAACTGCAATGATACAGAAAAACTGCAATGAATGCAGAAAAACTACGATAAATGTAAAGAAACTGCAATTAATGCAGAGGAACTGCGCAGGGTGCAGGTAGCAGACAATTATTGCAGAGAAACTACACGTAATTGCAGAAGACCTATTAATCGAAAAAATTGTAGTACTGCTTGAAATTGAATGACAAGTTTCAATTTAAAATTTCAATTAAGAAAATAGAAAGAATTTCAGGAGTGAAACGGATTAGAGAAGAAAGAAAGAAAAATTATTTGTGAAATTGAGAAAGGAAGAAAGATTTCAAGAGTAAATTAAGTTTTTAGAGGAAGAAAGAAGAATTTTAGAGGTTAGAAAAACAATAAAGAAGAATCTACTGGCATACGTCGCACAAAAAAATTGAAAAGTAAAGAAAGAAAGAATCGAAGCTGAAGAAAACTGTGATGAAAATATAAGAAGAACTCTAATAATTAATACACTAGTGAACAAAGATGAATCGATAATTTCGGGAATCTACCGTACTAACGCACAAGAACACGTAAATTGATCGATCAACGAAGTGTGAGTTGAATGTGTGACAGTCGCTGACGTTCTAGTGCTATGCGAATGCGCCTTAATGACTATAAAAAAAACGTAACCACAGTGACAGTATTATTTAAATTGAATGTTTATTAAATGATATGTCTAATGATTCGAGATTTACAGCTATTTCCTCCCTTGAAAAAGGTCAAGTGAACAGAGGAGGAGAATGAAAGATGCAATGTGATCAAGCAATAAAAAAATCGAATGAATTTAATGAGTAAAAGACATGAATTTTCGGTTAGTATACTGTTTCACACCTCATAATAGAAGTCCCGATCATTCAATCAACTATAAATTCATCAATAGTAAGTTCATTAATTTCCGACAGATAGAAAGGAACTTTTCAAGGACCTGGTCGAGAAATGGTCGTTGCCATCATTTGAACCATCATTTGAATGTGGACTGTTGAGTGTGCTATTTATAACGGAGAGTTTTTGCTGGGTGCTCGGCTTCTAGTCAGAAGGAGAGACATCCTGACGTTTGAGACTGCTGCAGAACTTGAGGAATTCAGGGATGAAGAGGTGAGTGAATCGATTACTGAGCAAGCGTTGGGCGTGGCGCTGGCTGAATTTTATTACGAGGAATCGAGGCAGTTGTTGAAAATTTTTTTTTGTTTGCAGTGCAGATGTCTCCAGATTGCGGTACAGGAGGAGATCCAGAGTAAGTTCAATGGAGATATTGATATCGCTTCCGTTGTATCTTAGCTGAATGGAGAATCTTAGTATAGACTGATTGAGGAGCTGAAGAGGAAGAGAAGATGGAGAAGATTGATGGTATTTCGTTCTTTTGTTTTTCAAACTGGGGGGATTATTTATTCTCCGCTCCTTGCACTTAACAAGAAAAGAAGTGCTCAGTACGAGTTAATGAATCCATCCAGGTCTAAAACTAATATTATTCTCGTCAGGTTTCTCTCGATCCTCGAGGTGGAAAATCCATCCTCACAGTAGTCAACATGCCACTTTGATGATGAAGAGAACTTCACAGTGGTCTACAAGAGCCTGCCGATCTATCCGTTCTACGGTCTGCTCAATTGACTCAACAATGTCATAAAATCTGGTAATGCTGGAGTAAAAACTATAATCAGAGTAATCATCAAGTTCATGACGGAATCAATTGAGTTCATTCAGGAGAAAGAGGTCGGCAAGGACTGGATGACAATGGCTAATAACAAAGCTGAACAGTATATTGTCCACTTCAAAGAACGAAGGGGAGAGCAAAGATTATAATGACATTGGAGCTGAGAAGGAGAATCAGAAGAGTCTGCTCCAGTGATTGACCGAACCAAGAATTGCATAGTAAAAGTTTACTGATTAACAGTTTTGTGCACCAAATCATAGATGGTCTTACACGAAAACTACTGAATTGAGCAGTTTACTTGATGATGAAGAAGTTGAGATTAAGCTCATGGAGATCGTTAAAGACTGGAGGAACGCAACGAGCTTTCGTAGTTAAGAATAGTTGAAGTTATCGATAAAAAAATGTATAATTTTGTTTTTTTTTTGGGTTCATAATTAATTTTTAAGAATGAAATGATGGTTCATAAGATCCTCTTCATCTGCAAAAGAAAAAAAATTAATTGCATTCATTAAAAAAAACTTGTGCTCTATTATTTAAAAAAGAGAATATTCTCAAATATTGAATTTCAGGAAAATTTACAGATGATTGGCAACTTCATTTTTGAATGTAAGCATTAAAAAAACAGTGTAACCATATTATATACATACGACAGTGAATGAAAATATGGTAAACGGATTTTTTAGCATCAATAATATCAGGAAACGCGTATTAATGTAAATTTCTCATTGAAAAAAGGGAATATTCCAAATTTATGCCAAATTATTTTTAAGAAGAACAGCTCTCTGTCACTTCCTCCATCAGACTGCACTGATAGCACTGAAGCTATTAGCAAGATTCTCCATTATATTTGACTCCGTTATCCTCCAGTTTGCTGACCTTTGCGGCACTATGAAACTCGTGGCATCCTCTATTCGAGTTAATTCTTTTCGACGAACAATATTGAAGCTACTAGAGACTCGAGAGTGCCAAGTAAAAAATAATTTATAATATATCATTCTCGAGAAGAACAACTCTCCATCACTTTCAGCAGATTGCATTGATAACACTGAAGCTACTAGCAGAATCCATCGCCTTTGAGTACCCGAAGAGCTTCAAGCTGATTCTGGTGACCATGATAGAGTTCGGTTGTTTTGCTGTTCACTTGACGTTTCACGCATTTCTCCATGACTTTCAGCAAGAACAATTTATCAACTTCTCGAGTGAATCGACTTCTCGGATGAACGAGTAATTATTCATTTTCCGCGTTTAATAAAAGCATGATTTTTAAAGCAGAAAATGAAAGAAAAAGTTATTCTTCTTCAACATTCAACAATCGTCAACTGAACGAAAGAATGAATGTATTGAAAACTCGAAACACTCTCTCGCGATTCCTTAAATCCAATATTTCCAGTGCTCATCATCTATTTCCTGTCCACCCGGAGCTCAGAATCTCTCAAACAAGGATATTGAATCCCAACTGTATTCATGACGTTGCTTCCAGTCATTTTCGTTCTACACTAAAACTCTTCTTCAAAGATTGTCACTCACCCATTACAGATCATGTTAATTACGTATTTCGAAAGCATTATATCCATAATTAAGAAAAATCGATATTAAATTTTATCGAAAAGGGATATTCCTAATCCACCGATTCAATCTTTAAATCGATTTTATAGACTGACAACATTGAATACAGCTGTTGATAAAATTCAAATGAAGCACTTTTCTAGATCTATTTAGTTCAAGAGGTTGAAACCAAGTATGTGAGGAAAAATCCAGTCTGCGAAATCTGTTGACAACAACCAGTGAATTTCAAAGTGTACATTAAATAAAAAAAATCGGGAGTTTGTTCAAAAGAAGATGCGAGAATAGACAACATTGAAACGTCAAGTATTTCAGTTGTTGCCAAGTAAGAAATGATAATAAAATTATTCAAATTGCTCATCTATTCATTGATACACTTTTTGAAAGAAAAAACGTAGGATAAAGTAGATATCTCTTTTCTTACAAAGTACGAATGCTAGAATGTCTTTTTTTTTAAGTACGAATGCTCAAATGAAGTGTAAGATAAAGAATAAAGATATCTCTTTTTTTTTACAAAGTACAAATGCTAGAATAAAGTGTCATAATGATGATTTTTAAACCAAGAAAATAGAAAAATGTGGTATTCTTTTTCATCAACGAGTGTTGAAAATAAAGGTCGTGCCTCCAGAAGTTCTACCGGATCCACCTCTCCCACCTCTACCTCCTCCGCGTCTGTGCTTGACCTTGAAAAATTGGTTTCTCCAATAACTGAAAAAAAAGTCCAAAGATGAGGGAGGTTCGGAATATGAGGAAAGAATTCGACAGTGAATTGGAATGAATGAACGAGAAAAAATCATCACATACGTAGCATTATGCTCGGCCAGATTACGTCCACCTCTTTGTCGGCGCGCGGGTGCTGGAACAGGAGCATTGTAGTCATTGCCTCTCTCCAATGCCTCCAAGTGCGCTCTCACAGCTGCAATGTGACGCTGACGGGCATCTTCAGCAGCATCAGCTGGGTCTCGTGGCTGCTGGCGTGGCTGTTGGCGTGGCTGCTGCTGTGGTTGCTGCTGTGGCTGCTGCCGTGGCTGTTGCCTTGGCTGCTGCTGTGGCTGTTGCCTTGGCTGCTGCCGTGGTTGCTGCTGTGGCTGTTGCTGTGGCTGCTGACGTGGCTGCTGCTGTGGCTGTTGCCCTGGCTCCTCCAGGGGTTCCTGTCGCTCATGTTGTTGCTGCCGTGGCTCTTGAGGCTGCTGATCCTCCTGTGGCTGTGGTGGTGGTGACGGTGATCGCGACAATGATCGTGACGGTGATCGTGATGGTGATCGTGACGGTGGTGGTGATGGACGCTGTCCAGCTTCTGGAAGATTCTGTAAAGAATGGGAGAGAAATTTCAGACAATCGCTTTCATTCTATGATCAGCTCACTGAGGAAATCTTGGAAACTAAGCGAGATGAAACGATTTTGTCCTGTTTTTTTTATCTTGAGAAGATAAAAAATTTTCCTTGGTAATTTCTATATCTATATTTCTGTCTATATATAATGGAATTTTGTAGAGTGAGCTAATTTTCTTGTCACAAGGATTTCTTTCTCAGTGTGATAAGAATATTTTGGAAACTAAGCGAGATAATCGAGATCGATTTTGTCTTTTTTTTTTACAAAAAAGAAAAATTAATGAAAAAAAATCTCTTGACAAAAACGAAAACTGAAATGAAAGAAAAACTTCCTAACCGATAATAATTTCTTCAAGATTTTTCTTATAAAGAAATCTTAAAGAAATCTCAAGAAAATACCGAGAAAAAGAGGAAAGAATTGAAAAAATTCTGGAAATGAATTTTCCTAGTTCTCCTTCTTCATTAATTAATATTTGTTAATATTAGATATTTTTAACCAATACTTACTTCGTCCATGAGGTCCAGTAAGTCATCAGTCATAGCTCTCTGTGTAGTTTTTATTTTATTTTTTAATTAAAAAGGAGACGCTCTTGCACCGCATGAACAAGAAAAAAATTGTTTTTTTTTATTAAAAAGAAGACGCTTTCGCACTGCGAGAACAAGAATTTTTTTTTTTTTTAATTAAGAAGGAGATGCTCTTGCACCGCGTGAACAAGAAAAAAAATGGCCGACAAACACATTCTCTACAAAGAAATGCGGGTTTTCCACTAGAACTCGCAGAACGTTCACATTCAAAAAAGTCATGAATTTTATATAGTTCAGTCAGGTGACAGCATCTGCGTGTGCGAAGAAACGACATCAATTTATCACCAGAGGGCAGCACATTGCGCCCCGAAATTCAAATATTCCAGTGCAGCCAACGTTTAGGCGAAATTCTCACGCGCTTTCGGTTTTACACAAAAACGTCGGGATGGGGCGTGGCTTGGATTAAATAAATTTTTTTTTAATTAATGGATTTTTATTTTGCAATTCAAATGATATATCCAGGCTAACATACCACTAAGAAATATACGAAGATTTTTTATGGTGAAAGAAAAGGCTTTATTGAAAAAATAAAAAATCACCGCCTATCGCTATCGCGTCTTTTGATTGCAGCAGTAAAGACGGAAAGATAGGTCTTTCTACGTAAGAAAATAGCTTTGTCTTTCCACTATTGGTAAAAATGCGCATGGTGCGCCCGGTTTTTTTCGAATAGATCAAATCATTCTGTAACGTAATGAAGATGATGATGATTACACATCATTTTCAATAAACATGTATGAGAAAAAGCATTTGTTACATAGTATCACACACTCATTAATATGAAATAGGAAAATTAGTTGAAAAGTGAGAAAGGAATTATTATAACCCCAACCAGTTGTTCTTTAAATTGGTATTTGATTCATGGAAAGTTCATAGATTCATGAGAATCTTAGAAGAATAAACATTTCCTCATCTGGAAATCATGATGATGATTTGGTGACTGACCTAGCCTCCACTAAGATAAGTCGTTCTATGATTATACAGAATTCTATTTGGAAAAAACCGGCCGCGCCATGTGCATTTTTACCAATAGTGGAAAGACAAAGCTATTTTCTTACGTAGAAAGACCTATCTTTCCGTCTTTACTGCTGCAATTATAGATAGATAAGTAGAATTGAAAATTTCTCCTTGCCTCCTTTATATTTTTCCCTGTCATTGGATTTTATTCCCATCCTTTTGCGTAATATTTTTTGAATCTTTGATTTGCCACCTCATTTTTCTGCCCATTCATCTATTATTTGCACAGCCAACCCTGATTCAGTTTTTGGCCTGCCAAACAACACGTTTCAAACGTGCACATGGCGCGTTTTTTTTATTTTTAATAATTTGTCAGTCCTTAGAAAATAAATTTGTCTGAATCCGTCACAATCATGGGAAATTAATATCTATACCTCATGAGTAAGGAGTTTCACTTCTGCCGCGCGTGAATTCCACGCACCCTCTTTTTGCTTCCGAATGGAAGCTTAACAAACGTAAGAATTTTCGATTTTGATTTTTTTGTTGCAAATCACTTAAAATGATATGGAGAGTCTGGAAATGATATTTAGAAAAAAAGTCTGTGTGTGTGTATGTATGCATGTATGTGTGTCTGAGTGGATTTTTTTTCTACTTGAAAACGGTAAAACTTTAACCGAAAAATCTCATATTTTTACTGTATATTGGTCATGATAAATGTATGCTTTTGAGACCTTGTTACTTGGAATTCATTCAATATTTTTTAAGATATGACCATTTTTCGATTTTTCCAAAAAAATTGATTTTTCAAAAAGTTTTCAACCGATCTCATCCAGATTGATGCTTAATATTTGACATCATATTCTCTCACTGCGTGAATTTTTTGCGATTTTCTTAATGCTTGGTTTTTAAGTTATTTCGATTTTTATAATTTTTATGCAAAATGTTGTTGCTTCAATAACAAACGGAAAAATTAAGATAGAAATTTCAAATTTGGCTCACATATCGGTCTTCTGAACCTGCAGCTCGGGATTGTTACTGGACAGCATTGGAGAAATATTTTTTTGAATAAGAATGATTTTTTGAAATTTCAATTTTTTCATTTTTTCCTAAATTTACAATAAGTTCACGAATGATTACATCCAGATTGAGGAATAATATTAGACACTATATTATCTAGCTGTGTGAATTTCCCCAGATTTTTCTCGTCATCAGTTTTCGAGTTATTTCGATTTCACTAATATCGCATGAAGAATGCTGTTTGTTCAATAAAACAAAACCCTATAAAAACCGAAGTAGTAAAGATATGAGCTCCGAATCTCACCCATATTTTGGTCTCGATCGAATATATTGTTTATTGTGCAAGGTGGTTATGAATCATTATATTTGATGTAACTGTTAAGAGCAATAAAGATAAGTATTAATATTCTACAGAAATTAATATTTATCTTGATTATCTGAGGTTCTTAACCCATATTCTTTTCAAAAACCCAGACGAAAGAATTGAAAAAAATAGTAACTCATTATAGACTTGAGTTATGTTCTTCATCTTTATAAAATTGTAGATTTTGTCATATTCAAACTTTTCGATTGATATGTATCCATTATTGTTGACTCCACCTTGATATAGTGGAACGTTCTACGACGGAGAAGAAAAATAATATTGATATCACTTAATTGACATAATATTGACAATAAGTGTCTAAAAGCAAAAGGTCGTCAATGCCAAAAAGGGTCATGCCAGGCGAAAGGTCGTATCTCCAGCAATATACGACCTTTGCCTGGAAAGATTTTCCGTAAAGGACTGTTTACTCTAAACGAAAAGGTCGTATATCCAGTTCTTAGGTTTTTTGGCATATACGACCGTTTTCCTTTCAGAAACCTACCTCAAACGATAGTTTCATTTCAAACGAAAAGGTCGTATATCCACTATCAATTTTTTTCAATTTAATTTTTTTTTCTCAACCGCGTCCCTCTCATACTGTTATTATGACGTGAAAATAATGAAATATATTTTTATTCGTGCAAATGATTGCAATACACCGAAAATATGACTGTGTCGACAAGGCTAACCCCTCAGTGAAAAAAAAGGGGTAGAATAAATACCCTCATTTTCTTTTGTTTTTTGAAGTGAAACTTCTTATACGACGTCAGACGCGTGTAACGCTGGCGTTAAATTCCACGCGTTAAATTTAACGCCAGTATATGAGGTATAGGAGCGAGTGAGAGAATAGGGAAGGAGTGGGGCGGCACCTGCGCACGAGGGACGGCATTCTCAATAATATGCAGAGTACGGATGTATTCTTCCAATCTTCTTTTGAAAATATCGCGGAAACTAAGCGAGATAGAGTGATTCTGCTATATTCTTTTTTCATAGATTGTGAATTCTCTTCAAGGTAACTGTAGACTGGAATTGCTCTATCTTGATTAGTTTCCGAAATACCTTCAATGAAACAATTGAAAAAAAATCCACTTTTCCTGTTTTTTTTGTATTTTTGCATGTTTACAATAATTTTTTGAAGAAACTCAGAAACTAAGGGAGATACGGCGATTTTACGATGATTTTTTTGTAGAAAATTTCAGTAGTTGCAAAAGGGCGTATCTCCATTAGATTTCGAGATATTTTCAAAAAATCATTGAACCAAAGACTATCATGAGTCAATTTTTTTCGTCGTAGAATTCTGATGAATATCTCGGAAACTAAGCGAGATAATGCATTTTTTATGAGCACTCTTTTTGTAGTTTTGGAAATTCTCCACAAAAAGGCTTTCCAGGGAAATTTCGTTATCTCGCTCAGTACCCGAGATGTATTATTCCTGAAAAGAAGGATGCTGAAAAAGAAGAGTATCAAGTTTTCACACAAATTTATTTCATTTAATCAATTTTCTTGGAATGTCTCGGAGTCTGAGCAACACAGGGCGATTTTGCACTAAACCTTTTTTGTAGAGAATCTCGAGAGAGCCATAAGAGAATGGAAGCAAAGTCGCTCTATCTCAATAAATTTTCGAGATATTCACAGAAAACTATGATTGAAAAAGAAAACGATCTATCTGAATACTTCATAATCGTAGAAAAAAATGTAATTTAATTTCTTAGTGAACAAAAACCTATATCCTATAGGCAGGTATTAAAATTTTTAATGCTCAATACCTATGTTTATTGTACAGCTAGGAGATCTGTGCATCCAGTTGTTGTTTGAGCTTCCACCCGCATCCGTTTGCTATTCTCACAACTTTATCTCTTGTGAGAAAATATTAATAATTTATCTCCATCTATCCTAATAAGCAACAAATTCACTTCTGTCTCGCGTGGATTCCACACACCCTCTTTTGCACTTGTCGCGATCAAAATATATCTAATTAGATACAATTATCTCAAAAAAAATTTCTGTAGTGTGTAATCTTCGGCTACTGAACAGTATTTTGAAAATGGAATAATAGGGTTGTGATGGGAACACAATTCTGTCAGAAGTCTCGTGCACCATCTAAATATTTGGGGAGGATGAATCAGTGAAATTTGATTCTTGATACGTAGTTTATGAACTTCAGCATTGTGAAATGAAGTTTCACTTCTAACGTGCGGCATTCCACGCACCCTCTTTTTTTTCATTTTTTTAGACATCTTCGAAGCAATTGAAGTTAGAGAAAAATTCTATGAGGCCATTTTTGTGAAGAATTCGATTCTACATGAAAACAAGCAGGCGTCTGGTCCTTGTGCGTTACTTGAAAGTTTCAGTACTATGCTCAAATTTCATATTCTGCCAATGCAATAGGCAGACAGCTTCCGAATGGAATTCTCAATTCGATAATCTGCTAATAACCGCCGTGATACTTTAACCCTAAATCCTCTGAAAACCTAATTCTTTACTCCCTTTGGTGGAAGAAATAGCACACACACACCGGATGTATTCTTGCTTCCCTAGGTGTGTAAAGTACTATTAGGATATTGTTTGTTATATGTGAATTCTATTTCTAAATCAAAATAGAGGCCTGAATATAATCTGTCCCCCTCAAATCATCACATTTCATGAAAAAAATTAATATTATACAAAAATTGAGATTATACGATAAAACTGGTAAACTTTCAGGATTTAATTAGTCTTTCTCGTTGTCATAGTAGAATGATAATGGGGTCATTTTTTAGGAAAAATTGTCTACTTTTAAATTATTAAATGAAAAATACTAGCGTTGCTAGGGAAAAATGGATTGAAATTGAAATTTGTGGAAAAACTATTCATTTGAGCACTCGTATGAGAGAATTCGAAGGAAAAATCTGAAATTATCAGCATTTGTTGAGCTCGTCTAAGCGAATATTTTAAGCTCAACTTGGGCGAAATCGGTCCAGTAGTTCCAGAGATAGAGTGTCTATTCACTTAATGGTTTATCAAGGATATCTCAGGAACTACTGGACCGATTCCGCCCAGATTCAATCGCAAAGGTCTCACTCATAAGATATACAAACCCATGAAATTTGGAGTTTCTAACTCAAATATTTTTTCAGTTATAGTGTTGCCCAGGATTTAAAAAAAAATACATGTTTGTTAAAATACCGGATAAACCAAAAATTTGAGCACTCGCCACCTCCAGGAGTTAAGTGCGCCTTATCAATGCGCATCTTCTCGCTGAGAATGGATGCTGTGAAAAAACTTTTCGCGCACATGGCGCACATGTGGTAAATATACCGTGAAATTTTCAGGTCGATACATACAGCCGTTATTGAGAAAAGTGATGGAATGCGTCATCACACACACACACACACACACACACACATACATACGGACATACATACAGACGACCCTAAAAAAATATCATCCTTCGACATTTCTCATCATTTGGAGTCATATTCTGATGAAATCTCAAATTCGAAAAAAATCACGATTACAATGCTTCCATTCGGAAGCAAAAACCTCTCGACATTTTTCGGTGAACCTACTCTCTCCAAAGATGGTTACAAAAAAATTTAGTGAAAAATAATTTGACTGATTTTGGATTTAGGGGGAAGTGAGGGGCAGAATGGACATTGTAATGAAAAAGTAGGGGATACATTTTTTTCTAATGATTATATTGGGAAGCTGAAGAAATTTCAAGTGTCGAACAAGTGCTGGAAATATTTTTTCTGAGAATTCGATTGTTTAGAACAATCTTGAGGAATAACAGAACCGTTCGATTTTCAAGAGAATTTAGTTATTTTGGAAATATCTTTGATTCTATTCGTCGTAATGACTTGGGACCAATTTTGAATGAAAGCTGAGATTATTCCCCATCGATTCGTATGAATTTGAATTCCAATTTATGGATTTTTCAGATAGTTATGGGAACTTTTATGAAAAATTATTGCCATCGAGTTTTGCCCTATAACTATGTGAAAATTGATATTCTTTGATCCAAAATCTCATGAATTGATGAGAAATGATCTCACCTCCCATTCGAAACTGGTCCCAGATTGCTACGACTAATTGAACTGGAGATATTTCCGGAAAACTGAATGTTCACAGAAAACGAAAGGCTTTCATTCCTAAAACATTTTCTACCTGAAAATTTCTCAACTTTCGAATAGGATCATCGAAAGAAATCTGGTTCCAATATTTTTCATTAATTCCAAGATTCCTTCATAATATATGGGAAGGTGGGGCAGAACGGACACGAGGGGTGAAATGGACATCTTGGAGTTTTCATGCATGTATCATGAAAGAATCTTGAAATGTATAAAAATATTTGAGAGAGATTTTTTTTTCGATGATACCGTTGTGAAGCTGATAGAAGTTTACTGATAGTTGTTTTTAATTGTTGAGAATTTGAGTTCTTGGGCATTTTTTAGGGGTCAAAAAAAACCTCTCAATTCTCTTGAAAATCCAGTTTTCTGAAAATATTTTTGGTTCTATTGATCGTAGCGATCTGGAACCGATTTTAAATGGAAGATGAAATTATTTCCCGTGGATTTATGAAGTCTTGTACTTGAAAATATCGATTTTTCATTGAGTTATAAGGCAAAAGCCGATGATCAATTTTTTTTATAAAAGTACCCATAACTATTTGGAGAATCGATATTTTTGAATTCAAAATCTCATAAATCGATGGGAAGTAATGTTACCTTTCATTTGAAATCGATCCCAGATCGCTACGAATAATGGAATCGGAGATATTTCAAAAAAAACTGAATTTTCACAAAAATTGGAAGGCTATTTTACTCCTAAAAAATACCCAGAAAAAAAAACAAAAATTTGCAGATTTTTTTACAACGATTTTCTGATCCAGAAAAAATATTCTTCTCAGGAGATATTATGTAAAAGCAACAGGTAGTATATCGACTCTATGATGAGGAGCCAGGGTACGTGTAACCATGGTGCTTTCATCATTTATTCCACCTGATTGCAACGATTATGAGTGCACATACGACCTCTTGCCATTAGAAACCACGGAAAACGATAATTTGGCACATACGACCTTTTGCTTATAGACACGCGATATCTCATGAGTGAAACCTTTGGGATTGAATCTGGGCGGAATCGGTCCAGTAGTTCCTGAGATATTCTTGAAGAACCATCAAATGAAAAGACGCTCTATCTCTGGAACAAGTGGACCCATTTCGCCCGAGTCTAGCTCAAAAAATTCGTTTAGACGAGCTTAACCCCTCAAGTACGGGCTCCATATACGTATATGGACCCTCGTGCCTGTCCCACCGGCCGGGGTCTCCGTGTCATAGAGACCCTCACCACGCTGCATAAAAATTTCAATATCTCTTACAATTTTCAAGATTTTTGGATTTTGCAAAATGCTTCGTGAAAATGGATGATTCAAGTTTGATATGCAACCTTCCAAAAACGATTAATTCGATTTCAACTAATTAATTTTTGAGAAATTTGCTTTTTTTGTTCAAACTTCTGATTTCACATGTTACAAGGCGCCCGGCCGCTAAGACAGTTTGACTCGCTGAGGCCCCGTACTTGAGGGGTTAACGAATGCTGATAATTTCAGATTTCTCCATCGAATTCTGCCATACGAGTGCTCAAAGGAATCGTTTTCTCAGAAATTTGGATTTTCTCAATTTTTTCATGATTCCCTATCATACTCAAAAATCGGTCTGGCTCCAAATAAGCAGCCGCATTTCTGGCTGGCAAATTAATTTTATGTGTCTCGATAGTTGAACTAGCTCGTGTGAGAATTTCAGTAATGATAAAATGAATTTTTTTTTATACGAAAAAGTGTCTGCGCACGTCATAGCAACGGAGGAACTGTCTGGCAATAATGAATTAATATTGCTCAATGTTCACAGAAACTAATTTGAAAACAAAAAATCGTTCTAAAATGACATGAAAATTTACTTTTTTGCTTCCGAATGTAAGCATCGTAATCGTGGTTTTTTTCGAATTTGAGATTCCATCGGAATATGACTCCAAACGATCAGAAATGTCGAGAAATGATATTTTTTAATAAATGTCGGTATGTATGTCCGTATGTCCGTATGTGTGTGTGTGTGTGTGTGTGTGTGTGTGTGTGTGTGTGTGTGTGTGTGTGTGTGTGTGTGTGTGTGTGTGTGTGTGTGTGTGTGTGTGTGTGTGTGTGTGTGTGAGAGTGAAAACGGCCCATTGATCTGAAGTTTGATCTAGTAGGCCGTTAAAGCTGAGAATGAATAGGTATTGGATAATTCGTATGTTTAATATAGATACGTCGAGACATTGAATGTATTGGAAGGTTAATCTGCGGGGATTGTGACAAACCGAATAGCATAAAAGATTTACCTGGAATGAAGAAGAAAGAAGAAAGTTTGTCGAAATCCCTGCAGATTAACCTTCTAATAAATTCAATGTCTTGACGAATCTGTCATAAACATTTGAATTATTCGAAACTAAATGAAACTCCAGATCAATGGGCCGTTTTTGAAAATAAAGTCTCCGGCCCTAGTGCTGACCCATTCCATCGCTTTTCTCAATAAGGGCTATATGTATTGACCTGACAATTTCACGGTATATTCACCATGTGTGCGCCATATGCTCACTAAAATTTCAGCTCAATCGATCAAATAGTTCCCGAGAAAAAGCGAATTAACGAAGAATTGTTTTTTCAAGTTTTCTCAGCGAAAAATCAATTCACAGCATCCATCCTCAGCGAGGAGGTGCGCATTGATAAGGCAGACATTAAACCCTCGGGGTGACGAGTGCTCAAATTTTTGGTTTATCCGGTACGTTAACAAGCATGTAATTTCTTGAAAATCCTGGGCAACACGATAACTCAAAAAATATTTGAGTTAGAAACTTCAAATTTTCTGGGTTCGTATATCTTATGAGTGAGACCTTTGGGATTGAATCTAGGCGAAATCGGTTCAGTAGTTTCTGAGATATTCTCGATAAACCATTAAATGGAAAGACGCTCTATCGCTGGAACTACTGGACCGATTTCGCCCAAGTCTAGCTTAGAAAATTCGTTGAGACGAGCTCAACGAATGCTGATAATTTCAGATTTTTCCTTCCAATTCCCCAATACAAGGGTTCAAATAAATAGCTTTTTCAGAAATTTCAATTTTTCTCCAATTTGAAGTGAAACTTCTTATACGACGTCGGATGAGTGTCACTCTCGCGTTAGATTTCCACGCGTTAAATCTAACACTAGCATCTTAGCTGAAAGAGAGAGAGGGAGAACCGAGAATAGGGAGAAAGTGGGGAAGCGCCTGCGCACAAGGTGCAGCAGTCCCAATAATATGCAGAGCACAAATATATTCTTCCTGTTATTGAATGAATCTTTTTTTGTCGATATTTTTTGGAATTCTCTCGGAAACTAAGGGAGATAGAATGATTCCGGATCCTTTTTTTTAGTTTTCCGAGTTCTCCACAAAAACGATTCAAGACAAAATCTCGGTATCTCGTTCAGTCTCTGAGATATTCTTCAAAAAACAAATTACTAGTGAAAAAATAAAACAGGATGTTGTTTTTTTATCATCAGTTATTCGAGAATATCTTAGAATCCAAGCGGGAGAGAGTGATTTTGCTTTTCCCCTTGTGTGAAATATGGTGAAGTTTCGTTGATTGTCAAAATAGTGGTCAGTAGGAGGCGGAATTAGTAATAGGAAAATTGTTGAAAAAAACTATGAAACACGTTGAGTCACAAAAAATACGATTTATTCACAAGGTGAAGACCGGTGGTCTACACAAATTATCACAGATTGTTAAGTTTCTGATTAGTTGAAAACACTGAATTTAATGTTGAATGAGACAATTGTTGAATTTACTTTGATTCAAAGAAGGAATTAAATAAAAGGTGAAAATCGACTCGAAAGAAAAGAATGATGATTCACTGACTTTACTTGTTGACGACTCTGCTCGAAGTGAACAAAATTGGGTGGGGGGTGTCTTTTCCCCAATTTACATGAAGAGGGGGGGGGGGGGGGGTTTATTCGCGCGAAGTCCTCTATGGTGTCGTTGAACACCTTGGACCGATTGATTTCCAATTGGTCAATTTCAATACCGCGAATTTGGTTGTATTTTAAACACTCCTTTTTTGTAGCCCCTCAAATTCTCGACGAGAAAGCTCCAAGGTAAAATTCTTCTAGCTCGTTCAGTTTTCGAGATATTCTTAAAAATATAATTGACAAAAAAAATTTAAATTTGCAGTTGTTTTGATTTTTTATTTCTAATAGTTTTCTTCAGAATATTCAGGAACTAAGAGAGATGGAGCGATTTTACTCTGATTTTTTTTTGTTCAAAATTTCAAGACAAGCTACGTAGAACGATCAGGTCAAAATTGCCCTATCTCGCTTAGTTTCCAAGATATTCTCAAAAAATAATTGGAATGAATAGTCATTTTTTTCTTCCAAAGTAAGTTTCTTCTTGTTATTTGTTTTTGATGAATATTTCAGGAACTTAACGAGATAGAGTGATTCTACCCTTATCCTTAGTTCGTTGAAACTGGCAAGAGCTTCAAAAAAGATTGAATGAAGATGGGCGTATCTCTATTAGATTTCGTGATATTCTGAGAAAAACAACTATGGAAATGGAGACTTGATCTATAAGTCGCTGTTGTTGTCGTAAGATTTTGAGAAATGTCTCGAAAACTAAGCGACATTATTCAATTTTTGTGGACACCCTATTTAAAACGTAACCAAATTCTCAAGAGTCACCTGACCGGGGGAGAGGGGGGTCAGTGACACCTCGGCCCTCGGCTAGAAAATTAAATCTTCCCCCTCCAACTACCTCACTCACGCGTGAACTCTCAAGAGATACGACTCGACGTATCGTTTATATTGAAAACTCTATAATTGTCTCAAGTGTTAATATTCTCGGTTATCTCAAGGTTTATTGCAACTCAACTTGATTATTTAATTATTGTGTGAAACTCAACTATTTGTCTATTTATTCAAAGTGTATTATCTATCGACGAGCGGGCTTTTTTTCCGAATAAAACGGTTTTGCCTTGCAGCTCAGTGTAATCCAACTATTACTTCTTCTCCACTATCATTAACCGCCTCCTGCAATCCACCCTGAAAATCAACGAATAGAATCAACACGCTCAAAACATACCCATTTTGTGATCCTTGAGATTCTCTACAAAAAAGATCTCAAGAAAAATTTCGTCATCTCGCTCACTTTCCAAGACATTCTCAAAAAAAAAAACGACTCTTAAAAAAGGAACGAATATTGAGTTTGCAAACAGATTGCGTTCATTTTATCATCAATTTGCTTCGAATATCTCGAAATCTGAGCAAAATAGGGCAATTTTGCACTGATCCTTGAACGGTCAGCAAGAAGTTTCACTTCTGCCACGCGTGGATTTTACGCACCCTCTTTTTTCCCCAGGAACGCTAGTATTTGTTATTTGATAATTGAAAAGTAGACAATTTTTCCTAAGAAATGACCCCATTATCATTCCACAATGACAACGAGAAAGACTAATTAAAACCTGAAATTCAATTTTCAAATGTTTCAGTTTTATCGTATGATCTCAATTTCTGTATAATAATGATTTTTTCAATGAAATGTGATTATTCTTAAGATGGAGAGATTATATTTAGACCTCTATTTCAATTCTGAAGTGGAATTAAAATATCATGATCAATGTGGAAAATTTTTTTAGTAACTTGTTCTATTCTATCACAGTGATCGAAGTGTTGTGTCCCAGAATATTATTTATTAAAAGGAGAAATATTCAACCTCGTTGAATATTTCTCAATTGTAATCGTTTGCATAATCTGTGAAGAAGTTATACTTACTTCACATGTTATGGAAACTCAGCATTTTTACACAATAATGTGTAATAATGTGACACCAATAATTTAATATAAATATCAGACTCACCGATATTCGGGAGTCAGTTCTTCAAAATCATTTCACATTAATCAATAATTTCGTATTTATTAAACCTGTAATTACTTTACTCAAAATGGAAACATTTTGATAATAAAGATAATAATTCATTTTCATTAATTCTCCGAGTTAAAGTATTTTATCCACTGTAGAGAAGATCTCTATAGATCGAACCTACTCAATTTCCTTATAACTGAACGGGTCTAACATTTTGGTGGCAGCGGAGTTTTCAACGGCAGGGCCTGATCAACCTTCGTCGGCGACTACAGTGGAATAGAAGAATAATTCGGGGAATCCAAGCACGAGATATCTGTTGAAAAACTGTCTCCGGATAGGATTTCTTTCGAAATATCAACGGAAGAATCCGAAACGCACTGAGTGACGTTCAGGATTCACAAGTTAACATCGAAGCAAATTGGAGTCTCGCTATTATTCTTTGATATCAACATTTATCAGGAGAGCGAGAAGACAATCTTAGGATAGACCAGCAGCAAAGGATTCAAATTGTACCAAGCAACGTTTTGAATCTCCAAGAATACTCAATTGAGTATTACGTGTTCTGACTTCGTATACTACGGTCAGATTTAATTCTCTTTCGGGGGGAGGAGAATTGAGATAGCTAATATCGAGTTATTGAATTATTGAGCATATTTTTGTAACGCTTCATTACAAATTCATAGGTTACAAAAATAATAATAATGGTTTTGTTTGGACAGATTCAAGAAGAGTTTGTTATAGCCAGGAATTTTCGGCGCCGGATTAGAAATCATACTGGTAGATTTCCTCTCCAACCTGCGGATCCTCAAGTACTGGGAGATGCTGTAGGTATAGAGCGACCCGGTAGAACCTCGGACGGTGAAAAGATTTCCAGCCAAGTTCCAGTAATGTTTGCATCTCGTGGAGAGATAAAATATGTAGAGATGGGCCCAAAGACACTAGCAGTAATGTTAGTAAACAGAGAAGAAATGGCCAGCGTGCCAGCAGCAACAGAGCAACTGGTTTCAACATCAGTACTGGTAGACGTACCAGGTGTAAACACGTCATCAGATGAACTGCCGAGTACAGACGTAAGGCCTGTGACGGGCATGACATCAGACATGATGAGTTATTTTTTGGATTCTTCAGAAGGTACGATTCCCCCGGTACCGAAGAATAACGATGTTAGTATTTCCACTTTGAAGACAGTGAGCATTGGGAAATGTACTACATCAGCATTTAATGGTGCAACGTCTGACACACTTACGGTTGAAGACCAGAGCATAAACTGTCAGTGACATTATTAGAAAGACAGCTGCAAAAATTATACAATCTTGAGCAATGGTCAGATGAGTTTGTAGCCGAATTCAATATGAGAGTTATGGAAATAAGGTCTCAGCTAATAGACACACTCATGAAACAAGTGAAGGAAAGTTTTGAGAGAGGATTGAAGGCACAATTAAGGACTCTCATCGAAAAACAGAATTACAAGACGCTAGCAGAATCCTGTCGGAACGCGATCAGTTGGGAACGACTTCTGTATTCTCTTGATCGTGTAGAAGATTGAGTGGAGGGCATGCAGGAAGAAGTCGCTCCAGAAGAATCAAGAAATTTTGCTCAACAAAGAAATGAGAAACCTGTACTAGAATGGAAGGAAAGAACTCTCTTCAATAATACAGGGTAGATCCAGCCTTTCCTGTGGGAAACTCTCCAAAAATGGAGTATATCCATGGCAACCAAGAACTTCAACAACCGAGGATATACAGCCTGAGAAGTATAAATACTACAATTCGGTTACAATGAACCAGGCAACCGAGATAATTCAGGAAGGAGAAATACTGTTGAGCTCCGGGGAAAAATCGCATTGGGACCCGGGGAAGTATGTGTCATTTAATCAAGATACTTACGAGAAAGAAGGTTCAATGAGGATCACAGGCATAGAAGATAATACTATGATGGAAAAAGAGTATAAGACAGAGCCAATACCAAAACATCAAAAATCCAATCGATTTAACATATGTTTTAATTGTGCAAATGAAGGGCATACAGCCGCAGAATGCAATCAGTTATTGGGAAACCAAGAAATTAAAGAGGTAACCCGACCAAATTCCAAACAAAATGAAAACAACCATGAGTTGCAGGAAAAAAGCGGATACTGCAAAATGAGTGGTCATGATATTTTTAAATGTAACAAACTGAAAAGGAAGTCACGCATACGGGAATTGTCGTGCGTTAATGAAGGTCAACAGACTGCTAACATCAGCACAGTTCGTTCCAAACAAATTGGGAAGACATTGAAGGAAAATGCTGATGCAGCCTTGCATTTGAAGAAGATTCGTCGAACGATGGCTTTTGGAATTGTCCGTCAATCAGCTGGGATTCTAAATCATTTAGAACTGCCATCAAGAAGGCGAAAAATGTTGCGACCGGCCAAGATGATGAACATTAAAAATCATATTGTTCTCACCGCAAATGAGCTCAGGAAGCGCACATATTTTCTAGTTAATACAGGGGCTGCTGTTTCATTGATTAAGATCGGCAAACTGCAACCTGAAATTCCAATTATCTCTGACACAGCTTACTGCAGGGAATCAGTCAACGAAACACGGAAACACTTGGAAAAGTTACGATATATTTGAAAATCGGAGACGTAGGATTGGGTCATGAATTTCATTTAGTACCAAACGATTTCCCATGTTCAGGAGGAATTCTCGGAGGAGATTTTCTAGAATCTCAGGACTTGGATGTGAAAATTGATCTTGGGGAATATATTTTATTAGACGGAGTTCAAATGAAACTTCGACGAGCAAAAAATTCAGATCTTCAGAAGTCTAAATCACATCGGAAATTCAATGAGGCGAGCGATGAAAATCATGCTGGGAATAAACGAGAACCTATTTACGCGTGGAAACATCCCGGACAAGAAGAAGCAATGGATAAAAAATTCAAATTACATCAAGTCGCAGCAAGTAGCGGAATGAGTTCAATGGAGAGTTTTGCACAAGTCACAGAAAGCCTGACGCAGCAAACGGAAAGTATGATGCAAATTATCATTACATGCAGAGAAAACAATGATTCTCATATAACCCAGACAGGTATTGAGGTATCACAAAGGGCAACACTCCGAAATGTCAAAGGAGAACAACTACAAATGGAAAGAAAATTGAATATGAAAAATTATCGGAAGACATTCTTATTGGAAGAATTTCTCTTTCTTCTATTCCTCAAGCGGACAAGAGTGATTAACGAGAAGTTGCAAAAAGCAACTAGTAAAGAGATAGATATCCGAGAAATGAGAAAAAATGAGAAGTTCATCGGAGACTCATCGGAACCATTCTCATTACTGAAGTTTCCTGGATTAATGGATAAGAGAGACTGTAAATTCCTCTTTACAAATCCATCCATAATGGGTCTTACGGTGAAGAGACAATGGTCTTTATTCGGGGAGGATACTAGAAGAAGTGGAATTGAAACTTTTACCAATTCGGAACAAATTCTTCTACTCGAATTTGATATGGGGTCAGTTCAGAATCAGTTGAGGAATTCTATACTGACTAAAAGGCAGAAACTACAAGGTATGGAATGTGCGGACAATGTCACGATGATTGACAGCCATCATACAGAAGCTGAAAGAAATTTACATATACACTAGGACACCGGAAAGAGGTCAGCTGCAAGATATCTCGTTGGGATTGAGATTTGTTTGATTCAAACGACGGCTAAAATAATCTCTGAAGGGTTGAAGCAAAAGTATCCCACCATTGCTATTAGAATAACTAACTCCGACTATTCGGAAAGGAATTTTCTACCGTTTCCGCAGACTGATAACACTCGAGATTCTTATGCGGAAGAAAGGAATTTTTTAGGACCATCGGTGAATAATTGGGATCAATTCAATAGCCCAAGTTATCTCAACATTCGGAGTAATGCCAGCGAATATTGTTGCACTTCAACGAGGTTCAAGGGATCTTTCAGGTACAGAAGATACTTTCCAAGGGAGGAAAATAGACTTCTGTACTACAATAGAAAGAAGCTATCAAAATTTCGGGTCAACGTAAGGAAAAATTCTGATATGAAGATCTGGATTGTTGCCTTGCAGAAAAAAGTAAACAGAGAAGACAATCAGTCTTCATCGGAAAATAATTTAACGGATATTTTCCGATACTCTGAGGCTAATTACGAGATATGGAATAAGATTTTGTCTATAGGACTCCAATGGTTAACTCCTGATCGGTTGAGACCAATGTGTCACATCACATCTTACGTTGATTTTGAGCTAGAGGATGGAGATCTGACAACTTGGATCAGGAATATTGAGTCCGAAATAATGAACCAAGGATGACGAGAATTAGAGTTCCAGCAAAAGCACAACGATATTGGTCCGGCATACATATGTGTCATGAACCCTTGAAAGGGCTGCAAAGTGCTCAGTATGCAGAAACACAGATTACAAATTCAGGCCGAGTATTAGGACAGCATAAATACGAGTTGGTATTCCGGAAAAAAAATACAAGGTTATTGACTGAGGAAGAAGAGGATCGAAAACACATCGTGCTGCAAGCTCAGCAAAAAGATGAAAATGACGTGTGGAGTGAACGAACTGAGTATGACATTCGAGCGGAGGTCATTCCATTAACTGATGTAATTTCCCTCACCACAACTAACATATCCGTTTGTACTACGGGTGTGGAGATAGCTGAATCAGGGAAAATAGTGGACATAATATTTCACCAAGATACTCTGCAGCCTACGTCATTGGAAATATTCATCTTAACCCGGATAGGAACAAGTGGAAGATTGAAATGGATTCTTCTACTGTCAGCAGGAGCAGAAAGTCACACACGGTTAAGCAAGCTGTTGTGCATATACCTGAAGGATGTGATATGCTCAATATGTGAAGATACAAGCGATTCTGCCATGTCTGTGGTCAGTTACAGAAGCTATAAGAAGAGAAGAGCTTCCAGAAATGGGACGCAGAAAGTTCTCGAAGTAAGTTGCTGGAAGATATTCAATAACAAAGGAATTACATTAGGATTAAGAATTTCATTCGGAAGCTTTCTGCCAATTGCATTGGCAGAATATGGACTTTGAGCATGGTAGTGAAATTTTCGAGTAACGCACAAGGAGCAGACTCCTGTTTGTTATGTAACGAGCCCCAAAGGATCTCGTTCGTCGCAGACAACATCGGCAGAGCACAGGTAAGTGCAATAACCGTCGCGCACAACCCCTGAGGCAATGTTAGAGACAGCCCTTTCATCCCCGTAACGTGTAACGGGATTTGTCCAATCCCATCACACTTCCGGCCATCCCTTTCCGCACACACGGTTCGATAGCGTGGGCACCAGTTTATTCCTTACCGGAGGAATAAACAGAACTCACTGTGTGCTGGTTTTCCCTGGGTTCACCACGCTTAACCTCTTAGGGTGGTTTCGGGCTAATCTGCTGAACCTTCGGTAGTAATTACTCGGGGGATTACTAGACCCAATGGATGGCATAGGCAATCCATTCCAGGTAACCCAGTGTGCAGGTTATGGTAGAGGGCGTGGATCTAGTCACAGTCCCTCTAGCGAGAACAAGTCGGAGTTAGGTATTCCACGATAACCTCTGGACGAGCCCATCCGCAGTATTCCTCTGATCTATTGTCACCCAGAGAATACCGGACGTCTCCATCCACACGAGAAACGCCACGTAGCCACGCTACAGGCAACCAACGGTAACTCTCGCCGAAGCGAGCAGTAGAGGTTCCAGGGACTACTCCCGATCCTCTCGAGTCTGCCGCCCAAGGCAGACTCACTGCTCACCGTGTCATTGGGTCTATTTATATCGGCTGAGGTTGCTTCTTCTCGTCTAGAGGTCTCTCCACGTGCCTGCGTGATTCTCCCTCTCACACCACCGCCAGGCCCGGAGATAACTCTGACATCTCTAGTGAAGCGCCAGCATTTCAGCTGGGCTTCTGCCTTATCCTCAGCTGCATATAAATCCCACTGACGTGACAGTTAGTTTACGGTAACTTTAAGGTGTCATCTTACGCAGATGGTACCACGGTATAAATTGTCTAGCTGTTCATGTGTGAGTTTCCTTGAGCTCGACACTTGGACAGCTTCACCGTTAGCTGGCATAAGCCGATGCGATAGCTGTAACGGGAAACCTCGTTACAAACGGAACACCCCAAAACCCCGTAACAAACCCCGAAATGCGACCGTTTAAAGCGGAAGCGAGGTTAGGGGTGGGCTCCCTCGCGAACAGCTGCGTAAAAAAGACGCTCCCAATAAGGGGATTTTTGTATTAATTAGAGAGGGATTGTCAAAGGAAACTTTTGTGTTAGATTTCGTGTGAGGAGTGGAGGCAACAGCGGACAAGATCCGTGCCTCAAAATCACTCAACTCACGGTTTCTGGGAATGAAAGGCCCGGTAGTATTTAGGAGGCATCGGCGGACGAGATCCGTGCCTCAATGAGTTAATTTGTCGATTTTATTTGTTAATAAAGAACGTGGTAATCAGTGAGGAGAGATTTTTGTAGTGAGAGAAAAGAAAGGGAGAAGGAATGGGAGATGGAGGAGAAGATGCCGAAGGAGTTGGTGAGCCGTTAAGCCATTTTCCCCCTCTTTCTCCTTCCCTCGTAATAATTTCCAGTAACCCACTTTATTATTTTTTTGTAAAATAATTAATTCACCACCGAGTTTATTAATTAAATGTCCTGTCGTAAAAATTCCCGTGTCGTTAATTGAAGACGTTTTTTCTTAGAAAAGAAAAATTTCCAAAACCCACGCGTCACATCAGCCGTATACTGCCATACATCTGTCTCTCTCGCACTTATGATGTTGAGGTACGCAAAATGGTTTTCCCGCCGTAACTCTCGTAATTTCCACGGGAAAAATCCGAAACCGACTCCTTTCGATGGGGTTGATCCCCACGAACTCAGCGGGTCCCGATTCATCCCTCCCGTTAGGTTTTTGCTTCCGAATGGAAGCATTGTAATCGTCATTTTTTTCGAATTTGAGATTTCATCGGATTATGACTCCAAATGTTCTAAAATGTCGGAAAAAAATATTTTTTTCACATGTCTGTGTGTATGTATGTGTGTGTGTATGTGTATGTGTGTGATGACACGTTTCATCACTTTATGCGGAAACGGCTGCATGTATCGATATGAAATTTTGAGGGAATATTCACTATGCGAGCGCAATGCTTTCTGCGAAATTCCAGCTAAATCGGTTCAATGGTTCTCGAGAAAAAGCGAATTGTCAAAAAATCGTTTTTTCGAGTTTTCTCAGCGAAAAATCAATTTACAGCGTCTATCCTCCGCGAGGAGATGCGCGCTGATGAGGCGCACATTAAACCTCGGGGGTGACTAGGGCTCCGATCTTTAGTTTTTTTTTATATTTTTTTTACTATGATTTTTGAAAAATCGCGGTTATTGCGATAACTTAAAAAATATTTGAGCTAGAGACTTCAAATTTGGTGTGTTTATACATCTTATGAGTGCCAACTGTGCTATTGAATTCCAGCTAAATCGGTTCAATAGTTCTCGAGAAAAAGTGAATCATCAAAAAATCGTTTTTTCGAGCTTTCTCAGCGAAAAATCAATTTACAGCGTCTATCCTCCGCAAGGAGATGCGCATGGAGAGGGCGCACATTGAACCCCAAGGGTGACCAGTGCTCCCATTTTTACTTTTTTCATTATATTTTTTTTACTGTGATTTTTGAAAAATCACGGTTATAGCGATAACTTGAAAAACATTTGAGTTAGAGACTTCAAATTTCGTGTGTTGGTACATCTTATGAGTGCGAATTTCGGTATTAAATTTCAGCGTAATTGACCGAACAGCTCCTGAGATATTGTCGAAAAACTATTCCATGCAATGAGCGTATATGTACGGAAGTGCTTGTCTGACCATATCCAAGTTGAGCTTGAAAGATCAATTTAGATGACCATCACCAATCCTAAAAATTCCAGATTTTTCAAAGGATTCTTCTACAAGAATGCTGAATTTTTTTTTTTCTTCAGAAATTCAAATTTTTTTTAAGGTCACTAGTATTTATCATTTCATTATTAGAAAGTAGATAATTTCTGCTAAATAAATAAGACCGTATTCATCCTGATAGAATAACGAGAAGAACTGGAAATAATTCCTGATACTTAAACTCTAATTTCCAGATTTTTTATTCTGTACTATATGTTATATTTATTATCCAAAGTCTTATTCAAAATAAAATCATCATTCAAAATAAAATAATTAAAGAATCAAGTTTCCCTTCCAATTACTGCACGGCCTGGTATATCAAGTTCCCCAAATCGAGTAATTTGATGGAAAAAAAGCATTCAGTGTAGTGTTGACTTTTATTACATTTAGTGACTAGAAGTATTACTGGAGGGTCGCAAGTTAGACTCACGGTATGGATTTTGGAATTTTAACTGTAAAATTTATATCAATTTATTTAACTGAGTATAATAGACGGTGGTGTGATTAGTTTGAGAAATAAGTTCTGGGAGCCCACGCTATCTCACTTAAAAGAGTATCCGACGCATTACTGGAGGGTTCTGAGTTCGACTCGCTAGGGGTTCGAGGTTTTTCAAAATCAAAATTATTGCTTAATTTTCATTTTCAAATTAATGAAAAATAAATAGTTGAAAATCCATTCGGAAGCTTTATGCCAATTGCATTGGCATAATATTAAATGTTTTTCGTAATGAATTCTTCAATAGTAAAGACATCATAGAGTGAATAACGAGGGGTGAAATTTATGGAAAATGCCCATAGGGTGAAGCGCCTGCTTGTTGTAATTTTTTATGAAGGAAAAAGAAAGGAAAATTTTGGGATATAATTCGTCATAAATCTGTGGCGATTCATTCCCTTCCCCCTGTATCGCCTCACTCGGCGCTCGGCCGAGTTCCGAGAACGTAAGTGCCTCAGGACGGTTATTGTACTTCCGAGAATTAAAAATAATCATAACTAAAATCATTTAATTTCTGTAATTTTATGTCGATTTCATTTCATTTTCGATAATTATCAATTTTTTATTTTCTTTTTGGGGGAAACACTTTTTGGAGTCTCCGCGAATTTCGAGACGTTTTGAATGGAAAATATCGGGGTAATAAAGAAGGGGATTCTATACAAATGGATTATTATTATTATTTCTGCAATATAGTCTACTTTTACCAGATTTCCATTGGTTTTCGAGTAGCATTATTTGAATCCCTCTTTTCCCACATTTCAGAATTTCTCAGTTTTCTTTCGTTGGTTTCTTAGACTTTCTTTTTGGTCGATGGGGATTGACAACGGATCGGGTTAACACACCCGATTCCCCCCTGACTCATGTCACGTTTTCTCTCGGGGGCTAGCCGGGAGAAAGGTAACACCTCCTCCCTTCCGCCTATTTCGTTTCGTTCTCAGTGGAACTCCACGCTGCTACGGGCCGGTGATGAGCCGTAAACATGTAGGGCAGGAGCTCGCTGAGGAACTTCCGGTTTGGTAGTTCCGCCAAAAAAAACATCTGGCACCCATAAATTTTTATTGAAACTTTTATTGAGAGAGGCGGAGGGAGGGACGGCGCGGTGGCTTTTTACCTTTCGGGGAGAAAAGTCACGTCACAGTTCACCTGTGTAAAAGAATAGGCACAGGTGAATGCACCGTCTCTCACCAGCCAGACGAGCCGCATGAGTATTGAAATACTTGAAGGAAAGTCATATCAAAAATTGAGCTGAACCTAAATGACCGTTTTCGCAACGTTGCTAGCTCTCGTACTATTGGGGGCTCCTTCAGAAATTCGATTTCCCATTTCAATAACATGAAAAAAAATTTTCTTTGCTTTTAACTCGATTTTTTTGTATTTGAAATTTTTTCGGGGGGGGGGGGAGGAGGGGGGAGAGTATCATGCTTTTGTAGAGCATTAAGCTTGCTACAAAAGAAGTTCCTATGAGCTTAGGCTGTACTAACAATGGTTTCGAAGTTACAGAGCTTGAAAGATGAAATTCAATAGAAATTAACATGAAACTCCCTATAATGTTGAATTGATTAATCTTGCATTAAAAAATTACTCATCGTACACATTATGAGGCTCTAAAATTTGTCCTTTTAGTCATGCATTATTTAACTACACAAATCAGATGTGAATTTCAATCAATAAATCATCATAACCACCTGGACATCATGATAAATGAACGAAAATACAAATTTTCGTGCATATTTTTTTCGGAGGTTTTCCAGTCTCATTTTGGATAGAAATCTCTCCTCAATAATTCACATTGATTGGCACTGCTCGTAGATTGATGTAAATTAATCTCCATGTTTCCGATGTTGATATTTTATATGTATCGTTTATCTTTCATAATATGATTGTTCAAATATCTGTAATCCTCCGCAATGAATATGAGTAGTATTCAATAGTGATGATGAGAGTGATTGAATTTAGTGATGCGACCAATAACTTCAGTGAAACGTCTATCGATTTTTCTTTGCGAAACATTTATTTAATTGGACGTGAACGCAAATTTCTGAAAATTATTGGTTTCATCACTAAGTTCAATCACTTCCATCACCACTATTCGATACTACTAATATTCATTGTGAAGAATTACAGATACTTGAGCAATCATATAATGAAACATGGACTATACGTATAAAATATGAACATAAGAATCATGGAGATCAATTTGCATTGATCTACGAACAGTGTCAATCGATGCGAATCATGGAGTTTAGAGAGTTCGCTAAATGGTGAGTTTCACTCTGCCAAAATTCCAAATTTTCTTAATTATTGGAACCTAGTTTCGCACTCGATATCCACTGTGAGTATACGACCTCTTATTGAACAACCTCTAAACAATCTTCCAACCACAAGAAAACGAAACCAGGAAATGCACTACTTTTAGGTGTACTCAGGACCACGACGAGGACGCGGTAGTGTGACGGCCCGAAGAGAAAGACCTTCGCAACCATTCACCTAGCCAACTGGGTGATTGCTGATGGAATGAGCATGAATCCAACCAAACCTCCGCTCACCTTCATTGAGCTTGAAGAATTTCAAATTTATTTTTATATATCTAAAATACGTCCCTTTCACACTCATAATGTACACATGAGTTGACGAGTGGATTGTGAGAAGCTGTATGTTGGTCAAATTCAACACAACTCATAGGAGAATTTCAAGAACCTAGAGCAGGTACATAAACTAGTTATTCACAGATAGTAAATCAAGATCTCCATGGGAGCTGATCAAATCAAGAAACGCGTTCATACGTTCAGAAACTGGATGAAACCTGAAAAAGAGGAATTAAGCCAATCTTCCAAGGTACTGTGACGTATACGCACGTGAAGGTTATCCCCACCGTATCTGATCACCCCACTCCTTGATGTGACATCACAGTCATGTTACTGAGGAGAGTGGGAGAGCCGACTGGTGGGTATAAAAAGGGTTCAGAGAGCTCTTCTCATCACTCGAGGCACACGAGTCGACGGTGATACATCACCCAAGACTAGACCAATGGACATCTCTCGAGGTCTGACTGAATCACCGAGAGTATAACGACCAAGTATCTGAGTTGAATCTTGACGAATTCTAAATTCCGAGACATTTAACAAGGACAAGTTCCGAGTACGCTTACGTTAAGAGCTCTTTGTAAGTCCGAGTGACATTATCTACAGAGGTTCTTTTCTCTCGAGAAATGCATCACGCCAAATTAATCAACCAAAGTGTGATAATTTCCATGTGGTATTTTTCTAGATCGGAACGCGACTCAGAAGACGCTCATTAAAACAGTCGATAGAGTTTTATTTTTTTTTGTTTGATTTGATACAACAGACAGAGTCTGAGTTCATTTCGTTTAGATTTTTTTTTGACAATGAGTGACTGCGACCGGCGGATCTAATAAAATCAAACTCATTATTATTTTTTTTTGAAAAGTCATCATAAATTATATTTTTTCTTCAACAAAAGTATTATTAAGTTAAACTGTACAGTTTGTAAGCGACGAAAATTTTTGAGGAAAAGATATTATTATGATTTTGTAAAATAATTGCGTTTTCCTGTTTATTTCTCATTCCCTCTCTCTCAATAAGAATCCCAATTATCAAATAAATAAGTTTCATCCAAGAAGTAAGAGGTGAAACCTTCTTGGTACGTTACAGTACCTCTTCGGTTTCTTCTCGTATTTGGGAAGAGCAGCCTTCAACTCTCTCCGGGGCCGATCGATGTTCTGCGTGCGAGCTTTATTTCAGGGATTAACAGGGTGTACTTTATGATTAACCCTGATATGGTAAAAGCCATAACAGTACAGTCTTTCATACCCTTTCTCATATTCGGTACGGATAACTGAACCCAGTCTTACGTATTTGCGGATGATTAGTATCAATGTTTCAGCTTTCTGTCCTTCTCAAAAAGGCCTAACAACGACCTTGCACCCTTGACCGATCTGCCTCGAGCTAGCTGTTTCTCACCCAATCTAGTTTCATCAACCTCAACTACTCGTCCTATACCTCCCATTGCTTCATTGTTAGCTTCACTAGTCCACTGTCCTAGTCTTTCATCAATTTCATTAATCCAAAATCTAACCGTATTTCTTGACAATTGTGTCTCAAAACATAGCAGATCATGTGTTATTTTGCTTTTATTCATACATAGACAAATGAGCCTGAGGATGCTCTGAATCTTCACCTTTCGTCCAGAGAACCGTGATTCATCAGAAATACACAAGTACGCTGAACATCGAACTCTCACTTTACGACGGTGATTGTCACGTTCATAATGTGAGCCATTGCACACAAATCCCGTCAGCTGTTTGTTCATGGTCATCAAGCTCCCACACTTTCCACATGAAGCTTGGCTCTTGATTATATCATACTCTTGTGAAAATATAATAGCTTCAGCTTTACTCCGGGTGAAATGACAAACCTCGACATACCTCATTTTGAGCGTTAGAGTGCGATATTCAGGTAGAATAAGACGTCAGCTGTCAAATTTTTTTTGCAGAATTTCTCCAAATGAACTGCAATGTGACCCAGAAACTGTCCGAAGAACTAGTCTAGTCCAAAAAAGCGGACAAAAAACCTTAATTCCACTATTTTTCAGTTGGCAGAGCTATACGGCCAATTTACCGAGAATTTCTTACTTAAGCGTCCTCGAACTAGGGGAAAGGGCAATTCTCACAACTTTGGGAAATACAGATTCTATCCACTGCTCAAAATCTATTCAATCATTTCCCATCACCTTTTCATTCTTTATTGTAAATTGATATGGAATATTACTTGAATTGTAGGAATGACAATCACAGAAAATCTTCACTATTTTCAATGAACTCTCTATTGCCGGGCTAAGATCAATTGAATTCGATTAACAGTAGACTATTCATATTTATCAATCAATTTGGGAAAAAATTCGTTACAGGATATCCGTAATATCAATCGCTGGAGTGTTATGATCTTTTTCATTCAGTGTGAGATATTAACCCTCGGAGTACTGTGACGGTAGTGAAAGGGGTGGGGAACAAACTCGTAGCTCCGAAGAAGGGAGCCCACGAGAGAAATGAAGGAAATGCATATCCGTGCTCTCATTAGTTACGAGAGAGCAGATAGGGGTGAAGCCAATGCGTACAGTCTGGGCGGCAGGTATATGAGAAGCTCGCAGTGCAGACCGACTTCACTCATCCCTCACCAACAGTGAAAGACACCCAAGGCTCTCCAACAGGCTTACGCCCCGAGGAATCCCTCACCAACGGTGGAAGACACCCAAGGCTCTCCAACAGGCTTACGCCCCAAGGAATCCCTTGCAACGGTGAATAGCCCGAGCGAAGCAACGGTGAACAGACTGAGTGAAGCAATGGTGAATAGCCCGAGCGAAATCCTTATCTCTAGCAACGGTGAATAGCTGAGCGAAGCAGCGGTGAACAGCTCGAGTGAAGCAGTGGTGATTAGCTCAAGCCACTCTCCATTACGACGGTGCAAGCCCGAGTAAAAATCCAAAAGAAGAAGTTTGACCGCTTCAACGCCTGCAAAAGAGGAGAAGACCAGCCGGCCAATCAGAAAGCAGCTGCGAAGGCTGAGAGAAAGGCAAGCCAGGAGTGGGGGAGTGGAGCCACCAGCAGAGAAGACAATATAAGAAGCCTGTACAGCCGAGAGACTTCAGTCGACTGCCACCAGCAGTGGAAGACTCATCACGCAACGGTGATAAGCCAAAGCGTTTCCTTTCCTTGAGCGACGGTGAAGAGCCCAAGCAAAATCCTCCTTTCTTGAGCGACGGTAAAGAGCCAGAGCGAGTTTCCCGCAACGGAGAAGAGCCCGAACGATTCAATTTAATAAAATATTCTTTGTAAATAGTTTACAAAATATTATTGATGAGAAAGACCCTGGGGACGCTACCAGACGTAGGCTTAGATGGATGCCCCAGGTTTCAGGAAGGGAGTGACCAACCCGCAAAAGAAGACCAAGATCATAACCCAGAGGACATCGCCATAGGCCCCGATTAATCAATGAATTCACTATGGAAATAGTCAAATAATAGGGTTACCCATTCATTATCAATCAATAAAAGGGGATTACCCCAAATATAATGGAAAGAATTCGATCATTTTCGACAAAAGAGAGAGTTCCATAAAATAAGTGTAAAGAGGATAACTGCTCCCCTCAAAATATAAAGATTGTAAAGGAAAGGAAAAAATTGATTCATTAGAGCATAAACCTAACGTTTCGACTACATTTTTCGATATTCTAGTGATAAGTCTCTCTGGTCTGTGGACATAGACCCATCCACTCTTCATTTCGTTAATTCGTACGAAAGGGGTACATTACAGTACACACCTCTGAACGGAACTTCGGAACACACACGGGCTCAAATTGACCCCACTCCATTCTGTGAGTGTTACATCTACAAAACTATGCATTTTCTCGGAATTTATCTCATGAGGTTTTTTTGTAGATAAAATAATGTACTTTCGAAGACAATCATCATTGGTTTGTTTCAACATTTTTTTGATGGTGAAAAAATTAATTGAAGTCGGACCTCTTTTCTTGAAGTAGGCTCATTTGAATAAAGAAGCTTATGAGCCATAGAGCCGACTATTCCAAATATTTCTCATCATTTCATCATAATTTAGGGCAAAAAAAAATGGTGGGAAATTGAAATGACCCCCAGTGTACTCCGAGGGGTCATTATGTAAAGCGATGAATTACTTCCCTTGAAATCTACAGAATAACGAGAAATAAGTAAATTTGGACTTTAAAAGAATTGACATAAAATTGGAGAAGCTTGAAGTACTGTAACGAAAAATCCTCAGTGATGAAATTTTTCTGAGTTTGTGAATAACTTGGAAAAATTACAGCACCCAGAGACTTTTGTTTTCGTCGGTATTCCGCCTTCCCTTGGGAGTTAATGGAGACGACGAACTCATCGGTGAATTGAGATGGACTTGACCGATTCAGTCATTTTTGGCTGTTCGGTTTTAGTTCGTAGAATGCAATTTTTCGACTTTTTCCCGATGATTTTTACGTGTTTCAGACTCAAAATCAATGAAATTTTCCGAATCGGGCAGGCTTAGAAAGTTGATTCACCAAATTTGCCGTTCCTCAACGACCATCGGTCTTTATTTTCCTTTCATGCTTCATCACCACTTCACCTCCCATCAAAGCCCCTCTCTTTCCGCTCAATCGAAACATCTTAATCTACTGTGACGATTTTGACCGTCACAAAACTGTTAGAAATTAGAATAATGAATTAATTTGATTAAAATCACGGTAATGGTCACGATTCACGGTACCCGGTGAGGATAGAACTCACTTCGAGTCAAAACAGCACATGTTCAGAGTGAGGTCAACGCAATTTGGTGACCTCACTGATGGTTTTTGTTTCTTTCTCTTAAAATAACTCCAAAAAAACGGAGGAAAGGTCGGGAGTTAGGACTGGAGAGGAATTTCCCCAGTCCTAAAGATAAAATTAACAACATTAAGGACGATCAGGAAGAGCTTGGACAAAAGCAGCATCCAAGTGGTTGGTCCAACATCAGCCAGCACTGAGGCACGCTGGCCGAGAGAGCCGAAAAGGCGGAGATCAACAGGAACAGCACCGACAACAGTGCAAACGAAAGACTAAAGTGAAAATAAAGACTAAAGTTATTCGTACAAAAATGTTGGGAAAATACTGTCCAAGTTATTGTGATTATTTTAGTGCATTACTTGAAATCATTTAAGAGTGAGAATTGCCGCGAGATTCTGAGGATTCAGGAAAACTCAGTGACGGTGAGGCAGGTAGTGGGGGACTCACGCAGAAATTGGTTGAGTTGGGCCTCGGTGCTACCGAAATTGAGCGGAAACAGTCGAGGAAACCCAACGTTGATACACGTGAGAGAAGACTCGTTCTTCTTCTCCCGGGATGCCGTGGCGACCACATCTAGAGTAAAGAGTCGAGTAAAGTTAGAGAAACGTCAAGAAAAATTAAAAAAATCGAGCAAAGTAGAGAGAAATAAAAAGAGGTCAACACGGACGAAGAAAGTACCAATGAAGTAAGGTACGCGAGTCCCCGCACAATCCCGAGTCTAAAGTCAGTAATTTTGAAGTAAAGATTAGAATTAAAGTAAACGTCGAGTTATCGTCTGTTCCGGGTTAGTCTACCCGGGTAATATCGAATTTGTTGTTGTTCGTTCTGAGTTAAATTTTGAGTTAATAATTAAGGTGAAATAATTATAATATCATTCACGAAGACTCCCTTTGAAAATTTCACAACGTCTTTGATTTACATGGACATATTTTCTTTTCTTTGAATATATTGAATTTTGATTACTTAAGTTGGAATTTATTAGGAGTTTTGTGTGATTCTTGTGCTGTCTCGAATACTCAAGCAGAGGGCATCGTCCCCTCCTCCCTTGAGATAAAGTGAGGGTTTCACTTGAAAAAGCGAATAAAATTAGAGTCTTTTTGGGGTTTTGTTATTCATCAAATTGCAATCAAAATTGGAGATTTGTCGTTTTCCCCCAAATTCATAAAACTTTGGTAAAAACAGAATGAATAGAATGCTAGGATCTTCAATTCCGTGTTGGCAGAGCTAGTTTATCTCATTACTGAAAATTATTTTCAATCTAGAGTTCTTGTCTTTCCATTGTTGTACCTATTTCCAATTTTCATTTATTTTTACCGGACCGAAGATTGGGAATATTTTTTCTACATTAACGTGTCCTTCTCTCCATTCCATGATCATCAGCCTCTTTGAGTACAAACTCAACGGAAAATATGCATTTCAGAATTCGGAGGACGGGAGGCTAATTTCACTGTCATAGATTCGATATGGGTTTGGTCTTTTGAAGTTGTGACAAGTGGATGGCTAGATGGGGACTCATAAGAACGTATGTTAAATCGCAAACTTCCGTAATTGATTCTTAAAAATTAGTAGAATCAATTTGTCAGAAATTTTGTAAATAACCTTAGAATTGATCCAAGGATATCGAAGGATTGTACAAATGGATGCCACTGCAGACACATTACGATATTAATCTGTTACCCATTTCTGTTGTTCTGAATTCACAACTGGATACTACACAAATAGAAGTACTTTCGAGAACATCACTTGAAGTTTCCTATCATACTCAATTCAGCCTCTCTATTAGTTAACATCATACAATCGTGATTAGTAGAGCCCTTTACCGGAAGATGCCCGCTGTACGTCTACAAAGACGCATTCTCCAAGCTCACAAGAGGGATTCAGGAATATGCGGATCTGAAAGAGATCAGTTGGGTGTCAGGCCTCCCCGCGGAAGATGGGATCTTGAAGAAGAGACGAATCGGCCCGTCCCCGTTCCCACAAACTCTACTGGAGGCAGCGATAGTAGTAGCAATGAAAATCGATCTAATTTCTCTTTTCCAGAATCTCTTTCATATAGCTCCCCATGAATGATTCACATAATCCTTGCGAATTCTCTAATATTGAAGAAAATGATAGTGAAGTATCGTCGTTCATAGGTACCAACTCAGAACGTTCGTCTATATCTGATGAGAATATTCAAGTTCCAGATACGGACACTGTTAGAGGTCAATTTATTCCCCGTCTTGGTGATAATGATGGTGAATTATTATTTCTGGGCATTCAGATTTAGAACGTTTTTATATTCCTCTGAAAATGAGGAAGATTCATTTATGGACGCACAGACTCTCCAAAATGGTGCTGTGCTCGATTTCTATAATGATGATGGAGCTGAGGATTCTAATATCAATTCTGATTCTGATGATGATACCGAAATGGGTGAAGAAAATTCACGAAATTTGACAACAAGACAGAGAAAACCTGGTCTAGTGTCTTAAATCTTCGTGCTGTCATTCAGATTATAAGATGGGAAGTTGTAAACAGTGGGTTAGTATGGCGAGCAACGTAAGCTGTGCTGTCATTGGGTCGCGTCTCCCCATATTACTAAGGGGCATGAAAGATATTAATCGAGCAATTCATTAATTAATCGAAGAATTAAGGAAAATGATATAAAACACGAATAAATTACATAGGGATAATCGGAATGACTCGGGGAATAAGTTAGAGTAGAATTGACGATTATAGGGTTGCAATTACGCATTTCCTGTTGATTAATGAAGTGACCGGAAGTGCGATGAATTAAATTAATCCCCAGGTAATAAGACGTAAATCAATTAGAATAATAAATTGATACATTGGTAAACTTCGGAATCAGTTGAAATGAGGTCAAATTTCGTTGATAAGATAATAGACGTAATACCCAAAGAACAAATAAAGCAAAATTAAGGATTTCGCTAAACAATAGCCTCGCAAGCTATGAAAGGAGCGCGTGGGTCACGGAGAGGCAGTCTTACTCAAAACTTCAAACACGATGGAACTCTCTGTGGATAGTGAAGTAACCTTCAGTTGGTAAAATAGAAGAAAACCATAAGTGTTAGTGCTAAGGATCATAAGATTGAGTGAATGAGTGTGTAACAGTGTAATCTTGAATGTGTTTTGAATATAAAATAAAGTTATCTCCTTTGATGATTGTATTTTCGGTGTTTTTGTTTGTCTCAGAAAATACTTGGTGACCGGACTTGCAATTACCTAATCGTGTTGACCGGATTGATTGAATCGAGGACAATGCAAGAAATCGAGTCAACAGCAGAGCTGAACATTGAATAATGGGTTAATGTTCGTCTGTACGGTTACAATGTCAAGAATTTACTTGCACAAACCTGCGTTACAATACCCCACACACGTGTTACAAGTATTTTGGGTGCCCTCCGTACACGTCATTGTTTCGTTAACTTCCCAAAAGATTCTAGGACCCTTTTAAAAACACCAAGATCGGCACAAATACCTGCGGAAGTATCAGGTGGTGAACGACTTCATCTACGACTCGACAATGCTATTGACTTGATTCTTAAAATAGCTCCTGAAGATCAGATTCCAGACGAACCCTGAATTGATTCCAGTACTGACGAAGCTGCATTAGACAATCAGTCGAAGATTCATCTATGGCCCATTCAGATACGTATTTCGAGCATTCTCAGCAGTAAGCCCGAATTCGTGTCTATTTGGAAAAGTTCAAAGCCTTCCAGTTTGGAATTCCTCCGGTCTTTCGTAGATGGAGTGTTGAAAATTATTGATGACGGTGGAATCATGTACAATGGTATTTTGAAACCCATTCGACTTCATGCTTCCATAGTAGATGCACCAGCACTTTCCTCTTGTCTCAATCATAAGAGCCATAATGGTCGATTTCCGTGCTCCAAATGTCATATTGAAGATGACTTCCCACGCCAAAGAGTGGGTGTATTCAGAGGCACCAATCATCCTCCTCGCCCAAATGCGGCTTATGAGGCAAGAACTGACAGAGAGCATTCCCACGATGATGAAACTCCACTTTTCGACCTTCCCATGGGTTAAGTGACACACGTAGGATTCAATTATCTCCATACAGTTTGTGCCGAAACGATGCAAAAAGTCCACGACGCTTTCGTTTCAGGAAAATGCGATACATGTATCAAGTTGATACCACCAGCGGAGCAAAAAATCTCACAGCCTTTGGCACGTTGTAGTAGGTTCTGCCCCAAAGAATTTGTACGGAAAACTGATAATTTTGATGATAGTCCTACTCGAAAAGCAACAGAAAATTGACAAATTTTTCTGTAGACTGGGCTTACCATTTACCATGGGGTAATGCCTCACGGTGACACGCTTAAATTCCCGTGGACAAAATAACCGCAACAAAATAACCGTGGCATAATAACCGTGGATGAAATATCCGATGGACAAAATAACCAGTAGATAGAATAACTGCAGATAGAATAATTGTGCGACGAAATAACTTACAGTTCGGTTCGTTCGTTTTGATTTTTCTATCATTTTATCATTATGGAATTGTCATGAGGCTGTTAAGAATAACTCTTTCAGTGCTAATAACGCGGTTGTAGGCTGGCATAATGCGCATCAGCATCTTAAAAATATTGTTAAGAAGTTAGACCACTGTAGAATTTTCAAAAAATCTATTTTTTTTTCTTGGCTCCAACAATAGTTTGAGCCCGTAAGGAGGTGATGATATTTCGAAGCGAAGGAAGTGGGATTTATTCAAAATGTTCAGTTGCCCCTTTTTTATTAAGATAAAATGACCGTTTTTTTCGTCAAAAACTGAACGTTTTTATTCAAATGCCCGCCAATTACTGAAAAAGTAATATTTTTCAAATCGGACCACGGACTTTGCTAGCTGTAGGCATGTAGAGTGAGCCAATTTTTTTTTTCCAATCCAAATTCACACCGACTACATGGTGTGCAGTGGAGTGCCGAAAATTTGACGAGCTTCGGACAAATGGTTGTCATGTCGCCATTTTTTGATATTTTGTCCTGAAATTTCGGATTTGTGAACTCGAAAATATGCCCAATAAGTCCCTGGAATTTTATGAATTCATGACGCTTTTTTCCCCATAAAAAAAATGCAGGAAAAACCTTTATTTGGGCCGTATAAAGTGGTCTAACCCCTTAATGAGTACAACTTTGAAAGCACTCTTGATTTTTTGAAAAATATTGCTTGTAATTAGAAATTGTAATGTAAATTTGTTCATTATTGTGAATTCGTTCATTAATGTGATTCATTTAATAATAGAAATATGTTCATTGTACTGAATATAGATTTATTCAATGTTGTTTTTTGCATTTCTTCCAGTTATTTCATCATTTGGTTATTATGTACATAGTTATACTATCCATCGGTTATTTTATCCACGGTTATTATGCCACGGTTATTTTGTCACGGTTATTTTGTCCACGGGGATTTAGTCATGGAACCTGCCTCACGATGTCTATTTCCACTTTCTCCTATCACATTCTGCCATACGGTTCCTGATTATATTAAATTTATCGAAGGGAAATTGGGAAGAGGCTAAAGAGCTCCTGAAAATCTACGTTGACCGAGGTAAGCTTGTTTAGAGCGATCAGTTTCTTTCCTTTGGTACTTATAAACTGCTTCACATGGCTGACGACGTGAAAGAATTTGGCCCCCTCGATAACTATCCGATGTTTCCCTATGAAAACAATATGAGGCATTCGAAAAGTGAAATCGAATGAAGTGTCGGATTTTGCAACAATTTTCAGATCATCTAGAAGAAGAGAAAAACTTGAAATTATCCATAAGAGATTTACATGATCATAATCCACATCCAATCAAACCTTGGCATGGTTTAGTTTCAGAACGATCCCCCGTTGTAGGTCATCATTATTAGTCATTGGACAACAAAAATTTCCGGGTATCTATAAAGGATGAAGATAATGAGATCAAACAATTTGCGAAGTACAAAATATTAGTTCATCTGATGAACAATATTATCTCACACGTTAGAAGGTTGGAAGAGTCGACGATCTTTTCGATATTGAATTAGTAACTTCCTCCCAAGTTGGGGTCTTCCTATGTTCAGAATTTCTAGAAATGGTCAATTTTACTCAAATTGGTTGTAAATGTTATCGTATGTCATGCTGGGATAACAGTGGTGATGAAGATCCCCTCCCTGATAGGTGGGTTATCGCCACAATGGTGCATACCGAATAACAATTCTATTACTTCGAGTTCCCCCATCACTCAACATAATTGTTGATTATTATGCAATGCTCCTAATTATATCATTTTCATGAGCGAATTAATGGAGTTATCATACCGACACGGAGAGATCATGATTTTCATCATTCATTCATTCATAGCGGCAAAAAAGTGATGATAGTATTGAAAAAAAACTTTTTTTGCTTCCGAATGGAAGCTATGTAATCATAAGATTTTTCGATTGTAATTTTTTTAATAGAAGATATTCAAAATGGTCTACAAAGGGACAAAATGATATTTTTAGCGCATGCATGTGTATGTATTGTAGCGTATCACTTTTGTACGAATTAACTAAATGAGAAGTGGATGGGTCTATGTCCACGAACCAGAGAGACTTATCACTAGAATATGAAATAATGGAGTCGAAACGTTTGAGTTATGCTCTGAAGATTACGATTTATTTTCTTTCTCAACAATCTTTATATTTTTGAGGAGCATTTATTCTCTTTACATTCATTTCCATTAAATTCTTTATTTTGAAAATTTTCAGTACGATTAAATTCACTTTATTATTATTTGTGGAGAATCCCCTTCCATTTGTTAATAATGATAATAATCATTTTCATTGAATGAATGAATAACCCATTGGTTTTACTATTTTTATAGTAAATTCATTGATTATTCTGGGCCTTTGGTGATGTCCTCTGGGTTATGATCGTTTTCTTCTGCGGTCTGGGCATTACCTTCCTGAGACCTAGGGTACCATCTAATCCTACGTTTGGGAGTGCCTCCAGGGTCTTTCTTATCAATAATATTTTACGAACTATTCACAAAGGATATTTTATCAAATTGAATCGCTTGGGCTCTTCACTGTCGCTACAGAACTCGCTCGAGCTTTTCACCGTTGCTTACAAGGATCGCTCGGGCTCTTCACTGCTGCGAGACGAGTCTTCTACTGCTAGTGGCAGTCGACTGACTATTCTCCGCTCGGTCCCCCGCATGCGCAGAGCTACCGTTTCTCCCCACTCACTGACTTTCTGCCAATTGGGAGTCATATCCCCACGCGCTCATTGACCACCAATCGAGAACTGCGCGTTTCTTACTTCTCTACCGTTACGATATGTGTAGGTGTGTGTGTCTCTGTGTGTGTATGTGCTTAAATGTTTCAGCTACAGGCGAACGGTTTCATAAAAAAAAATTTATATTTTGTGGGAAGCTTCCTCTCGACGAACTCTATTTTTTGAGCTTTACTTGAAAAAAATCGGATCAGTACTTTTTGAGATATGTCCATTTTTCGTAAATCAGTTTTTAATGGAATTCCTGGGAACTATTCATCTCATTTCATTAATACTCATATATTATCCCGAGAGTTGTATCAGTTAGATGCCTGTCAAGTTTGAGCTTATTTGCATGATTAATTCTCGAGTTATGGCTGTTTTAGTGAATTTGTAAAAACTTGATATTTTGAGGATGGTTTCAAAAAAAGTATATCAGTGCTTTTGAAGGTATTGGAGCTCTGAGCGAATAGAGAATGGAATGTTGCATCAATTGGAATCATTATAGTTCTGCCAGATCACTGGATTAGAAAAGAATGCATGAAATACATCCATCTGAGAAACTCCTGTTTTCAGCCATTATTAAGTTTTATGCTTTGGATAGATGACGAATTCGTAAGCCAAATTTACCCATCGCTTTATTAATCATAGCTTTTGAATATTCAGGTCAGTATTCTGAATTTAGGATGGAATTCATAAGTACTGGAGTTAAGTTAGGCAATAGAGAAGACAAGGTCAATATAATTTGCATCTGACACTCATCTGATATTTACATCAATACTCTATCCTCAATCGATATAATTATTCGATAATATACTGCTGGGTAAGATATTGTAGCCTATTTAACACACCAAGTTTTTCATTGTGAATAAAAAACATGATGTAAATAAGTAAACGGAAAATAATTTGTGAAGGAGAAGTTGCGATAGGAGAAGGTACATTTATGAATGAAAAAAAATATACTCCTAGAAAAATCTCAAATCTAATTTGAAAGCTCCTTTCCATGGAGTAATCTCTGAGCTTGAAGAGATGTCTCTTGATCATTCTTATCACTAATTTAGTACTGAAATTTCTCTCATTTTATCACTAATTTAGTACTGAAATTGCTCTCATTTTATAATAATTACCTTCATTGGGAGAGGTTGAAGGTGAATTTTTGATACTACCGTTCGAATTTCGTTTCAATTGTGGTTTTCCTTTATAATTAGAAGGAAAATATAATAACTAAATCGTTTGTTAATGAATATAATAATAACATACCTTCGGCCATTTTGAATTAGTCTCCGCGAATCACTTGAATAATGATACTTTCGTATGAAAATATTACAGTTGTAAGAAACGAATCATCATAAATCAATGATGTCTGGAACTGGCGAGCAGGAAATGACGAATAACTTCAGCAGCTCGAATAACATCTGCTTATCGATTAGTAAAAAATCGATGAACACAAAAAAAACAGTTACGAAATATCTGGAAAATCCATTAAGAATCATACGATAATTGTGGACAAATTGAATGGATGACTTCCATTCGGAAGCATATTGCTAAAGTCCTATCAGAAAAATCTATATCAGCTGGAAAGCAATACTATGATCCACTTGTTTTGTATCGTAATAATTTTTCGTGTCATATCAATATAATCAATTACTCTACAGAGACAGTAGCAAGAGAATAACAGAGCTTTTGGATCATGTTTTGAAAAACCCAGAATCTTCTTCAGAACGACCTGGTTGCTTTCCAATGAAAAGCATGGAACAATTCAGGGAGTGTGAGAAGAAGAGGAGCGATAAGGAAAAGATTATCAGTGTTGCTAAAAATACGTATGAAAAGCTGGCTAGAAAAATCAGCAGAAACGAATTTTTCCCAATATATCTTTAAGAGCTTTTTCCGAGCTAATTTTGAGTGAAACTTTTTTTTTGTGAAGACTCAAAATCGCTTAATATACTATGGCATACATTGTGAGCTTTGGCCTCACAATAAAAAAGGGAATTAAAGGGAATATCGGGAGTGGGGAGAAATAACTTAAAACACGGTGAAATGAAGTCAAACTAGTGCATTTATTCAGTACTCAGTCCTTCCACCTTTTCTCAGTCCACTAATACTCATTATTATTTTGGGGGATTGTCTCAGGGGAGTCTCAATTATCAAAGTGGGGGTTTCTCTACTCTCCGGTAATAATGACCACTGTGACCGTCAGTTGACAGTCATGGTAAAGTTACTCAGGTAATAATGACCGGTGCTGATGCCACGGTGAAAACGACTAGCAATATGGCTAGTGCTCAAGCACGTGGCTGGCACCAACTTTGGGGTTAATTATCGAGGGCTCTCGTTGTCAACACGCGCGGGATATTTGCGGAAAACTCACTATATTCACAGGGTTGGGGGGACAACAATCACTCTACCTCTATTTTCTCCTCAGGGCTCTGTCCTTCACTCTTCTTCGGGAGATACCATGGAACACCTACTCTTCACTCTCTTCTCACACCTTTTCCTCTATTTTACACGACTCTTTACTCTCTTAACTTCAATTACTTGACATAAAAACACTCTATCAACACGTGGTCGTTCTTCTATCTCTCAAGTCTCACCGCCATGTCATGTTTCTCCCACCAGCCTCACTATGGCCGCTCCTCATGGAGATTCTCTCGGGCTCCGCCCGATGACGCGTCGAGTATCTCTCGCGTGAGTCTCGACTCACCCGGTTACGGAGTCCCGGGGGTAGCTCGGACCTGGGGTCTCCCAAGACCCCTGGTCCAGGCGATTCCCTAAAAGAAAGGGGTTCGTTGGGTCTCAGGGTTAGGTTCTGGTGTGCGAAAATGGGAGAGGACCTTGGTTCGGAATGAACTTCTGTGGTGATGCTCCCGGAGTTCATGGGATTGGATCGATGGGGCACATGTGTCAATTCCGGGGGTACGTTCGGCAATTCTGTTTGGGATAAGCTGGGGAGTACTGGTATCGCAGGGAGACTTCAAGGGATGATTTTGGGATATGGGATTTCTCAGGGATCTCCGTGCACTCTCTGGCAATGTGTCCGACCTGAGCACACTGGTAATATCGAACTCTGCTTCTCCAATTGTTCAATTTCCTAGGATTCGGTAGTCTGTTCTGACGGAGTTGGAGAGGACTAGTGTTCACGACTTCCATCAGTGCGGGGATGGGATGGTGGTATGACTCGGGGAAAGGGGGTGATGGTTGACTCTCGTCCGGGATTTCTGTTTGGGGGATTCGTTCCCTCGGTGTCCCTTGGTGAATTATATGGGCTAACTCAGGGACAAAACTGTCTTCAGGTGGCGGAGGTGGTCTGTATCTGATCAGCTGGCTGAGATACTCTTCCACCTCGAAGCCAGACTCCATCAGTTCCTCATACGACTCGTGTTCTCACCTTCTGATGAATCCTGCAAACGTAGGGTTCAATTGGGATACTATTGTCTCAAGTTGCCGCTCGAGAGGAATGGGGGGCGGGGGGGGGGGGGGGGTGAATATTTAAGAACAGACCCTGCATGCAAAGGACGTAGGTTCTGAAGTCTTCTTCTTCGCCCTGGATTCTTCGATGGATGCCGTCCCAGACTCGTTCGTTGAAATTTCGGGGGAAGAACATCGTGCGGAATGATTGGAAAAAGTCTACGTACGAAGTCAGCTTCAGGTAGACTGACTGGAACCAAACCGCCGCGAGGTCCTTGAAGGCGGAGGGCAGTACTCTCAGGGTCTCCTCCTCTGATAACTGGTACGCCCGCACGCACATCGCTAGCTCCGTCAGGAATGCGTGTGGGTTCTCACTCAGCTGGCCTGTGAACTCAATTCCTTCTTTCCTGAAAATTCCCCCTACTTTGAGGGATCGATTCTCAGGTGAACTTGGGGTCCAGTTGGGGCTATCCTGGGACTCTACAGGGTGGTATTTTCGGGAAACTGGAAGATCATCTATTTGCCCATTTAGTGGATGACAGGATCTTGGATAATGGGGATACGAAGAAGAACGTCTGAGATTCGGGGCTGTCTCCTGATGTCCCAGTTCATGACTCTGGTAGGTTAACTCAGAGGATTTATAAGGATGACCTCGTCTCTCCTCACGCTGAGCGAAACACGCCGAGCGACTCAGTTTTACACCTTCTTCTTCTTCCACCGGGATCGTTAGGATATCATAGGGAGTGTTCGGGATAGGGGGTGCTCTGGAAGGGTGTATGGGGGCAAATAATCGGGCACCCATGATGGTGAATGGAAGGTGCTGGATGTTATCCTCAGGGTTCCATGTTGTGGCGAACTCTCCATACCTCTTCCGTAACTCAAATCGCGTGTATCTGTCCACTAGATCTCCATATGTGCCCTCAGTGCTCATTCCTTGGGTGTCCATCAATATTATTTTCTCCCGGGGTGTCAGGGTTTTGAACTTCTGGGCGATCTGACCGGCAGCCCTACTCACTTCTTCTCTCAGGGACAAAGAGAGCCCATTCTGCTGTCCGTTAGCTGAGGGAGATGATGTAGTGATTGCACTGGCTGTAGGAGTGGCCACGGAAACCGTGGTGGTCGTCCGGGTCAGTCCACCAGTATCAGTGGTAATTGCAGCTGCTGGGCCTACCTTGAATCTCAGGCCTGTCCCGGGGGTAGGATGGTTAGGGGGGAATAGATCAAGGGGAACGTGGGGAAAACACATCGTGAAAAGTCAGATAATCAAATAGAACACAAGAACTTTAGGGAATTGCCCTACAACAGACTCGGTGTCCGTCAACGCGAGAGATTCCCCCGAGGGGTGTTGCTGGGGTTGATTCGGGAGAGATTTTCTATTGCTGGTACTATATTTCCCGTGGCCCCACGTTGGGCGCCATTTGTGAGCTTTGGCCTCACAATAAAAAAGGAAATTATAAGGAATATCGGGAGTGGGCAGAAATAACTTGAAACACGGTGAAATAAAGTCAAACTAGTGCTTTTATTCAGTACTCAGTCCTTCCACCTTTTCTCAGTCCACTAATACTCATTATTATTTGGGGGGATTGTCTCAGGGGAGTCTCAATTATCAAAGTGGGGGTTTCTCTACTCTTCGGTAATAATGACCACTGTGACCGTCACTTGACAGTCACGGTAAAGTTACTCAGGTAATAATGACTGCTTCTGATGCCACGGTGAAAACGACCAGCAATATGGCTAGTGCTCGAGCACGTGGCTGGCAGGGGAAATAATCTCTTAATCCAAACAACTTATTATGAAAAACTCAAGGAAAATCAGGGGAATCTCTTCCTCTCGTTGTCAACACTCGCGGAATATTTGCGGAAAACTCACTATATTCACAGGGTTGGGGGGGACAACAATCACTCTACCTCTATTTTCTCCTCAGGGCTCTGTCCTTCACTCTTCTTCGGGAGATACCATGGAAAACCTACTCTTCACTCTCTTCTCACACCTTTTCCTCTATTTTACACGACTCTTTACTCTCTTAACTTCAATTACTTGACATAAAAACACTCTATCAACACGTGGTCGTTCTTCTATCTTTCAAGTCTCACCGCCATGTCATGTTTCTCCCACCAGCCTCAATATGGCCGCTCCTCATGGAGATTCCCTTGGGCTCCGCCCGATGGCGCGTCGAGTATCTCTCGCGCGAGTCTCGACTCACCCGGTTACAACATATATATATATGTATGCCATAGTATACTAAGCGATTTTGAGGCTTCACAAAAAAAGGCAAAATATATATATATATTGTAACGTGATATTTCATCGCGTTACTTATATTTTCGTCTGGGCGCGTTAATTAGATAATGGAACTTAATTGCGTCCGAAACGAGGATCCAAAAACTTCTGTCAATGAGAGATCATTTATTTATTAATTTCCTTTTTCTAATAAAATTGTATTATTTTCTCGAATTTTGAATGTACCGCTCATTGGCGATAATTTTCATAATGAGTGGAAGAGGGCAGCACCACCTGGAGCGGAATTACTCAGTGAAGGAAAAGGGCTAAAGATTTTCATCAATAAAAATTGATTGAGAATTGATTCAACCTTCATCGGATGAGCAGACGGGAGGAAAAGTCTGGAGAAGGGTCCAGCATTATTAGTCACCGGAAAGGAGTGACATTATTCCTTAAAATATCGATTTTTGGAGTTTCCCGCCTGTCATCGTTGGAAGCGTTGCAATTCGAATTTGACCAATTAACAGTCACCTGTTGACGTCACGTGCGTCGACCAATGACAGCCTGCCACGCTGGAGTTTTTCGTGCCGGCCGGCGTCTTCTCTCAACGAGAACAACATGGCGTTGATTCTCGTTTTGGACGCGTGTTGGATCGTTTGGACAAATTTTTGTTGAAATAATTTTGTCAAGTAAAAAGTCAATTAAGACATTAAAAATATATTTGTTTGGTTCAGAAAAGATTGCTGAACATTCAGAGATATTAATTTGTTGTGCTCTTTGAATAATTATCGTTTGGTGAGCGAAAATTTGAAATTATTAATTTTTGTGTCGTAAACGAAAATTTTCTTCGCGTCATTTTTTTTTATTTTTATTTTTTTTTATTGTCGTATTGCGACTACTAAAAACTTTATTTTTTCGAGATTAGACGTTTTGTTGAGAAAATTTTCGTAGTTGATTAATTTTTTTTTATTTTAATTTTTTATTTTTTTTAATACAAGTCTCTCGTTGACAAGCGTCACATTATTAATATTATTATTATTATCATAATTTTTTTTTGTTGTCGTTACCCTAGTTTATTTGCATCAATTAAATGCCAGTATAAATTATTATAAATTTTTTTTATGTTGTGAAAAGATCCTGGAAAGAAAATAAGGATTTTTATATATTTTTTTTATACATTAAATTCATTTCATTGTGTGAAATTTGAGGTCAATGTTTTTGGGAAAGTAGAGACAGCTTCTCTCGTCCCGCGCGAAATCGTTGAGGTCAATGTTTTTGGGAAGTCAAGGACGAACTCTTTTCTGTCCCCTAGGGAACCTATCTGGTGATAAATTTTTATTTGAATTGAATTATATCAGACAATTGTAATTTTAAATTTTATACGATACATTAATTAATAACATTTGAGTTATTAATTAATTGTTGAAGTTTTACAGAATTTACTGATTTCTTTTGACGTCCAGGGACGTATCAACTTTTAATAACGTGCTGTGCACATTTAATTAATTTAATTATTATTTTTTTTTTACCAATGTTACAAGTTATTTCATTTCATTTTATTAAATTCAAATTATAATTCCCAAAAATTAAATTTTGTGTTTGAAGAATTATTTATACTCCTTATTCAAACCCAAAACAGCGACTTTGAGATAAGGCTGAATTAGTCGAGCTAAATAAGGGAGTATTTTGATATTTTGATTTTTGATTGTTTGTCGATTAATTTATTTATTTTTTTGTTGTTTAATCGATTGGATAATTTCAGATTATCCTGGCGCCCATTTTGGATTTTTTTTGGTTTTGTTTCAGAATTTGGTTTTGGCTATTGGGTGCTTTCAAGCGTGCTTAATTTCGGGGTTTACCGTTAGACCTCGGAATTACGTCACAATATATAATATGTCAGTAAGTATACCGATTTTGTTAATTTTTTCTTAACGTTGGCGGCCAAAAATGAACTTTTTCTATAAGAAATTTTTGGTTTTAAAGGAATACATATTCAGCAAAAGAATGAAATATTTTTTTCGGTAAATGTTCAGATTGGTATACCTATACCATAATTTTGCCAAATCCGGGTCTATTTTCCTTAACGTTGGCGGCGAAAAATGAACTTTTCCTTTAAGAAATTGTTGGCTTTAGAGGAATACATATTCAGCAAAAGAATGAAATATTTTTTTCATCAGTATTTTTTTTTCATATCTTGGATATCTTGGAAATTAAGCGAGATAGGGTAATTTTTGTAGTAATGATTTTAGTAGCTTCCTGAATTCTTCATAAAAAAAAGTCTCCATAAAAATTATTCTATCTAACTTAATTCCCGCTTCAATGATTACAATTCTCCACTCTAGGCTGTTTCACGCGCTACGCGTGCGTATAACTTTCCTTGGGGTGCTAGCCGAAGTGCAGCATGCATGTGAGAGCAATTTTGCAAAAATCATTTTTTGTAGCTCTTAAAATTTGCTACAAATTTTTTTCAGGTGAGAAGGGCGTATCTTTACTATTTACTCGAATCGAATTAATGCAAAAAAATTACTCTTCTTTCAGTAGAAATTACAATTCTTATTTCCTAGCAATATCAACAAATACTATCATATATGAATAATATGCACGAAATGAGTAAAATAGTGGTGTTAGAGGAGAACTAATATATCCTTTTTATGTTTCTTTTACAATCCCTTGAATTTTTATAATATCATTAATATATATTTCACATTAAAATGGGAATTTGAAATAGAATTTTCAAATGATAGATTGTCTCAATGACCTTCAAAATTCAAACTGATCTACGTTGCATTTTGAATCTCTTGAAGCATTGTTAAATATTTCGAATTTTTACACATTTCTCAGTAATTTTCGAAAAATCAATGAATTATTCATTTGCACTTTGAGACCAGATAATCGTTGATGGAACTCTCATTAAACTTGGAAGTAAAAAAAAAGGTAAGTATTTCAGATAAAGTAACAATACTGGAATGAATACAACATGAATTTAACGATATGATCTTGATTTAAAAAAAAATTATCAATTCTTGAATCATGAATATCTCTTCATTTTCGTCCTCGATTTTATTGAATCACCAAAGCTCTAATTGCTATTCATTCCGTAATTTACTGTTTTTTTTTTTAAATAAGTGGCCTTCGAAATTATATTATAATAATATCTAAAATATAATGATGTCTTAAATGATAATATCTAAAATATAGATGAAAATTAAAAAAAAAGATCAGAATGAAAAAGAAGAGGCAAAATAGGAAAAAAATGAGTCGTGCAATAATTGATACTACTAAAGATAATTACTTCTGAAATATCCATGCCTTTGCGTTAGACTGATCACAACACAACAAATAAGTTATGTCCTAATCAGAGAATTGAAGGACAATTATGCATAACTGAAAGAAAATTGAATGATTCAATATTAACACAAGGGACTGTAGTTCCTAATGGAGTAAAATCCATTCTGTAACTCTCAAATTCCTCTACTGTAATGATGGCTATTAAAATTAAAATCAAAGCAATAAAAATTATAAGAAGAGATGAATGCATAATAAATCGTATTAAGTCTTACATACATTAATGCCATCAGTGTTCATTGTACATAATTCAATTATTCAATTAGTACAATGTATTTATTCAATAATTTTGAAAGAGGAAAAAAATTACTATTCACTGTTTAGATTTGCCAATTTCTTTTATTCAGTAATAAATCGACAAGAAAATAAAATGAGCAAAAAAATCTCTTAAATGTTTATTGCAATATTTTCTTAAGAAAAAAAAATTAGAGATGCAAAAAATTACTCATTTGCACGGAGAGAAATTCTAACGAAAATATAATGAAAGATCTGAGTAAAAAGTACCGAACCATTCCGGAATCGTGGGACATTTCATGAGGTGTACAAAATATTGAAAAAATTCCATGGCAATTTTTCACAGGAGTACATCGAAAAGTCCCACGATTCCGGAGAGTTCGGTAATTTTTAGCAAGATCTTTCGGGACTTTTTACTGATAATTTCTTCCCGTGTGGACAAAATTTTTTGAAGAAAATGAGAATTTGATCCAAATTTGAAATTATGTGAACTATTCAGGCTATATTTGTTGTTAGAAATATATGAATTTTCAAGTATAATATATTTTTTTATCTTTCATTGGAAAATGAATAAAAAAAAAAAGAACAATCTTTTATTGATTATTACTGAAAAAAATAGAATTCTCCACTTTTCTCATTTTCAAGTAACTAACTTCATTGAATACAGTAAAAGTATTGTCAAACCAGCCACCATCAATTATAAACTATTTGTATTAATTTTAGAAAAAATAAATTCTAGAAAAATGGATAATTTTTATATTCTTCCAAGGAATATTGATTTGACTGATTATTCAATCATTGCAATCGATATCATAACGATCGATGATGTCAATGAAATTTAGGTCCGACTAAAAACTTGGCGACAAAATTATTTAAATTTATTGAAAATGCTGGAAATTCATCACATTCAGTTGGATCAAAGTAAACAACTGACTCCTCAGCAGATTATAAAAGGAGAAGTCGTTGCTGTACATGATTTCGGGGTGCATCGTACTGTAATTATGAATGATTATCATCATGCTGAATCAGGAGAAGAAGAAGATGAAGTTGAAGTCTTTTATATTGATGAAGGGTTTACAACATCTGTACATTGTTTCCAATTGTTCGAACTGGAAGAAGCTTTTTATGGAATACCGAGGATGGTTATGTGCTGTGGATTGGTCAATATTGATATCGAAGAATACATGTGGATTGACGCGTACAATTACCTAAGAGATTTCACATTTGGACAAGATGGATTTTTCGAAATTGATGGGGTACAGGACCACAATCGATTTTTCGGGAAGATTGTAATTAATGGCAATGATTTAGGAAAACAATTGGTTAAGATGGGATATACTCATGGAGTAGAAATTGAGTAGTCTGGTGAACTGATGAAGTGGAGTTGATAATGATCAATTAAAGAGAACAAAGGATTGAAGAAAAAAAAAAAATTTTAATGGTGGGAATTGAAAAGAAGACCGATAAAATGAGGTGCAATTATTGTTTTGGATAAGAATGCGTTGAAACTTAATTAATTTGTTGTAATTTAGGGCTTATGCTGTGAAGCTTAATTATCTTCTTCTTGCATATCCTTGCTTATTTTTATCAGAGCTATAAAAAATTTAGAGAAACTGTCCAATTATGTATTAATTATGGAAATTTTTTTGAGATAAGTTGAAAAAATGCAACAATACATTATTTATTTAATTTAATATAATTTTTTTCACTTTAATCATTAATTTATCCAACACTTAATACAAATTCTGATACTTTATTTAATTGAATGAAATCATTTTTTATAATATTGATGTTGAAAAAATCGAGAGAAAAAATAGTTGAAATTAACACAAATTTGACAAATTTTTGGTTCTTCCCTTTTGAACAAATAAATTACTACGGAATACAATATTAAATTATTTTTTCAGATATAATATTTCTGTATTTTTTTTTCAAGTATTTCACCAAAAAAAAATCAATAATTAGAAATATTGGATATTTTTAGGATGCATTAGATAATTGACTAACTTTTCTTTCGATGAAGACGTTGATAAAAGATTGAAGTTATGAAGAACTATCGGGAATATTTTCCTGCTAATTTATTAACAGACATTCCCTTGCGGTTTCTTGATCACGGTGAAAATCTAGTGAAAAAGTCGTGAACTGACGGTGATTTTATTTTACCGACAAATTACCGTACACTCACCGTCGAACGCCAGTCGTTGTGCCGTGCATAACCAGTGCATTTGTGCAAATTCGGCACCATACAATGACGGTGAGTCGACCATTTTTCTACCGTTATTTGACCGAGATTCTCCCGACGATTGATGGTGACTTGCTAGTGAAACGCGAGTGAATTGTCGGTAAGGTAGGAGAGAATAGTCGGTGAATCGCCAGTGGCAAATTTATTTCTGTTTTCAAATTTCATTTTTTCGATGTTCATAAAGAATTTTGTTCTTCTAAAATAGTAGTATTGCCGTGTGAAGTGCAATTGTTAATAATGAGCATATATGAAACATAGAGAGAAACGCTCGCTCATTTTATATAAAGATGTAAAAATCGTAAATTTGAATAATTAATGGCAAATGCACGGCCTGTTAGTGAATTTCTGCTTAATTTGAGGGTTTACAATTCTGACAACATTCGAAAATCAGCTTTTCTGTGATTACTAAATTATTTTCAATGATCGAACGAATTCAATTGAATTCAAGTTTTCCAAGTCAGAAAGACACTGATCAATATATGAGCATCAAAATTTCTAATTCGGGTATGTGAAATGCGAATAGCGAAGACAGTTAAGTGATAGGCTCCCATTTTCAGGGTCCCAGGTTCGATCCCAACTGAGTGCAGTTTTTTTTTTCTTCTTTTTCGTTGAAATTTATTATTAATGAAGAATTTAGTAATTGAGGGAATTAATACAGATATATTGTTCATATAATATAAATATGAATGATGTTCATATTAGGAGGCGAATTATATTCATATCTTACACTTTCCCTCCAGTTTACGGTAGTTCGTCAGTCAAAGTCCCGTGAATTCACGGTGAGTTGTCGGTAAAACAGCGATCTTCTCAGCGTTAAATCACCAACGATTTCTGATATATGCCGAGTGAGAGTTTTGCACAAACTCACTACTTATCCACCGTGAAAACACCAAACTTCAATCGGTTCATGACTGTTTATTTCTCAGCTACTCACGGTCAATCGTCAACGATTCGACCGTGACCAAGAAACCGTTAGGGTTGAAAGGAAGAAAGAAATTTAGAGGATAACGTGAAAGAAATAGCGACTAACGCCTGTTAATTTATTGTTGAAGATTTTTTTAAATTTGTTCATAAAATAAATGATATTCTGTGAAATATTTTCATCACTTCAATTATTTTATAAATAATATTTTACAACCAAATTTTCGTAGAGATTTATCATTGAATTCATAATCTTTTGAGTGGTAAGTCTTTATTATTTTCCAAATAAATTAATTGCTATAATTATTTTTCGTTTAATTTTCAATTATCATTTTTTTTCTTTTTTTTAATTTCTTGCTATAATGTTATAACTGATTTTGGAATACGTTATTACAATTTTTAATTAGATCATTTTATTTATAAAACTTTCTATGATCAGTTTTTTTTATGTTTATTTTATTTTTTTCTGAAACTTTAAATTTATGATTGTAGATCCTGGAGGAATTATTGGTGGATTTAAAAAAATTGTCCAGTGTGTGTCGGTTTTTTTTTTGGATTGTGGATTGGGTACGTATGTCTTTTAATTTATTTATTTTCTAGAATATTTGCCTGAAAATTTTATTCATTTATTTATTCATAAAATTAATTGCGATAGGGCATTTTTTTCTTCATTCAAATAATTTTTTTAATGAGTAAACTACTCAAATCATTCCCACAAAAATTACTCTATCTCGCTCCGTTTCTAAGATCCAATTTTTTATGTCTTAAATTTTATGAGAAATGAAAATCTTTTTATCTCGATTAGTTTTCAAGATATTTTTGAGAAACACCTGAAAAAAAAATGAACTTTTTTGGTTTTAAAGGAATACATATTTTTGTCTCTTAGATAAAAAAAAATTAATGATTCAATGAAATTTTTTGCATGAATATCTTGGATCTTGGAAAGTAAGCGAGATAGAATCATTTTCATAGGGTCCTTTTTTATAGAGAATTTTGAAAGCTACCAAAATCATTTCTACAAAAATTCTTCTTCTGAGGGAATTTCACATGAAAATTACATGACAGGAGTTATTTTTTTGAATTAGAAAGTGAAATTTTTATTTTTTTATAAAAAATTACAATTTTTTCTAGGAATATCTCAGAAACTAAGTGAGATACAGCAATTTCGCAGGATTCCTTTTTTGTAGCTCTCAAAATTCTTTACAAATTATTCTCAGGTCAAAGAGGGCGTATCTTTATTATTTACCAAGATCCTTTTGAGGAAGTTATTTTTAAACGAAAGTGAGTGAGAATCCTCATTTGTCGTTATTAAAATTTTCTACAAAATATCATCAAGGCAAAAAGGGTATTTCTCTATTATTTAGCAACCTTCTATAAAATTATTGACAAGAATTTGAATGAGCGGAATGGGACTTGGTCTAAGACCTATACCCAAACAAAGGAAAAAAAAAAAAAAAGAATTTGAATGAATTCAAATAAATTACTATCGTCCTATTTTCAGAAATATCTCAGAAATTAAGTGAGATAGTGCAATCTAGCAGGAATCTTTTTTTGTAGCTCTTGAAATTCTCTACAAATCATTCCCAGTGTGAAAAAGACGTATCTCTATTATTTACAAAGATTCTTTGAAAAAAGTTGTTTTTAAACGAAATTGCACAAAATTTTGTTTATAAAATTCTATTCAACATTAGCCATTATTAAAAGTCAACGGATTTTTCTGGATTATTTTTGAAATTAAGTGAAATTGTGAAGATAGGTTTTTGTTAATGATTTTATGAGAAAGCTGAGGAAATTTCACATGAAAATTACATGACAGGAGTTATTTTTCTGAATTTGAAAGTGAAATTTTTCTTTTTTGATGAAAAATTACAACTTTTTTCAGGAATATCTCACAAACTGAGTGAGAATCCACCTTCTTAGCTCTTGAAATTCTCTACAAAAGATTCTTAGGGCAAAAAAGGCGTATCCATGATCTAAAAAAAAAAATATTGATGTTAAAGTTAAATTTCGCCTGGAAATTTCACTTTTTTTTTTTTCATTCAAAAAACTACTAGAATCTTTTCTATAAAAATAACTCTATCTTGCTCAGTTTCCATGATTCAAGAAATGAATTGTTTTTTTTTTTTACAATACTTTTCAATCGAGAGCCTTCTACTTATCTTCATTTCAAAACGACATGGTTCATTTTTCAGAGGAAAATCAGACACAAATCAATTGTCAACGGGAAAAATGACTACGAGTGAATCTAATTAATGTTAAAATGAATCGGAAACAGAAAAATGAAATAAGATATTATTGAAACCAACAAAAGGGGATCACCGCATGAAACGACATAAGAATAATGCGGCAAACGAACGACATATTCGAAATCTCAACGTGTGTATATGTAAGGAGTTAAAAAATGTAAAAAATTGATGTTCATTGAAGAGAAATTAATAAATTACGATCTTTTATAGGGATGCATATACATTTATTCCATTCATGGTAGTCTCTCACCTTTGAATATTACAGGTATATGTGATAGTTTGCTTCAACTAGAAGATGCATTGCGATCAGGTAAGGCATGACGGTCTTAATTCAATAGGTAGAGCTGGCTATATCTCATTATATTTTAATCCCTGACACAATATTCTTCGAGGGAAATGGTGCAATCAACGGAAATGAAATCGAATATGTTGCAAAACAATGGATACGGAATTAAATATGATGCAAACAACGGATACGAAATCGAATCGTTTCCTTTAAATGACTGTTTGAGTGCACAAATTTTATCGGGAGAGTAATTGAACCCTACTTTACCGAACTAAACTGATTCACTGAGTGCCCTACGATCTGTTAGAGGGCGCTGTATGGGTGTTGATGGCTTAATTATGAATTTAAAATTCTTGGTGACGTTGAGAGTAGAATTGATAAAAGACAATTAAAGATTTCTAAATCGATGGGAATTTCTCATTTAAACTGATGCCCCATATCGGCGCCTTGGAGTGAAAGGGGCCTAAGTGCAAAAAACACGAAATTCTGGTGTGGAAGGGGCGTATGTCCACTTATCACTCCAAAATGTTTTTTATGGCCTCTGGAACATTATTTTGGATAATTGAAAATTAAAATAACAAAACGGCGTAACTCCCAATTTTAAAATGAAAGGGACGTATCTCCACACTTACGCCCCTTTGTTATTTTCTTTTTAAACGCTATATAATGGTTAAAGTTAAAGTGAAAAGGACGTATCTCCGTACTTACGCCTCTTTGTTATTATTCAGTAGTACTTACGCCTATATGTTATTATTTTTTATTTTTTTACTAATATTGCGTAAAAGGCCTTGGAAAGTTTATTGGAGCAATGATGGTGGAGATACGCCTTTTTGTTATTTTGAAGAAAAAAAATCGGAAAAATTGGCACTTACGCCTCTTTCACTCTAAGGCGACGATATCCATCTCTGTCGAGCCTCCTTTAGTGTTGGCCATCTCCGAAGCATCATCACAACTGATTAATTAATTAATTAATTCTCCAAAAAAAAAAAATCAGAAAGAATTGACTCCTGTTACCAGTTTTTTTAAACATCTCGGTAAAGAATGGAGATAGGCCTTTTTTGTCCCAAGATGGTTTTGTAGAGAATTTCGGGAGCTACAAAAAAGGATTCATGCCAAATCGCTCCATCTCACTGAGTGTCCGAGGTATTTTTGAAAAATTGATGGAAGAATAAAATCGATTTTCCATTTCTTACCACTGTCATCGCCTCGAATACGGAGATAACAAAAAATGCTGGAGATAGAAGTTGGTCGTCTCGAAAAAACTAAGATTTTTGAACAAACACTTTTGTTCATCTCCACTGTTCAACAAATTACAAGTAAAAATAGTGAAATAAAATCATTCGACATTTTGCTATGAATCCAGGTATTGTGGCTTCAACAGAGCGATTCTGCCCTGATTCTTTTTTTTTATTTCAAGAGCTACAATAATCCCTTAGAGTAAAGAGAACGTATGCCCAGTATTTCCGGAGATAATCTCAAAGAAATATTAAAAGGAAAAATATACTTATTCTGTGTTTTAACTTTTCAATCGTCACATGTCTGCATCTTCAGTTATATTATATTTCATTTGTGAATTTCAATTGACAATAAATTATTCATAAAACGATTCAATTAGCACGGCATTTTTTTCTGTCTTTATTTCAGTTTTAATTGTAACAGTCTGAAACGAAGATAATCATCTAATATTAACTCAGGTAAACAGGAAAATCGACAATATAAAAATCTCTCTTCTTTACATACTTTTCCTTTTCATCGAAAAAAATACATGTTTTACCTATAACTTTTCAATTTTCAATTCTTTATTTATTTTCTACGTTTCACTCAACTTTTTGTACTGGAATTGCATCAAACCCTGTCATGGACGAATAAATAACTTGGACTCGTGCACTTTGGCTTTTTTTTTCCCTTTGTTTGTACGGAGCTTCCCTCTTCAATGCTAACGGACAGGCTAGTGGGTTCTCTTACCTCTCTTCGTGGAGAAGAGAGGGGAGAACAATGTTCCCCTGTCCGCTTTCAACAGAAGTCCTGGCATACCCCTACTCACTATGCAGACGCATAGCGGGGGATGCTGAACTTTGGCATTCCTTTGAAAATGTTTCTTTTCGAGCTGGCAAGAAATAATTTTATTCTACTTTATTTATTCTCTTATTTTTTATCGTTAGTTTTATATTAGTTTTTTTTTATCACATTTGTAATCACAGTGTCTTCACTGATTGATAAGGATAAAATGGCGAATGACAGGTTTTTTTTCATTTTGGCTCAATTTTCGACGAACATTTTTTGAAAAATATAATTATCTGTGGATAATTGGGCCCTTCTCTCAATTTTTTTTCAAGCAGGAATCAATTATTGTGATATTTTTTTTTTCTACTCAATTTTGCAGAGTGAATTCATTTCTGCCATGTCACACATCTAGATTACCCTGAGGGAACTCAAGAACTTTCAAACTCAATTGAACTTGTAATTCTAACACTTTTTCATCTTGATTAACTTTTTTTTTTGTTTTTTCTTTTTATCGTGAAACTATCAACTATAATTCTGTTCATTAAATTTATTTATTCTGTTATTTTGATATTGAAAATAGAACCATTTCTGTTCTATAATCAGTTTTTTATCATTCACTGAATTTCATCTCTTACTTTTCTTCATTTTCTCTTATCCCTAAATTTCATCTGTTGATTATTATCATTCAGTAATCTCAACAGTATTTACCACAATTCTCAATTACGAGTTTTTACCAAAGTGTTTAATCCTTTATTTCATTTTTTTTTACCTCTTTTTTTCAACTGACTTTTTCTTGATTGACAGTATATCAGTATATCTGAAACTAAGCGAGATAACATAATTTTCGTAAGAACATTTTTTGGAGCTCTGATTATTCTGTACAAAAAAAAAGGTTCTTACAAAAATTCTGCTATTTTGCTCAGTTTCTGAGACACTACTCAATAATTTATCACTGAAAAAATCGAAATTGAAAATATAATTAGCCATTATGACGGAACCCAGCTGAGTAAATTTTCAGCGCTCGCACGACTAATTGTCGACAAGCTGGACAATTCTCATCGACAAATGCTAAGCTACAATTATAACAACAACAGACATGTCCACAATTTATAAAGATCGTGTCTGTTGGTGTGTCAGTGCAGATGATGCACATCTGCAAATCCCCCACATTCGCAATATTCACAGCATTCCCATCATTTTCCACGTCCGTTGGTGGTTCGTCAACTGGATGGTTCCTTGCGCGCCTCTCTCGCAAATTGTAAGGAGCAAGACGAGCTCCTGCTCTCCGTGGTACCAGCTGCCTCATGGCACCGTCAGCTCGAGGCAGTATGAGACCATGGAAGTTGTTGTTCCCTTGGTCATCTCCATTGACATCATTGGAGGCTGTTGAAAATTCATGAAATTATTCGATTAGTAATTAATAGAGGAAAAAAAAGAAGGATTTTGACAAAAAATCGTTTTCATAATGAATTTTTCTAATTTTTTTATATCTGTTAATAGTATATTATCTAACGAGTGCGGTGAAGTATTTTCTGATGAGTGTGAGATTGTAAAACGAGCCGAAGGCGAGTTTTGTATGCACACGAGTTTGAAAATCCTTACGGCACGTTGAAGATACAGTTTTTTTTATATACAACGTATGGAAAGTGTCACTGAGCGCACAGGTAGCGTGCGGAAAGTGACTACTTTTTGCATGGCGAGTTGAAAAATCTTTGACTCACTTTCAACAATGACATCGCCATCCTGAGCTGCCTGTAGCTGCAGTTCATGTGCACTGATCAGATCTTGGTCGACACCTAAATATGTAGTACTCAAATACCGTTGCTTAGAATAATTGATGACTGCCCCAACAAAAACTTCCACGTTTTGAGCAGTCAAAGGCTCAAGGTCTCTCTGTAATCTACGTATTCTGTCCTTTTCTTGTCTAAATTTGTTCAATCCACTGACGGGACCAGGCCTCCTCCCCTGTCCATTTCGATTCATCATCTCCTCATCCATGACAACCATGTTCCATTTCAACTTCTCCACTAAACGGCACAAATCCACTCTGTCCACGCCATAGTTCAATTTAAGATGTTTGTTCAAATTTGCTACTAAAGCGTCTTTCTTTGGTAACATTCCTTCACCAACAATGACAGAAGAATTTGGGCTCCAATTTTGTCGGAGATATAGACCGAATCTTTGAGCATGCTCGGCAGCTCCCATTTGATCGATTTTCTCTTGAATGAGGTCCATGACGTTCCTCCATAGGTCTCTTTGTATATGAGGAAGTGCACTAATGAGCCATAGTGCACTCCTATCTTCATCAATCAAGTTACATCCAACCCATTGTTTAGTAATTATACTATAAAAGTAATGCTGATTGCCATAAAGCTGAGCTTCCGGTAAGATTTCTTTCAATGCTTCTGCTAATAATTTTTCATACGGCAATGTAATTTTCCTTACGGCATTAATCATTCCAGGGGCAATAAGTTCTAATCTTGAAAAAATTTCCATGTACAATCCACTTCTCTTTCTAGTCGTGAAGATGTGGACTGTTGGAGCAATGTCATTCTCAGTTTGGACACCCAGTGCCATCAAATGAGTGATCCTAGATCCCTCCATGTCAATCGGTACAGCTTCAGACACATGGAGATGTTCACATGTATTCAACATTGGGATTTTCAGCTCAGAAATGAAAATTAACGCAAATTCGTCTTCTCTTACTATAATTTCTCTGTAGATATCACGTGTGAAACGATAATTTTTGAGGAAAGCATCGAGATTTTGTTGCTGCTCAGGAACCTGCGGACGCGCGTGGTCTAGGATCCTATTAATGACTGTGATCATGGATGAATTTGAATAACGACCAGCATTGATAACATCAGAGTATAATGTTAGGGCAGTATCAGAAATTTTGCGTGGACTCAAGTTTGTCTCTATTGCCAACCGTTCTAATAAGTCCTTCAAGTCAGCGATATGATAATTCCAGGGCTCGGGGTCATCATGATTGTGTTCCTCAACAACGATGTACTGATTTTGTGATGTAATCATCACCACACTTGGACATTGATGAGTCCTATGCTTGGTACATCTCAATCTCCCTGCTACCCGGTAATCGCGATAATACTGCAAAGAGTCCCTCAATATATATATCATCGAGCCTGTTGTTTGGCCCTCCATTATTCTAACTTGAGATTGTTGGAGAACATCTCCAGAAGCGGATCTCTGAATCAATGGAATGATATTCCTCTCAGTGTTTTGTCTAATTTGTTGGGCTTCTTGTAATATCTCATTCAATTGTACATTTTGATTGTTTCGAATGTCTTCCCTAATATTAGCATCGATATTCTGGGATAGAGGGATGAATTCAAAATTAATATTAGATTTCATATGGCAAACATCCATGAACACATGTACTAAATAGGGGAAGATGGGACAAAACGGACATAAGGGGTAAAATGGACAAAGTTGATTTTTTCATGTGTGTGTTATGGGAAAGTCTTGAGATTAATAGAAATATTGGAGATGGATTGTTCTTCATCATTCCATTGGACTGGATGTGAAATGTGAGATTATTTGCCATCGATTCAAGGGGTTTTGAATTGAAAAATCTCGATTTTTAATATATTTATGGGGCAAAAACTGATTTTGACAATTGTACCCATAAATACCTTAAAAATCGATATTTTTCAATTAAAAACCCTAAAAATCCATGGCAAATGATCTCACCTCTCGCCTCTATTTGAAATTTTTAACACTACGATCAATAGAACCGAAAAAATATTTTTTAAAAAGTTCATATTTCGGATAATGGTAAAGGTAGAGGCAACTTTTCACATGCTGCCAAAAACGATTGGAGACTCGAAAAATAAAAAAAAATAACAATTTTAGTACTCGTTCTTCGTTTGCAATTTCCTCAGTTTTCCCATAGAATTCTCAAAAAAAATCTATCATCAACATTTCATTCTAATGTTTATTTTGCCCCACTTTCCCCTATCGTTCAGTTCGACGAGAACACAATGAAATGTGAATAAGAAAAAAAAATAGTTCAATTTCATAAAATTGAAAAAAAAAATTTCGAAGAAAAAATTTGGTTTTCAATTTAAAAAAAAAAAATTGTAAAATAATTTTCAAATAATTTTGATGAATTTTTTTATCACAATTTCGACTAATAGGCGCAAGAGATTTGACATCGTCGACTTAGAGTAAAAAGAGCATAAATGCCAAGAACGCTAAATTCTGGTTGGAAAGGGGCGCATCTCCACTAATGACTCTAAAAAATTTTCTATTGTTTCTTGGACGTTATCTGGCTAATTGCAAATTTAAATAACAGAATGGCGTAACTGCCAATCTCAAAATTAAAGCGACGTATCTCCACACTTACGCCTTTTCATTTTTATAATTTCTCCATCCCATATGAGAATATTTGTAATTACGCCGTTCTGGTATTATCAATTCAAAATAACAAAAAGGCGTAATTGCTGGAGATATGGCACTCTAGATTTCGAGAAAAAAAAACGAAAAAAGGCACTTACGCCTCTTTCACTCTGAGTCAACGATATGATATTGATAAATTTCGATTATATCCAGGCTGTTGATGAGCAGCGAACAAAATTTTTGTAATAAATCCAAAATTTATTCTAGGCTATTCTGTGAACATTTTTTCTTCTATAAATTCCAATAACAAAACGACGTAACTACCAATGTAAAAGTCAAAAAACCTTGTCTCACATTCACGTCTCTTGAAAGAGGCGTAAGTGCTCTTTTTCGTTTTTTTTTCTAGAGTGCCATATCTCCAGCAATTACGCCTTTTTGTTATTTTGAATTGATAATACCAGAAAGGCGTAATTACAAATATTCTCATATGGGATGGAGAAATTATAAAAATGAAAAGGCGTAAGTGCGGAGATACGTCGCTTTAATTTTGAGATTGGCAGTTACGCCATTTTGTTATTTAAATTTGCAATTAGCCAGATAACGTCCAAGAGACAATAGAAAATTTTTTAGAGTCATTAGTGGAGATGTGCCCCTTTCCAACCAGAATTTAGCGTTCTTGGCATTTATGCTCTTTTTACTCTAAGTCGACGATGTCAAATCTCTTGCGCCTATTAGTCGAAATTGTGATGAAAAAATTCATCAAAATTATTTGAAAATTATTTTACATTTTTTTTTTTTTTAATTGAAAACCAAATTTTTTCTTTGAAATTTTTTTTTTCAATTTTATAAAATTAAACTATTTTTTTTTCTTATTCACATTTCATTGTGTTTTCGTCAAACTGAACGATAGGGGAAAGTGGGGCAAAATAAACATTAGAATGAAATGTTGATGATAGATTTTTTTTGAGAATTCTATGGGAAAACTGAGGAAATTGCAAACGGGGAACGAGTACTAAAATTATTATTGAAGTGAAACTTCTTATACGAAGTCCTCGCGTTTAACGCTGTTGCGTTACTTTTCCACGCTTTGGTGGTGGGGGCAAAGGAAGAGAGATAGAACGAATGTGCCCATGCGCACTCGTATCCCTGCAGCATTGCTCGTCATAGTAGGACTAGCGAAGGGATCGACATCGGCTTTCTTCGACGTCCATGCCCCATCAAATAATCTTCGGCTTCGGCATGCCTCGTGTGTCGATTCTTCCGTTAGTACGACAATACCTGTCCTGTTACTGTTTATTTTTTATTATCAGTTCAAGAGTATCTCGGAAACTAAGTGGAATAGAGTGATTCTGCTTTTCTCCTTTTTTGTAGATCTTTAAACTCGCGACATCAAAGTTCGAAGTTGGAACTGCTCTATCCTATTCAGATTCCGAGATATTCTCAAGAAACAATTGACAAACAAACCAAATAAACAGGAAAAGGTTTTATTTGTTGATAATTTCCTTGGAATATGTCAGAAACTACATAAAATAGCGTTATTTTGCTCCAATCCTTCTTCATAGCCTTGGAAATTCTCTACAGAAGGCCGTCAGGTAAAATCGTTGTATTTCGCTCAGTTTCCCAGTTATTTTCGAAATGCTATTGACAAAAAGAAACCTACTTTTCTTGTTATTTGGATTATTTATCCCCGAAAGTTTTTTTGAGAATACTCAGAAACGGAGGAAGATGCAGCGATCTCACTCTGATTTTTTTTCTTGAATTTCAAGACAAGCTACTAGAAAAGATTAGGTCGAAATGGCTTTACCTCGCTGAGTTTCCAAGATATTCTCGAAAAATCGTTGGAATGGAGTTACTTTTCTTTCTCAAATAAGTCTGTTGTTTGTGATTTGTTTTGAATAAATATACCAGAAATTGAACGAGATAGCGTGATTTTGCCCTAATCCTTTCTTTCTTGAAAATTTCAAGAGCTTCAGAAGAAATTGAATCAAAAAGGGCGTTTCTCCGGTAGATTTTGATATATCTATAAGTCTATGTTCTGTTCGTAGGATTTCGATGGATGTCTCTGAAACAAAGCAAGATAATGAAATTTTTGTAGAGAACCTCTTTGTAGTTTTCGAGATTCTCTGCAAAAAAAAAAATCTTCAGAAAAATTTCGTCATCTCGCTCACTTTTCGAAATATTCTTGAAAAGAAATGGATGTTGAGGAAGAGAAAAACATCAAGTTTGTAGACAAATTGAGTGCTCTTTATCATCAATTTTCTTTGAATGTCTCGGAGTCTAAGCAAGATAGGGTATTTTTGCACTGATACTTGGACGAGCAGCAAGAAGTTTCACTTCTGCCGCGCGTGAATTCCACGCACCCTCTTTTTTTTTTATTTTTCGAGAATCCAATCGTTTTTGGCAGCATGTGAAAAGTTGCCTCTACCTTTACCATTATCCGAAATATGAACTTTTTAAAAAATATTTTTTCGGTTCTATTGATCGTAGTGTTAAAAATTTCAAATAGAGGCGAGAGGTGAGATCATTTGCCATGGATTTTTAGAGTTTTTAATTGAAAAATATCGATTTTTAAGGTATTTATGGGTACAATTGTCAAAATCAGTTTTTGCCCCATAAATATATTAAAAATCGAGATTTTTCAATTCAAAACCCCTTGAATCGATGGCAAATAATCTCACATTTCACATCCAGTCCAATGGAATGATGAAGAACAATCCATCTCCAATATTTCTATTAATCTCAAGACTTTCCCATAACACACACATGAAAAAATCAACTTTGTCCATTTTACCCCTTATGTCCGTTTTGTCCCATCTTCCCCTATTTAGTACATGTGTTCATGGATGTTTGCCATATGAAATCTAATATTAATTTTGAATTCATCCCTCTATCCCAGAATATCGATGCTAATATTAGGGAAGACATTCGAAACAATCAAAATGTACAATTGAATGAGATATTACAAGAAGCCCAACAAATTAGACAAAACACTGAGAGGAATATCATTCCATTGATTCAGAGATCCGCTTCTGGAGATGTTCTCCAACAATCTCAAGTTAGAATAATGGAGGGCCAAACAACAGGCTCGATGATATATATATTGAGGGACTCTTTGCAGTATTATCGCGATTACCGGGTAGCAGGGAGATTGAGATGTACCAAGCATAGGACTCATCAATGTCCAAGTGTGGTGATGATTACATCACAAAATCAGTACATCGTTGTTGAGGAACACAATCATGATGACCCCGAGCCCTGGAATTATCATATCGCTGACTTGAAGGACTTATTAGAACGGTTGGCAATAGAGACAAACTTGAGTCCACGCAAAATTTCTGATACTGCCTTAACATTATACTCTGATATTATCAATGCTGGTCGTTATTCAAATTCATCCATGATCACAGTCATTAATAGGATCCTAGACCACGCGCGTCCGCAGGTTCCTGAGCAGCAACAAAATCTCGATGCTTTCCTCAAAAATTATCGTTTCACACGTGATATCTACAGAGAAATTATAGTAAGAGAAGACGAATTTGCGTTAATTTTCATTTCTGAGCTGAAAATCCCAATGTTGAATACATGTGAACATCTCCATGTGTCTGAAGCTGTACCGATTGACATGGAGGGATCTAGGATCACTCATTTGATGGCACTGGGTGTCCAAACTGAGAATGACATTGCTCCAACAGTCCACATCTTCACGACTAGACAGAGAAGTGGATTGTACATGGAAATTTTTTCAAGATTAGAACTTATTGCCCCTGGAATGATTAATGCCGTAAGGAAAATTACATTGCCGTATGGAAAATTATTAGCAGAAGCATTGAAAGAAATCTTACCGGAAGCTCAGCTTTATGGCAATCAGCATTACTTTTATAGTATAATTACTAAACAATGGGTTGGATGTAACTTGATTGATGAAGATAGGAGTGCACTATGGCTCATTAGTGCACTTCCTCATATACAAAGAGACCTATGGAGGAACGTCATGGACCTCATCCAAGAGAAAATCGATCAAATGGGAGCTGCCGAGCATGCTCAAAGATTCGGTCTATATCTCCGACAAAATTGGAGCCCAAATTCTTCTGTCATTGTTGGTGAAGGAATGTTACCAAAGAAAGACGCTTTAGTAGCAAATTTTAACAAACATCTTAAATTGAACTATGGCGTGGACAGAGTGGATTTGTGCCGTTTAGTGGAGAAGTTGAAATGGAACATGGTTGTCATGGATGAGGAGATGATGAATCGAAATGGACAGGGGAGGAGGCCTGGTCCCGTCAGTGGATTGAACAAATTTAGACAAGAAAAGGACAGAATACGTAGATTACAGAGAGACCTTGAGCCTTTGACTGCTCAAAACGTGGAAGTTTTTGTTGGGGCAGTCATCAATTATTCTAAGCAACGGTATTTGAGTACTACATATTTGGGTGTCGACCAAGATCTGATCAGTGCACATGAACTGCAGCTACAGGCAGCTCAGGATGGCGATGTCATTGTTGAAAGTGAGTCAAAGATTTTTCAACTCGCCATGCAAAAAGTAGTCACTTTCCGCATGCTACCTGTGCGCTCAGTGACACTTTCCATACGTTGTATATAAAAAAAACTGTATCTTCAACGTGCCGTAAGGATTTTCAAACTCGTGTGCATACAAAACTCGCCTTCGGCTCGTTTTACAATCTCACACTCATCAGAAAATACTTTACCGCACTCGTTAGATAATATACTATTAACAGATATAAAAAAATTAGAAAAATTCATTATAAAGACGATTTTTTGTCAAAATCCTTCTTTTTTTTCCTCTATTAATTACTAATCGAATAATTTCATGAATTTTCAACAGCCTCCAATGATGTCAATGGAGATGACCAAGGGAACAACAACTTCCATGGTCTCATACTGCCTCGAGCTGACGGTGCCATGAGGCAGCTGGTACCACGGAGAGCAGGAGCTCGTCTTGCTCCTTACAATTTGCGAGAGAGGCGCGCAAGGAACCATCCAGTTGACGAACCACCAACGGACGTGGAAAATGATGGGAATGCTGTGAATATTGCGAATGTGGGGGATTTGCAGATGTGCATCATCTGCACTGACACACCAACAGACACGATCTTTATAAATTGTGGACATGTCTGTTGTTGTTATAATTGTAGCTTAGCATTTGTCGATGAGAATTGTCCAGCTTGTCGACAATTAGTCGTGCGAGCGCTGAAAATTTACTCAGCTGGGTTCCGTCATAATGGCTAATTATATTTTCAATTTCGATTTTTTCAGTGATAAATTATTGAGTAGTGTCTCAGAAACTGAGCAAAATAGCAGAATTTTTGTAAGAACCTTTTTTTTTGTACAGAATAATCAGAGCTCCAAAAAATGTTCTTACGAAAATTATGTTATCTCGCTTAGTTTCAGATATACTGATATACTGTCAATCAAGAAAAAGTCAGTTAAAAAAAAGAGGTAAAAAAAAATGAAATAAAGGATTAAACACTTTGGTAAAAACTCGTAATTGAGAATTGTGGTAAATACTGTTGAGATTACTGAATGATAATAATCAACAGATGAAATTTAGGGATAAGAGAAAATGAAGAAAAGTAAGAGATGAAATTCAGTGAATGATAAAAAACTGATTATAGAACAGAAATGGTTCTATTTTCAATATCAAAATAACAGAATAAATAAATTTAATGAACAGAATTATAGTTGATAGTTTCACGATAAAAAGAAAAAACAAAAAAAAAAGTTAATCAAGATGAAAAAGTGTTAGAATTACAAGTTCAATTGAGTTTGAAAGTTCTTGAGTTCCCTCAGGGTAATCTAGATGTGTGACATGGCAGAAATGAATTCACTCTGCAAAATTGAGTAGAAAAAAAAAATATCACAATAATTGATTCCTGCTTGAAAAAAAATTGAGAGAAGGGCCCAATTATCCACAGATAATTATATTTTTCAAAAAATGTTCGTCGAAAATTGAGCCAAAATGAAAAAAAACCTGTCATTCGCCATTTTATCCTTATCAATCAGTGAAGACACTGTGATTACAAATGTGATAAAAAAAAACTAATATAAAACTAACGATAAAAAATAAGAGAATAAATAAAGTAGAATAAAATTATTTCTTGCCAGCTCGAAAAGAAACATTTTCAAAGGAATGCCAAAGTTCAGCATCCCCCGCTATGCGTCTGCATAGTGAGTAGGGGTATGCCAGGACTTCTGTTGAAAGCGGACAGGGGAACATTGTTCTCCCCTCTCTTCTCCACGAAGAGAGGTAAGAGAACCCACTAGCCTGTCCGTTAGCATTGAAGAGGGAAGCTCCGTACAAACAAAGGGAAAAAAAAGCCAAAGTGCACGAGTCCAAGTTATTTATTCGTCCATGACAGGGTTTGATGCAATTCCAGTACAAAAAGTTGAGTGAAACGTAGAAAATAAATAAAGAATTGAAAATTGAAAAGTTATAGGTAAAACATGTATTTTTTTCGATGAAAAGGAAAAGTATGTAAAGAAGAGAGATTTTTATATTGTCGATTTTCCTGTTTACCTGAGTTAATATTAGATGATTATCTTCGTTTCAGACTGTTACAATTAAAACTGAAATAAAGACAGAAAAAAATGCCGTGCTAATTGAATCGTTTTATGAATAATTTATTGTCAATTGAAATTCACAAATGAAATATAATATAACTGAAGATGCAGACATGTGACGATTGAAAAGTTAAAACACAGAATAAGTATATTTTTCCTTTTAATATTTCTTTGAGATTATCTCCAGAAATACTGGGCATACGTTTTCTTTACTCTAAAGGATTATTGTAGCTCTTGAAATAAAAAAAAAGAATCAGGGCAGAATCGCTCTGTTGAAGCCACAATACCTGGATTCATAGCAAAATGTCGAATGATTTTCTTTCACTATTTTTACTTGTAATTTGTTGAACAGTGGAGATGGACAAAAATGTTTGTTCAAAAATCTTAGTTTTTTCGAGACGACCAACTTCTATCTCCAGCATTTTTTGTTATCTCCGTATTCGAGGTGATGACAGTGGTAAGAAATGGAAAATCGATTTTATTCTTCCATCAATTTTTCAAAAATACCTCGGACACTAAGTGAGATGGAGCGATTTGGCATGAATCCTTTTTTGTAGCTCCCGAAATTCTCTACAAAACCATCTTGGGACAAAAAAGGCCTATCTCCATTCTTTACCGAGATGTTTAAAAAAACTGGTAACAGGAGTCAATTTTTTCTGATTTTTTTTTTTTGGAGAATTAATTAATTAATTAATCAGTTGTGATGATGCTTCGGAGATGGCCAACACTAAAGGAGGCTCGACAGAGATGGATATCGTCGCCTTAGAGTGAAAGAGGCGTAAGTGCCAATTTTTCCGATTTTTTTTCTTCAAAATAACAAAAAGGCGTATCTCCACCATTATTGCTCCAATGAACTTTCCAAGGCCTTTTACGCAATATTAGTAAAAAAATAAAAAATAATAACATATAGGCGTAAGTACTACTGAATAATAACAAAGAGGCGTAAGTGCGGAGATACGTCCTTTTCACTTTAACTTTAACAATTATATAGCGTTTAAAAAGAAAATAACAAAGGGGCGTAAGTGTGGAGATACGTCCCTTTCATTTTAAAATTGGGAGTCACGCCGTTTTGTTATTTTAATTTTCAATTATCCAAAATAATGTTCCAGAGGCCATAAAAAACATTTTGGAGTGATAGGTGGACATACGCCCCTTTTACACCAGAATTTCGTGTTTTTGGCACTTAGGCCCCTTTCACTCCAAGGCGCCGATATGGGGCATCAGTTTAAATGAGAAATTCGCATCGATTCAGAAATCTTTAATTGTCTTTTATCAATTCTACTCTCAACGTCACCAAGAATTTTAAATTCATAATTAAGCCATCAACACCCATACAGCGCCCTCTAACAGATCGTAGGGCACTCAGTGAATCAGTTTAGCTCGGTAAAGTAGGGTTCAATTACTCTCCCGATAAAATTTGTGCACTCAAACAGTCATTTAAAGGAAACGATTCGATTTCGTATCCGTTGTTTGCATCATATTTAATTCCGTATCCATTGTTTTGCAACATATTCGATTTCATTCCCGTTGATTGCACCATTTCCCTCGAAGAATATTGTGTCAGGGATTAAAATATAATGAGATATAGCCAGCTCTACCTATTGAATTAAGACCGTCATGCCTTACCTGATCGCAATGCATCTTCTAGTTGAAGCAAACTATCACATATACCTGTAATATTCAAAGGTGAGAGACTACCATGAATGGAATAAATGTATATGCATCCCTATAAAAGATCGTAATTTATTAATTTCTATTCAATGAACATCAATTTTTTACATTTTTCAACTCCTTACATATACACACGTTGAGATTTCGAATATGTCGTTCGTTTGCCGCATTATTCTTATGTCGTTTCATGCGGTGACCCCCTTTTGTTGGTTTCAATAATATCTTATTTCATTTTTCTGTTTCCGATTCATTTTAACATTAATTAGATTCACTCGTAGTCATTTATCCCGTTGACAATTGATTTGTGTCTGATTTTCCTCTGAAAAATGAACCATGTCGTTTTGAAATGAAGATAAGTAGAATGCTCTCTTTTTAATCAATCTCTAAAAAATTTTCATATAGGAATCTGCAAAAAAATGAAAGACTCTTGTTAATCAGTGAAGCGGAAATTCAGCGAGATAGAATAATTTTTATGGGGACTTTATTTATATAGAATAAAGTCAAATTTCGCCTGGAATCTTCGCTTTTCTTCTTATTTAAATAATTTTTTGATTCAGAAAACTACTAAATTTATTTCCATGAAGATTACTCTATCTCGCTTAGTTTCCAAGGTCCAAGATATGAATGATTTTTTTTCTTTAATTTGTGATACTTTTCAATCAATCTATAAAAAATTTTCATAAATGAATCAGCAAAGTAATGAAATATTTTTTTGAAGTGAAACTTCTTTTGGGAGTGTACCAACTTTTTTCTCGCGTCACAAAACGAGTGAAACATTTTGAGGGGAACGTGGTAGTGGAGTAGTGGGGGAAAGGAGAAGCAAGAAAGAGGAGAGTGCGTTGGTGGGGATGCCACTCTAGCATATGCTCTAGCGGTGGAGTGGGAAGACGGCAGGGGGGGGGGGGGATAGGATCTCCGCGTGCTACATACATACTGTTTTTGCATTTTGTAATTTTTTGAAGTGAAACTTCTTTTGGCAGGGTACCAACTTTCCTCAAGCGTCACGCTGATGTGTAGACTTTTGAGGGGAATGTGGTAGCTGAGTAGTGGGGAAAAGGAGAAGTCGTGCGCTGTTGACGTCCGGTCTCAATCTGAGTGGTGGGGGAAGCCTATCTTCCGTAGTTAGCGTAGGGGAGCTGGTGGATTGGAGAGAAAGGAGTAGGTAGATACGTAGCATATAGGCATACTTAGAAAAGAACCGATAGCCGAGGCGTACCGAAGCCGGAATTCATATGGTAGGGTATGGGAGCCGAAGAAAGCCGAGTTCGATTCATTCACTACTCCTTCTGTAGCATGTTACATGCTAGTGTAATAGTCAGGAAGGCTGATAATTCTTCGGAATATCTCGGAATCTAAGGGAGATAGAGCGATCTCGTCTTCATCCATTCACGTAGCTCTCAGAGTCTTCTGTGATGAAGAATTCAGACGAATTCCCCGTATCTCGCTTAGGTTCCGAGATATTCGTTAAAAAACAATTCAATAGCGGAGAAATAAAACAGGATGTGAATTTTTTATCAACAGTAACTCAAGAATATCTCGGAAAGTAAGCGAGATAGCGTAATTTCGCCACAATTCCCTCTTATAGAGAGTCTTAAGAGCTGCACAGAAGGATTAGGATTAAATTGCTCTATTTCGCTTAGTTTTCGAAAGGAGCTCTCTGGATATTTATGAAAAAATTTTCGGGAAAGACACTCTAGCTATAAGTCTATTTTTTTTGGTAAACTTTTTCATGAATATTTTTGAAACTAAGAGAGATAGCGTCAATCCACCCGATTCCCTCTTCATAGAAAATTTCGAGAGTTAAAATAGAAAGTGAGGTGAATGAGCATATCTCTATTCGATTCCGATAGATTCTCCCAAAAAACCATCAAAACGGAGCACGGAAATGCAAAAAAGTTGCCAGAGTCGTGGGTGGGTGGAAAATGCGTAACGGAAGGGGTTGAAGTGGCCTCCCCAGGAGGGCTACTTACACTAAATTAATCACACGCATCTTTATATATTGTCTTCCAAAAAATGTCGAAAATTAAAAACTTCGATTGCCAGAACGATATATCGGTGGAAACACCCCGCCAAACTAAAAAAACCACCCCTCTGAGTGCGAGCGAGACAGTCCTATACGCATGCGTCAGTACGAGGGAAAATTTCTCTCCAAGTCTGTATTTACGATTGTTAAATACATTCTTCCGAATAGAAATAATACGTTTCGCTGATTATCTATTAAGGCTCTGGCTATTTGCACAATATATTTCAAAACAATTCAAGAAAAATATTGGATATGCCTGCACCGGGAGTCGAACCCGGATCAACTGGTTACGCGCCAGGTACTCTACCGATTGAGCTATCCAGTGATATACCAAATTCCATTCAAATTGTCTTGAACAGTCACACACACAGTATATACCCCACACCTCTGCCCATCACGCAGTAATTTAAATTAAATTTAATCATATTTTTGGTATATTATACTTAGCGTGACTTTTGCGTGTATTGTGCAAATAGCGTGTGCCGTGAGGGATACCAAGGTATCATCAGTGGTGAGAACAATGGAGGACTTCGTGCTACAATTCGGAGCTCCAATGAGAATAATCAGCGATCGAGGAACTTGTTTCACTGCGAAACAATTCGAAGACTTCTGTCAACGTCATGGTATCCAACATATTCTCACATCGCCCAGACACGCGTAGGCTAATGGGCAAATCGAACGAGTTAACGCGACATTAATTACGGTTATTCAAGCGAGAATAGAGCACGCAGAGGGGAGAGACTGGGATTAAATTAGATATCCGACCTTGATATATATCAATGTGTGAAGTGTGTGGCCCTTTTGGTCGCTGCTCTCAAGTGATTTAAAAAGAAAGAAAAACAAAAAACATTGAATTTACTCTGTACCAACGTTTCAACTTCTTTGTGATGTCCTCTTCAGGGTACTCATTTAATATGAAATCAGAAAACTGGAACAGTTTAATACAAAATAATGCTGGATTATAATACAAAATATGTCAATGCTGGATTCCAATTATTAAATGACAAGAGCACTTATCTTCCAACTGATAGTGAGGACAATGCAGAAACCATACAAAATGTAAACAACAGATTAATACTAGATTGGAAAATTGCAAAATTCATCAGTGATGAAACATATGAATCTTTAACAACAAAAACACGTGTCATCCCAGAACTTTATCTATTACCAAAAGTACATAAACCTCATCTTTGTTTTCGACCTATTTAACTTCCCGATAAGGGAAGTTTATGTAATGACTCCGAAAATGAAAAATCGATTTTTCGATCGATCTCCATATTTTAAGACCTCCCCAACATTTTTTGATAGTTTTTACGATCATGTCTGTGTGTGTGTGTGTGTGTATGTATGTGATCAATTTTTTCGTTCACGTTTTCTCATTAATCAATAACGCGATCGAGATGATCGATGTTGCAGTCGATGCATCTCGATATATAGATTCGATCTGATTAGTTTTTGATCGAAATCGATACAGTACTTTCTTAGTTTTTTAAGAAAAACATAATTAAATTTTTCTAAACTTTTCAATAAGTGAGGTCGACGAACTGACCCCGAGAAGGAAAAATCGATTTTTTTATTGATTTCGATATTTTGAGATCTACCCAAAAATGTTTGATCGTTTCCGCAAGTATGTTTGTTTTTATTCATAGATTTTTTAAATAATCAATGATCAAATGTCTGATTCAATAGATTCAAGGTCTTAGCTATCGTCCTAGATTTATTATAAGAATTTCCATTTTCTATGAAAATAATTTTTACTTTACAATATTTACGTTATTATTTTTTTTTCCTTTTTAATCAATATTGCATAAAAACGCCAAAAACGCATATTGGAGCGAAAATTCTGGAGATAGGCCCCTTTGTCATTTCGAGAAAAAAAGACCAGAAAAAGTGGCAAGAAAAGAATGCGTCGCCACATAGCGATGATATTGGTGAACCGCCAATTACTGGATTTCCCCGAAGATGGATACATGAATTATTAATTGGAAATATCTATGGTTTCCATCAATGAAATATGTAATGTTCAATTTTTCAAATGAATGATAAATAAAAAACAAGAAAGTTTACTCCTTCTCAGCTCCGTTCTTTGCATTCATTTTTTTCATTCATCATTTTTTCCAATAATAAGTGAGAAAAATTATCGGGGAGTTCTTAGTGCGGCTCAAAGAGTCACACACATCACAATACATTCCTACTAACTCCTTCCAATTAGCAATAACGCACTCCTCTATTTGCGAGCGAGCGTAGCGAGCGAGCAGCTACGCACCCCACTTCGCGAGCGAGCGCAGCGAGCGAGCAACTACGCACCCCACTTCGCGAGCGAGCGCAGCGAGCGAGCAACTACGCACTCCTCCATTCGCGAGCGAGCGTAGCGAGCGAGTAACTACGCACTCCTCCATTCGCGAGCGAGCGTAGCGAGCGAGCAACTACGCACCCCTAGTTTATCTCCAATCAATGGTCCATTACATAAATTGGGTAAATTCATTCACAATCAGTTATTTTCATTAACAAATGGACATTTCTCACAAATAAAAAATAGTTATGACTTCATCAACAAATTGAAAGATGTAATAATACCTGATAATTATGTTTTAATTTCACTTGATGTTACATCACTATATACCAACGTACCTGTTGACAAAGTCTTTGATTCAATAGTCAAACTACGTGATAAAATAAATTCATCAATACCTTATGTACAAATCATTAGAGCCATTGCTGTAGTCATGAATAACGCATATTTCAGCTTTAATAACAAAATTTACAAACAAATACATGGTCTTCCAATGGGCTCTCCATTGGCACCAATTTGTGCTGATCTAGTAATGATGATTCTTGAAGATGAGTGTTTAAAAGAGTTAGATTTTTTCATACCTTTCTACTTCAGATATGTTGACGATATCATCTTGTGTGTCCCTAAAGATAAGATACAAGATACTTTGACTCTTTTCAATAGTAAACATACAAGACTACAGTTTACTAGTGAAATTGAAGAAGGTGGTTGTTTGTCGTTTCTTGATGTACTGATTATTAGAGAAAATAATCGTTTAAAATTCAATTGGTACAGAAAACTGACATGGTCTGGTAGATTCTTGAACTTTGAATCCAATCATCCAATGTCACACAAAATCGGTATAATTATTAATTTAATAGACAGAATTGTTAATATCTCTCACGATGAATTTCTAGAAAACAATTTAATTTTTGCAAAAAAAGCACTTCTATTCAATGACTATCCTATTAAACTAAGAAACAAAATTATGGACCAAAGATTAAAGAAATTAAAGTCCAATCAAACTCAAAATTTAGAAAAGAATAATTTAGACATCAAGAAATGTATAATTGTGCCATATTCTGAAAGTTTCACTAAAAAATTGTATGGAACAGTAAAAAAGTTTGGTTTATCTGTCATATCAACTGTTAATAACAAACTCAATAAAAATTTTGGCTCATGTAAAGATAAAGTAAAAAAAGAAAACAAATCGAATGTTGTTTATCAAATAAATTGTAATTCATGTAACAGCTGTTACGTTGGACAAACGAAAAGATATTTCAATGACAGCCTTAAAGAACCTAAGAGAAGTGAAAGAAATCCAAGATCATACAAATCAGCTCTTTCTGAACACATACTAGATACAGGCCATAATTTCAACTTTAATGATTCGAGAATTTTATATAATGCTAAAAATCCTCATGACCTTAATTTATCGGAAATGTTTTCCATCAAATCAAAGAAAAACACCGCAATCAATTACATCCAAGATTGTGACAAATTTCCGAAGGCCTATGATCAATTAATCATAATATTTAGATGTTTCGAATCATATTCAACTATTTAATCGATCTAGTCATTTTCTGGTAACAATTCTGGTAACTTTCCAATATTCATGATTACTCCATTGAATTTATAAAGCTTAGTAACTTTCTAGTGACTTTCTAGTGACTCAATTTTCGTGAATGTGATATATGATCGATTGTGTTCTCTTGTCTTCGTCTTAATTTATTCATATAAACATCAAGCTGACAGCTTTGTTGTTTTTCATTCCAAAATGTATTTATAACAGTGTTGTCAATCCATAATAATAGTTGCTCATCATGTTCAATTTGAGCAGCTCATTACGACCAACAATAATGAAAATTTCAACTTGTATTACTGTTAAATTTTTTCTAATCATATAAATTTCAAATGTGAGGTTAAGCACTGTCAATGCCACCCACAAATACACCAAAGATGAACTTCATTAATTCTATGTAAAGGTATTTATAAGGAAATTATCAACAATAGTGAATCAATAATCTTGTAATTTTTATAATTATTTTGTATTAAATTGTTCCAGTTTTCTGATTTTATATTGAATAAGTACCCTGAAGAGGACTCCACAAAGAAGTTGAAACGTTGGTACAGAGTAAATTCAATGTTTTTTGTTTTTCTTTCTTCTTAAATCACTTGAGAGCAGCGACCAAAAGGGCCACACACTTCACACATTGAGAGACTGGGATCTCCAACTGAAGAGAGTTCAGAGGGACTTGAACGAGTCCATCAGTAAGACCACCGGCAAGAGTCCATTCCAGCTATTATATGGATACACGCCACATCACGACGACGGCCCAATGAGAGAAGTTAAAAGAGAGGAGTTGAACCGTACCACTTACCTCAAGAGATCCAAGCCGAGGCGAGAGAAGCTATCACGGAAGCCCAAGGGAAGATGAAAGACCGATACGACAAGAATCAGTCAACCAGCGTCAGGTACAACGTAGGGGACATCGTATTCATCACTCGTGCACCGGAGCAAACCGGCGGAAGCGGTGAACTACAGGTCAAGCGTGAAGGACCTTATGTCGTTACGATGGTACTTCCAGGAGACAGTTACCGAATCACAGAGCTCAATGAGGCCGAGAGATTGAAGCGAAGAGCCATCACCGCACACGTTACACAAATGAGAATATGGAAACCAACGAGCAGTGAAAGCGATGATGCACCTGAGAACGGAACTGATGATGTTGAAGAAGAGGGCGAGGATGTGGACACGGAGAATCAGGCAACCACTCAGAGAGTCGAGCAGAAGGCAACAGGCGATGCGCGAAACTCGAGAGAGCCAAGTGAGGGTTTGAAGTTAAACGAGACCCCAGTGACAGCAACTGGAGGGCTACATGAAGTGGAGCACATGAAAGAGAAACACGAGCTTCCAAGAAGATCTCAACGAGAACGTCGTCAGCCTGAGAGACTCGGGATAAACGGAGGCATCGAGTCACTCGAGGACGAGTGATATGCAGGATGACCGAATGTTAGCGCCAGAATCAGTGTGTACGAGAGAGAGAATGAATGAGGGAAAGAGAAAATGGGTGAGTGCGAAGAAAGGTATGAGAGAATGGAGAGGGGAGAGTGTGGATTCTCCTAGTGATTGTGTGTGAGCGAGGTGTGTGAGGAAAGAGGAAAGAAAAGGGTGCGTGTGAAGAGGAGAGGAGAGGTTGAGGAGAGCCGAGAAAGAGTAGACAGTACATGGCGATTGTGTGTGTGTGTGCGTGAGAGTTTGATGGAGAACGTGGTGATTTCAAAAAAAAGAGTTACGAGATCTTCGAGTTGAAACATTGAGTATGATTTGAGTTATTGAGTTGAGATAAGTTGAGTTGAGATAAGTTGAGTTGAGATAAGTTGAGTTGAGATAAGTTGAGTTGAGATAAGTTGAGTTGAGATAAGTTGAGTTGAGATAAGTTGAGTTGGGATAAGTTGAGTTGAGTTAAAACGTTGAGTTCAATTTGAGTTATTGCGTTGAGTTAATTTCAGTTGCGTTAAAACGTTGAGTTTAATTTGAGTTCTTGCGTTGAGTTACCGTATTAACGAGTTAAAACATTTTGAGTTTGAATTAATGCACTGAGTGTTTTTTTTGAGTTGAGTTAGAACACGGAGACTGATTTAAGTTATCACGTTCATTTACTTGGAATGATTTTGTGTGAGGAAACGTGAAGAGAAAGAGAGTAGTGTAGTGTAATTTCATTATCAGCAAATTAAAGGATTATTTCTAATACGTCACGTTTATTTTATTGGATAAAATAATTACCCGGACTATCCCGACATCCGAGTGGAAAGAAAAAAAAAAAAAAAAAAAAAAAAAAAAAACTTACAGTCTATAACAATAGAATAATTTTTATGGGGACTTTATTTATATATAATTCAAAAAGCTACTAAAATCATTACAAAAATTACCTTATCTCGCTTAGTTTCAAAGATATCCAAGATATGAGAAGAAAAAAAACTGATGTTAAAGTAAAATTTCGTCTGAAAATTACATTTTTTTTTATTCAAATAATTTTTTTATTCAGAAAATTATTAAAATCTTTTCCATAAAAATTACTCTATCTCGCTTAGTTTCCAAAATTCAAGATATGAATTATTTGTTTTTTTGCTTCCGAATGGAAGCTATGTAATCATGGCAATTTTCGATTCCAATTTTTTCAATAGAAGATACTCAAAATGGTCTAAAGAGAAAGAAAATGACATTTCTAGCGCATGTCTGTGTGTGTGTATGTGTGTGTGTGTGTGTATGTGTGTGTGTGTGCGTGTATGTCCGTATGTGCATGAAAGTCTCAACTACAGTAAAACGGTTTTGTAGAAAAATTTCACATTTTGTGGAAAACTTCCTCTCAACGAACTCCATTTTTTGAGCTTCATTTGAAGAGAATCGGATCAGTACTTTTTGAGATATGTCCATTTTTCAGAAATCAGTTTTTAATGGAATTTCTGGAAACTATCCAACTGATTTTATTCATACTCATATATTATCTCGAGAGTTGTATCAGTTAGATGCCTGTCAATTTTGAGCTTATTTGCGTAATTAGTTCTCGAGTCATTGCTGTTTTAGTGAATTTGTCAAAATTTGATATGTCGATGATGGTTTCGATAAAGTTATATCAGTGCTTTTGAAGGTATTGAGGCTCTGAGTGGATAGAGAATAGAATGCTGCATTGATTAAAATCATCAATAGTTCTGCCAGATCACTGGATTAAAAAAGAATGCATGAAATACATCCATCTGAGAACCTCCTGTTTTCAGCCATTATTGAGTTCTGAGCTTCGAATAGATGACGAATCCGTAAGCAAAATTTATCTATCGCTTCATAAATGATAGTTTTTAAATATTCAGGTCAGTATTCTGAATTCAGGACAGAATTCATGAGTACTTGAGTTAGGTTAGGCAATAGAGGAAACAAGGTCAATTTTCTGCATCTGGTACTCGCCTAATATTTACCTCAATATACTATCCTCAATCGATATAATTATCCAATAATATACTGCTAAGTAAGATATTGAAGTCTATTCAACAAATTAAGTTTTTTATTGCTTCCGAATGGAAGCCATGTAATCATGGAAATTTTCGATTGTAATTTCTTTAATAGAAGATACTTAAAATGGTCGAAAAAGAGAGAAAATGATATTTTTAGCGCATGTCTGTGTGTGTATTGTAACAGGGCAAAAAGAGCCCGGAAAACGAACGCGTTCTCCCATTGGCCGAAAACCAAAGAGTGGGGGAAAAACAAGCGCGCTCGGTCCGTGCGGCGGGGATATAAGAAGCCCGCAGCACGGACCGAAGTCAGTCTACTGCCGCCTGCGGTAGAAGGCTCACTACACGACGGTGATAAGCCCGAGTGTTCCATACGCGACGGTGATGAGCCCAAGCGTCTCCTCATACACGACGGTGATAAGCCCGAGTGTTCCTCACACGCGATGGTGACAAGCCCAAGCGTCTTTCCTATCCCTTGCACCGAGTAGCAGAGAGGACCAGCCAATTACAGCCCAGCAGAGAGAATCAGTGGAAGGGGCAGCAGAGGAGTGGGGGAAGCGGAGCCACCAGCAGCAAAGAGTATAAAAGAAGCCACATCGCAGAGAATCGCGAGTCCACTACCAGCAGTGGAGGACTCAACACGCGACGGTGACAAGCCCGAGCGTTTCCCTATACACGACGGTGACAAGCCCGAGTGTTCCTATACGCAACGGTGACAAGCCCAAGCGTCTAATTTAATAAAATAAAATAATTCTTTGTAACATAAATGTAATAAAATAATCCTGTGTAAAATATCCTGTAAAACTAAGAGGGACTCTGAGAGCGTTTCCAAACATAGGTGGACGCTCCAGGTCTCCGGACGACGACTTTCAACGCGAGGATGAGGACCAGGACCACAAGACCTAGGGGACCTTCCCATAGGCCCCGACACATCAATGGAAATACTACAGAAATCGTAATTTAGAAGGGTTATTCATTCAATAAAATATAATATTAAGATAAATTTAAAGAATAAAGATCATTTCCTGTAACGGAGGATAAATGCTCCTCTCCAAATCACTTGTAAATATTTTAATAAATACGATTCTTTAGAGCATAAACTGAAATGTGTCGACTCCCTCATTTAATATTCTAAAATAAGTCTCTCTGGTTCGTGGACATAGACCCATCCACTCCTTTTCGTTAATTCGTACAAAAGTGGTACGTTACAGTATGTGGGTGTGTGTCTGTATGCGCATAAAAGTCTCAACTACAGCAAAACGGTTTCATAGAAAAATTTCATATTTTGTGGAGAACTTCCTCTCGACGAACTCCATTTTTTGAGCTCTATTTGAAGAGAATGCGATGGGTACTTTTTGAGATATGTCCATTTTTCGAAAAACAGTTTTTAATGGAATTCCTGGAAAATATTCAACTGATGTTATTCATACTCATATATTATCTCGAGAGTTGTATTAGTTAGATGCCTGTCAATTTTGAGCTCATTTGCATGAATAGTTCTCGAGTTATCGCTGTTTTAGTGAATTTTACAAAATTCCATATTTTGATGATGGCACCGAAAAAGCTGTATCAGGGCTTTTGAGGGTATTGAGGCTGTGAGTGAATAGAGAATGGAAAGTCACATTGATTGAAATCACTAATAGTTCTGCCAGATCACTGGATTAGAAAAGAATGCATAAAATACATCCACCTGAGAAACTCCTATTTTCAGCCATTATTGAGTTCTATACTCTGAATAGATGACGAATTCATAAGCCAAATTTATCTATCGCTAGTGTATTATAATACTTGAGTAATGATATATTATATCATCTGGGTATCAATGAAAAGTCAGTTGTAATAAAAGAATCGTCATAAACAAATGATCTCTGAAAATAGAGAGCAGGAAGGAACGAATAACTTCAACCAATTCGAATAACATCTGATTATCGATGAGTAAAAAAATGGATAAATACGAAAAAGACAATTGCAGAATATCTGAAAAATCAGATGGAAACATCCATTGAGAACTATACGATAATTGTTGACAAATTGAATGAATAACTTCCATTCGGAAGCATATTGCTGAAGTATTAGCAGAAAAAGCTATATCAGTTAGAAAGCAATACCATTATCCACTTGTTTTTATTTACAATACTTCTCAATCAATCTATAAAAAATTTTCATATATGAATCAGCAAAAAGATGAAAGATTTCTGTTAATCAGTGAAGTGAAAATTAAACGAGATAGAATAATTTTTATGGGGACTTCATTTATATAGAATTCAGAAAGCTACTAAAATCATTACAAAAATTACCCTAGCTTGCTTAGTTTCCAAGATATCCAAGATATAAAAGAAAAAAATAACTGATGATGAAGTAAAAATTTTACTTTGACTTTATTTCGCTACGTTCCAAGATTCAAGATATGAATTATTTGTTTTTTTTTTTAATTCGAATAGTTGAAAAACAACTGAAAAAAAAAATCAACTTTTTTTGTTCTAAAGAAACATATATTTTTTGTCTTTTAGAAAAAGAAACTGATGATAAAATGAGATTTTTTGCATGAAAATTTCACTATTTTTTTTTTGTTTTTTGATTTATTTCAATATTGTTTAATCACTACAAACTTCAGAAATTGCACTTTTTTTTTCTTTTTTCATTTTAGATCATTCTTCCATTCTTTAGATCATAGATTGATTAAAGAGTATCATGAATGAAAAAAACAAATAATTTATATCTTAGATCTTGGAAACTGAGCGAGATATAATAATTTTTATAATGACTTCTTTTATAGAGAATTCAGAAAGCTACTAAAATTATTTTCACAAAATTTACCCTATCTCGCTTCGTTTCCAAGATATCCAAGATATTAAAGAAAAAACTGATGATACAGTCAAATTTCGTCTGGAAATTTCACTTTTTCCTTTATTTTTGCTTCCGAATGGAAGCTTTGTTTTCGCAATTTTTTTCGAGATGCCAATTTCCATTGGAAACAACTCGAAATGATGCAAAACGTCGAGAAACCATAATGAGAAATCATAATCAGTTTTGATGAAGTGTATGTTCCATAAAAATTTCAGCGAAATCTGCCCAATGGTTTCTGAGATATAGCAATTTTTCGGAAATCGTATCTTTCAAAATTTCGCAATTTGGGTGAGACAAATTCCATTCAAAATTTTACTAAAGATTTGCAACCATAATATCTAGCTTTTGGCAAATTTTTATCAATTTAATCTCATTATTCTATTAGTTATTAATTTTTTTGTGCTCTTTTTCAAAAACTCGGTTTTACGACCATAGCTCAATCAATAATTGACTTAAAGACTTTAATTTTTTGTTGTATCTGGACTTTCTGATAAAGATGGTTGAGATTGGATCTGAGGCTGTAATGAGGCTAGAAATTCGGGAGGGATTCCTGCCTCGTTGTGTGTAGGTGCGTGTGTGTGTTAGGTGCGTGTGTGTGTAGTAGGTGCGTGTGTGTGTGTGTGTTAGGTGTGTGTGTGTGTGTGTTTAATGGCGGACGTACTGTTTTCCCCATTCACAAGAGGATTTTCTACAAAAGAATCCGGAACTACCAACGTTGTTCAGCTACTGCAGTGCCCTCTGCGTTAAGACTCACCGTCAATCACGTGGAATTAATGTTCGGGATTATTCTCCCAATAAATAAGGTGAAAACGACTATTTGTTCAATGAAAGATCTCTTTAGTTGTAGAAAATATAACAAGTCCAATTTCTCTATTGTTTGAATTTGGCGCCAAGTACTGCGCCACACGAGTGCGCCTTGAGTGTGGTGGGGCTGAGCCGGCCGGCGAACAATATGGCCGACCGCGTGGTACGCAACAACACCTGTTGATGACTTTTATGTAGTTCAGTTAAATGATGTGTTATTTCCGGATTCTCACGGAAATAACACCATGAATTTATTTGTTATTTATTTGGCCACAATTGCCATGAGCTTTCCAATTAACTAAATCCCCGATGTTCGAGATAATTGTGGATTATTGCTAAGTGTATTCAATTGGCGTGGAGACGCCAATTATAATTCTCGGAATTTTTCACGATTCCTTTTGTACTAAATAATTAAATCTTTGGCCAAACTCGATGCCGTATTTATCCACAATTAGTCTCTCTCTGTATCCGGAACAATTAACCCACAAAATTCCCCTAATTAATATTTATTTAATTACTGAGGCTGAACACGCGGTAACGAAAACAGACTTACTCGTGACAGCCGAATTCCTCGATCCGGATTTCCTTACACTATTTCTCACTTGGAGTCTTTTTGTTAAATTACAGTTATTCTAATCTCACTAGGAGTTCTTTGTTTCACTCAAGATTAATTCACTTATCACTAAAAATCCTTATTTAATTACTTAATTATACAGAACTTAAAGAATACGTAGGTTTTGCTTTGGCAGTTTACACAGGAGTAGGGGTTTTCTCCCTCGCCATGAAAACCTTCACTCCTGTCTCCGGCAAGTGCTGCCACTACGGCTGAACCGTCGATAATTGCTTATCGATCGCGGATATCAGATCCTTTTCCGGAGGAGGAGGGAGAGGACGCCTCGGCGATGAACCCCAATTACGACCACCTCGTAACAAGGCATATCGGCTGAACGGTTCTCGAGATATTTCGAATTGAAGTTCTTCCGAAAATAGGCTGTATTTTCGAAACTACTCATCCGATTTCATCGGGATAGAGATCAAAAGATTCTTCTTCATGATCTGAACAAATCCTCAATTTTCGAGAAAATACATTAAGAAATGTATTTTTTTCTCAATATTTCCAAAAAAAAACAAAAAATGCAATTTTTCTCGATTTCTTTGAATGGACACCCCTATTTTCTATTTGGTTTTCTGAAAGAACACATTTCTCTCTTCCAAATAAGTTTCTACTCACCTTTGTAGGATAATCAGAAACTGTATCCAAATGGGAACATTGAAAGTGGAAAAGTGATTTTTCACTTAAAATTTGGTATAATTTGAACATAATTGAATTTAATGAATTCCAATCACTTTATCTTATATTTTAATGGATTGTCACACGAAAAGAGGAAGAGATAATAGAGAAAATTCAGAGAGAACCATTCGGAAGCACTCTGTTAATTCATTAGCAGAAATTGGAAGGAAGAAATAGCGATTTAACCCTCTGCCTCGCAAACCGCACGAAACCGTATCGGTGTGAAACCGCCCAATCACAGCGTGCCGCGGAATGTGTTAGTGAAAAACGTCACGTGACTATTCCCTTTCTCCTGGCACATCAGGACCGTCGTACGCGTTGCAAAGCTATCGGGCTCCTATGCCAATTCTCGCGTAAAAAGAAGAAGATATTCCGTCGAATAAACGAAGAATAATGAGAGAGAAAAAAGGAGAAATGTTAATAATACGAATTCAGTGAAGTTTTAGTTATGAAATGAAGATGAAAGAAAAATGACTGGAAATTGTCATATGTTTATCTATTGTTCTCGATACGAATAATATTGAATATAATTATTATAATATTCACGGAGCAATGGAATTATTTTTTTCTTAAATTTGTTTAATCCTATTCACCGATAATTTCTTTTTGGAAAATCTCATATTTGGGACCCTTGTATTCGAACGTAGGCTTGGTGGTACGGTACTGTCCGTGCGCTCGTTACTCGTCCCCTCCTACATCGAACGTCAGATCCTCATCAGTAGTGGGGGTAAGGCTGCGAGGCAGAGGGTTAAAGGGTGATGTCGAAAAAATACCGACTAACGCAGCGACGAACGCCTGCTCGTTTTATTTAAATAATTTTCTTATTTAGAAAACTACTAAAATAATTTCCATAAAATGTACTCTATCTCGATTAGTTTCCAAGATCCAAGATATGAATTATTTTTTTTTTTTTCATTCACAATACTTTTCAATCAATCTATGAAAAATTTTCATAAATGTATCAGCAAAGGAATGGAATATTTTTTTCAATCAGTAAAGCGGAAATTGAGCGGAGAGAATAATTTTTATGGGAATTTTTTTATAAAGAATTTAGAAAGCTATTAAAATCATTACTACAAATTTACCCTATCTCGCTTAGTTTCCAAGTTATCCAAAATATCAAAAAAAAGAAACTGATGATTAAGTCAAAGTTCGTCTAGAAATTCCTTTTTTTATGGAAATCATTTTAGTATTATTCTGAATAAAAAAATTATTTGAATAAAAAAAATATGAATGAATCGTAAATGAATTAGCGAAGAGATGAAAGATTTTTTTGAATCACTAAAGAGGAAATTAAGTGGAATAGAATAATTTTTATAGTGACCTTTCTGATAGAGAATTCAGAAAGTTACTGAAATCATTCCTCCAACATTCACCCTATCTCGCTTAGTATCCAAGATATCCAAGATATAAAAAAAAATTGATGATCCAGACAAAATTTCACTTTTATTTTATTCAAATAATTTTTTTATTGAGAAAATTACTCAAATCTTCTCCATAAAAACTACTCTATCTCGCTTAGTTTCCAAGATTCAAGATATCAATTATTTTTTTTTTTTTTTTCATGTACAATACTCTTTAATCCATATATAAAAAATTTTCATGAATGAATCAGCAAAGAGATGAAAGATTTTTGTTAATTGATTAAGCGAGATAGAATAATTTTTATGTGGACTTTTTTTATAGAAAATTCAGAAAGCTATTAAAATCATTACTACAAAAATTACCCTATCTCGCTTAGTTTCCAAGATATCCAAGATATATAATCAAATGGGAATCATTTTCGTAGTTTTGTAAATAAAAAAATTATTTGAATGAAAAAATTATAAATGAATCATAAACGAACCAACAAAGAGATGAAGAATTTTTTTTAATCAGTAAAGAGGAAATTAAGTGAAATAGTATAATTTTTATGAGGACCTTTTTTATAGAGAACTCAGAAAGCTACTGAAATCATTTCTTCAGAATTTACCCTAGCTCGTTTAGTTTCCAAGCTATCTAAGATATTAGAAAAAATGATGATAAAGTCAAATTTAGTCTGAAAAATTCACTTTTTTTTTCTATTCAAATGATTTTTTCATTTAGGAAACTACTAAAATCACTTCGATAAAAATTACTCTATCCCGCTGAATTTCCAAGATCCAAGATATGAATTATTTTTTTTTTTTAATTTAAAATACTCTTTGATCAATCTCTAGGAATTTTTCATGAATGAATCAGCAAAGAGATGGAACATGAATTGTTCAATCATCAATTCTGAACCAATTAGGGGTATGTGGGAGGGAGACGATTTTTTTTTACGTTTCTTTAACCTTGTGTTACTCGCGCTATGGGTGTGACGCTGCCTTTTTCACAACAATCATAATATTAATAACGATACGAGTAATTTTGACTTCACACTTCACCAATTCTCTCCTTGAACTGTTTACTATCGTTAGATATACTTATAATCGATAAGTATCCACGTCAAAATCAAACTTCGTCTGGAAATTTTACTTTTTTTTTTAATTCTTTTATCTAAATAAGTTTTTTATTTAGAAAACTACTGAAATCATTTCCATAGAAATTACTCTATCCTGCTTAATTTCCAAGATCCAAGATATGAATCATTTTTTTTTTAATTTAAAATACTGTTCAATCAATCTATAGAAATTTTGATAAATATGCAGAAGAGCGTCCATAAAATTCAAATAATTAGCAAATTCAAATAATTAATTCCTATATTTCCCTTCAAATTTTCAAATGGTCAAATAAAAAATAGTAGAATTTCTAGGAAAAAAACGAAAAATAACTGTGATTTAAAAAAAAAAAAATTAATGTATGGAACACTTTTGTAAGAGACTCCTCCTGAAAAATATGAAATTCTCACCATTTGTGGGGCTCATTGAGATGAATCTTCTAAAATGACGTTGAATGTAATTTCTTGAATGGTTTTAAAATTATAACCTCTTTTTATAAAATGGTTTTTCACCAAAATTTCTGGAATTATTGGAGCGATTTCGACCAATTTCAATTTATCAGACGAACAAACTGATGAAATTTGAAGTCTCTAACTCAAATATTCTTTGAGTTATCGTGGACACGAGATTCAAAAATGTAAAAATTAATCAGTTGTAGTAGTCATTCCATGTTCATAAATTAAGATTTAATATTTAAAAATTAATTTTCTATTCAAGAAAAAACTATATATATTGTAACGAGGCTAGAAAATCGGGAGGAATTCCTGCCTCGTTGTGTGTAGGTGCGTGTGTATGATAGGTGCGTGTGTGTGTCTTGAATGCGTGTGTGTGTAGTAGGTGCGTGGGTGTGTGCGTGTGTGTGCGTTTAATGGCGGACGTACGGTTTTCCCATTCAAAAGAGGGTTTTCCACAAAATAATCCGGAACTACCAACGTTGTTCAGCTTACTGCAACGCCCTCTGCGTTAAGACTCACCGTCAATTACGTGGAATCAATATTCGGGATTATTCTTCAAATAAATAATGTGAAAACGACTATTTGTTCAATGAAGTATCTCTCTAATTGTGGGAAGTATAACAAGTCCAGTTTTCCTACTGTTTGAATTTGGCGCCAAGGACTGACGTCACACGAGTGTGCTTTGAGTGTGGTGTGAGTGAGCCGGCCGGTACACAATATGGCCGACCACGTGGTATGCAACAACACCTGTTGACGACTTTTTATGTAGTTCAGATCTCATGGATTCTTATTGTCAGTTATTCCGGAAATAACTGCATGAATATATTCTTTAATCCCTTGTCAACAATTGTCTTGAGATTCCCGATTCACTAATGAACGGATGCCCGAGACAATTGTGGATTATTTCTAATAATATTTAATTGGCGTGGAGACGCCAATTATGTTTTTTGGACTTTTCACCGATTCTTTCTGTAGTAAATAATCAAATCTTCGGCCAAACTCGATGCCGTATTTATCCACAATTATCACCTCCCTTTTTCCGGATCAATTAACCCACAAGATTCCCCTGATTAATATTTATTTAATTATACTGAGGCTGAACTCGCGGTAACGAAATCAGACTTACTCGTGACAGCCAAATTCCTCTCTCCAGATTTCCTTACACTACTTTCTCACTTGGAGTCTTTTTACTTAATTACACTTATTCTAATCTCTTTTGAGTCTTTTATTCACTTAACTGTAATAATGTTTCACTTAATATTATTGTTACTTATCACTAAAAATCCTTACTTAAATTACTTAATTATGAAGAACTTGAAGAATACGTTGTTTTTGCTTTAGCAGTTTACACAGGAGTGGGGGTTTTCACTATATCCGGGAAAACTTTCACTCCTGCCTCCGGCAGGTGCTGCCTCTATTTCTTATCAATCGATAATTCCATTATCGACTGTCGATCTGCCCTTATCCGGAGGAGGAGGGAGAGGGCACCTCGACGATAAAACTCCCATACGATCACATCGTAACAATATTACTGCATTTGATTTTTTCTATTTTCTTTACAGAACTGTTATCATTATACTGAATTCCGTTATTGTTCATTAAAATAGATTTCGAATATCTTCTTTGATTGAAAATCGTATGAATTCTCATTATTTGTATGATGGGTCGTCGAAGGATTCAACGAACAAGACGAGAACAAATAAAATTTATAAATGCTCAAAAAAATAAAAAAATTAGAAACCAAATGAAAAGGCGAAATCACCGTAATTCGACATCTGAGAAAATCATCAAGCCCACTCTATTTTCACAAACTGTGGAAGCTAAATACGGAAAAAATCAATGGAAGCAATCGAAGGATAAAAATATTGAAAAACATTATATTGGTTCAATGGATATTCACTGTATTTATTGCCATGCTAAGCATTTCAAAAGTGAGAAAGTATGAAACAAAGGCAATTCTTTCAATGATTGTTGTAGTCATGGTGTTCGATGAGATGACTGGTTATCGATATATTTTGTTTGAGATGAACGAAATAATTATGGATTTTTAATGGAGCGTGGAGCGTGAAAAATAACAAGCGCGAACACGAGTATTTTGTTAATAACACTTTATTTAACAATAAATAAATGTCTCTAATATTATAACACTTATAATTAACTTTGAATTAATTTGAATTTATTATTAAACGGTTGAGAAGTTCGATTGTTTTAAAGAGGTTAACTGATAATTAAGAAAATTCCGAGAAACACTTGTCACGATGTTTTCACTGAGAGTTCTTAGAAACGAGTGAGAAAGAGACAATAAATCAAGATGGCAGGTGTCTAATTTGGCGTGTGCCAAAACACCTGTCCATCATGTGGCGCCTCAAGTGCCCAAAATAATTAGGTCAATGTCGAGAGGCCGATGACCGATAAGGCAGAGTGAGGAAGTCAGTGTGTGTGTGTGTATATGAGTGTATGGGCCAGCTGTCTTCTGGTCCATAACCAAACATTCTCCCCGCCGTCAGCAACAGTGCTGACAAATGAGTAGATCAAAAGAATGAGCTGTAACAAAAACAAAAAAATTAATTTGTTCGAGAAATAAGAGAACTCTTGAGAATATCACCAGGATTCATCAGAGCTGAACTAATGCAAAAAGCACCGAAATCGTCGGAGGCGTAAATTCCGCTGAACCAATGCTCTTGCTTCCATCAAACTACGATGTTCTCCGATGAGGGTCGTAAGTCCTCATAGGAGCATGAAATGAGATGAAATTGATGATGAATCCGTGAGTTGAGCTGAAGAGTTGAGTTGATCAACCATCGTTGATCGGCACTGGTAACAGTGCGAGCTTTGAGATGGGTCTCTTGAAGGATGAATTGGCGGTCTTGATGGTTACAACCCGGGTGAGATTATCCTTTCCAGGGTGCAGAGAGGTAACTCGAGCGAGAGGCCATTTCGAAGGAGGAAACCTCTCATCAGTGAGCAGTACAATAGAGCCAATCTTGATCTCATTTGAGGGGTGGTGCCACTTCGAAATTGACTGAAGATGTTGAAGATAACTAGTGGACCACCGTTTCCAAAAGCACTGAACCTTTTGTTGAATGAGCTGCCAACGAGAGAGACGACTAACATTGAGATGCTCGAGAGAAGGTTCAGGCAGAGTTGATAGTGCCTGACCAATGAGAAAATGTCCTGGAGTGAGTGCGCTGATGTCATCAGGATCTTCTGAGAGCGGTTCGAGTGGTCTAGAATTGAGAACTGCTTCAATTTGTGTGAGTAAAGTAGTGAGTTCCTCAAAAGTCAATAAAGAATCACCAATCGTTCTCTTGAGATGGAACTTCACTGACTTTACCGCAGCTTCCCATTTACCACCAAAATGAGGAGCACCAGGAGGGTTGAATGACCATCTCGTGCCATCCTTGAGCAAGAGTTGAGCTATTTGTTGAGACTCCTTTGACGCCATTGAGAAGAGCTTCTTGAGCTCCTTGTCTGCTCCTACGAAGTTTGTTCCGCAGTCCGAGAACAAATTCTGGCAGATACCTCTTCTTGAGACGAACCGACGATATGCTGAGATAAACCCTTCTGCTGAGTAGTCAGAGACAACTTCGAGATGAATAGCTGACGTGGCCATACAAACGAAGACGGCGAGCCAACCTTTATATGATTTGTGGCCACGTCCCTTCCAAGAGCGGAGCGAAACTGGTCCTGCGTAATCAATGCCTGTATTAAAGAACGCACGAACTTGAGTGAGACGAGATGTTGGAAGCTGACTCATGAGTTGTTGAGCTCTAACTCCACGCTGACGAGCACAAGGAACGCATTTGAGAATGAATGATCTTACTGGAGCTCGTCCTCCGAGTATCCAATAATTTTGTCTGAGTTGTCCGAGAGTTAGTTGAGTTCCACCATGTAATGTTTTGAGATGTGCGTCCTCAATAATGAGCTGAGCGAATTGAGAATCTTTGGGAATAACTGCCTGATGTTTATTCTCCATTTTGAGATCAGCAAATTTGAGTCTTCCTCCAACACGTAAAACACCTTGATGATCTATGAAAGATGTCAATCGAGTGAGAGGGTGAGATGAACTTAACTTTTGTCCTCTGGATAACGTGAGAAGTTCCGATGAGAAATGAGTTGACTGTGAAGCTTTTATCCAGAAGATTCGAGCTTGTTCAATGTCTCCAGGATTTAGAGCGTAGCTGAGTGACGAGTTTGGAATCTTTTTGAGACGTGCGATGAATCGTTGACAAATTGCTGTGATCCTTAGCAATTTGTTGAGCGATGAATACCGATGAATTAGATCCCAAATCTCCTGATGTTGCACTTTAACATTGAGGATAACACCTGGTTTTTCTTCTAGATCGATGTTTAAAATAGAAGTTGAGCTGAATTCTGGCCAAAATAATGAATCATGAGGAAGCCAAAGTGGACCTTGCCACCAAAGTTTATGAGACGCAAGTTGAGCTGCTGTCAAACCTCGAGAAGCACAATCTGCAGGATTCTCTTTGCCTGGAACGAATTTCCATTGAGCTGACGATAATTCTTGAATGAGCTGGACCCTATTCCTCACAAACTCCTTCCACCGAGAAGGATGAGAGCTGATCCAATGCAGTGTGACAGATGAGTCTGTCCATAAGTATGTTGGAACATTCGATAGCTTGAGTTGATCATTAACGTACTTGATGAGTTTTGCAAGAAGAACAGCAGCTGTGAGCTCTAACCGAGGTATCGTTAATTTCTTGAGCGGAGCAACCTTCGTTTTTGAACAAATCAGAGAGATTCGAACTCCATTTTCGTCTGTTACCTTGAGAAAAACCACTGCAGCCATTGCTAATTGTGAGGCGTCCGAGAATCCATGAATTTCGAGTTGAGCATTTTCAGTTATACCAAGCCATCTTGGCACGGATACATTTTCGAGCTGAACTAAATCCTCACGGAATTCTTCCCAACGATGAGCTACTTGAGGAGACACTTCATCATCCCAATCGAGTTTTTCAATCCACAGCTCCTGTAGAAGCATTTTTCCTCGAATCACCACAGGAGCGAGGAAACCAAGTGGATCATAGAGCTGTGCTATTTCTGACAAAATGAGCCTTTTGGAGATTTTCGAGTTTTTAGCCGATTTTGTTGAGAAGACAAAGTGATCTGAGCTAGGCAACCAAGAGAGTCCAAGAATTCGAGTTTCCGAATCTTCATAAACACGTTGATCATCAGAGGTGCTGTCAGGAGAAAGCCACTTGAGAAGATCCGAACAATTACTATGCCACTTGGCTAAAGGCATTCCTCCTGAAGCACAGAGATCTCTAACTTGTTGAGCTGTTTCTATGAGTTCTTCTGACGTATTGGCTCCTCCACAAATGTCGTCAACGTATCTGCCTTCAATAATGGATGAGACGGCCAGTGGGAAACGATATCCTTCATCTTCAGCAAGCTGAAGAAGGACTCGATTTGCAAGATACGGAGCTGAGCGAGTACCGTAAGTAACCGTTTTCAGTTGATAAGTAACAATATCTCCATTCGAGTTCCTCCAGAGGATCTGTTGAAGAGGCCAATCATTTTCATGAACAAGGATTTGACGAAACATCTTTGTGATGTCAGTCATGAATATAAGTCGATGTTGACGAGTCCATAAGAGAACGTCCGAAATGTCTCGCTGAGTTTTGGCTCCAGTATGGAGAATATCATTGAGCGATTTACCTGAGCTGGTCTTAGCTGATCCATTGAAAACAACTCGCAGCTTCGTTGTTTCGCTACTCTCTCTGAGCACACCATGATGAGGCAAATAGTAATTTTGAGATGAACCAGACAGATCAGCTTGAAGCTCTTCAGAAACCCTCCACCCTCCTGATGCCGAAACATCATGTGCTAAGGTCGTTTCATCAGGACAACAAGTGATTTCTGCCTGATTTCGTTGAGATGAACTACTTAATTTATTATTTACCTCTCTCATGTGATCTAATTCCTCATATTCTTTGAGAAAATTTGAGTAGAGCGAGAAGAACCGTTGATCTTTTGAGATTCGATTGAGCATTCTTTTAAGACATGCGAGAGCTATACGATGCGAATCTCCCAACAACGAAGTTGAAGCTGATAGTGGCAATCGAACAATGTAGCGACCTGATTCATCGCGAGAATGAGTTGATCGAAAGTGTTGTTCACACTCGAGCTCCTCTTTCGTGAGATTCGAATCCTTTTTACCAGGAATCTCCTCTTGAATCCTAAATTTTGTGAGAAGTTCATCGAGCTGCTCCGTTGACTGAGTGACATGATGAGAAAGAGCAGAGGTCACGTGAGCGGGTCCCGTTGGTCCAAAAATGATCCAACCGAACACAGTGAGCTGAGCAACAGGAGACATTGAGTCATGCTGAATGATTCTAGGTTTAATGAGTTGTCCAAAAATATCAGCACCAATGAGAAGATCAATTTGAGCGGGAGTTCTGAAATGAGGATCTGCAAGCTGAAGTCCTTGGAGATAATCCCAATCCATCCCTTCTGCCGAAAAGGTTGGTAATGATGAGGTGAGGTGATCGATAGAGTGAGCTAAAACTTCGATTTGTTGATCTGAATAAATTGATTGTAAAACTAGCTGAACTTCACCATTAGTTTTTCCAAAAGATGATTCTCCAACACCAGAAATTGCAATGGAGTTTTTCAATTTCTTCAGTTTTAGTTTTTGTACTAGGCTTTCTGAGATGAGCGATACCTCCGATCCAGAATCTAGGAGCAATCGAACCTGGAGAGAAGAACTAGTTGAGCTGACTAATAAGGCTAAACTAGTAGCCAAGAGAACACCGGATCGAGAGTTGAGAGAGTTATTGACGGCTGAACAAGAAAGCGCTGATTTTCGAGTCTGATTTCATGGTGACGTAGCAGGAGATTGATCAGATCCGAAATCTTGTGTTGTGTGAACTTGAGCAATGATGACGTTCTCACCAGGAAGAATTTGTTGTTGTTGTTGTTGTTGTTGTTGTTGTTGTTGTTGTTGTTGTTGTTGTTGTTGTTGTGGTTGTTGTTGTTGTTGTTGAAAATCTCTACGAGGACCAAGATGCAACATCGAGTGATGCTGCTGATCACAGACTTTACCATCGTCTTTCACTGCCTTACATCTGGTTTTGTTATTGCAGTTACGAACATTATGCTTGCCCAAACAATTATAGCAGAGGTGATTGATTTCTACCACTTGCTTCCGAGCAATGGGAGTTAGGAGCCTAAAACCTTTACATGAAACAATGTAGTGTTTAGCACCACAATAAGAGCACTTGTACTCTCCCCGATCCTCCGCTTCAGGAGGTTTAGTGGACTGTATTTAATTATACAACACGTTTGCAGGTTGAGAAGACGAGATTTGAGACTGTGAAATCTGAGACTGTTGGATTTGAGATTGATCAGGGTGAGAAATTTGGTTTACTCTCGCTACAGGTCTTTGAGAGGGTCGATTGAATGCTGACGAGAGGGGTTTTTGACTATGCAGCTCGATAGTCTCCATGGCTCGAGCCCTACCACTGAGAAATTCGAATAACTGTTTCAGTTTTGGATATACTCCAAGCGTCCCTGCATAGTTCTCCCAAGCTTCTCTCAACTTGGAATTGAGCTTTGAGACCACGATATAAACAATAAGAGGATCCCAAGATTCTGCTTCCATGTCCAGGGCCTCCAAGGCATTTATTGCTTCAGTAACTGAAGCGAGCAGAAGATTCAGCTCTTTTGAGTTGTGAGAAGTCATCGCCGGCGGATTGAGAAGCTTACCGATGTATTGGTTAATTAACCGAGGTTTATCTTCATAACGATCTGAAATCATTTGCCACGCAGAATCGTAACAGTGGTCAGTAATAGTGAGATGACTAATTAATTGAGCAGGTTCCTCCGATAAACATGCTCGCAGATAATGCATCCTTTGAACATTACTAATACCCGAATCTGGTCCTGTTAGAGAGAGGAAAAGCTCTTTAAAGCTGGGCCAATCTGAGAATTTACCCGAAAAATGCGGTAGTGGAATTTTTGGAAGTCCTCTACCCGATGCAGTAGCAGTATTAATAGTGCTCTCATGTTGAGCCTCCCTACGTGAGATTTCGAAATGTGAAGCTCCAGCTTTATCTAGAAGCTGATTGAGCTCAACTTTTGCTTCATGATACAATCTACAATTCACCTCAAATATCTCATTGTTGAAATAATCAGTTTCAAGAACAGCATCGTTCTTTGAACTCGCCAGAATGAGCTTCTCATGCTGCGTTTCGAATTTAATCCAATTAGCTTCCAATTGGTCTAACTCCGATTGCAATGCCGATGGTCCCAGTGGTGCAGCATTTTTATTTTTTAACTGATCTGATATTAGTTTAATCTGAAGTACCTTGACTTTTTGAGAAGTCAATAATACTTCAACACTACTACTCATTTTTTTTTTTTTAAATCTAATTTAATTAATTAATCAATTTAGTTGATTTAATTGGAATGTACCAATTAACTAATTGGAGTAATCAAAAAGTTAATTTAACTTTATTTGTAGGAAATAAACACTTCCCTTTATTGAAGCAGTTAATGAGATGAATCTTGATGAGTTGATCTACGCAGTACACCAATTTTCAAGAAAAAAGACAAAATTTCCAAAATTTTGTCGGATGTCCTTGAGAAGATCTATCGTAGCGCCCTCTGGTCTATGGAGATGTCGATGATTGAGAATAACCGAAACACTGAATTGTTTTCAAGTTCAAATTTGAAATTCGCGGGTAAACACGATTGAGGAGCCCCGAAATGAGTGTCACTGTACGAATTCAAATTTTTTGAGGAGTCCGAATAAATTTTGAATGAGCACCACTGCCGAACCGCCGGTTACACGCTCCCCCCGAAAAAAATGAGAAAAAACGATGAAAACTCCAAAAAAATCGAAAAATATATCGAAAATCCGGTTCGATGGACCAAAATGTTCGATGAGATGACTGGTTATCGATATATTTTGTTTGAGATGAACGAAATAATTATGGATTTTTAATGGAGCGTGGAGCGTGAAAAATAACAAGCGCGAACACGAGTATTTTGTTAATAACACTTTATTTAACAATAAATAAATGTCTCTAATATTATAACACTTATAATTAACTTTGAATTAATTTGAATTTATTATTAAACGGTTGAGAAGTTCGATTGTTTTAAAGAGGTTAACTGATAATTAAGAAAATTCCGAGAAACACTTGTCACGATGTTTTCACTGAGAGTTCTTAGAAACGAGTGAGAAAGAGACAATAAATCAAGATGGCAGGTGTCTAATTTGGCGCGTGCCAAAACACCTGTCCATCATGTGGCGCCTCAAGTGCCCAAAATAATTAGGTCAATGTCGAGAGGCCGATGACCGATAAGGCAGAGTGAGGAAGTCAGTGTGTGTGTGTGTATATGAGTGTATGGGCCAGCTGTCTTCTGGTCCATAACCAAACACATGGAACGGTTCCACCAGCTTCTTTTACAACATTCCCAAGGGAATTATGTTTGTTATGTCCGAAGATGCCTCTCGCGTCGGAGGACGGTTTCAAATATCTAGATTTACAATATTGACTATTGCAAAGTTAATTAATTTAAATATTTCTCGAACACTGACTTGAATTATATTTTTATATTTTATAAGACGCGATTATATTTTATACCTTCTAAATAGTTTGATTCTCTTTGTTTTTTAGAGTTTTTATTAATTTGATATGTCACTGACATTTTAATTAGCGACGAGAGATCAAATTAATAACTTCAGTGATAATTTTTGTGATAATAAACACTAAGTTTTTATTTAAAAAAAACAAAAAATGAGAATAATGAGTAAAGACAGGTTATATACCATCAAGATAACCATCAACATCTCCAACATCTTCAACAAATGTTGGACAATGAGTTCTTTGAAAATATGGTAAAGAATAATCTCAATATTTTAATAATGAAAGAAATGAAATTTTTATATTGTTTTCACATGTTTCAATAGTTTATATTAACAATAATTTTGTAAATTGTAAAAAAAATGTTTCTAGACAAAATACATTGATATCCCCTGAAGAGGATTCCAGATAGGAATCGAAACGTCGGGACAAGATATTTATAGAGTTTTTCATTCCATCATTGCACCAGACCGAGAATAGCCAATTTATTTAATTATTTTATACCTTTTTAAAATAATTATTGGATTTTAGGATTTATGATGAATGAAGCTGATTTAATTCGATCTTGAGTTTATAAAAATACACAATTGTTACAACCGTTACAAATGTTTGATTTAGAAAATCGGAATATGTTAAAATTCGTGGTACTCACTTCTTTATTTTAATTGATTCATATTTACTTTAAATTTAGTATTGCTAAACCCGATTCCTTCAATTATCTTCCAAGAATTCCCTTTTTAGTAGTTATCTTCAATCGTTCCCAACTAACTATACGAGTTCTTCTAATTTTTTTAGTATTATTTTTGTTTGTATTGAAAAATTGAGTTCGTCCACATTTCAAAAACCTCACCTCAGTATTTAATCAAAAACAGAGATCAATTTCGCGTTTTGTTGACTAGTGTGTAACCCTTTTAAATTGGACAATTCCTACTTGGGAGCTGGTGAACCACTGAAAATAGTGCGAAAAGCAATTGTTCAAGAAGACTGATAATTTCTTAATTTAAAAAAAACAGTGTCATCGATTCAGCAATTTCACAAATTCGAAATAAAGACTGAGCAGTGCAGTCCCCGTTTCGGAACCGGAACGCATGCTCAGCAATTAAGAAATAAACTTTTAAAAATTTATATTGGGACATAACAGCCCCTTCTTGATAAGTTTTTGCTGAAGAAACTCACCAAGAACAAAGGAAAAAAACCCAAAAACAAAAATAATTTTTAAATTCAAATTTTCCCGCAGTTGAAACATTACCGACGGGTAGCAGCACCTCATGGTTATGCGTCGCTACTCCCACTGTCCGGCGACCTGAGTTTGAAAAAGCTGACTCGGTGAATTCCACTGTTTTAATCGTGACAAGTGACTCGAATAAGAGTGTGAAAAACGTGTCGAAAATTCAAAGAAAACGAAGGAAATACAGTTTGCAACATTATTTGAAGTAAGTACCAATAATTCTATGAAAAAAACTTACTATCAACATAAAACATAAAAAAAAAACAAATTTAAAAAGAGAATTTTCCTTCTCAAATTAAGAAAGAAATAAAGAAAGCGTTCCAACTCCCCCGCTCTTAATTTAGGATGGAAAATTCAATGAACGGTTCTCTTAGGTCTAATTGAAAATAACAAATAAAAAATTTATAAATAAATATTAAATGATAAAACCCAAAAATTTTAATCCCCAAAAAAAAACAACAGTAAAAACATTTTGAATTTTACCGCGTTTAAAAGAAAAGCAGTGCTGAGACTAGTGGGCACGGTGCCCCGTCAGTCGGATAGTGCCGGGCCTAGTTGATCAGGGGCCCGCTTTGAAAAATTTCACAAAGTAGTGCCGGAACACTACTGAATTTCCCCCTTGACGCAGTACAGGACCGTACACACCAGAGTGGGCATCTCTTTATGTGAAATCTCCCAAGAATAAAAAAAAATTTTAACATAGAATTGATAGAATTAATGAATGAAAGGATGATAAAAATTTAATTAATAATTAAACCCTTTTGGATGGCAGAAAACAATCAAATGCCCGATATGATCATCCAAGAAGGAGAACATCCCGAAGAAGCCCAATTACCCCCGGCCAAAGCCGCTCTGGTCCTGGATGAGAATGAAGGCTATTCAACTGATGATCGTCTTCTCCAATGGTTGGATTGGGTAGAAAGATACACAGAGCTCATCCAGGAACGGCAGGAAGGAACCCTGAACCTGCCCAACAGACTTGGCCCAGAATTCCAGCGACAATTGCTAGGAGTACTGGCATACCTCTCCAAACCCCCGGTTGGTCTCCCAGCGGACATCAAGGCACCAGAATTCGTAACAAAAAAATAAAAAAAATAATCTAAAAGAAAAAAATCTTTTTTTTTTTCTTTTATTTTAGGCTGAAAAGATCGAAAGGGGCTTCTGGAAATACCTAGATTTTATGTATTCCTACAACGAAACCAACCGAGTGGAATACCTTTACCAAAAACGGAGGAGAATTTTGAACCTGCTGAACGAGATAATTGAGAGAATTGAATTTTAAAAATTCACACACAAAATTTTTGAATTTAATTTTTTTTAGAGAAATAAAAAAAAAACAAAATGTTCAAAAATGGAAAGAAAATAATTTTGAGTTTTAACAAAGGTAAAACCCTCCACCCGATCTCCCCCTTGATTTCTTTTTCTTTTTCATAAAATAATTTTTTCTCAACAATAACCGTTTATAGTTGACCAATTCACACGAATTTTCTCTCTCTCTGAAACAATTGAATTTCCCACCGACTTACCCTGGGAAGGGGGGGACTGTGGAGAAGGTTTTGCTGTTTTTTTTAACTTTTCAGCCGCCTTGGAAAGTACCCTCGGAGACAAGGAAGAAGTCGAAACAGGTAGTGGAGGTGGTGGTGGAGGAGGTGATGGAGGAGAAGGAGGTGGTAATGACGGTCTCGTCGGCCCTCTCGAACCCACCGTCATGGGAACGACAGAAATGTGGACTGCTGTCTCCGGACCTCTCTGCATTGAATTTCTTCTCGAAAATGAGCGTAACGGAAGAGCTGCTCTCTTATGATGCCGCTTCCCTCCAAAATAACATCGGAAGAGCTTACATGGAGTTAAACCCCTCCGGATTGCCCCGAAAGACAATAATCCTGTCACGATGGACAACAGTCCCGTGACACCACAATTTGTCAACGTAAAAAGCTGATGATGATAAGCTTCCTGATGGTGTAAACATATTTCTTCCGCCTTCTGGATAGTCTCTTGCATCGATTCTTCAAAAGAGTCCATGTTCGGTAAAACGTTCCGTCCCAATTTTGACAGTAAATTTGGCAATTCAGGCAGTTGTTGGAAGATGGGCGAAATTTCTGAAATGTTTATTGTTGTAGGGGCTCCAGAAATCATCGGCAACTGTGACTCCACATCCGAAGATCCTCCCAAGAAGATAGTGGAACTCTCAGCAGTGCAATTAGATCTCAGGTTGAAAATTCTAGTCCCTTCCATTCTAATCATTTGCGAAAAACCATTCAGACAAGTGACCATCAAATTTTCTGGCTCCATAACTGAGTACAGCCAACCATTCCAATTAGTTAACTCAGACCAAGAGTTTTGCAAATTGCTGGTTAACAGTACCTTGCAACCTTCAAAAAGATCAGAAGTAGGGTTAATATCAGAATTCATCAGCAAATTATACTCACAATCCGCCCCCTGTGCCTTTCGTAATGGAATAATCTTTTGACAAGCCAAACAGTTTTCCAAAGTGATGCATCTCTCCAGAAAATCCTCCTCAACCAAGGAGTATCTTGACATCAAACGAGAAACCATCAAATGTTTTGCACTAGGCCTGATGAATGCTGCAATACCCTTCTCCTCTAAATTTCGGCGAGATTTACACGGAATCATCCGATAGAGCTCCATTCGATCTCTGGACAGTGAAGGGATGGTAATTGTCGCCAGAAATCTACCATTATTCACTCCTGTGGACACCTGAGAAATTTGAGACAAAATTGCTAAATCTAATTTTTCCCTAGAAAGAGGAAAAATACAATCTGTGTTCCACTCCTCTATCTCCATTATCACATTCATAGTAAGGTTTCGACTCAAAAGCAACGGGTTGATCCTTCCATGTTTTGCGTCTTCCAATGCCTCAATCAATTTATGAGCTCCCTCAAGATATGTTCTAGCCGCATGCTCTGCGTCATCACCAATTTTCTTGACGCGTGACAAGTATTCCATGCTGGCGATGAATTTCTTTGTTTTAATGTCATTGTTCAAAACCTGTTTAACCTGAGATTCCAGTATTTCCAAATTTTTAACATTTTTCTCATGTGATTTTTTCCTTACATTCATTTCCGCTTGTATCAGATAAGTAGAATTAATCAAAAGATGCGTGATTTGACGTTGATCATTGAAAAGTCTGTCAATTTCTTTTGTAAGATGTTCATGATCGTTATAGTCCATAGTTCCAAATAATTTTCTGGAAATGGTTCCAATAAAACCCAACAATGGTGGCCTTCCGAGACAGTCGGATCTGCCAGAATCAGGGCTTTTCAAAACATTGGCCAGATGTCTCTTCAAATTCGGAAATTCCTGCGCATAATCTTTGATGACTTCTCTATGCAGAGCATCTCGATAAGCAATCGGGGTCTCTTGATTTACGCAGTCTCGATAAGTCCTTCCCACAACGGCCAGAGCTGGTAATTCTTTTCCAATCAATGAATGCAGGTCCACCGTGACCGTAAGATGCCAGTATTTTTGAATCAAACGGATCTGGTCAATCTTCTCGAAATAAAGTCCAGGATTATGTTCTATGCGAGTCAAGATGTAAAGCAGGCTTCTCCCTGTCACGCAGGACCTCCATCCTTCCAAAAGACAAAACCCAAAAAAAACCAAGAACCACATAGACTCGCATCTCCGCTAAAAAATTTTCTGAAACCAAAAATAAAATTTTCAATAATGAGAATAACTAGTGCAGCTTTAGCAGGCAACTGATCAGAACAATGGCTTCATCGTATTGTGAACTCTTTCACGCCTCTTTACTTCTTTATAAATTTTTGCTCCAATCTTAGCCAATTTATCTGCTTCTTCATTTCCATGAATCCCCTGATGACCGGGAATAAATTCAAAAATGACATCCAATTGAGAAGACAATTCATCCAATTTCAGCAATAACTCCATATTTGCTACGGGTTTTCCCTTCGCATTTAGCCAGCCATTATTTTTCCATTTACTTATGTAAGTAGTCACACAATTTATCAAAAATTCCGAATCCGTAAGGATTCTGACTTTGGGAATATTTTTATCCCGTGTTATTTGACAGGCTAATAGAGCAGCCGAAATTTCTACTGCTATATTTGTCACTTTGGATTTTTGTATAGTCTTCGCAATGTTCCAAGGATGTTTATCTCCAAACCAAATGCCCACCCCAGCAACAGCATTGTCACAACCATTGAAGGAACAGGAACAATCCACAAAAATGTCAACTCTGGAACCTTCCAATGACATCACGAATCTTTCCTGAGGGAAAAAGATGGAACAATTAAACTCAAGTCTCAGACAAAAATAGATTGGTAGCACTGGCAAAAACTGAACTTTCAGTCAAAACATCTTTTCAGCTTATTTGGATGTTTCATAAACCTTTGACCATCTTCCCTTTCCAAGATGACATTCCCCTTTTCTGTGATGTCCACTATTTCGTAGGGACCCACATAGCAACTATCCAATTTACCCTTGCATGGCTCTTTTTCCACATATACAAAATGGCCTCTCTGTAGATCCAATGGATTAGCCTTCCTATCGTATAATTCCTTCGAATGATTCTTGGCTTCGATTAAATTATCGACAGCAATTTTATGGATTCTATCGAGGTTAGTAATAAAATCCGTTAGATAATCCCAATAGGTCTCAATTTGATCAGCATCCCGAATACTTGAAGGCATTCGAGCTCGTTTTCCATGAAGCAATTCAAACGGTGTAAATTTAATAGCGCTGTGAACAGTGGTGGTGTAACTGAACATGGCGAAGGGCAGCAATTCGTCCCATCCTGTAAATTCATTAGTGTAAACTTTTAAATACTCAGCTAAAACATGGTGACTTCGTTCAAGGGCACCATTTGACTGAGGTCTGCACCCAGAAGTTATAATATGATGAAACCTCAAAAGTTTGCTCAAGCAACCGAGAAGTTTGCTGGTGAAGCTGGTCCCTTTGTCCGTTAAGATGACTTTTGGACAACCGTATGAAGCTACAAAATTATAGGCTATTGCTTCCGCAATAGTTTGAGCTTCACTGTCTCGGATTGGAACTGCTGTGCAATGCTTTGAGAAATTATCTTGAATGGTTAAGATATGTGCATTTCCCTTGGATGTTGGTGGAAGTGGTCCGACCGTATCAATCGAGATTTTCTGGAAACATTCCGTCGGAGTTTCAGTGATTAACATAGGCTGACGTACCTTAATGCGTTTCAGTTTTTCCAGTTGACAAGTTCTACAGTTCTTGATGAAAAACTCTATGTCTTGTTTCATACCAGGCCAGTAAAACCTCTCTAGAATTCGATGAAAAGTCTTCACAATCCCCTTGTGGCCTCCGGGTAAGCATTCATGGCATTCCTTGATGATTTCTTCTCGTAAATTCTCCGGTGGAATACGAACATCTCCATGGCAAAGAGTTATTTCAAAGGGAGCTTGACAAAACATCTGTTCCACATAAGATCTAACGTGAATTAAATCCTCAATTTCATCTCCTTTAGCAAGCATACGGAAAGACGGTATGTCGAATTGGTACAGTGCATCCCTAAGGTTGCCAAGACAATCCCAAAAAGTCTTGAAGCCTGCATACTCAAAATGGAAGTTTTTGACAATCATACTGAAAGTATGGAATTTCCCACATCTGGTGACTATCACCTGTCCTTTTTTCGGCTTCAAACTTTTGATGTAACTCAAATCGATGAAATTCAAAAATCCTGTAGAAGCTTGGTGGACTGTTTAGTTGCTTCACAATCTGCTGCCAGGCAATGGACGATATTATCACGAGTAAACGTCAATCCATCCCTGGTTTCCTGTATCTTGGCCAAGCTGTCATGATGGTCACTCTCCGGAATCGTTATTTTATCAGGAACAATCTCCGAAATAGGATCCCGTAGAATTGACCTGGATATTTCCAATTCAGGAACCACTTCAGCTGATTCGGCATGTGATGAAACGAATTCTTTCCGAATGATGGAATCCTGATTGATTTCCTCTGGCATCTCTGACACTTCTGGCAGAGTCTCTAAAGTAGAAAGTAAATTCCTGGGTGCAGGGACTGGTTTAAACCGAGGAGTTCCATCCGATGATGGAGAAGACTCCGACAATGGTGTCTCCACTGCTGCTGGTGTTGGTAGAATTGATTTTTGTGTAGTATTTGAAGGTGCCCGTGCAATAATCGTACTAGGTGGTGCCTTATGAATGTCCACTTGAATCTCAATTCTTTCAGGAGATGATGCTGCTGAAGAATCAGATGATGAAGTCTGTGCCTCAAAGCTGGTGGTTTTTTCTAAAGGCTCGGAGACATTTGACATGTTTCGCATTATTCTATCAAATCTCTCTAAAGACTTCCGAACCTCGTTTTGGAAATCTGGGCTCAAACTGCCTTTGATTTCTGAAGAATTTTGCTGTTCTCCTTCCTCTTCATACTGTTCTTTAGGTAATTTTGCCATCAATTCATCGAATCTATTGAGACTCTCCTGCAATGTTGGATTGAAGATGGATCCATTTATAGGTTCGAAAACCTCATCAGATTCCTCATCCTCTTCAGGTGGTATTAGAGATTCTGCGACTAAAATATCTGAACCCTCGATTCCCGGTAATGAACCCTCTTCTTCCTCTATTGGTGAGCCAATGACAGAAATCTCTAATTCCTCTAATGTGACTGGGGGTGCTAAATTTTCTTCTTCTGATAGCACAGTGGAGTTCATTTCTGATGTATTTGATTTGATCTGAGTGACAGGGGTTTCATTTTCCTTTTCCAATGAATCTGCAGAACTAGTCTTATAGGGTCTAGCCGGTCTGTAAGAAATTGGTTTCCGTAACCCGGTTACTTCCTCTGAGACACGTCGATGACGTATTCTGGAGGCAATCGAAGCCCCTGCTGAAGGTGTAGTTGAAGAGGCTCCGGCTGATTGAATTCGTACCCTTTTATTGACTTCCGTTGTGCGAGATTTACCCGATGGCTTCAATATTGATTTGCAGTTTTTATCCTTTCCAGTTGAGATGACACCGATAAAAACTGATTCTTCATTCAACGGGTTCTGAGCAAAGGCATCAGCCAGTAAATCGCTTTTTAATTTTTTGATTTGAACCTCAAAATCAAAATCGTTCAGCCAGGTTTTCCATTTCACTTGTCTGCTAGTTGGATTACGGGAATCCTGCAATAGATGTAGAGAAGGAGTATTATTAACAACAGTGAAATGTACCCCGTAAATAAATGGTCTGACTGATAAAGGGCATAAACCACTGTCAAACAATTCCGCTCTGCTGGACTATACCTGGTCTCTGGGTCCTTTAAATTCCTTGAGGCATACATAATTGGATGTTCTTCACCTTCATCATCCAATTGACTGAGAATCGCTCCTATACCAATTTCGGAACGAGAAACTGTAACGATGAAAGGCTCTTTCATATTTGGATGGAAAAGCAAGGAATCTTCAGAAATCAAGGTCTTCAAAAGGATAAAAGCTTCCTGACGAGCATTGTCCCAAACGAACGCCGTATTCTTTTTCAGATCATTCAAAGGTTTTGCCACATCAGCATAATCTTTAACAAATTTTCTGTAATAGTTGGTGAATCCCAAAAATCTTCTCACTCCATTTACGTTCGTGGGAGCTGGCATTTCTGCTAAAGCCTTGATTTTAGATGGATTTGGTTGAATTCCGAGTTTGTTGATTTTATGACCCAAATACTGTACTTCTCTGCAAAAGAATTTACATTTATCAGGTTGTAAAGTGAGACCATGGCTGCGAACACAGGTGAAAAATTTCCTGCGACGAAAATAATGTTCGTCCACATTTTGGGAATAAACCACGACATCATCTAGATAAACATGAAGTTCTGTTCCTTTTAACCCTGTCAATACGTGGTCTATCATACGTTGAAAAACGGCTGGAGCATTTTTCAAACCAAAAGGCATGCGTAAATACTCATAATGACCCTTTGGACTAGTGAAAGCTGTTTTCTCTCGACTATATTCATCCATTTCAATCTGGTGGAATCCACTGGCCAAGTCAAAAACGCTGAAGTACTTGGCTCCCCCTAACTGAGAAAAAATCTCAGCAATATCCGGCAAGGGATATGAGTCTCCAACTGTTTTCTTATTCAAATCACGAAAATCAATAACCATTCTCCATCTCTTTCCACCCTTTGAGTTTGCCTCTTTCGGTACTATCCATAAAGGTGAATTATATGGAGATTCCGAATGAGCGATGATTCCTTGGTCTAACAAATCATTGACTTGTTTGTTAACTTCCTCTTGATGCTGAGTAGGATATTTATACTGTTTCTTTGCAATGGGAATTTCATCGACTGTTCTGATCTTGCACTTGTAATTATTATCCTTACTTAATGCATCCCCAGGCAGATGGAAAATATCATCAAATTCTTGAATCAGTGCCTGGACCTTCTTCTCCTCAAAAGACTTCAAACCTTCAGTATGGACAGCGTTGAAAACCTCTTGACAGCGCGACTCATTATTCAAATCTGAAAGTGATGAAATATGCTTTACTGATGCAACTTTTTGATCTTTATCCGGGAATCCACAATGAAATGGAAAAACTTCCTGTGGTACTAAATTAAAATCTATCGGAATCATATTTGTGTCGATAGCAACAACCAAAGCCTGATTGTTGTCAACCGATACAGCAGCATCCCCAATGTGAACCCCCTTTGGCGTTTGAACTCTGGGAAGGTAACCTTCCTTGAGGTCTGTCTCTTGCACAGGAATACAGATGACTAGGCGTGATCTTTGAGGAAGTGTAATTGTGATTGGTCCCGAATTTTCCTCTACAAACCACTTGATTGATTCCAGCGATCTCTCCAACAAGGTGATGATTTTTGAAGCATAGCGTAAATCAATTTTTTGTTGTTCACAAAAAGATGTTCCCAAAATACCAACTCCAGTGAAGGGAAGCACCTTGTGACGGTTTTTACCGTCACAGAATCAATAAAATTCGGAAAAATTAATTATTTTTATTAAAATCGCGATAATGGCCGCAATTCGCGGTACCCGGTGAGGATGGGCTCATTTTGAGTCAAATGAGCAAATGTCCAGAGTGAGGTCAACAGATTTTTATGACCTCACTAATAGTTTTTCTTTATTTTTATTCAATCTTCCTCCAAAATTTGGAGGAAAGTACGAGAGTAGGACTGGGAAGGATTTTTCCCAGTCCCACAAACAAAGTAGCAGAGTCAAGGATGATCTGGAGGAGCCTGCACCGGAGCAGCATCCAGGGAGTTGGTCCAACACCAGCCAGCACTGATGGATATTGGCCAACAACAAGAGAGGCCAGAGATCGTTGGGGACAACGCCGAAGCCAGTGAAAACTCGAGTGAAATAAGAGACAGAACTTTTTCGTTTGATTGTCGGGAAAATATTGTCATGTTGTAACTATTATGATCATTTTCGCGTGTTATATATATTATATATTGTAACGTGATATTTGGATTACGTTACTTTTTATCGTCTGGGCGCGTAATTAATTTTGAATTTATAGTTTTGGCACCACCAACCGAGAATCAAAATAAACGAATCACGAGAGTTCAATCATAGTAAAAATTATGTTAAACTAATGCCGATTGGTTAATTTTGTATGTTAACGCTCATTGGATCATTGTCAATTGAGTTGATGTCTCACGAATGGAAGAGGGAGACACCGAATGGACGATGGTGAAGGAAATCGACATTACCGAAGGAGTTGGTTAATTGGAGAAAAGTTTTGGCGCCAATGACGAAATTCATCGGAAGAATTAATTGAGACGTTTAGATGAACCTTGGTTGCATCCTTGGACTAAATAAAATTGTCCCAACTCTAATGTCATCGATTTGGAGTTTCTTAATTTTCTTCGTTGGAATTTATCGTCATTGCAAACGGAAAATACTTAACGTCAGGTTAAGCTGTATTGAATGACGTATTTTGGGATCGACCAATAAGGAACGTCTTTCCTGGAAAAGACGCCTTAGCCAGTGTACAGCGCTTGCTGTCGGCTGATTCTCGTTTGGTGTGCCTTAGTGAAAACACATGTTTTGTCGTGTTTTGCACACTTTGTTAACCGCCATTTTTGCACTTTTTGGAATAAATTAATTCATTGGAATTAATTGTATTAATTGTCGTTTAATTGAACTTAAAAAAATATGTTCACGTGGAATAAGTTGGGAATAATCTGGTGAGCAAGTTTTGAGTTAATTAAATTTCGTACGGTGATTTAATTTCGTGGTGGTAAAATTTTAATTTTTTTTTAGCGTAATGACGCTCAGTAATGGTGACGCCACGAGATTGAATACCATTTATCGGCGAAGTTTATTTTGATAATTTATGGAAACATTTTATTTTTTTTTTAAATAATTTTGAACTCTCGTTATCGTCTCTTAAAAAAAAAAAAAAAATTTTCAGAAAAGAAAAATATATATTTTTTTTTTTTTTTTTTTTTTCTGTGGAAAATTTATTGTCGTGAATTCAAATTTAATTAACGGATATTTTGGCGGAGTGGCCAAAGTTAATTAATTTTAATTTATTGAGAAATTTGAGTCTTGCGACTTTGTGGAATTTTATTGTTTGTATTTTTTTTTCTATATTTCATATTTTTGAAAGATTTTGTGAATTAAATTTTTTGTTATGAAATTAATTTGATTAATTTCATTTATTGGCATATCGTTCAGTCGGCCATGATATTTAGTGAAACTTTCTAGGGAAAGTTTCCTAGGGAAATTTTCTAGGGGATTTTCCTAGGGAAATTTTTAGTGACTTTTGTTTCGTTGCGAAAGATAACTTTAGGTGGCAGCACCATGGAATTTTCGAATTCGTTTAATTGATATGATTGATTTGAATTTTGATTTCGACGGTTAATTAATAAATCAATTAATTTATTAATTAATTAAATTTTATTTTTGATTGACATTATTATTTTTTTTTAAATTTAGTTTTAAAGAATTTGTTTGTAATTACTTGTTTATTTATTATGAGTTGTCGGAAGTTATGTTTTATGTTATGAAAATTATAATTTTTTTTTATTGTGCTGTGCACTCACCGATTTAACGCAGGGGTTAAATAATTTATAAATTCAATAATTTATTTTTTATATAAATTTTATTTATTCTCCGAAATTATTTGTTTGAAGTTTATTCAACACTCCTTATTCAAACCCACAACAGCAACCTTGAGAGGAGACTGATCTAGTTCGTGCTGAATAAGGGAGTATTTGAGTTTGTGGTTTAAATATTTTGATTTTTGGTTTGTTGTTGTTTAGATCAAGATAAGATTGATCGAATGTTGTAATACATCCTGGCGCCCATTTGGATTTTGGTTTCGTTTGTAGATTTTGTTTTGGCTATTGGGTGCTTTCAAGCGTGCTTAATTGTTGAGCTTACCGTTAGGCTCGAGAATTATGTCACAATATATATATATAGTAAACTCAGTGACGTTAAGGAGAGTAGTGGGGGACTCGCGCGATTATTGGTCGAGTTGGGCCTCGGTTCTACCGAAGTTGAGCGGGAACGGCCGAGGGCACCCAACGCAACTCGTGGGAGAGAAGACTCGTCCTTCTTCTCCCGGGACACCGTGACGGCCACATCGTGTAGAGACTATTGAGAGAAATTAAAGAAAAGTACAAGGAAAATTGTAGAGAAATTCAAGTAATTAAAAAGAGAAGTTGAAGAGGCCAAGACGGAGGAAAGATAGCGCAAATAGAGTAAGGTACGCGAGTCCCCGTATAATTAATATTTTGGGTTATAAAGTAAAGAATTTTGAGTGAAAGGTGAAGAGTAGAGGAAACGTCGAGTTAGTGTCTGTTTGGGGTGTTTTCACTCAAGCAAAATTAAAGTTATTTTTGCTTATTCTGAGTTACGTTGAAGATTAATAATTAAAGTGAAATAATCATCACATTATTCATAAAAATTCCTATTTCCTCTGATTCAAATGTACACATATTATTTTTTTGAATATATCTAATTTTTTGTTATTTAAACCGAAATTTTCAGGAGTTTGTGTAAAGTTTTTTCGTTTGTCCGAATACCCAAAGGGAGAGTATCGTCCCCTCCCCCCCTTGAGACAATATAGGAGTCTCACATAAGAAAGCGGGTTAAATTAGAGTCTTTTTGGGATTTTTGTTATTCATTGAAATTAAATAAAACTTGGGGATTTGTCGTTTTCCCCCAAATTTGTAGAACTTTGCAAAAACGACTGGTGCCCATTTTTCAAGGAGGCAAATTAATTGGGAGAAAATTAGAAAAAAATTAGAAGCATAAAATTGGGTCAAATTAAGAAAATTTTTTGTGCCTTTAACGGTTGGCCAAGGTCAGTTGAGCAAACCGTTACAACCTCTTCGATGACATGAAACTCAACTGGAATATCAAAAATCTCCAATGTAATTTTACCAACAACTTTGATCAAACCTGATGTTACCCCAGACAGCGTTTCCAAATTCGAACGATAAAAAGGCACATTTGGCTCTAGAGCTGCCAAGGGAATTATATTGACCTCAGAACCGGTATCAATCAATAAAATGTGATCCTTGCCAATTAGGTTCTTAACTTGAATTTTCATCTTTGGTCCCCCTCCTGTGTAGGAAACCCGCTTGGATCTACAAGCCTTTCCACATGATGGTAAATGGAAATGAATAGGAGATAGCTTCAAAGAATTCAAAGTTAAAGTTTTATCCCAGAAAGAAATATGAGCCTGAGTCTCAATTAACAAATTCTCACCGATGATTGCCTCATAATTACCTGATAGCATTGGTAATACATGAAAAATAATAGGTACTCCATCCGCTACAGGAATTTCAATGGATCCTCTTGTGCGCATTTGTGTACCATTAATTCCGTGGTAAAGATGTACTGAGTCTCGATCAACAGGTGCGTTGGATAAAAGCACATCTTCCCTGATTGCATTGATTGCTGATCCGGTGTCAATTAAAGCCGAAACTCCTCCTCTTCTCAAGAATGGACCACCTATCCGAATTTGAGGACCATTCATAATTGTAGAATTTACTGTTGGGTGGATGGTCCCGAAAAAAGATGATGACGCTGTGCTGAGTCGGCCCCCACCGCGCCCTCGTGGGATGCCGGATTCTCGTTTAAATGCCCCTGTCTTACTGGGGATCGAGAGCAACTTCTTAGCTGTGGAGATGAATTCTCAGCTACAGGATGGAAATTCCGTTCTCTTGGAAGAAGATCAGGATTAGAAATTTTCAATGAATTTGCTATTGAATATACTACCGTTTTGATGTCAAATAAATCGTTGTTGTAATGGTCTACTTTGGTTTCTATTTTTATTACATTGTCCTCGAGTGCGATGAACCTTTCCTCAGCGACCCATTTGTTGTTGGGCTCAATACTGCTGACTTGGTTTATTGGTGCTGACTCAGGCAATCTGACTGAATTCTGCGATGAAAAATGCACTCTTGGAGGGGCTTGAAACGACTGTGTTTGAAAATCGTGTTGATGACCCCCTCTAAAAACGTTTCTATCTGGAGATCTCACCCTGTTTGGTGTAGAGTAACCAGATCCATATGATGAATAATGATTCTGATTATATTGTACTGATTGTTGTGGATATCTAGGAATTTTAATTGCTTGATCCCGTGGTAACACAAGTGAAGGATGTGCTTCCAAATATTTCAGCATGCCTGTCACAGTAGTTAAATTTTCCGTGGTTAACACTCCTTGGATGCAAATAGGAGCGTAAATCATGAATCGTTCCAAAGCTTGTTGATTCAACATTGCTTTGTAATGGGCTATGCCCACTTCTCCGAATTGTTCCAAAGCCGATGTCGTGCCATGTTCCACCAGTACCGCCAATCGTCGGAGAAATTCTTCCAAACTTTCATCGTCAAACATTTTCAAGTTAAAAATTTCAAAGTTATAATAATTAAAATTACGTTCTCCTTTGTAAACTCTCGTGAGAATTTTTAAAACTTGTTTAACTGAGGTGAGATCTACGTTAGCTAGATACAAACGAGCAGGTTCTTCAATTCTCATAAGAATTTGCCGAATGTATTCAACTCCATGGGTTCCCGGCCCTGTCAGAATACAGGGGAGTCGATTTTTAATAGCTGCTTCAAATTCCGAAAAACTAGCACGATTAGGTAAACCCGAAAAAACTGGAATCCCATTCGCAAGGTCTCGAGCTCGAACATAATCGTCAGAAGTTCTGAAATCTTCATTATCTCGTACCCCCGTAAAGGTAGTGTGTAAAGTGGGAAGAGCCGGACCGTGCTCTGCCATAATGATTAAAGAGAAGTTAAGAATTTATTTCAAGAAAGAAGGTACTGGGAATAGTGATCGGTCCTACCGACTGCGCTAAAAATTCTGGCTGTTATGTCCGAAGATGCCTCTCGCGTCGGAGGACGGTTTCAAATATCTAGATTTACAATATTGACTATTGCAAAGTTAATTAATTTAAATATTCCTCGAACACTGACTTGAATTATATTTTTATATTTCATAAGACGCGATTATATTTCATACCTTCTTAAGATGATTATTGGATTTTAGGATTTATGATGAATGAATTTACAATAGAGAACGGAATTCGGATAAATGAAGCTGATTTAATTCGATATTGAATTTATAAAAATACAAAATTGTTACAACCGTTACAAATGTTTGATTTAGAAAATCGGAATATGTTAGAATTCGCGGTACTCACTTCTTTTTTTAATTGATTTATATTTACTTTAAATTTAGTATTGCTAAACCCGATTCCTTCAATTATCTTCCAAGAATTCTCTTTTTAGAAGTTATCTTCAATCGTTCCCAACTAACTATACGAGTTCTTCTAATTTTTGCTTCCGAATGGAAGCATTGTAATCGTAATTTTTTTCGAATTTGAGATTTCATCGGAATATGACTCCAAATGATGAGAAACGTCGAAAAATGATATTTTTTTGGGGTCGTCTGTATGTATGTCCGTATGTATGTGTGTGTGTGTGTGTGTGATGACACATTCCATCGCTTTTCTTAATAACGGCTGTATGTATCGACTTGAAAATTTTACGGTATATTTACCATGTGTGCGCCATGTGCTCACAGAAATTTCAGCTCAATCGACCGAATGGTTCCCGAGAAAAAGCCAATTATTAAAAAAACGTTTTTCCGAGTTTTCTCTGCGAAAAATTATTTCACAGCATCCATCCTCAGCGAGGAGATGGGCATTGATAAGGCGCACATTATACCCTGTAGGTGGCGAGCGTTCAAATTTTTGGTCTATCCGGTATTTTAACAAACATGTATTTTTTTGAAAATCCTGGGCAACACGATAACTAACTAGGGGTGAGCAGTTGCTCGCTCGCTTCGCTCGCTCGCGAAGTGGGGTGCATAGTTGCTCGCTCGCTACGCTCGCTCGCTACGCTCGCTCGCGAATAGAGTAGTGCGTAGTTGCTCGCTCGCTACGCTCGCTCGCGAATAGAGTAGTGCGCAGTTGCTTGTTCGTTCTGTTCGTTTGCGAATTGTATGGGTTATTGTTCGCTCATGAACTAATTGTGATGAGTTAGTCAATATATATTATAATAATAATGAGTGTGATTCTTTCAATCACACTAAGAACTTCCCGATAATTCCTCTGACGGATCATTAGGAGAAAATGATGAATGAAAAACAAACAATCAATTTTCAATTTTTTTTTTTTCACAATTTTTTTGAATATATCACTAATAGGACCGGAGATATTGTGAAAAACATTCGATTATGTTTTCGTAAAAAACTAAGAAATCGCTGAACCGATTTCAACCAAAATCTAATCAACACCAATCTATATCGAGATGCTTCGATTCTAATATTGATCATCTCGATCGCATTATTGATTATCGAGAAAACGTGAACGAAAAAATCGGTCACATACACACACACACACACACACACACACACACACATACATACAGACATGTTTCTAAAAACTATCAGAAAATGTTGTGGACGTCTCAAAACGTAAAGATCCATCAAAAAATCGAATTTTCATTTTCGGGGTAAATACATAAACTTCCCTATCGGGAAGTTAAAAAAATATTTGAGTTAGAAACTTCAAATTTCGTGGGTTTGTATATCTTATGAGTGAGACCTTTGGGATTGAATCTGGGCGAAATCGGTCCAGTAGTTCCTGAGATATTCTTGATAAACCATTAAATGAATAGACTCTCTATCTCTGGAACTACTGGACCGATTTCGCCCAAGTTTGGCTTAAAATATTCGCTTAGACGAGCTTAACAAATGCTGATAATTTCAGATTTTTCCTTCGAATTCTCTGATACGAGTGCTCAAATAAATAGTTCTACAAATAGTTCCACAAATTTCAATTTTTCTCCATTTTTTCCCTAGGAACGCTAGTATTTTTTATTTAATAATTAAAAAGTAGACAATTTTTCCTAAAAAATGACCCCATTATCATTCTACTATGACAACGAGAAAGACTAATTAAAACCTGAAAGTTTACCAGTTTTATCGTATGATCTCAATTTTTGTATAATATTGATTTTTTTCATGAAATGTGATGATTTGAGGGGAACAGATTATATGTGTGTGCTATTTCTTCCACCAAAGGAAGTAAAGAATTAGGTTTTTAGAGGATCTAGGGTTAAAGTATCACGGCAGTTATTAGCAGATTATAAAATTGAGAATTCCATTCGGAAGCTGTCTGCCAATTGCATTGGCAGAATATGAAATTTTGGCATAATACTGGAACTTTCAAGTAACGCACAAGGACCGGACGCCTGCTTGTTTTAGTATTATTTTTGTTTGTATTGAAAAATTGAGTTCGTCCACAATTCAAAAACCTCATAACACTTTCTGTGTACAACAAAAGACTACTCTCGATTAAAGGTTACGGTTTACCCAATGATTTGTTAAGTATTCAATCAAAAACAGAGATAAATTTCGCGTTTTGTCGACTAGTGTGTAACCCTTTCAAATTGGACAATTCCCACTTGGGAGCTGGTGAATGACTGAAGATAGTGCGAAGAGCAATTGTTCAAGAAGACTGATAATTTCTTAATTTCAAAAAAAACAGTGTCATCGACTCAGCAATTCCACAAATTCGAAATAAAGACTAAGCAATGCAGTCCCCGTTTCGAAACCGGAACGCATGCTCAGCAATTAAGAAATAAACTTTTAAAAATTTATATTGGGACATAACATGTTCATTATTCAATAGAAAGCATGAGTATTCAAGAGAGTTTCTAGATAATATAAGAATGTATAACACATCATTATCATTCGCATCATTCAACGCTAATTTGATGAATTTCAAAAATAATAGGCCTGGTCCTTATTGTTTTAAGATTAAAGGACGTATTTATTATCAAATTAATACTTCTTTATATCCTGAAAGTGATAAAAATGCAAGTTTTGGGCAATTATTTATCCTTGATCCTTCAGAAGCCAACGAACAACGGATGGATACCTTTTCAGGATTGAATGAACCACTTTTGATATTATCAGGAAATATTATTCGAAAAAAAAATGTATTCGCTCGTTCGTATCAAATGATGAAAAATGAAATTAATCGTTTGGAAGAGAGAGCTAAACGGAAAGGTGAACCAATACCAGAAGTCAGGATGGCTTTCATGCCAAGACGAGGAATTGATGCACGTCGGTATAACACTCAACAATGTAACGAAATCGCTGCTTGTTTTACTACGACTTGTGATGGAGAAATACCAGATACATACGTTACAATTCGCAATTTATCTACAAATAATTTAGAGTATATTAGTTCAATGGATCCTAAAGTTGAACCTTGGATTTATCCGTTATTCTATCCACGAGGTGATCTTGGTTGGGAAAGAGATTTAAAACGATCAATGAGTGATAGCCGAATTACTCGATCAGCCTATATTAAGAACCTTATTGCTATTCGTGATGAGTTCAACCCATTTCTTAATGGTGGCCGTTTATTCCAACAATGGATTGTTGATAATTATGTCAAAGTTGAGAAAGACCGAATAGAATATTGTAAATCTCATCAAGGAAAATTAAGATCGGAAACATATAAAGGTGTTATGGATTATCTACAGAATCGTGAGAAAGAAGGTTATAAAATCGGAAAACATATAATACTCCCATCAACATTTATTGGATCTCCCCGTAATATGGTTCAAAACTATCAAGATGCAATGGCTATTGTTAGGAAATATGGAAAACCAGATTTATTTATTACAATGACGTGTAATCCAAATTGGCGAGAAATTACAGAAAATTTGTTACCTGGACAGCATGCTTCCGACCGCCCCGATATTGTTGCTAGAGTTTTCAATCTCAAAGTTAAAGCTTTCTTGAAATTAATCACGAAAAAAGCAATATTTGGGAAAGTACAAGCTTATGTTTATTGATTGAATTCCAGAAACGAGGATTACCACATATCCACTTATTAGTTACATTGATGAAAAATTATAAAATTACACGTCCGGAAATAGTTGATCGTTTCATTTCTGCTGAAATACCTGATCCTGAAAAGGATCAATATTTACATAATATCGTTTGGCAGCATATGATTCATGGTCCATGTGCAGACTGGTGTTTGGTTAATAGAAAATGTTCAGAGCATTTTCCCAAACCTTTCCAATCAAAAACACTGATGGATAAAGATGGTTATCCAATTTATCGACGAAGGAATACTGAAAAATATTATGTTAGAAATAAAACATACGTTTTTGACAATCGTTTTGTCGTTCCCTATTCTCCATATCTTTTACGAAAATTCAATTGTCATTGCAACGTTGAAGTAGTTTCCAGTATAAAATCGGTGAAATATCTATTCAAATATATATATAAAGGACATGATGCTGCGTCATTTTCTCTTGATGGGGTAGCAGCCAATACAAATGAATTTATATATGATGAAATCAAAGAACATATGGAAGCTCGATTGGTTGGACCTGTTGAGGCAGCATGGAGAATTTTAAGTAAAAAACTACATGACAAGAGTCATAGCATCACTCGAATGCCTGTACATCTTCCAAATCATCATAATTTGACAATAGATCCAGATGTTGAGGAATTATCTATGCAGCATATTTTGGACCAGATAAATATGTTGATTGATTATTTCTTATTAAATCAACGTGATCCTGAAGCGAAAATACATCTTCATGTAGATATCCCTAATTTCTATACGTTTCATAAAGAGAAAATCAATAATCAGTATAGTTCATTATGGAGGCAACGAAGAACTTGTTTTAAATGTATTGAAAGAATGTATTCTGTTAGTCCTTCTCAAATCGAATTGTTCCATTTAAGACTCTTATTATTGACAATCAGAGGAGCTACAAGTTTCACTGATTTGAGAACTGTAGATGGTCACATCCATTCAACATTTACAGAAGCATGTATTGCTCTTGGATTAGTTGCTGATGATTATGAATGGAGTCGAGCTATGCATGAAGCTGAAGTATGGATGATGCCTTATAATCTCCGTAGATTATTCGTACGGATATTATTGAATTGTTTTCCTTTGCATCCAGAAGATTTATGGGAAGAATTCAAGTTCGCGATGTCTGAAGATTTTTCTAAAAATATGCCACTTGTAGAAGCTCAAATGAAGTCTCTTCAACAAATTAATGTTTTGCTAGAAGAGGAAGGCAAAAATTTACGTGATTTTCCCACTTTACCCATCATGTTTGAAAATGAAATTGGGACACAAGACGAGATTTATTTTAGGAACTTATTAGAAAAGGGTTCCGAATATTATCGTAAATTGAATGAGGATCAACAAAGAATTATCAATACCATATTACATAGTGTTGAAAATTATACGAATGATGTACAGAAATATTTTTATTTGGATGGACCTGGTGGATCTGGAAAGACATTTCTATGTACATGTTTATGGTATCTGTTAATGGGTAATAAAATAAGAGTCCAAACAATGACATTCACTGGGATTGCAGCAACATTGTTACCCCAAGGGAAAACAGTACATAAAACTTTCGGATTAACAGTTCCGCTCTATTCTGATTCTAATTCTACTATTAAATCCGGATCTGAAGAAGCCAAATCATTATGTGAAACTTGTAACGGGTTTTCGTCCAGTCCCGTCACACTTCCGGCCATCTCTTTTGGCACACACGGTTCGATAGCGTGGGCGCCAGTTTATTCTTTACCGGAGGAATCAACAAAACTCACTGTGTGCTGGTTTTCCCTGGGCTCACCACGCTTAACCTCTTAGGGTGGTTTCGGGCTAACCTGCTGAACCTTCAGTAGTAATTACTCGGGGAATTACTAACCCCAATGGACGGCATGGGAAAATCCATTCCCGGTAACCCAGTATGCTGGTTATGGTAGAGGGGCGTGGGTCTAGTCACAGTCCCTCTAGCGAGAACAAGTCGGAATTAGGTATTCCGCGATAACCTCTGGATGAGCCCGTCCGCAGTATTCCTCTGATCTATCGTCATTCAGAGAATACCGGACGTCTCCATCCACACGAGGAACGCCACGTAGCCACGCTACGGGCAATCAACGGTAACTCTCGCCGAAGCAAGCGGTAGAGGTTCCAGGGACTACTCCCGATCCTCTCGAGTCTGCCGCCCAAGGCAGACTAACTGCTCACCGTGTCGTTGGGTCTATTTATATCGGCTGAGGCTGCTTCTCCTCGTCTAGAGGTCTCTCCGCGCGCCTGCGTGGTTCTTCCTCTCACACCACTGCCAGGCCCGGAGATAACTCTGACATCTATAGTGGAGCGCCAGCATTTCAGCTGGGCTTCTGCCTTATCCTCAGCTGCGTATAAATCCCACTGACGTGATAGTTAGTTCACGGTAACTTTAAGGTGTCATCTTACGCAGATGGCACCACGGTATTAATTGTCTAGCTGTTCATGTGTGAGTCTTCTCGAGCTCTACAGTTGAATAGCTTCACCCGAAGGTGGCATAAGCCGATGCGATAGCTGTAACGAGAAAACCTCGTTACAAACTATGGTTTTTATTTGGGATGAAGCTCCAATGGCACCACGTTATGCATTAGAAGCAATCGATCGAAATTTACGTGATATGATGAATAATGAAATTTTATTTGGTGGAAAAATCATCATATTAGGCGGAGATTTCCGTCAATTACTCCCAGTTAATATCCACGGAACTCGCAACGAAACCATTAATCTGTCCATTAAATATAGTCATTTGTGGCAATCATTTCAAAAATTGAGTTTAACAAAGAATATGAGGACTTAATCAGACGAAATTGAATTTTTGAAATTACTGCTTGAAATAGGGAACGGCTATTTGAATGATGAAGAGGATAATTTACAATTGCCTGAATCGTGGATTGAAACTAGCGATGTCAATATCGCCGAAGATATTTATGGAGATTTACTAAAAGCAGAAAAATATAAAGAAGCCTCTCGATGTGCTATTCTTGCTGCGAGGAATATCGATGTTGATGCCATAAATGATGAAGTTGTCAAATTATTGGACGTAACATCTGAACGTATATATTAGGGTGGTCCTTGAAAAGGCTATATTTTAATTCTTATCGATCCCCCCCCTCCAAAACGCTTTCAATTGATTCAAAAAAAATGTCTGTCAATTTTGAGCTCTCAATATTAATATTAACCTGGCCCCCAAAGCAAAATAAGTTTCAAATGGAAAAACACGTGTATTTTTGCAAATCCAACTTTGAATTTTTATAACTTTGGTAACACGTAGAAAAATTCTGATGGCAGCCGCCATGGTGGTGGCCATGGCGGCCGCCATCACAAATTTGCCGCTTTCGATGGAGTTCTTCCCCATGGCGATTCTTCCCACGGCGTTTTTTTGCATAGCGATTCTTTTCATGACTTTTTCATAAATTTTTCATGACTTTCATGAATTCATGGTTGTAGCAAATTTCTCCATAACAAATTTCGCATTGACAAATTCCGCCATGAAGAAAATGCAATGGAAAGAAACGCCATGGAATGAATCACCTTGGAAGAAATCACCATGGAAAACAAACGCCATAAGAAAAAACCCGATGGAAAGGAAGGCTATGAAAAAAAAGCCATGAGGAAAAAGTGGAAAGGATCACCATGAGAACAGATGCCTGCAAAAAAACGCAATGGATAGAATCACCATGAAAAAATTGCCATGGGAAAGAACTCCATTGAAAGCGGCAAATTTGTGATGGCGGCCGCCATGTCGGTGGCCATGGCGGCCGTCATGACCAGCGCCATGGCCACCGCCATGGCGGCCGCCATCAGAATTTTTCTTGTAACGTGACTTTTTACCCGGGGGATAAAAAGCCACTGCGCCGTCCCTCCCTCCGCCTCTCTCAAATAAAGTCCCTTAATTAAAAACCGTTTCTGGGCGCCAGGTGGTCTTTACGGAACCACCAAACCGGAAGTTCCTCAGCGGAGTCCTGCTCTACCTGTTTACGGCTCCTAACCAGCCCGTAGCAGCAAGGAGTTCCGCCGAGAACGGAACGAAATAGGCGGAGGGGGGGAGGTGTTACCTTCTTCCCGGCTAGCCCGAGAGAAAAAACCAATGACATGAGTCAGGGGGGGAATCGGGGGTGTTAACCCGATCCGCTGCCATTTCCCATTAATAAAAAAAACTTAAACCCTACCGAAATGAATCTGAAAAGTTGAGGGATTCGGGAAAGAAGGAACTCTTAAATGAATTGCTCGTACACTAGATAAATCGGGTAAAATCAGAGTATATTAACAAAGCAACCTTAATTACATTTAACTTGATTCGAGACTTTAGAATTATTGGAAACTTTAATAAAAGACAAAAGAAGTTAATTCATAGAAAATAATAATTATTGAAAACGTCATTCGAAGGGAATTACAGAAATAAATGATTTTAGTTATGATTATTAAAGGTATCGAAATTAAATTATTTTAGTTATGATTATTTGTGACTCGAAATTAAATTATTTTAGTTATGATTATTGATTTCTCGGAAAGTACAATAACCATCCAAAAGGCACGGATTTCTCGGAACTCGTCCGAGGTATACGGGTGACGTGATACGGGGGAAAGAGGGGAATTAAAATGCTTCGTTTACAGGACTAACGCATTTTCTCCAAAATTATATTCCAGAATCTATTCAAAAAAAAAATAGAAATATGTTTCGGGAAGGGTAAACTTGGGGTCGTTGGGTTCGCCTACTTCATCCCTATCGAATGGGACCGATTTCGGGATTTTTCCACGGGAATTAGGGGAGTTATTCCTAAAAACCATTTTCCCGACCCAACGTTACGAGTGCGAGTAAGATAGACTCACTGCGCGTCACGGCAAGTAAAAGGCGTGGGGCTTTTCGGGTTTTCGCGTACAACCAAACGAATGATAACGACGCGGCAATTTATTTTAAGGGAATGCATTAATCAATTAATTAATTAATTAATTGTTTCGGGGATGAGTCGAACGTTACGGCTACGATCGAAACGGATAACGGGAGTCAAACGGGGTTTTGAGGAAACGACACTTCATCTCACCTGATTCGTTGATGTCTTCTCCTGGACCTTCCTCATCCTCTCGACAAAGAGGCCTCTCCACATCCTGTAGGTGGTCCGCTCTCGTTGACTCGGGTGGAACTGCGGGGCTCGCACGTGTAGTCTCGATGCTGGCTCGTACTCGACTGACTCTTCAGACGCGATCAGTCGTCCGGGGGGGGGGGGTACTCCCACTACTACTCGAGCCGACTCATGCCCCTCGATGCCGTCAGGGCGCATGACAGTCGCGCTCGCCTCGGGACTCTTCTCACGCGGGAATTTTCAAACTAACTCAACGTCAAACTTTTAGACAACGGGCTTTTCTCTGAGTTGTCCAATTAATTTACGACCGGGCTACTTTTCGGAGCGCTTCTCCGGGGATTTCCTAAATAAACTAAATCAAATAAAATAATTCTGGACACGGATCTTGTCCGCTGATGCCCCTTAACCAACCGGGAATCACTTCCAAAATTAACTCCCCAATTTTCCTATCACTAATTAAACTAACCGGGATTCACCTCCCAAAATTACACAAATGAGGCACAGATCTTGTCTGCGGATACCTCCTAAAACTAAACGGGCCTTTATTCCGATGAAAACACGATTGGAGTACTCTGAGGCACGGATCTTGTCCGCTGTTGCCTCCCAATCCTCACTCAAAATTTTATACCAACAAAATCAATTAACATACATTAAGTCCCCTTATTGGGAGCGCCAGTTACACTGGACTTTTCGCGCTTATTCCGATCCCTAACCTCGCTTCCGCTTTAAACGGTCGCGTTTCGGGGTTGATACGGGTTTGTTACGGGGTTATGTCACGGGGTTGGATGGGACTTTTCGGGGGTATTTGCCTTTATTACGTGCGCGATGGTTATTGCACTTACCTGTGCTCAGCCGATGGTCTGCTGGACAACGAGAACCTTCGGGGCTCGTTACATTCTACGTGAATAATTGATGAAAAAATCTAAAGCTGGGCGCGAATGTAGTTACTGATATGATGTACAGAAGGGAGCATTGAAACGAATTTTACACAATTTTTTCCTTACTTTTAGACTTGGAGTATCCTTTTTTTCCTTTGATTTCGTGCTATTCGTTTTCAATTAGGAATATGCAATCACTGACGTTATCTATATGAGCTTTGGAGGGAATTTTGGGCACAATCAACACAGTGCCATCTACCAGGCATGATGCCTTGAGTATTTTCACGAAACTGAAAGTTGTAAATAACTGTGCAGAACGAGGATTCAAATTAATGGAAGATTACAATGTAAAATTGACTAGAAATGAAGATCAGCAACAATTTTTTCTGCGAATCGTTAATGACCATAGAAAAAAAATCCCTACTGCTTCAAAACAGCTAAACCTTTCATCATGAATACACTAGCAAATTCATTTATACCGATTCTTTGAGCTTTTTTTGGGTATAATTTCGGAATAGTAGACATTGGGTCAATCATACTCAAATAATACTAATATTGTCAGTATATTCGTGAAATTTTTATACCCAAATCATTCTGACGAAACACCATTGTTTTCCTTTCTTCACTACTAGAATCAAAATATCGTTAATTTTCAAACAGAGAATTGTGGAATTCTTCGATTGAAAACAATGTGTGATGAAAAAAAATATGAATTGATCCACTCAATTAATCTGTATGAATATCGTCGCCATAGAAACCAAGAGGTGCAAGTCCTATACCTATACGTAGGATTTACTCCCCTTTGTTCCAAAGGCGACGATATACTTCATGGTCAATTTTTCTAATATCTGAGCCTTCTGAGTGGTGATAAAATTGTAACGATTGAAATTTGATTATAATATATCTAAATACTCGGTAGGTCAGCTGCAGAGTCGAAGATGTTAGACCCGTTTAGTCATAAGGAAATTGAGTAGGTTCGATCTATAGAGATCTCCTCTACAGTGGATAAAATACTTTAACTCGGAGAATTAATGAAAATGAATTATTATCTTTATTATCAAAATGTTTCCATTTTGAGTAAAGTAATTACAAGTTTAATAAATACGAAATTATTGATTAACGTGAAATGATTTTGAAGAACTGACTCCCCGAATATCGGTGAGTCTGATATTTATATTAAATTATTGGTGTCACATTATTACACGATTGAGTGTGTAAAAATGCTGAGTTTCCATAATATGTTAAGTAAGTGCAACTTCTTCACAGATTATGCAAACGATTACAATTGAGAAATATTCAACGAGGTTAAATATTTCTCCTTTTGATGAATAATATTCTGGGACACAACAAAGACTACAAATCTGAAAGTCGTGGGTTCGATCCCCGCAGATTGCTTAATTTTTTTTTTGTTATTTCCTTCTATAAATGTTACTTCATATTCGTTCAACGTTCCATGTAGTACAGAAGTACCAATTTAACTGAGATTTGATTAGAAAAAAGACGGTATAAATTGGGTAGTGAAGATTCACAAATATACCTAACAGAACGGTATTTTTTGGGTATAATTTGGGTATTTTTTGGGTCGAAACGAATTCGCTAGGGTAGATAAAATTATCTATTGAAGAATATATGTTCGTTAATGAATATTATAAATGTATTCTAATAAATCTACTTCAATAACATATGCAATATGCGAGTGAGTCCCTATTTATTATATAACATTCAAAAATTAACAGCACTAACGAAGACTCCGATAATTTGAAATTAAAAAAGAACGGTTAAATAAGCTTCACAGTCTCTGGAATTCAATATGAAACTCATCTGAATAGCATCAACGATCACATCTTCCTTATTGTAAACGAATAGCACAAAATTAAAGAAAAAAAAAGGATACTCCAAGTCTAAAAGTAAGAAAAAAATTGTGTAAATTTTTTTCAATTCTCCTTTCTCTACATCATATCAGTAACTACATTCGTGCCAAATTTCGTATTTTTTTATCAATTACCAGAGTTATAAAAATTCAAAGTTGAATTTGCAAAAATACTTGTGTTTTTCCATTTGAAACTTCTTTTGCTTTGGGGGCCAGGTTAATATTAATATTAAGAGCTGAAAATTTACAGACTTTTTTTTCAATTATTTGGAAGCGTTTTGGAGGGGGGATCGATAAAAATTAAAATATAGCCTTTTTAAGGACCACCCTAGTATATGGGGCATTCCACGCCAAATCAGACGGTTTTGGAACTTATATTTTTTGATTCATCTGAAAAAATTCTATCTTTTTGTACATGTCAAAGAGTACTTTAGTGAATTTTTTCAAATTTTTTCAGCTAGCCGTTCTCGAAATATTGATTTTCATTGATTTTGACTAAAAACATTCATATAACCGTAAAAAATTGACGGATTTCAACTTTTTTTTTTTTCAAATGTCGGTTTTTTTTGGTTCTTTCGATCAGAAATATGTTGGGAATTATTTGACGTATTTTTCAATACAATAATCAACTTGTTGTCTCAAAATATTTAAAAAAAAATGTTTGTGTCAATCGATTTTGTTGAAAATTTTTTTTGTTCAAGTTCTTCTAATTCTACAACTTTTGCGCGAGTGGCATCGTGGGATTATGATTCTTTCTATTTTTTTCGAATTTCAAAGAATAAAAAACTGAAAAAACAACCAGAATAAGTCAAAAATAGCGTATATTTCATCAGTATTCTTCATTCTCAATCTTTCCCTGAGTGAAGAATCATGACGTGATTATTTTGGTAATGGGGTAGTTTCACTCTGCCAAACCAAATTAAATTTCCTCAGATTTTTTTGAGTTTTTTTGTTTTAATGTGTTGTATCATGATTGACCAAAGGTCAGTCACAAGATTACAAGGCTGAGAGACATAATCCTATAAATTTTCCCAAAAACATGTAACTTTTGTTGGAAGTTGGTAACCAATAGAATGAAAAAAAAAAACAACCATTGAATATAATTGAAATTATCACCACGTTTTGCGTAACCCAAGGCCACGACGGGGACGTAGTGGTGCACAGGCCTCAAATAACCTAACACGACCTACCCTATGCGACACTCGGGATTTTGATGAAGAAATTTATTGACTCAAACACCGCTCACCTTCATTGAGCATTAAAAATTTTAATTTTTTAACTTAATAAGAAAAGAAGTACATAGAGCATTAAAATGCGTATCTATTCCTTTAGTCAATAACTTGTACACATCGCGTGGAACAATATCAATCAAAAAATATCATAAAATTGAAACGAGAAGAAAAAAAAACCAAAGCGAAAAAACTCATTAAATTTAATACGGATTAAATGAAAACTCGAAATACTCATCTGAAAACTGGATTTTCTAAGGAAAAACACCCGCAGTGGTGGCAACTAACTTTTAATACAAAACACACAGTTTTGATGTTTCACTGCAGACGACCAAAATCAAACTGGCCTAGAAAAGGCTCATGTGGTTGAATTACCAAATTTACCGTTTTCTTAAGGCCATTGGTCTCTGTTTATCATTGTGTTTTCACACCAACTGTCTTTGTCAGGAAGATATCGATTATTTCATTATCTCTTCACCTCTCATCAAGTTCCCTCTCTCCTTACTCAATCAAAACAATGATCCTCTACTCTATTTAAATTAAATTATTATTCCTCTTATATTTCAGAAATAAAAACTTGAAAATGCTGAAATTTATCCATTGATTTGTTGAAAACAATGAAATTACTTCGAGCTATTTAACTCGAAGCAAAATATTCAAAAAACATATTTTCACCTTAATAAAATTGAATTTTGAAATTATTATAATCAATGCGACAGTTGAAACTAGCTATGGCTAAAAAATGATCAAAAAATTTGGACTCTAAATGTTCAAAATAAATACTTTTAGTTGGCTGAGCTCTACTCCCCCTTTACCATTATTTTTTCGTTACGGAATAATTTTGACAGAATATCTTTCATTACACATTATGGAGTACCTATAGGGTAGACCGGGGCAGAGTGGACTCCCTCGGGGAAAGAGAGGGTTTCCAGCACCTACAATTCAGTTATATCTCCATAAAACCACGCCAATCAGGTTGGGCCTAATGATTCAAAGTGAATACCCAATGAAAATCTCGATTTCATTAACAGGTGAAAAAAAAATTGTACTGCATCAATTACCAATTCTGTTAAGTATTTGAGATGTTTTCATGGAGGTAGGCTTTTTGCATCGCAGTTTGGTGCAAAGTGGCCGATACAACATGAATTAAAATTTAATGAAAAGTTCACTTTATTTTTGTGTTAATAATCAACCGTTCCACTAAGTTTTTAGGACATTTCCACGAGGAAAGTTGCATTCAGGGTAGAGAGAAGTACTTTCCAGTAAGATTCAGTTTCTTTCTCCAGATCTTCTATACTCCTACATAACCTATCAGTACTGAATATTGGCATTGAATTATCATTCAATTTTTAAATCGAGTGTCAAATCGTTCGAGCGTCAAACGTCGTCTGTGTTGATATTCTCGTACATTCCAAATGAGGAACCGTGTAGGGCTAACCAGTATAGACAACGTGGCGAATAATTAGCCCAATATCAGTGAACAATATTGCCATCCAATATAATGTTACTGTTGAACCAATATTGAGGCAGCTATTGAGCTGATATTGACCCAATTTTACATGCCAATATTGTGCCCACGTTGTCATTGAGCCCTTTCTGTTCCAATGTTGCAGTCATCATCTGAAAGCTCGGCACCAAAAGTGATTCACTATTCGCTGCTTTCTCTTCTCCTCCTCCTGGCGTATAGTTATCGATCTAAGAACCATGGCCAATAATTGGCCTAATCTCAAATACTCAACAGAATTGGTAATTATCACAGTACAAATTTTTTTTTAGCTGTTAATGAAATCGAGATTTTCATTGGGTATTCACTTAGAATCATTAGGCCCAACCTTATTGGCGTGGTTTTATGAAGATATAACTGAATTGTAGGTGCTGAAAACCCTCTTTTCCCCTGAGGGACTCCACTCTGCCCCAGTCTACCCTATATTTACTCCATAATGTCCAATGAAAGATATTCTGTCAAAATTATTCCGTAGCGAAAAAATGATCATGTCATGGTGCTTCACTCAGGAAAAAATTGAGAATGAAGAATACTGATGAAATATACGCTATTTTTGACTTATTCTGGTTGTTTTTTCATTTTTTTATTTTTTCAATTTCGAAAAAAAATAGAAAGAATCATAATCCCACGATGCCACTCGCACAAGAGTTGTAGAATTAGAAGAACTTTAACATAAAAAATTTTCAACAAAATCGATTGACACAAACATTTTTTTTTTTAATATTTTGAGACAAAAAGTGGATTATTGTATTGAAAAATACGTCAAATAATTCTCAACATATTTTTGATCAAGGGAACCAAAAAAACCGACATTTGAAGAAAAAAAAGTTGAAATCCGTCAATTTTTGACGGTTATATGAATATTTTTAGTCAAAATCAATAAAAATCAACATTTCGAGAACGGCTAGCTGAAAAAATTTGGAAAAATTCACTAAAGTACTTTTTGACATGTACAAAAAGATAGAATTTTTTCAGATGAATCAAAAAAATAAGTTCCAAAACCGTCTGATTTGGCGTGGAATGCCCCATATATACTGTGACGTAATTCCTGAGCCTAACGGTAAGCTCAACAATTAAGCACGCTTGAAAAGCACCCAATAGCCAAAAACAAAATTTCAAAACAAATCCAAAATCCAAATGGGCGCCAGGATGTATCTCAACATCCGATCAATCTTATATTGATCTAAACAACAATAAACCAAAAATCAAAAAATAATCATTTAAACCAAAAACTCAAATACTCCCTTATTCAGCACGAACTAGTTCAGCCTCCTCTCAAGGTCGCTGTTATGGGTTTAAATAAGGAGCATAAAATAATTTCAAACAAATAATTTCGGGGATAAAATAAAATTTTTATATAAAAAAAATAATTATTGAATTTATAAATTATTTAACCCCTGCATTGAATCGGCGAGTGCGCAGCACAATAAAAAAATTTTAATTTTCACAACATAAAACATAACTTCCGACAACTCATAATAAATAAACAATTAATTACAAACAGATTCTTTAAAACTAAATTTAAAAAAAAAAATAATAATTTCGATCGAAAATAAAATTTAATTGATTATTGAATTAATTGATTTATTAATTAACCGTCGAAATCAAAATTTAAATCAATCATATCAATTAAACTAATTCAAAAATTCCATGGTGCTGCCACCTACAGTTATCTTTCGCAACGAAACGAAAGTAACTAAAACTTCCCTAGCGAAATTCCCTAAGTGTCATGGCCGACTAAACGATATGCCAACAAATGAAATTAATCAAATTAATTTCATAAAAAAAATTGTTATGTCTGATTGACAATAACTGTTGATAAGATTTTTTATTTTATTGAGATTTAAAGAAGTTTTTCTATGAATTCCCAATCAAACAAGAATCCGATCAACTGAATTTTTCCCTGTTTTAGCCCTAGCCTTTCGGCCAATAGACTGGGATTAGGGAGTCGAAAGAAAAACACGGTTATTTTTAATAAACAACAATTTGATTTATATTTTAACTATTTACGCGATTTTACAAAAACATAAAACCCTTTTGTCGATTTATTGCTTTTAGTTATTCCGATTCAAACTTGATTAAAAATTTCCTTGTAATTTAATTTAAACTTTTCTTTATACGAACTCACTTGATTTGAACTTGAAAAATATTTGTAATTATTTATTCGCTAACTAACTGTTCAGAATGGTTTTCCAATTTTGTTATTTCACTTAGTAATAATTTTCTTCTTTTTTCTTTTTCTCATTTTTGTAGACGTAATTGGTTAACACTTGTAAATTAATTGAACTTGACGGTTTCAGAGCTTAAACTAGACTAACTAAAAATTAAACAGTTCTGTAGTTCTCTGAATAATTTTTAAGGCGTTTCCTTATTTTTTTAAGGGAGAGGAGTCTAAGACCAATGACGTAACATTTGGGTCTTAGATTTTCCTCTTAAAAGTTTTCTGGACCAATGCTTCAGGGTCACTCCATCCCCTCCACATGGTTTCGTCTTAATTTCCTATATGTAGGTGAACTTATGTCTTGCTTTGGGGAGGCCCGTTCTCCCCTCCACAATATACAGTTTTCTAACTTTCTCGAGTCAAAAAAAAAACATCTGTTTCAAATGTATTCCGTTAAATTTTTGTAGTCTCCAAAATTCTGAACACTTGTAGAAACGTCTAGACACTATGTTCAAAATAAAGTATTCAACGGACCCTCTGGACCAGATGAGAGGGTCGTAAAAACAGAGAGAGACAGCGAGAGTGGGCCCGACGCCACTACGTCGCCTGTCACTTGAGAACCCATGTATGGTTTTCCTTTTACTCGAATTTTCTCTTCGTTAATTTTTTTTGTTACGCGTTTTGAAACTTGAATCTCTTTCCAAAAATGAGAATTTTTTAAGTGAGACACTTGAGTATACGGCACAGTGTCTCCAAAATTTATTGCTAGCCCACAGAAAACGTGGGAAAGCAACAAAAAATACTTCCTAAAAACCTATTCATTTGTTCAATAATTTTAATATTTTTTACCTATTTATTTACGTAAAATGAACGACTGACGGACGTCACAAAATTAATTCACAAAATATTTTTTTTTAGAAAAAAAAAATGACAAATAAAAAAAATACAAAATCAATAACATTCTACAAAGTTGCGAGACTATAAAATTCTCCGACAAATTACAATTAATTATCTTTAGCCACGACGCCAAAATGTCCGTTAATTAATTTTTAATTGGCGACAATAAATTTTCCCAAATAAATTAAATTCACAAAAAAATATATAATTCGAGAAACTATAACGAGAGTTCAAACTATAAAAAAATAAAAATGTTTCCCCAATTATCAAATAATTTCGCCAATAAACGGTAATCGATTTCACGGCGTCACCACTAAGTAGCGTCATTACGCTAAAAAAAATGAAATTCTCGACTCGCGAAATTCAATTACCGTACAAAAATTAATTAACTAAAATTTGCTCACCAGATTATTTCACAATTTAATTTCCATGAACAATATTTTATTAATCCAATTATACGACGATTAATCTAATTAATTCCAATGAATTAATTAATCTCAAAACCTTACAGAACTGGCGGTTAACAAAAGTGTGTAAAATGACACGACAAAACATGTGTGTCCAACACGGCACACCAAACGAGAATCAGCCGACAGCAAGCGCTGTGCACCGGCTAAGGCGTCTTTTCCGGGAAGGACGTTTCTCATTGGTCAATCCCAAAATACGTCATTTAATACAGCTTAACCTGACGTGAAGTATTTTCCTTTTTCAATGACGATAAATTCCAACGAAGATAATTGAGAAACTCCAAGTCGATGACATGAGAGTTGAAACAAATTAATTTGTCCAAGGATGCAACGAAAAGTTCATTAAAACGTCTCAATTAATCCTTCCGATGACTTTCGTCATTGGCACCAAAACTTTTCTCCAATTAACCAACTCCATAGGTAATGTCGATTTCCTCATCATCGTCCATCTGGTGTCTCCCTCTTCCATTCGTGAGACATCAACTCAATTGACGATAATCCAATGAGCGTTAACATACAAAATTAACCAATCGGCATTAGTTTTACATAATTTTTACTATGATTGAACTCTCGTAATTCGTTTATTTTGATTCTCGGCTGGTGGTGCCAAAACTATCGAAATTCAAAATTAATTACGCGCCCAGACGATGAAAAGTAACGTCGATCGAAATATCACGTTACAATACAAGTGTAGATAGCACAGAAAATTGCAACGGAGATGATGAAATAAATTTGGATTTAGTCCCAGAATATTTAAATTCTTTGAATCCCAGTGGTTTACCTCCACATGAATTAAAATTAAGGAGATTTTCAATTGAAATGTTGATCAGAAATCTCAATATCAGTGAAGGTTTATGCAATGGAACTCGATTACTTGTTTTAGACCTAGATAATAACTTATTAAGTTGTCAAATTTCAACTGGAGATAAGAGCGGGGAAATTGTATTTCTTCATCGTATAACTCTCATTTGTGAAAATGTTTATCCATTCTCATTTTCTAGAAGACAATTTCCCATCAAATTAGCGTTTGCAATAACAATCAATAAATCACAAGGACAGACATTTGAAAGGATTGGTATTGATTTACGAAGAGATGTTTTCAACCATGGTCAATTATATGTGGCTTTATCAAGAGTTCGTTCATGGAAATTCTTAAGAATATATATATTGGCAGTCAACGTCAAAGTACAAAAGTCAAAAATTATGTTTATAGAGAATTATTACGTAAAGATGAATAAATCAATCCTAAATAAAAAATCGAACTGTCAATTGAATGAATACAAAATTGAAAAAAGTAATAATGAGTTCATAATTGGAAGTGGAACTCCGTGAAAAGATTTCGATAATCGACCAGGAGAGGCATTGAATTATGAGCTTAAATTAAATGTGGAATAAAGAAGTCATTCAAAGAATCTCATACATACCTCATACTTCTAATAACAAAATACGAATCAGAATCTAACTAGGGGTGCGTAGTTGCTCGCTCGCTACGCTCGCTCGCGAATGGGGGAGTACTTTACTGCTGATGAGAAGGAATTAGTAAGAATGTATTGTGATGAGTGTGACTCTTTGAGCCGCACTAAGAACTTCCCGATAATTTCTCTCCTTTACTATTAGGAAAAATGTTGAATGAAAAGAATGATAAATAACAACAGACATAGTAGTAAAAACTATCAAAAAAAGTTGGGGAGATCGCAATATATGAGATTAATAAAAAAATCGATTTTTCCTCCTCGGGGTCAGTACATAGACTTCGCTTATTGAGAAGTTAAAAAAAATTTAATAATGTTTTTCTTAAAAAACTAAGAAATTACCGGATCGATTTCGATCAAAATCTAATGGCCGCGAATCTATGTCAAGATGCTTCGATCACGACATCGATCACCTCGATCACACTATTAATTTATGAGAAAATGTGAACGAAACATTTGGTTACAGACATACACACACACACACACACACACATACAGACATGGTCGTGAAAACTATCAAAAAATGTTGGGCAGGTGTCAAAACATGAAGATCGATCGAAAAGTCGATTTTTCATTTTCGGGGCCAATACATAAACTTCCCTTATCGGGAAGTTAATAAAGGATCACATATTCTTTGTATCTATGTATTTCATATAGATATTCGGAATTATGAATGTTATCTATTGAAAAAGTGTAATTGAAAAATTAATTTCAAATTTATAGAATATTTTATTCTGGAGACTTTTGCATTTCGGGAAACAGCAATAAAGAACATGCCACAAATTATTTTCGAATTCTCTGATGGAGAGACTCCATGTGATATTTCACAATCATAATGTCCACATTCGTGAGTGAATGTTCTCTGAAAATATTGATATATATTGCAAAGTATACGAATATATATACAGGGTGTATTGTAACTATCTGGACAAACCTATATAGCCTTGTAGGGGGTGACGAGACGATCAGAAATGCTCCAGTGAAAAATGTTGTACGACCAAAATTTGCCGAGTTATAAGGCTTACAAGCTGCCCAATCGGAGCGCAGCTTTAGACGGTCGTGACGCTGGCATCCAGATACACCGGAAAGTCAGCTACGTTCAAGGCCCCAGAGGTTCTCATCGATCTTATGCTTTTTCTCGGCTCTTGAATACATAAATAATCAAAAATACGAAAAGACGAGATGAAAAAAATAACAAAAAAATAGAAAATCCAAAGAAAAAGAGATCAAACAGACAAAAACAAAGGAAAATACAAAAAAAAAAGAGATAAAAAATACCAAAAAGATGAGATGAAAAATACAAAAAAAATGAAAAATACAGAAAAAAGATATAAAAAAGACGACAAAAAGAGATGAAAAATGAAATGAAGAGGGTGAAAAGTACACAAAAAAAAGTGAAATTCGATATTTTTCAATTCTCTTTTTTGTCTTTTTCATCTTTTTTTCTGTCTGTTTTAACTCTTTTCTTCGTATTTTTCATCTCTTCTTTTTGTCTTTTTCATCTCTTTTTTTCGTCTCTTTTATATCTTTTTCTCGGCTTTCTCATCTCTTTTTTCGTCTTTTTTATATCTTTTTTTCGTCTTCTTTATATCTTTTTCTCGTTTTTCTCATCTGTTTTTTCGTCTTTTTTATATCTTTTTTCGTCTCTTTTATATCTTTTTTTCGTCTTTTTCATTTTTTTAGCCTTTTTCATCTCTTTTTCTTGTATTTTTCATCTCTTCTTTTTGGTATTTTTTATATCTTTTTTTTTGTATTTTTCTTTGTTTTTGTCTTTTTGATGTGATTTTTTGGATTTTCCATTTTTTTGTTATTTTTTCCATCTCTTGTTTTCTAATTTTTTGATCTCTTTTTTTTTTGTTCTTTTTTTTAATCTTGTCTTTTCGGATTTTCGATTATTTATGTATTCGAAGGCCGAGAAAAACCATAAGATCGATGAGAACCTTTGGGGCCTTGAACGTGGCTGACTTTCCGGCGTATCTGGATGCCAGTGTCGCGACCGTCTAAAGCTGCGCTCCGATTGGGCAACTTGTAAGCCTTATAACTCGGCCAATTTTGGTCGTACAACATTTTTCACTGGACCATTTCTGATCGTCTCGTCACCCACTACAAGGCTATATAGGTTTGTCCATATAGTAACAATACACCCTGTATAAACAATATATATATTGTTTTATTTGTTTATAGATTTTCTGGTTATGTCTACATTAAGCTTGGTGAAGTGACTATTGATAATCGTCAAGGTTTCAACATAATTTTTCGTACTTCATTACATCAATTTCATAGTTTTATTACATTTGATTTCTGGTCTGCACCCCTTAATACGGTACATGAAATTATATATCATTAAATCATGAATGAATAAGTTTTAAAAAATTATAAAAATTATAATTTATTTCTAGCACATTCATGTTATTGATACTGTTCCATGTACAATTCATCATACTGAGTATCCTCAAATACTTTCTGATCCAAATTTACATGTCTTTGAGTGGCAAGTGAATATGAATCATATAATTTTTTTTCATCGAATATTCCGTAATCCTTCAAATGATATTTGCAATTTTCGATCTGTTATTGGAAATGAAGATGGAGAGATTATTCCCCGACCTTTAATTTACATTATGGTGAGTTTATATTTTGTGCATTAGATTCTTCAATAAAATTTTCCATTTGTAGTAGTGCTATTAGTTTGCATTTGAGAAAAAAATTCTGAAGTTTTTGATAATTTAATTTGATGATTACGGCACGTTGTTGAGGAATCTTAGACTCGACTCCTGGTTAGAACTTAAGGATTTTTTCATTTAGGATTTACCGTCAGCTTGAATGATAAATTTCAAGCTACTAATAAGAATGGTTCTTTTTTTTTTGCTGTATAACTTATGTAGTATTAAGTAGTTAATATGAATAGGAATTCATTTTGAAATTAAATCATCTAATATTTTTCTGTGGTATGATTCCCATGAGTATTTATATCATTTTCATTTACTTACAGTAACTGTTGTTCTAACGCAATTGGCCAAATTGTTACCCTTGCATTATTGTTGCCCTTATAATTGGTAATTGAGCTTATAAAATGGATAATTCTCCAAAAAAAGGTGAATTATTAAAACCCAATTTTATATGAATTCAATCAATTTCCATAAGACTGTATTCATCTTAAATAATTTTCTTATGCTCAACAGTAATAATTGAAGACTCGAAACAAATACCAAATATATATTCTGAAAACCGGACGTAAATGACGGAAAATCCACCCAATGTTCTCATTCTCCCTACGTAATAGAATATAAAAAAATATCCATATATGATTACAAAAGATAATTATATACATTTATTTAAACTTTTCATAATATATTATAGTGAAATGAATACCTCCATGAATGAAATCAATAATTCTATAAAAAAAGATGAATGATTAAAAATGCCAATAAATGATGATTCAGAAGAACGGCCATATACAGCTTCTGAAGATATAATACGAATCAAGGAAAAAGACACATCTGTGTAATAATATCTATTAAGAAATTTCTAATATGATTCAAAATTACTAAATGTATACTAACTTATATTCATTTTTTCTAAAAATTCATCATGAGTGAAATTATTAGATATGTGGAACAAATTGATCGTCCGAAATTCACCAGAAATAACAAATATATCATCAATTTTTCATTAACAAATGATGAAGATCGTTCAATTAAAGTAGTTGCATGGAATGAAGAAGCCCATAGAATCAAAAATGATATACAACATTTAGCAGTAAGTATTGATAGTATGAAGTGCACATGAAACAGAACATTTAATGTTTCAAAATCGATAAACAAATATTTTCATATTTATACTAGATTATTCATATTAGTGGAGCATCAGCATCAAAAACTGAGGAGGCATTTAATTTGGGTAATGTGCCTGTGCAATTAACCATAAATTCTAATACTGAAGTTGAATTTCTCGGAGAACATATCTTGAAACCTAAAAATATCGATGTATTCACATTATCCAATATCACTACATTTCCAACTCGAATAGTATGTGAGTAATCAAATACTCACATTTGATATGATCCCCTCATATTAATATCATTATTATTAATTAATATTATTATTAATCAAACTCAATTTAATTGGTTATGTTAAAACGAAATTTGGAATTATTGAACATCATGCTGACTCATCAAATAATTCCTGTACAGGATCAATTGCATTTACTAGAAAAAAAATAAATGTTAAAATGACAAAATTCCCAGACAATTATAAATGTCCATTCAATAAAGGAGATCATGTTAAATTATTAGAAAGATTCAAACCAGACAGTGAATTCATTAATCCTTGAAAAAAATGAAAAAATAATATATATGAATATATATTAATTTATATATTATTTTATTGTAGATAGTCCTTCATATTTTTTGGTTGCAAATACATCTGATATTGTTAAAATGAGTGATGAAAAAATATCACAAAGAGAACTAGTATTGGCGAACAATGAGATAAGTATAGCATCAACATCATCAGCCATGACAACAGTCATAACGAAACTGATATCACATAAAAAAAATCACCATCATGCGTCAATATAAACAGTCATGAAGAATCTAATACGAAGAAACAAATACGTCGTAAATGTAATTCACAACGTAATTCGAAACGTAATACAAAACGTTCCAAATATGATGGAAACTCAAATTCATGTGATGAAACTGAAATCAACGATGATGATAATGATTCAAATTCAAGCCAATAAAAGTAAGAAATGATTTGAAAATCTGATATTATTAATGGATATCATTTATTACTAATGAATGATTAATAATTTTTTCAGATTGTTGGTTTTTCAGAATGGATAGAAATAAAAAAAAAAAAAAATTTTGATAGAAAAGATTCAATCATTTCAGTGAGTCGATATCAATATTTACTATACAGACCCAATCAAATGAAATTATCAAGATTGAACTGCAGAGAGATTCCGCAAAATGGAGTTCCTCAGCAAATTTGAATTTTCAATACCCAAATTCATTATATTCATTATATGATATGAATTACATATGACTTTTCGCTAATGATTGTTCCTAATTTTCTATAGGAATATGAAAGCAATCTATTTAACGATAATTCAACCTCTACAAATTGGAATATTCCATGATGAACCAATTCTATGATTCGAATTCAAGCCCATAAAAGTAAGAATTTGAAAATCTAATATTTTATTATTAATCAATGATAAATAATTTTTTCAGATTGTTGGTTTTTCGGAATAGATCGAAATATCGAAAAAATTAAATTTTAATAGAAAACAGTCAGTCATTTCAGTCAGACATTATTAATATTTACCATATTTACCATCCAATCAAATGAGATTATTGAGATTGAACTTCAAAGAGATTTGGCAAAATGGAGTTCCTCAACAATTCAAATTTTTAGTACGTAATTAATTTACCTATTACTATCTATTCATTTTAAATGATATAAATTCCATACGATGAGTGCTATATGATAAATTTCCTCTAATTATTTTTTCTAATTTTCTGTAGGGATTGTGAAAACAATGGATTGAATAATAATTCGACCTCTACAAATGACCAATTTTATGATCTACGATATTTGATGGAAAATGATGAAAAAAAAAATTTCAAGCATGAACAGAAGATGAAATCAAGACATAATAATATTTAGATCCTATTCCTTTACATTTTTCCGTCTGGGTTTTTGAAAGGAATATGGGTTAAGAGCCCCAGATAGTGAAGATATATATGAGTTTCATAAGAATACTGACACATATCTTCATTGCTCTTGATAGGCTTAAAGAATATCATTCGTTTTTTTTTTTTAAAGTGATGTCATGAAAAATAAAAATAATCTATACACGGTCGGTAAAATCAAAACTCTGTAGAATATTATTTGATTTTTATGATTGTAATTTTCCTAATAAAAAAGAGAGAAAAATAAACATGTATGTGTATTTAGAGTGAAAAGCAAAACAGCACCAGTACGATATCACAGCCTTTCCATGCAGCCTTCCCGCAGCATTCCAAAATTGATAAATTCGCTTTGATGAAATCCTGAATGTAAATCATTTCTAACTAACCAATTTCACTACAATCATTCAATTCCAAATATTTAATTTTTATAATGAGATTATCAAGAAAATGAAGAATTGGCTGATCAGACCTACTAACTGCGAGACTAATGTAGGGCTTAGGCACATAGTTTGAGTAACTCATCAAAATTATTTCACAAGGAATTGATAGATTTTTGTAGTATTTTGCACAAGAACTATCAATACTCATAATGATTTTTTATGATTAGAATCTCAAGAAGATAATAAAGGTAAGATTTTACTAATTGGACTCAGGATCTCAAGAAGAGATGAAGCTAAGATTTCACTAATTGAAATCCACGCGGAAAATGATAGAATTCATGAGAATTTGTAACTCACTTGAATTTTCATTTTTGTAATTTTCTTAATGCAAAAAAATACATGACTTATTCCGCCCGCAAGACAAGAAATACGGGCGCGAAGCGCGCCGAAAAGCCTAGTCTGAGAGAAAAAAGAGGGTGCGTGGAATGCCGTGCGTAAAAAACACTGAAACTTCTTTTACACAATGCTAAAGTTCCTGCACTACGTATTGAAAATCAAATTTCAATAATTCATCCTCCCCAAATATTTGGATGGTGCACGAGACTTATGATACAATTGCTTTCCAATCACAACCCTATTATATCATTTTCAGAATACCGTTCAGTAGCCGAAGATTATACACTATAGGAATTTTTAGTGATATATTTGTATATAATTAGATATATATCCAGATCTCGACAAGTGCAAAAGAGGGTGCATAGAATCCATGCGCAACAGAAGTAAAATTTTTTGCTTATTAGGATAGATAGAGATGAGTTATTAGTATTTCCTCACAAGAGACAATAGTTGCGAGAATGGTGAGTGAACGCGGGTAGGAGTGTTGCGAGCAAAAGGTGTAATCCAAATATTTTTATTTAAAACGACAATCAATGGAAATTCATTGATCTATCATCAAATTAAATTGAACTTTCTGTTCGTCCTGAAATATTATAGTTAAGATAAAACTGATGTCCCTCGGGTCTGAGGGCAATTTACTAAAATTTCGAAATTGACTGAATTCCCAAAATTGACTGATTTCCCAAAATTGGCTGAATTCACAAGATTAACTGAATTGCCAGAATTAACTGAATTGCCAAAATTAACTGAATTTCCAAAATTAACTGAATTCCCAAAATTTACTAAATTGCCAAAATTAACTGAATTCTCAAAATTGACTAAATTGCCAAAATCAACTGAATTCCCAAAACTGACTCAATTGCCAAAATTAACTGAATTCCCAAAATTGACTAAATTGCCAAAATTAACTGAATTCCCAAAATTGACTAAATTGCCAAAATTAACTGAATTTCCAGAATTAACTGAATTTCCAAAATTGACTAAATTGCCAAAATTGACTAAATTGCCAAAATTAACTAAATTCTCAAAATTGACTAAATTGCCAAAATCAACTGAATTCCCAAAATTGACTAAATTGCCAAAATTAACTGAATTTCCAGAATCAGCTGAATTTCCAAAATTAACTGAATTTCCAGAATTGACTGAATTTCCAGAATGAACTGAATTTCCAGAATTAACTGAATTTCCAGACTTGGCTGAATTTACAGAATTAACTGAATTTCCAGAATTAACTGAATTCACAAAATGCGTTGCAGAGTTGAGGGATTTAATTTTTCTTCGAACATTAACTTGAGTTGTAATTTATTTTATAATACTGTTGAGAGCAACGTGTAATTGAAATGTTCTATTCCAAGACGATAATTGATGGAAATTCATTAATCTATCAATAAATTAAATTAAACCTTTTTTTGCTCGTTCTTAAAGGTTGTAGCAAAAATAAAACTAGAGCAGTTGTTATCAGAGGCTGACAACTGCCATCACTCTTCTATTTCGCGTACAAATTTGGGATCGCGCCGTTCGAGATTAAGCACTAAAGTGCAAGGAGATTACGCGCAAAATGGGAATCTTTGAATCGGGAGAGATCAACGAATAGCAGTTTGATTGGTTAATTCACCAGAATTATAATTTTTGATAATAATAGATTATTTATTCACTGATAAAAAGAGAGATGAAGACTCGCAGAGACACAATCAGGAGTGTGCAAATTAGGAAACTTGGTTAATTTGTATTAGTTAACCAATTAACCCCGTTAATTGATAATAAAATAAGAGAAAACTTACTTTGAGGTATCAGGTAAGTAGGAAAAAGGGAGAGCTTCTTCTTAGGGATAGGGCTCGGTCGCTTAGTGACAGTTGGCGGTGGGCTGGTAGCGCAGGTAGGCCGTGACGTCAGGGAATTCCTTCGATGAATGGAGACTGGTGGAACAATTGTCTACTGTAGCCGCTGCTGGTGTCAACCAATGAATCGTTGAGTACAGACTCCGGACTCTTTGTACCTGTTACCGCACAATTATCTCGCGACTCCGAAAATAATAGATCGTAGAAGAAAACTTGACTCTTTCCCTTGATGATTTGAGAAACTGTTAAAGTTGCTTCGCGGTTCAAAAACTGACTCGATCTGACGCGAAGTTATTTCCACTTGAAAATAATTAGAGTAAGGCAGCTTTAACTGGTTCGCGAGACTGATGAGTAGAGTTCCGTTGTTGGTTTTAGAATTCTGGATCGTTGACTGCCCCGAATTTTGGGTGGTCCTCCCTTTTTATTGACTCTGGATTGAGTCTCGGGAAGGGATGATTTTTCCGTTGGACTTCTCGCGTCTTCTCGCAGATGTTGTTGTCCTCTGTGGCAATAACTCCTGATTTTTCCCCGTATTTAAGCCCTACCTGTCAATTTTATTTTCCTTTAATTGTTTTCAGGGGGCCATCTTTGTTTCTAGTTTTTTGGTGGTGCACGTGGTATTGTTTTGTTTCTTCGTCGATTTTATGGCTTTTCGGCCAATCCTGCAGCTCGAAACACGTGGGTGACTCTCGGGCAGCAGTCGCATAGGCAACAGTTGTCACCAAGTTTTTCCATCCTTCTCTAGTCCCTTTCTGTTTCCTATGGGCCAGTCCTTGTCTGGCCCACGTAGTCACTTTCAACGGCCGCGTCAGCTGTCGAGTGATCCCCTGCATAGTCGAGAGAGTCCGAGAGAGAGAGAGAGAAAAAAGAAGAACCTGGAGGGTTACGGTGTCACCGCGTCTCTCACCCTTTGGCCCTCTCTCTCTTTCCCATTGGGCCCAACCATCTTCTCTCCCTGTCCTCTGGCCGTGGGGACATCTCCTGCATTCCTGTTGCAGTTATTACCTGCTTTCCCTTCTTTTCCTAGGTTTTCTAGAAGAATACTATTTTAACGAAGTAAAATAATATTCTTCCAAAAGTCGAAATAAAACTTCTCGCGTACGCAACAGGAGCTTGAATTAAAACAACCAAATGCACAGGTCTGCTAGCTCTACAATGAACATAGGTATTAAGCATTAAAAATTTGAATACCTGCCTATAGTATATGGGTCATTCCACCAACTAAAATCATTTTTACGGGGCGACCCTCCCGGATTGTGTTCAAAATTTTTTGAGCTATTCTCTACATCAGAATAATGACTCGGTGAAAAATTGCGCTTTTTCTATTGAGCAATTTCGTGATAATGATTTTTTGAATTTCCATGATTTTTTTACCTTAAATTTGTTGCTAATTTTTTTTAAAGTAGAAACATTATTCATAAATATATAAACTGTATAGTTTCTTTCGCAGAAAATTCTCAGCTTTTCAATGGAAATATCCATTTTTCATTTTGAGCTACGCAAAGCTCTCAAAAATGCAATCGGAGTGAAAAAAACGATTTTTCTGGCTTTGCGGCATGCGTTATTCCAAATTCGATATTTTTTTCTGAAAGCTGAGCATTTTTTACTCAAAATATGTCTTTTTCACCATGGGCATATTTTTGGTTTGACTGCAATCAAATAATGGAGTACTTGTAACAGATTCTACACTACTCAAAAACATTAAAGGAACGAAAAAGTTTTCCATTTTTTTCAGTAATTTTTGGAAGACTGTAACTTCATGAAAAATGATCGGATTGAGATAAAAAAGGGAGTGTTTTGAAGCTTGGAATGTCTAGTTTTTAAATCTTTCAAGGAAAAATTTTCTGGAGCACTCCCCATGATGCAAAGAGAGGAAAGGAAGCGGAGAAAAAGAAATGGAAAATTTTTTCATTTTTGAAAATGGTCTATGGGCTCAAAAAATTTTTTTCCAACTTGTCCAATGCGAGGATCATTCAGCCCGATTCTTCAGCTTCAATTTCTTTTTTTTTTTTTCGTACAATCATTTGTCTCTGAGATATCGACTGTTGAATGAAAATTCGTCTTTTTCTCTTCGATCATCGATATCTCGTGAACTACTGATCGTACAGCGAACGGATGGTGGGTTTCACAAACTTGAATAAATTCTCCAGAGGTGGTTTTTGAAATTAGATTTAAAAAAAATTAATTTTACACTTAATATCGGTTCGAAAAGTTACCAAAAAATAAGGTTTTTTCACTGTTCTCGTAAGTTTACCTAAACTTTGTCATTTTTTGGAGGACTGCTACTCTCCTTGAGCTCTTTTCCAGCTGAATGCATCCCCAAACACCCTGGAAAATTTCAAGTCAATCGGTTCAGCCATTTTTTTTACCCAACCGATCAAAGTTGTAGCAAAAATTAAAGGAACAGTATGCTTGTTCCTTCAACCCTAATTAATGAAGGTTTTCTTCGTAAGAATTTCCTCTTAAGGGCTCACCTAATGATAAGAAACGAAGAGGAAAACACATTGGAACATTGGATGTCGGACATTTTCTTTATTGAAAATAGAGTTGATAAAAACTGAAATTTGCAAGAATATGTGTATGCGTGTGGAACGAAATTCTCAAAAAAAAACCTTCATTAATCAGGATTGAAGGAACAAGCATATTGTTCGTTCAATTTTTGCTACAACTTTGATCGGTCGGGTAAAAAAAATGGCTGAACCGATTGACTTGAAATTTTCCAGGGTATTTGGGCATACATTCAGCTGAAAAAGAACGTGAGGACAGTAGGAGTCCTCCGAAAAATGACAAAGTTCAGGTAGACTTACGAGAACAGTGAAAAAACGTTATTTTTTGGTAACTCTTCAAACCGATATTAGGTGTAAAATTAATTTTTTAAAAATCAAATTTCAAAAACCACCTCTAGAGAATTTATTCAAGTTTGTGAAACCCACCATCCGTTTGCTGTACGATCAGTAGTTCACGAGATATCGATGATCGAAGAGAAAAAAACGAATTTCCATTCAATAGTCGATATCTCAGAGACAAATGATTGTACGAAAAAGAAAAAAAAAGAAATTGAAGCTGAAGAATTGGGCTGAATGATCCTCGCATTGGACAAGTTGGAAAAAAATTTTTTGAGCCCATAGACCGTTTTCAAAAATGGAAAAATTTTCCATTTTTTTTTCTTCACTTCTTTTCCTCTCTTCGCATCATAGGAAATGCTCCAGGAAATTTTTCCTTGAAATATTTAAAAACTAGACATTCCAAGCTTCAAAACACTCCCTTTTTTATCTCAATCCGATCATTTTTCATGAAGTTACAGTCTTCCAAAAATTACTGAAAAAAATGGAAAACTTTTTTGTTCCTTTAATGTTTTTGAGTAGTGTAGAATCTGTTACAAGTACTCCATTATTTGATTGCAGTCAAACAAAAAATATGCCCATCGTGAAAAAGGCATATTTTGACTAAAAAATGCTCAGCTTTCAGAAAAAAATATCGAATTGGGGATAACGCATGCCGCAAGGCCAGAAAAATCGTTTTTTTCACTCCGATTGCATTTTTGAGAGCTTTGCGTAGCTCAAAATGGAAAATGGATATTTCCATTGAAAAGCTGAGAATTTTCTGCGAAAGAAACTATACAGTTTATATTTTTATGAATAATGTTTCTACTTTAAAAAAAATTAGCAAAAAATTTAAGAAGAAAAAATCGTGGAAATTCAAAAAATCATTATCACGAAATTGCTGAATAGAAAAAGCGCAATTTTTCAGCGAGTCATTATTTTGATGTAGAGAATAGCTCAAAAAATTTTGAACACAATCCGGGAGGGTAGCCCCGTAAAAATGATTTTATTTGGTGGAATGACCCATATTGGTTTTTGTTCAGTAAGAAATTACATTTTCCCCACGTTTCTGGAGTATTCAGATGAATCGATTTCTTTTTCAATCATAGTTTTCTGTGACTATCTCGAAAACTGATCGAGATAGAGCGATTTCGCCTCTATTTTTTTGCAGCTTTCTCGCAATTCTCTACGAAAAAGGTCTAGTGCAAAATCGTCCTTCGTTGCTCAGATTCCGAGATATTCAAAGAAAATGGATGATTAAATGGAATAAATTTGTGTGAAAACTTGATATTCTTTTGTTTTCAGCATATTTCTTTTTAGCGATGATATTTCTCGGGAACTGACCGAGATAGCAAGTTTTTCTGGAAAACTTTTTTATGGAGGATTTCAAGAACTACGAAAAGGCTTCCCACAACAGATGCATTATCTCGCTTAGTTTCCGCGATATTCATCAGAATTCTACGACAAACTCGAGGTGCGTAGTTGCTCACTCGCGAATGGAGGGGTGCGTTACTGCTGATTAGAAGGAATTAGTAAGAATGTAGTATGATGAGTGTGACTCTTCCAACCACACTAAAAACTTCCCGATAATTTCTCTCATTCACTATTAGAAAAAATGATGAATGAAAAGAACGATAAATAAAAACAGACATACTTGTGGAAACGATCGAAGATTTTTGGGTAGATCTCAAAATATCGAAATCAATAAAAAAATCGATTTTTCCTTTCCGGAGTCAGTACATAGACTCCACTTATTGAGAAGTTCAGAAGAATTTAATCATATTTTTCTGAAAAAACTAAGAAGATACTGCATCGATTTCAACCAAAAACTAATCAGATCGAATCTATATCGAGATACTTCGATTGTAACACTGATCATCTGATTAATCGTGTTATTGATTAATGAGAAAACGTGAACGAAAGAATTGATCACATACATACACACACAGACACACACACACACAGACATGATCGTGGAATCTATCAAAAAATGCTAGGGGGGGGGGGGGCCTTAAAACATGGAGATCGGTCGAAAAATCAATTTTCCATTTTCGGGGCCATCACATAAACTTCCCTTATCGGGAAGTTGTAAATAGACTTATAGATAGTCTTCGGTTTAATGATTTTGTGAAAATATCTCGATATTTAATGGAGATACACCCTTCTGCAATTCTTGAAATTTTCTACATAAAAATCAGAGTAAAATAGCTGTATCTCTCTTAGTGTCCAAGGATTTTCAAAAAATTATTGTACACATGAAAATGTACAAAAAAAACAGGAGAAGGAGATTTTTTCGCAATCGTTTTTTTGGAAATATTCCGGAAAATAATCAAGATAGGGCCATTTTACCCTAAGCTATCTTGTAGAGAATTAAAGTTCTATGAATAAAAGTTTAGTCAAATCATTCGATCTTGCTTAGTTTCCGAGATATTTTCAAAAGAAGATTGGAAAAATACATCCGTGCTCTGCATATTATTGAATCTGCCGTCCCTCGTGCACAGGCGCCGCCCCATTCCTTTTCTGTTCTTGGTCCTCTCACCCTCTCCTATAACTGATATACTAGCGTTAAATTTAACATGTGGAAATTTAACACCAGCATTACACGTCTGACGTCGTATGAGAAGTTTCACTTCAAAAAAGAGAGAGAAAGGAAGGAGGAAAATTGTGAAAGAAATATTGGGCCGAGGAAAATTATTGTGAAATAAGAAAAAAAAATATTGAGAGATAAATTGTGGAAATAGAAAATAATTAAAAATATATAAACTATTGTGAGATTTTCAGTAAAAAAAAATAAAAATATAAATGATAAAATAAAAGGAAAAGAGGGTGCGTGGAACGTCACGCGTTAGAAGTGAAACTTGCGCGTCAGAATGCTAGAATTCATGTATGATGTTCGTGAAGACTCAAATCCTATTGATTAATCGTTCCTGACTACTTTGGAAATCATGCACGAGGCTTGTGATATAAGTTTTTTGTCATCAAAAGTCCATTATATTATTTTCAGAATATCATTCAGTCAGCCCGGAATATTTCATTATTAGGCTCGTAAAGTTCGTAGTCTAGTATAATCGCGAAGCAGCCAAATAATATAAATGAGATTGAAATGGAACTGTTCATCATACAAACGTTGAAACTGACATTTGTAGTTAGAAATTTGTCTAATTTAATATTCATCAATGAATTGAAGATATGGTCGATGAGTAGGAATTTTAATTCGAATATTCTGCTTCAGGGATGCTTGAACGGAGCAAAATATTATTTGGGAACAAAAAATTGAGTCTAAATTTTTCCTGTTGAATGAAAGACATTTTGAAGTACATTTTGAGGAACATCTTGGGAGCACCTGAAAATCTCTCTTGTTCGTTGGAAAACTCCAGTCTCGTATTTTGTTTCTTTGAAAATGAAATAATATCTTGCATTGTTTCATTGTTCTTGAAGCGGAATATCTCAATTGAAACGCTTAATTATCGGCTGTGTTTCCAACATTTTTCATTGATTGATGAAAATTGAATCATACAAATTTCAAACGTCGAACACTGATTTGGAGTTTCTATGATGAACTGTTTCATTCCACACTAATTTATATACTCGGCCAAGTTAGGAATTTCACTAAATTTTTTCAGATATGGACTGTCACGGCCGTAGTATAATATTTTATTTCAGAAAATACCAAGAATTCTGTCAGCAAAGTAATCGAAATCACGCGAAATGCAAAATGTATAAGTCTACCTATGCGTATTGGAAAAGTGAGACAGCGTAATTTCAGCTTCATTATTTTTTGGGGAGAATTTTTAAGAGCTACGAAAGGAATGTCCAGAAAATTTTCGCTGTTTCCTTCAGTTTCCAGAATGTTCTTAAAAGAAGATATAAAAAAAAATGCAATTTAAAAATAAATGGATGATATTTTTTCGATCATTCTTTCCCAAAGAATATCTCTGCAACGGAACGAGATAGCGCAAATTCTTTCAATTCTCCTCATGGAGGGCTTTTAAAGCTTGAAGGAAGGTCTCTATAAAAATTGTGCTATTTTCCATAGTTTCTGGGAAACACACAAAAAGTTACGCCAAACGAATTGGCGTTTTGTGAATGAGGCTATACTCAGGCACTGAATATCATTGGGAATAACGTGCTTATGTGCAGGCGCCGCCCCACGCACTCACTATTTCCGGTTCTCTCTCTCTCTCTCTCTGTGTTGACGTGTGGTTTGTGTGCTCCGCTTAATTCGGGCCATAAGTGTGTTATTTTTCATTTTTATATTCACCAGAGTGAAGTGATGGAGAGAGGAGTATCTAGTCAAGATTTCTACATATTAATTCAGCGATAAAACTCAGTTGTTTTTTGTTAATTGTGCCGAATTGTAATTATTATTTTTTTTCTTCTCAATAACGGTTTGCCACGTACTATAATAGACTAAGTAGAGTGTCATTACCTTCAATCAGTAATTTGACGTGGCTGTTACGTACTTTCCTCCAAGTGACATCTACTGATCCTTTTTCGGTGATTGATTTCTAATTTAAGTGACATCTACCGACTCTCACTTGACTTTCGATTCTTACCTATAATATACATATTTCGCCTCAGAATTTTCTTTTCTCAGTGAGTGCTATTTATGACGTTTTTGATGTGTTTTTGTTTACCTGCGATCAGCTGAAGGAACCTGTGTCGTGTATGTGTATGAAATAGCCTCGTACCTACTGGGTGACGTAAAGTTTCGCTGAACTTTCTTTCTTTTATTGACTTTAATTGTCCGCAATATTTGTCATCCGTTTTATTAAAACAAAAAACAAGGAAAAAAGGAAAATACATAAATAAATAAATAAACTGATAAAAACACCTCTGATTTAGTAAAATGGGGGAGACAACAACAAATGCTGACATTCTAGCGTTTCTGCAGGAGATGAAAGAAGACATCATTAATTTCAGTACTCACATGGATGCACATAATGAACGCCTGATCACTTTAGAAGAGAAGGACAAAAACAACTCCGAAAAGATCGAGACATTGACTACTGAGAATGTATTGTACAAATGCAATCTCAGAGAAGCTGAGATTCAAATCGAGAAGGTGAAACAACTACAACTCAATCATTGCGTCGAAATCAGTGGAATTCCTCTTCACCGTGATGAAAATACCCTAGAATTAATTCTGAAGCTATCCACCATCATCAACATGGATCTGCAAGTAACTGATATCAGCACTACTTACAGGCTTGGCAACCGGGTGAAGGAGCTAGAAAATGGTGAACGTATTCACCCGATGATCGTTGTTGACTTTGTACGTGAAGACACCAAATGTTTATTTCTGACAAAAATGAAAGCTCATGGAAAACCGATCACTACTATCGACCTCGAACTCACTGAAAATGCTGTTGAAACCATTTACGTCAATGCTCGGCTGACACCATACCAACGACGCATTTTCCTACTTGCTCGTAAAGAAAGGAAGGGTGGTCGACTGAAATACGTCTGGACGAAAAACGGTGTTGTTCATGGTCGGATCACCGATGGGTCACCTGTACTGGTGTTCTCTCACGTTGATGATGTTAAGGCTATTGGTGACGTAACGAGTATTGAGGGTGATCCTATCATCAACTCTGACGGTTCACGGGGTTCCTCGGATTCCCGGACAATAGACCGGAAGCTGTCTTTAACACGATCTGCCTCAAACTCAACTGGCAAGAGAAAAACCCGTGAGGAAATCACCGAAGTTGCGGAGGTTCCAGCAAAGCGCCAAACGAGAACCAACAAAAAAACTGGGACTTAACATATACAAATCTCCCAGATGAACACTACTGATAACAGCAACATTTCCTATAATTTTAAGAATTATAACAATAGTATCAATAGAGATGGAAATGAATGATTGAATGTATGAGTATATCTGGCTAGAAAGTAAAAACAAAAAAAAAAAAAAACATTGAAAAAAAATAAATAAATAAATAAATGAATCCCCAAATGAATAAATAAAATAACATAAAGGAATAAATAAATGACTGAATCAAACGAAAAGGAAAAAAGGAATAATAATAATAATGTATACGAGAAGAGGAAAAAAAAAAAAAAAAAAAAAATAACAATAAGTAAAAATACAAAACGAAAGATTTTAATTGGACTCAAATGAAATGAGGAATCACTCTTAGATTCTCTATGTTCCTACTTTGTTTTTTTCTTTTTTTCCTCGTTTCAGTGGAATAAATAAGAATAAATGTTCGATAAATACTCGTATTCCGATAAAAATTAATAATAATAACAATAAGAACACCAATAATTAAAGGAAAGAAAAAATGTAATCATGAAAATAATCTGTATAATGTAATTGTAATCATTGTATAATTTTTTGATTAGTCCTTAGGGGATTTGACATCTCAGGACTTATAATAAACGCATTCTCTCTCTCTCTCTCTCTCTCTCTCTCTCTCTCTCTCTCTCTCTCTCTCTCTCTCCTTTCCCTACAAGCTGGCGTTATGTAGCGCCTCTATTTTATCGACGCTATAGTCTATCGATTAACTTATTATTATTATAAAAGATCACAAGGGGATCATGCCCTTGTGCAACCAATCAGAATAATTCTTTATTCTGATTGGTTCCTAGTGTCGTCATTTCACGTGATTCATTTTCTATTGGTTCGGGAGCACGTTTCTCTCTCCCTATATAAACCCCCAGTTTCCAGGAAAACGACATTAGTTGAACAGCAACCCTTCTATTGTTAACAGTTCTTCTAAGAACTAGATAAAGGAAAACTATAATCTATTGGAGTCGAAGTGTCTAGTTATTTCAACCAACCAGAACACTTCATTGGTGACCAAGCCGACGTGATCACCCAACGTGGGACAGCGGAGAAGAGTAGGAGAGGACTCTTCACATCTCGCGCAACTGACAGCGCGCGCTACAGCTGATCACCCACGGACCGCGTGTATCAACACCGAGCCACCGAAGGCCAACGCGGGAAGCAAAACAATAGACTCTGTCCATTTAAATCGTTGGAAACAAACGATTTAAATTGAGAGAAAAATAATTTCAATTTCATTTTTCTTTCACACAAACACACGCACACCTGTGTGAATTAAAAGGGACAGACATTTATTGATTTTCTCGAAAGAGAAGAACAAAGAGAAAAATAAGAAAAAAAGAAGGAGAAGAAGAAAGAAAGAAGAAAAGGAAAGAGACAACGATGACTGACGGAAAGGATAATAAGAAAGGAGAAACACCAGAGAATTCAGAAAATAATAACGCTGGATTACAGAACGGAGGCGTGGCTAACAACGTTCCACCGCCAATCAAAATTCCACCGTTCAATCCTGAGCGGCCGAAACTATGGTTCGCTCAGATTGAACTGCAATTTGAGACGTACGGCATCGTTGATGAGCGAAAAAAATTCAACTTCGTCGCAGCAAATTTGGACGGACGAGTTGCTCAAGAAGTTGAGCAATTTATCGTCGATCCCAGTCACCGACAACCTTACGGGGACCTGAAGGCTGCGATTATTACAAACTTTTCTGCATCAGAGGAGACAAGGATCCAACAACTACTAGAAAAGGAAACAATTGGATCTCGCAAGCCATCACAGTACTTGAGACGTCTCAAGTCTCTCGTACCAGATGTGGACAATTCCATTTTAAAGTCCCGCTGGATGGCGCAACTGCCGAATCAAGTAAAGGCCTGTTTGGTCACACTTGATCACGCAGAACTTGAAGAACTGGCACAAGCAGCGGACAAAATGATGGAGGTGATTCAACCGGCCTCCTGCTACAACATCAGCCAGTCTTCACCGTCAACATCAGATCATCAAATCGCTGAGTTAACGAAGCAAGTGAAGGAGCTTGCTTCCATCGTGGGACGACTACAACAACATCAAGGAATGAGCAGAAGCCGAAATAGAGGACGATCTCCAAGTAGAAGATCCAACAGCAGAGGAAGATACAATCCCAATGGAGATTGGTGTTTCTTCCATTGGAAGTTCAGAGACGCGGCGACAAAATGCAGACAGCTGTGCAAATTCAAGTCAAAAAAAGAAAACCAGAATCAGTAGAGGCGGCAGCTGATTCTGGAAACATCTCGAGCCGCCTGTTTGTGCTGGAGCTGAGCACAGGGTCTCGTTTTCTCATCGACACGGGCTCTGATGTGTCAGTAATTCCTCCAGGCAAACAGGCCTCTCTACAAACAATCAATTACCATCTGTATGCTGCAAATTCAACAAAAATTAAAACTTACGGAACAAAGACACTCTCTCTGAACTTGGGCCTCAGGAGAGAGTTCATCTGGGAATTCATCGTTGCTGACGTATCCAGACCAATCATCGGAGCTGATTTTCTTCAAAATTTCGGACTTCTGGTCGATCTACAGCGGAGATGCTTAGTCGACCGAGTCACAGGATTCACAACAAACGGATCAACGGGAGGACACAACACTCCTCCATCAAATCACTTCACCTGGTTCAAGATTCGCCATTCTGGAAACTACTGGCAGAGTTTCCAGAAATTACCAAACCAGGTGGTAAATTCGACATGGAAAAACATAAAACAAGACATCACATCAGGACAACATCAGGACCACCTGTCTCCAGCAAAGTCAGACGCCTAGCACCTGATAAACTCAACATCGCCAAGGAGGAATTTTCGAAAATGATGAAAGCAGGGATCACACGTCCATCCGAAAGTCCATGGGCATCGCCACTCCATCTAGCACCAAAGAAAAATGGTACTTGGCGACCCTGCGGAGATTATCGGCGCCTGAATGCAATGACAATTGCGGACGAGTATCCAGTAAGATATCTCGAAGATTTCACCGCAAATCTTGCTGGAACCAACATCTACTCAACCATCGATCTTGTCCGGGCCTTCAATCAGATACCAGTTGCTGAAGAGGACATCCAGAAGACGGCCATCCTTACACCATTCGGATTGTTTGAGTTTCCATTCATGACATTTGAATTACGGAACGCAGCTCAAACTTTCCAACGATTCATCGATGAAGTTACGAGAGATCTTCCGTTCATTTTCGCATACATCGATGACATCTTGGTGGCCTCATCATCGGAAGAACAACATCTGGAGCATCTCAAAATCATCTTTCAGTGACTCAAAGAGGCAGGACTGGTCATCAACATCGAAAAAACAGTACTTGGACGAAAAGAAGTCGATTTTCTTGGACACCGAATCAACAAAAACGGTATTCAACCCATACCAAGCAAAGTCCAAGCCATCAAGGACTTGCCAGCGCCCAGCACCATCAAAGGACTTCGAGGATTTCTGGGATCAATGAACTTCTATCGGAAGTTCATCAAGGACGCTGCCAAGCTGCTAGCACCATTCAACGGATTTTTACAAGGAAAAGTCACTAGCAGCCAGAAAATCGACTGGACACCAGAACTTGAAGAAGCCTTCAGAGCTAGCAAAGAGGCTCTTGCCTCAGCGACGATGCTAGTTCATCCCAGGAGTGATGCAGAATGGGGAATCTTTACTGACGCCTCTGGATTCGCAGTAGGCGCAGTTCTGCAACAAAAAGTCAACAACTCCTGGCAACCACTGGCTTTCTTCAGTAAAAAACTCAACACCACTAACAAGGATACACCGACATTCGACAGAGAGCTTTTCGCCGTGTTCGCAGCTGTCCAACACTTTCAACATATATTCGAGGGACGGCACATTACCATCTACACGGATCACAAGCCTCTGATTCATTCATTCACCAAGGCCACTGACGAGAAATTGCCTCTACGACGCTCACGACTGAACTACATCAGTCAGTTCACAACTGACATTCGACATGTTTCTGGAACATCCAACGTAGTCGCCGATACGCTTTCTAGAGTTGAGGAAATCGCTAGAACGCCTAGTCACGAGGTCATCGCAAGACATCAGCGAGATGACCCTGAACTTCAACAGTTCCTCACCAACGGCGATCACAATCTACAACTGGAACGTGTCCAACATCCAGAATCTCGGGTCTACTTGTACTGCGACGTCTCATCGGGTACAGAGAGACCATTCATCCCAATAACACTGAGGCAACGATTATTCAACGCACTACATTCACTTTCACATCCAGGAGTGAAAGCTTCAACAAGACTCATCTCTCATCGCTACGTCTGGCCAAGAATGAAGAACGACTGCAAACTCTGGGCACAAACGTGCATTCCGTGTCAGCTAAGCAAGGTACAGCGACACACACGAGCTCCAGACCCAAATCAACAGCAACCGGTTCCACAGCAACCGATCCAACAACAACAGCAACTGCAGCAGCAACAACCAAAGAAGAGAGGTCGCCCAAGAAAAGTTCAATTTATCGGTATTTAAAATATAAAAAAGACTTTTCAAGAAATTTCATATTCTAAAATTTTTATCTGTGATATTAGTTTAATTAATTTTTACTACTTTGATTTAATTTATTTATTGTAAACTTCGTTTTTCTGAAAGTGGGGGAGGATTGTAGCGCCTCTATTTTATCGACGCTATAGTCTATCGATTAACTTATTATTATTATAAAAGATCACAAGGGGATCATGCCCTTGTGCAACCAATCAGAATAATTCTTTATTCTGATTGGTTCCTAGTGTCGTCATTTCACGTGATTCATTTTCTATTGGTTCGGGAGCACGTTTCTCTCTCCCTATATAAACCCGCAGTTTCCAGGAAAACGACAGTAGTTGAACAGCAACCCTTCTATTGTTAACAGTTCTTCAAAGAACTAAATAAAGGAAAACTATAATCTATTGGAGTTGAAGTGTCTAGTTATTTCAACCAACCAGAACTGTAACGTGACTTTTTACCCGGGGGGATAAAAAGCCACTGCGCCGTCCCTCCCTCCGCCTCTCTCAAATAAAGTCCCTTAATTAAAAACCGTTTATGGGCGCCAGGTGGTTTTTACGGAACCACCAAACCGGAAGTTCCTCAGCGGAGTCCTGCTCTACCTGTTTACGGCTCCTAACCAGCCCGTAGCAGCAAGGAGTTCCGCCGAGAACGGAACGAAATAGGCGGAGGGGGGAGGTGTTACCTTCTTCCCGGCTAGCCCGAGAGAACATACGTATCATGAGTCAGGGGGGGAATCGGGGGTGTTAACCCGATCCGCTGCAATTTCCCATTAAAAAAAAAAAACCTTAAAACCTACCGAAATGAACCTGAAAAGTTGAGGGATTCGGGAAAAAAGGAACTCTTAAATGAATTACTCGTACACTAGATAAAATCTGGTAAAACAGAGTATATTAACATATCAACATTAATTACATTTAACTTGCTTCGAAACTTTAGAATTATTGGAAACTTTAATAAAAGACAAAAGGAATTTATTTTACAACAAATCATAATTATTGAGAATTAAACTCGGAAGGAATTACAGAAGTAAGTGATTTTTGTTATGATTATTAAAGGTATCGAAATTAAATTATTTTAGTTATGATTATTGATTTCTCGGAAAGTACAATACCCATCCAAAAGGCACGGATTTCTCGGAACTCATCCGAGGTATACGGGTGACGCGATACAGGGGGAAGGGGGGAATTAAAATGCTTCGTTTACAGGACTAACGCATTTTCTCCAAAATTATATTCCAGATTCTATTCAATAGAAAGTAGAAATATGTTTCGGGAAGGGTAAATTTAGGGTCGTTGGGTTCGCCTACTTCATCTCTATCGAATGGGACCGATTTCGGGATTTTTCCACAGGAAGGAGGGGAGTTATTCCTAGAAAACCATTTTCCCTACCCAACGTTACGAGTGCGAGTGAGATAGACTCACTGCGCGTCACGGCAAGTAAAAGGCGTGGGGCTTTTCGGGTTTTCGCGTACAACCAAACGAATGATAACGACGCGGCAATTTATTTTAAGGGAATGCATTAATCAATAAATTAATTAATTAATTGTTTCGGGGATGAGTCGAACGTTACGGCTAAGATCGAAACGGATAACGAGAGTCAAACGGGGTTTTGAGGAAACGACACTTCATCTCACCCGATTCGTTGATGTCTTCCCCTGGACCTTCCTCATCCTCTCGACAAAGAGGCCTCTCCACATCCTGTAGGTGGTCCGCTCTCGTTGACTCGGGTGGAACTGCGGGGCTCGCACGTGTAGTCTCGATGCTGGCTCGTACTCGACTGACTCTTCAGACGCGATCAGTCGTCCGGGGGGGGGGGGGGGGGTACTCCCACTACTACTCGAGCCGACTCATGCCCCTCGGTACCGTCAGGGCGCATGACCGTCGCGCTCGCCACGGGACTTTCTTCACGCGGGAATATTTGAAACACACAAAACTCAACGTTTACTTTGCGGCCTTTTCTTTTAGCGTTTCTCATTAATTCGCGACCGGGCTACTTTTCGGAGCGCTTCTCCGGGGATCCTTCAACTAAACTCATCTACCTAAAATGATACTGGACACGGATCTTGTCCGCTAATGCCCCTTAACTTAACCGGGACTTAACCCATTATTAACTCCCAATTTTCTTATACTAAACGGGATTCACCTCCCAAAACGTCACGAGTGAGGCACAGATCTCGTCTGCGGATGCCTCCTAAAACTAAGCGGGATGTACATAAATTTTACGAGTGAGGCACAGATCTCGTCTGCTGATGCCTCCTAAAACTAAAACGGGCCTCTATCCGAAAAAACACGATTGGAGTACTATGAGGCACAGATCTTGTCCGCTGCTGCCTCCCAATCTTCACTTAAATTAATACCAAACCTAATTAATCAACACATTTAGGATCCCCTTATTGGGAGCGCCCTTTTTACGGGGCTTTTCGCGCTTTCTCCGATCCCTAACCTCGCTTCCGCTTTACACGGTCGCGTCACGGGGATTCTTACGGGGGGTTTCAGGGTTACATTACGGGGTTGGATGAGGTTTTCGTATTCGGGTGCCTTTGGTTCGTGCGCGATGGTTATTGTACTTACCTGTGCTCGGCTGATGATTCGGCCGGACAACGAGAACCTTCGGGGCTCGTTACAGAACACTTCAGTTACCCCCACCACTTCTGTTCGGTTTTTCACCATAACGCAAGTTTGGGCAAATTTCCCATTCACTCCCAACGCAAGAGCGCGCCTGAAGAAGTTTCACTTCAAAAACTATTGTGGAAATTGTGAGTGGAAAAAAGAAGGAAGAGAGAAACTATTGCAGGATTTTTGGGCTGAAAAAAAAGAAAAATTATTACGGAAATTGAAAAAAAAGGCTATTGTGAGAGAGAGAGAGAGAGAGAGAGAGAGAGAGAGAGAGAGAGAGAGAGAGAGAGAGAGAGAGAGAGAGAGAGAGAGAGAGAGAGAGAGAGAGAGAGAGAGAGAGAGAGAGAGAGAGAGAGAGAGAGAGAGAGAGAGAGAGAGAGAGAGAGAGAGAGAGAGAGAGAGAGAGAGAGAGAGAGAGAGAGAGAGAGAGAGAGAGAGAGAGAGAGAGAGAGAGAGAGAGAGAGAGAGAGAGAGAGAGACCATCTTGCCACGGTAGCAGCTTCTACATCGGGCCTACGAAATCTCCCGAGAGGCCTCGGGAAGTTACGAACGGCCGAAGCGGCGTTCTTCACTTGGCTTTCGGCTCAAAAATCTCCTCTCGAAAATCATCTACTTCTTTAACAAGGATAATTAATGCGTTTGGAAGGACAATCACTTACATTTGATCGGATCATTGATTACTCATGTTACGAATCAATAGCATTATTTTTCTAGTAGGGATCATGGGACGCTGGAATGATTGAAATATAACAATACTAAGCAATTGTCAATGGAACGACGTTTCGCCTCTTTAGTTCAGGCTTCCTCAGGTTCTGGAAACCATAATACAAAATACAATTATTGTTATGCAATCTAATCAATTGAATGACATTAAAGCAAATTAAATGAAAAACTGGTCGTTCTTCCCATGATTTTGGAAAAATTCTTATAAACCACAAACTCTTGTTTCTCATCTTAACCTGACACAATACAACGATACAACATCAGGAATTCCAAAGAGTCTGCTTGGTTCGCTGAAGACATCGCACTACCAAAAGGCTACGTACTGATTCCTCTTGACGTGGTTTCGCTTTTTACTAATATACCAAAAGAACTATTCTTGAGTATAGTGGAAGAATCTTGGAAAGAATGGGCACTGAAGGTCAAAGCCCCCAAAGAAGTCATCCTAAACATGATAAATTTCTGCTTTGAAGCTAGCTACTTCACGTTTCGTGGAGATATTTTCCTGCAAACTGATGGAAGCAGCATGGGTAATCCAGCTAGCCCAATCCTAGCAAGTCTGGTGATGAACTTTGTTATCTCAAAAGTATTGAGTGAATTACCGTTTTAAATCTCATGGATTAGATTACACGCTGATGATATGGTGTTACCAGTCCCAGAAGCACTTATCGATCTTACTGTGAAAAAGTTCAACTCCGTTCATGATCGTATCCAGTTTACTGTAGAGAGAGAGGTTGATAATTCTCTGTGTTTTTTGGACACAAAGATCCACCGTATGGAAAGCGGGAGCTTGAAGCTCAACTGGTACCAGACACCCACCAGCTTAGGGAGAGTTATCAACTATGCGTCGAATCACCTGATTTCACACAAAATTGGCGTAGTTTCTGGGATGTTACACAGGGCAGTTGGCCTAAATCATGAGGATTTTCACGAAGAAAATATTTCTTTAGTTAAGACCATGCTAAAGAAGAATGGCTACCCAGAGAAATTCGTCAATAGATGTGTGAAACAGTTTCAGGTTAGAAGGAATTCTGAACACCAGAAGGAAAAGTCCATTCAACAGAAGAAATGCTTGAAATTCCCTCTGGTGAAGGGCCTTTCTCAACAAGTTAATCGATGTCTCTGAAACACTGACTCGAAGCTAGTTTTCTACAATTTGAAAAAGGTAGGAGACCTCTACTCAAGGTTAAAAGATCCAGTGCCATTGAAGGAAAGATCGGAAGTCATCTACAAGATTCCGTGTGAATGCTCCAAGTGTGACATAGGACAAACCAAGCAGAGACTTGGAGAAAGGCTGCGACAGCACAAAAACGACTTCGGGCTGCGAATAAGATCCTCAAAACAGAGAAAAAGAGCGTTAGCAATTCACCGTTTTGACACTGGACACTCGTTTCGGTTTGATGAAGCGAGTATATTGGATACTGAGTCAAATTGGAAAAAGAGAAATATTAGTGAAATGATTTTTATCAATCAAAATTACACAGTAAACAAAAGAGGAGACACCCAATACTTGAGTAGAATCTACAGTGGTATCCTGAAAAAATTCAAATGGAGGTCGGCAAAGGAGAGACCAAACTGATCAGATGTTCACACAACATGACGTGTAGGAGGTGCTGACATCTGATCGATCAAGACTTTAGATAAAGTAATTAACTTTGTAACCTTCATGACAGGTGTACTGTAAACACAAACGAAAATATCATTCGAGAAAAGAGCACACTGCAATGTTAATTATTGAAGTGAAACTTCTTTTGGGAGGGTACCAACTTTTTTCTCGCATCACAAAACGAGTGAAACATTTTGAGGGGAACGTGGTAGTGGAGTAGTGGGGGAAAAGGAGAAGCAAGAGAGAGGAGAGTGCGTTGGTGGGGATGCCACTCTGACATATGCTTTAGCGGCGGAGAGTGAAGACGGCAGAGGGGGGGAATAGGATTTTCGCGTAGAGTGCTACATACACACTGTATTTTTATTTATAATTTTTTTTTTTTAATACACGGAGAGGATAATATGGTAATTTTTCTGAAAGATTTTTAGAAAAATTACTACGCTCCACATCATAATCTTCGCTTTTTATTTCTGAAGGAAATTGCCATTTTACACTTGGCTTTGGATTGAAATATCTCGAAAACTACTCAAAAGTTATCGAGACATGTTGTGAATGAAATTTAGAGGGAAGATTAACGAATAAAATAAGCGAAACTTCGTTTTTCTATGACTCGTAGTTATTAAGATATCAATTTTTTAATGAAAAATTCAGGAAGGACGTCCGAGCGCTCATTTGTTTACTATCGGGCCTCGTCCATTGTTTCTGAACTATTCATTAAAAAATTGATATCTTGGAAACTACTGGTCGTAGAAAAACGGCGTTTCGCTTATTTTCTTCGTCAATCTTCCCTCTGAATTTCATTCACAGCATGTCTCGATAAATGTTGCATAGTTTTCGAGATATTTCAATGCAAAGCCAAGTGCGAAATGACTCATGGCTCATGTACCGAAAACAATCGAAAGTACCCGACTATGCCCATTCGTCTACCATATCGTCGCCTTAGAGTTAAAGGGGCGTAAGTGCCATTTCCCAATTTTTTTTCAAAATAACGAAAAGGCGTATCTCCACTACTATTGCTCCTATAGGCTCTCCAAGGCCTTTTAAGCAATATTAGTAAAAAAATAAAAAATAATAACAAATAGCCGTAAGTACCACTGACTAATAACAAAGGGGCGTAAGTGCCGGAGATACGCCTCTTTGTTTTTAGTGTTTTCATCGAATTTCTCCTAATTGTTGGAAAAATACTAATAACAAAGAGGCGTATCTCCAGTCCATGCGTCTTTTTGTTATTTTTAATCGATAATAATAAAGAGGCATATCTCCAGCACAAGCCTAATTTTGCTATAAGCAATGCATATGATTTGCTTATATTCTTCCCGCGCATAGATAATAATAAAAAAAGAACTAATCCGTGCTGGAGATATTGCCGATGCAAAGAGAAAAAACCAAGTAAAGGCCATAATAATAATCGGTAACTAATCGCCAGAATTTCTTATAAATCTATTTTTCCTCCAAGTTTTTTGACAATATTTTGGAAACCAAGCAAGATAGAGCGATTTCACCTCAATCTTTTTTAGATAAAAAATCCTAAGAACAAAAGGGCGTAATTCTAAAAATTTTCCTATGCTGTAAAAAAAATTATAAAAACAAAAAGGCATAAGTGCCAAAATTTAAATAAAAAATCCTAAAAACAAAAAGGCGTAACTCCAAATATTCTCATCAGATAAAAAAATTATAAAAACAAAGAGGCGTAAGTGTGGAGATACGTCCCTCTCATTTTAAAATTGGTAGTTACGCCACTTTGTTATTTTAATTTTCAACTATCCAAATAATGTTCCAGAGGCCATAAAGAACATTTTGGAGTGATAAGTGGACATACGACCCTTTCACACCAGAATTCCGTGTTTTTCGCACTTACGCCCCTTTAACTCTAAGGCGATGATATTACGAGGCTAGCATGAGAAAAATGTGGAAGTGAACGTTTTCTTCGAATATCCCGGAATTTCAGCAAGATAGAGCAAGCTTCCACGAATTCTCCTTTATAGAGAGTTTTGAGAGCTACAAGAAAGGATTGAAGCAAACCGCTCCATCTCGATCAATTTCCTGTGTATTTACAAAAAACTGATTTTAAAAAATGTAGTTGTCTGAACACTTCATAATCGTGAAAAAATGATAACTTGTTAGTGAACAGATAACCAAAATACTAGAGGCAGATACTCAAATTCTCAAAGTGTTGTGTTCATGACACAGTTAAATGTGCTTTTTGCCGTTTCCCTTCGAGATTAACCCCGTATCCTCACATTTCTCAATTATTATCACTTGTTCATTTGAAAAAATCCTAATAATTCATCGCTATCTATACACAATAAGCAAGAAGTTTCACTTCTGTCGCGTGGGTTCCACGCACCCTCTTTTATATTTGTGCACATGTTTAGTTTCCGATTGGATAACATTCACTTTATGGTGACTACATACTAATGATGTCAAGGAATTAATGTTTGTAATCATTATCGTTCATTTATTTGTTTCGTGAAGATTCATTGGACACATTAGAAAAAAATATTGTGTGGGGTTGAGATAAGAAACAAGAGTTTGTGGTTTATAAGAATTTTTCTAAAATCATCGGAAGAACGACCAGTTTTCAATTTAATTTACTTTAATGTCATTTAATTGATTAGATTGCATTAAAATAATTGTATTTTGTATTATGGTTTCCAGAACCTGAGGAAACCTGAATTAAACAGGCGAAACGTCGTTCTATTGACAATTATTTAGTATTGTTAAATTTCAATCATTCCAACGTCCCATGACCCCTACATCTCAATTAATAATTTTCTCATCTATTGACTAATTTATTTTTCTTATAAACAACATTGATTAATAAAATTGAAGCTATTAATTGAGTCATTAGAGTCAGGAGAGTCGAAGTCTCGATGATGAAAAGAATTCAGAATTCTATGTGATTCAATCTGAGAGACATCTACCTAAAAATAATTAAATTTTCATTTTTCATAACAAAACTTCATACAATAATCTCTCTTCGTTGTGTAATAATAATTGAATTCGTGCATTATTTACTCAATTTCAACAAATTAATTATTCAATCATTTTACAACAAAATAGGCAATAGAATAATCATTGAAAAACTTTGGAAATCAAAATCATTAATAATCGGGAAGATGCTTATAAAAAATTACGGTTCGATCAAATATAGGTTTCGACTCAAGGCCGATTATAAATCTACTCCAAAAATATTACCATTTTGAATAAAGAATTCATTAAGAATTAAACGATTCATCATCTTTATTGTCTCGTGCCTGGGGAGAGGGGGGTGGGTCAAGGGCTCCTTAGCGGGACCTGGGGTCCGTTTCCTCAAACCGGGGCGGTTGAGTACTGACGTGAGCGTGTCCTCCAGGTGGCAGATAGGAGGGGGCTGCTTCGTCGACGAGCTCCCAGAAGGGGGATCGCGTGGTCATTGGCAGTGCGTCCCATGGAAGGGGTCCGTCAACGGAGCAGTCTGCGACTGTATAAGTGATCCAGACCGGTGTAAAAACTGAGAAGGGCACGAAGTCAGTTGCTGCGGACCAACTCCCCTAAGCTAAGGTGTAAGCCTATCGTGCTGAAAGCTGCATGGTACTTAGAGTAGAAGTGCCGCTAACGATGCCCTTGGGGAATCAGGCGACATCCCATTGTAATTAGCCTTACCTCCTCATGCAGGCTCTGAGGAGTGCGGACCACCATTCCCTAGCTTATTCGTGGGACTCTCTATGGATCAAGAGAATACCGACAAAAATAACGCTCCTGAGGAGCTCCTGAGAAGGAGTGCACTGGGAGATGGAGTGGTCGATGCCGAGGCAGGGCATGTTACGGGGTTGGATTTATCTAACCTCGGACAAGCTCTGCTGGGTGGGTCACAACAAAAAACGGTCGATGAGATGGAAAAGAGCTCGTCGAAAGACGGTGCCTCAGATGCCTCAAAGACCAGAAGAAGGAGGAACAGATCGGGTGCGGAGAAAAGGAGAGCTCGGCAGAAGAGAGGAGAGGACCTCCCGGAAACTGCAAACCCGACGGTCACCAGTGGTAATGAGGAGAAGTGGGTTGAAAGGAGAAGAACTCCCAATAACACCCCTCCTTGGCTGACCCCTAAGAAAAAGGGCAGAACACAGGATGGACAGCTGACCTTTGGTGCGGTTGCTGCCGGGGGAGATAGGCTGGCCATTGTGCTGGCTGAATATCCAGATGTGAAGCTGTCGGAGGAGCAGGGCAATCAAGTCATGCGTGGGCTCCTTGAGGCACAGGACCTGGTCCCAGAGGATCAGGACTAACCTCGCTTCGAGGGGCACAGGTTTAACCACGGAATTCTTTGGATGACGTGCCCTGACGCCAATGCAACTAAGTGGCTTAAACAGGTGACACCGAGCCTGAGGCCTTGGGAGGGGCCTCTCTTCAAGTACTGGAGAGGAACGCCCTCTTAAGGCTGACGAGAATGACCACCGTCGTGGGAGGACCAGAGAGCACAGTGGAGGCGATTCTCAAGGGGCTGTGTCATCTGAATAAGGGACTCCAGACCCAGAAATGGGGGGTCTGGGATTTCAGAATAGTGAAGGGAGCCCACCATCTAGTGATTGGAGTGGACGAGGACTCCTTGACGCCTCTACGCGGTATGGACTTTGCACCGTACTATGGGTTAGAGAGAGCTCGTTTTTACGAGCCTCCTGAAAAGGACGCCAGGGGGCCCTTGACCACAGAAGAACAGGCTGACCCACCAGAACAGCAGATGGAGGGGATTGACAGCCAAGCTGATCAGGCTGACGGCCAAGAGGGTGTCGTCGAGGTGGTAACGAAGCAGCGGCTACCAGGTGCTATCGAAGGGGTCCCAGGGACTCCGGCTCCCACGAACCTTATTAGTAGGGAAAGGGGCAGGGGCACTGGAGGCCCTTCGGGTAGCAGAGGAGCAAGAAGGGTCACCCGTCAAAGTAGGAGGAGGAGACTATCAACAGTTGACTCTGTCACCGGAAGCGGTATGACGGGGACCAGCGAGGGCACTCAGAAGGAGGTTTGGATCAGAGGCATATCGGTTGAATGGTTCTCGAGATGTTTCGAATTAAAGTTTTTCCGAAAATAGGTTGTATCCTCTAAACTACTCATCCGATTTCATCGGGACAAAGCTCAAAAGATTCATCTTCATAAGCTGAACCAACCGTCATTTTTTGGAGTTTTTGAATAAAGTTCTCTGCTTATTGCATTGAAAAGTGTATTTTTTTCTCAATATCAAAAAAAAAATCAAAGAAATGCAATTTTTCTCGATTGTTTTAATGAACATCAATATTTTTTATCCGGTTTTCTGAAAGAACACATTTTTCTCTTTCAAAAAAACCCCTGCTCGGCTTCATAAGATAATCAGGAACTGTACTGCAAAGGGAACATGAAAAGAGGAAAAACGTTTTTTTATGTAAAATTCAGTACATATGATTTTTTCCGAGAGAGATTATCGACAAAATTCAGGGAGAACCATTTGGAAACATCCTGCTAATTCATTAGCAGAAATTGAAAAGAAAAAATAGTGATTCAAAGGATAACGTAGAAGAAATAGTGACTAACGCAGTGACGAAAGCCTGCTTGTGTTCTTTTCTTAGAGTCTAGAAGATATTCAAGTCTAATTTCCACGAACTTTGTAGAAATCACTTCACAGTCTTGTTCAAACGTTCATGGGAATTAATATTTTATTTATTATTCATGTGTTTATGGCCTGAAACACTTTGTACAAGGCTGTGAATATTGAGCGATGTGAAGCACAACAAAATATTGTCAAAGTAACCAAAGTGGGATCTTCCGGAGTTGACTCGAAGCTGACATTCACATATTTAGTATAGAAGCCGAATATGTCCAAAGATCTCTCACTCGCTAGTTCAACTCTACAGTCGAACTAGCCAAAGATGGATGCCCAGCTTATACACTCGGCTTCGACCCCCACTACAATGTTAGTAGTCTGGGCCTCTTGGGAGAGAAGTTAGCTGGCAGACGATGTATAGTATATACATTGTATACCCCTCTCACTCCGTTTCATGACTATCTTCATCCTGTTAAAATCGTATTGCCACGTGCTCGCGCATTTCGTTGCAACGTACAATTTCACTTCCATCATTTTTCCCTAACACGCCTAAAGAAGTATAACTTCAAAAACCGCAGGACAAGCCTCACGGAGGGGCATAAGAGCTCGATTACGGGCCTTTCTCCATGAGAGGAAGTGAGAGGGGTGACGGGGGGGAGGGGGGGCGGGGAGGTGTGTAGAAATGGAATTGCCCGCGACACATTCTCTCAGATGAACTTGTAACATTGAGAAACAGCCACGGCCGTACTGAACTGTGACCTTACAATGGGGCACACAGACATTCCTTTAATACAGGAGCCCTGGGTGCGTGGGGGAGCAGTTAAAGGAATGAATATCAAAAACAGAGGCCTCGTCTACGCACAAGGAGAACTATGCTGATGACGTAAGTATTATAGTCAAGGGCACACATCCAGCCGAAATGCATACCAGAATGCAAAGAGCGCTGAACTTTGTTCAGTTATGGTGCACCGCTCACGCTTTGAAGGTTAATTCTAGCAAAACTGAGATGGTGCTGTTCACCAGAAGGAGGAACATGTTGGTGAAGGCACCTTCTATCTTTGGCAAGGAGCTGGAGTTCTCGCACACCGTCAAATACCTGGGGGTATGGCTGGATGCGGGACTTAAGTGGGAACCACACATCGAAAAGCAAGCGGAGAAGGTCACGAGTACTTTCTGGGCTTGCAGAAGGATGTTCGGAACGACTTGGGGACTAAAACCAAAGATGGTCAAATGAATTTACACGGCCATCATAGTCCCACAATTAACCTGCGCCTCGGTAGTATGGTGGCCTGCCCTCAAGAAGGTCACATACAGGAAAAATGTTGATAAGATTTTTAGATTCGCAGGGCTGGGCATCACGGGGGCTATAAGAACGACACCTACCCTAGCACTAGAAGTACTATTATGCATCCCTCCACCTCATGTCATGGCGGAGGAGGGGGCTATTAAAGCATCCTTGAGGATGATCAGCAATGGACTCTGGAGGATGTCGGGAAGGGGGCACGCGTGGATCCTCACACGGCATGGTTGCCCTAGAGAGCTCGTTAGTGTAGGAACCAACTGGGCACCTAGACCGACGCTCCTTAAGAATAACTTCAATTTAGCCTTTTCGAGCAGGCAGGATTGGCTAGCAAATCAACGAAGCCTGTTCACTAAAAAGAGCCTCACCTGGTTTACAGATGGCTCGAAGAAAAAGAGAAGTGCAGGAATAGGTATTTGGGTCGAGATTTTGAGGACGGAGATCCCACTCAGGCTCGAGAACCCCATCACAGCACTTCAATCAGAATTGGCAGCCCTTAGAGTGTGTGCGAGAGCCGTAGTGACAAGGGCTGACGAAGGCAAGCACATTTATATATGTAGCGACAGTCAGCCGGCACTGAGGGAGCTCAAGAGAGAAAGGATCGTCCCGGAGCTGGCTATAGAATGCATGGTACTCCTCAATGGAATTGCCGAGGACAACGTGCTGAACCTGCTCTGGGTACCAGGTCACACAGATATCCGAGGAAACGGAAGAGCCCACGAACTCGCAAAGAAGGGGTCTACTCTACCTAGAGCAGACAGAGACCACCTTGTGAAGTTATCGTGGAGAGAGATAAATCGTCTACTTAACGACTGGGCTGGTGGAAAACTAGCCAAAGCCTGGGAAAATCCCCAAGGCATGAGACATACAAAGCGTATGCTCGTATGTCCATCAAGGGAGCTGGCGTCCCAGATATTGCGGCTCAGTCGCACGCAACTGAGGTGTGTGGTCGGGGTAGTTACAGGACACTGGTTTGCAAATGCGCATCTGTACAACATAGGCTTATCTGACACGGCCAGCTGTTCTAGATGCTCCTTCACGGAGGAAACACCGCTCCACTCAATTAGCAGCTGCTGGGGCCTGAATGATCTGAGATATGACATTTTTGGGACCTCAGCTTTGGTCGGATCCGATATTGGGAGTTTAGGGGTGGTAGAGCTGCTGGACTTTGCATGGAAGGCTGGCCTACTTACCTCCAGCTCCTGAACGAAAGCATTGCCCTGACCATGCAGTCTGGGCACAAGTACAATGGCCTGGAAGGCTCAGTGCTCGGTGGCTCGCAAAAACTGAAAATCTATCTATCTATCATCTTTATTGTCACCCTATCAGACACAGTCAAATGCAAGGCTTCCTTACTCCTATCCCAAGCTATTGGTTCTAAACTAGGCTCAAAACAGGGAAAATTCTTTAACCCATGTTATTTATGAATGAGTAAGAATGATAGTTCTGACGTAACAAAAGTACCATCTATTTTTACTTCTTTTATATCGAGATTCCTCCATGCTATGGGTAACACAATGTACCTAAGAAGCAATAAAGAAATCTAATCTAATCTAATCTAACAAAAGTACCATCGAACAATAATACTTATTTGTATAATTTGTGCGCTGGCAGCTAGCTCTGTTACTGCCAGCTTTTGAGTAATTTAGCGGTAATATTCAGTGTGAATTCTTGATTTTTTTCTGTAACCAGCCAATAATGAGGGAACCATTTCTGGTCCTGCAACGATGGGAAACTTTGGTGAAGGAAGGGGAATGGTCAAATTGCAGGAAAAAATTGAAGAAAAAAGGTTAAGAAAATGGCTGACTGCCAGGCTTTTTCAACTCTTCCCCTCATTCTGACCGTTTCCCTCTCTTCAGCAATGATTCTCATCGTTGCTGAAGAGAAAATAATGCGTCAAGGCAGGGAAACAGGTAAAAAAAAAAGCATTTTAATGTGGAAGAGGGCTGGACTTCTTTCTATTTTTTAACTTCCCGATAAGGGAAGTTTATGTATTGGCCCCGAAAATGAAAAATCGATTTTTCGATCGATCTTCATGTTTTGACACCTGCCCAACATTTTTTGATAGTTTTCACGACCATGTCTGTATGTGTGTGTGTGTGTGTGTGTGTGTGTGTATGTCTGTAACCAAATGTTTCGTTCACATTTTCTCATAAATTAATAGTGTGATCGAGGTGATCGATGTCGTGATCGAAGCATCTTGACATAGATTCGCGGCCATTAGATTTTGATCGAAATCGATCCGGTAATTTCTTAGTTTTTTAAGAAAAACATTATCAAATTTTTTTCAACTTCTCAATAAGCGAAGTCTATGTACTGACCCCGAGGAGGAAAAATCGATTTTTTTATTAATCTCATATATTGCGATCTCCCCAACTTTTTTTGATCGTTTTTACTACTATGTCTGTTGTTATTTATCATTCTTTTCATTCAACATTTTTCCTAATAGTAAATGAGAGAAATTATCGGGAAGTTCTTAGTGCGGCTCAAAGAGTCACACTCATCACAATCCATTCTTACTAATTCCTTCTCATCAGCAGTAAAGTACTCCCCCATTCGCGAGCGAGCGTAGCGAGCGAGCAACTACGCACCCCTAGTTTGATTTTCTTTTAGTTCTTTTCCTGCAATTTGAGTGTTCAGCCCTCTTCAGCAATCACTCCCGTCGTTGCTGGAGAAAGAGGAGTGCATCAAGGCAAAAGAATAGTTGCAAGAAAATTTTTTAAAAATATTACAGAAAGCCGGGCCTCTCTGCTTTTTTTTCAAAGTGAAACTTCTTTTCGGACGGTACCAACTTTCCCCTCGCGTCATGAAATGCATGAAAGGTTTCGAGGAGAACGTGGTAGTGGAGTAGTAGGGGGGAATAGAAACAAGAAAGAGGAGAGTGCGTTGGGGGCGATGCCACTCTAGCATACGCTTTAGCGGTGGAGAGCGAAGACGGCAGAGGGGAGGGAGAGGTTCTTTGCGTAGAGTGCTACATACATACTGTTTCCTCATTTTTTTATTTTTTCTTCTCAATACACGAAGAGAAATATATGGAAATTCTTCTAAATGATTTTTTGAAGAATTACCATGTTGCTCCATAAACGGGATGCAATTTGCTTCTAAGCCGGACAATCGTCATTCAAAAGAGGAAGTTCCATGAAACATGACCGAAAAATATGTTCGGCTTCCGGATGGATGCCGCGTTGAGTTTCAGCGTTGGTCGACGTTTCGCAAACGTTGCAGTTTGCATTTTCAGGGTTATGAGCTGCGATTCTAAGCTCAATGGTCAAGGGATTGTCCTTATATACCTACTGCCTGTGGAGGGAGGGGGTAGGTTAGGGGTGGGGGTAGAGCCAATCAGGAGGCTTTAATTGATCAGCGGGTCAATCGGGACTCATAGTTATTGAGATATCAATTTTTTGAAGGGAAATTCATGAAGCACGTCCGAGTGCCCATTCATTTGCTATCGAGCCTCATTCATTGTTTCTGAACTGCTCATTAAGAAATTAATATCTCGGAAACTACTAGTCGTAGAAAAACGGCGTCTTGCTTATTTCCTCCGTCAATCTTCCCTCTAAATTTCATTCACAGCATGTCTCCATGAATTTTGCATAGTTTCGGAGATATTTCAATCCAAAGCCAAGTGTAAAATGACCAATGGCTCATGTACCGAAAACTGTTGAAGGTACCGACTATGCCCCTTCGTCTATCATATTATGAGGTTGGCAAGGGAAAAATTCGGAAGTAAACGTGTAGAGATTCTGAGAGGCTACCTAAAATTTCTAAGTTTCAGGAGAATTTTTCATTGGATAGATGGAAAATTTTTCTCCAATTGTCAAGAAGAAAGGCATTGGCTAATATTTTCCTGTGGCCGCTTCACAATTGGTGTGACACTCTTCCCTAAAAGTGAATCAGCCCACGCATCAATTTCTGACAAAAGGACACTTTTGTCATTTGTAGACGCATAAGATGTCCCCGGCATGTATTTTGCATCTGCTTTATGGAGCTGAGCATTATGATTTTTTCGAGAATTTTCTCTCCATGTTGTTTTTTGAGGATACTCGGAACCTAAGTGAGATAGCATGATTTTGCCGGAATACTTTTTTTTTGTAGAAGATTTTAGAAGCTAAAAAAAAGATGAAGGCAAGTGGACTCATTGTGACGTGGTATTTTTCCCACGCCACCTGTAGGCTACACAGAAAGAGATTCGTGAGTAGAGCGAGAGAATTTTGCGCGATTACCTTGAGTTAATTGAGTCATTATATAAAACCTCCAGGTAATGAGGGTAAACTGACTAAGGCTATCTACAAACCCTCCAAGTCATGAGGAAAAACTGACTTACGGTTCTCTCTTACAGTTATTAAAAAAAAAAAAACAACCTTTGTATTGACAAACCTAAGTATTGACTTAATAATATAATACTTGTTGTATGATACTAACGCAAAATTACTCAGTTGATTACATTTTCCAGCCATTATTAGAAAAAAAACATAGCAGAATTCTCGAAATTTCAATAAAAACAGATTTATGCAGAATTATGCAATTGTTAGATTATTTCAGAAAATAAAAAATTAATACAAGTAAACGAAAAATTGGCAAAAATGTTTAATCGAAAGAAAAAACCAAATTATGCAATTGAGATTTTGAGAAATTGGTCGTAATGATATCTCACGAGGAAGAGAACAAAAAACTATTGCTTTTTAGGAACTTTAATTTCCGGAATGTCATCTGCATTAGAATCTTCAACACGTCTTTTCAATGTATCTGAAGTTTGGGTAGAAGTTTTATTGGCAACCTGAGAAAAACCAGTATCAGAAGAAATTGATGGTGAAATTTGTACAATTGCTCCAGATGAACCAGAATTATCAGCAATATTTGGAAGAACAACAGAGGAAGTAATTGAAGGCTGTGACACAGCTGCAGCAAGTAAATTATTGGCAGAATTTGAAAGAACAACGGAAGAAGAAATTGAAGGTTGTGAAACTGCTACAGCGAGTGGATTATTCCCAGATAAATTGATAAGATCACGATTATTCAAATGAATATTTGAAAAGACATTGGAAATAGGCTGAACGCCTGGAACCGTTTGATCAGGAGGTGAACTTGAAAGACAACGATTACGTTCTTCTTCCGTTAATACTATCGGCGGCATTTCTCTTAACTCACGAATTCCCCGCTGTAACTCATTACGTTTCTAAAGCGAACGGCCTACATAATCAGACAAAATTTCTGCATAACTCAAAATTGTATCATTCACTGCTTCAGGATAAACGGATGACATCATTATTTGCACATAGTTCGCGAATTTGTTCTTTCAAGTTTCCAATCAATTCATCACGCTCAGCCATTATATTTTGATGAAATTCATTCGCACTATCAAGCTGTATGCACAAACAAACAATCTCCTCATTACGAATAATTAGCTCACGATCTTTGTCATGAATAGCAGCATCTTTTATATGAATTGGATCATAACAATCCACAAGAAGCGCTTTTTTCTCACACATTAATGCATTTAAAGATTTAATTTGCTCTTCAAGAATACTACTATTACCCTCAGTTAACTCTAATCTAGCATTATCACCTGACATAGAGATTTTTTTACACTTTCGCAAATGAATTATTAATAACTCCTTAAGTTTAAGCACAAGAAAATCATTGAATTCTTTCATTAATTCAAATGAGAACTGACTTGATTTTAGACAACCTTTGCAACGATGCTGCAATTGTTCATATCGCATTGTACTCCATTCATCAAATACTCTTTCAAATTCTTTAATGTTTTCCATAAGAGATGGTACAATTGCAATGAATTTATGATACTTTGTGACATTGTAATCATCATTATTATCGATTATATCAAACTTAGTAGTCACCGTATTGATCATCAATGTAAATTTTTCTCGAAGATGACAATAAATGGAACATTCATAACATGATTCTTCACTTCTGCTAATTACATTATCAACATTGCTTGTACTCGGTACACAATAAATTGAATTAACATCAAAATTACTATCATGAAAAACTCCCCGCTTCATTACAACTGAACCACGTACGGAAACATCCGAACTAACAAAAGAGGGTGCGTGGGATCTCCGCACGGCAGAACTGAAACTTCTCTCCTATGAGGTATAGATAAAGATAAATTATTAGTATTTCTTCATTGAACAAAAGATAGAATTTCTTGTTCGTTACCGAATTATAGTTCCTTTCACGACCACTATTCAGACCAATACATTTTTTCAATTCATTGTGTTTGTGAATATCTCGGGAATTGATCGAGATAGAGCGATTTTGCCACAATCTATCTGTGTAGCTCTTGAAATTCTCTATAGAAAAGGATCAGTGCGAAATCGCCCTATCCTGCTTAAATTTTGGAATATCCAAAGCGAATTGCTGATAAAATTAAATTGATCTGTCTGAAAACTTTATTAAATATATTTGATCGGCTTCCGTTTCATTAGGAATATTCAGAAAATTGAGCGACATAACAAAATTTTTCTGAAGACTTTTTTTGTAAACAATGTTAAAAACTGCGGGAAGGGTTGCGACAAGGGGTCCCTAAAGGAAGTCGCAATATTAGGGCATTAAAAATCGATGACCGGAAAGCCAATAATCGGGCGAAAGAAATTGAGATACTGTTCTACCGATATGTTTTGTTTTTGTTTGTTCCAAGAATTTTGGAGTACATGAGCGGCGCGAGCGAATGAATCGCGCCGGGAACATTCGGTCACTCGAAGTCGAGTCGGGTTACCCCCACTCCCAAAAGAAGGACAAAGAGAAGGGACTTCCTTGCCGGACTCCGAAGCTGACACACGTGTTGTTTGGTTTTTGTGAAAAGAAAAATTTAATGGAAAAACGAAATTTTGTTTTGTATTATTATAAAAATTGGGGATTGGTCACCATCGAGGGATATTGCTAAAGTCAAGATAAGAGATTTTCTTTTTTTATTTTTCTAATTGAGTAAGAGAACTGATTGAGAGGACGAAGAGTATTCCGTCCCACTCAAAGTTATTATTGTTAAAGGAAAATTACTGTGAAGAGTCTCGATCACGGAGAGAATCGTTGTTACTCCCGGAGCAATAAATATAATTATTACTATCATAAAATTTATTGTTTTTTTTTTAATTGTCCTTGAGGGCACAGGATCAAGGAGTATCGTCCTCCTTTCCAGAGAGATCAAGAGAGTTAGTTACAGAATTGAGTTAATGGAGTTTTGAGGAATCGGGGATTCGTTGTTTTTCCCAATAATCTAAAGAAAACAACTGGCGCTCAACAATTTTGGAATTTCGTCTTTTGGTGGGCGGCCGTTGATGGGTTTTGGAGAATTGTAATAGCAAAATTCGTCACGTGGGTTTCTACAACAATTGCCTTATTTGGCTCAGTTTCTGATATATTCATCAAAACACTATGACAATGCACAGTCTTATAGATAGAGTCTCCGTTGTGATGGTTTCCTGGGAAAATCTATCGGAACTGAATAGAGATATGCTCATTCATCGCACTTTCTATTTTAACTCTCGAAATTTTCTACAAGGAGGGATTCGGGTGGATTGACGCTATCTTCCTTAGTTTCTAGAATATTCATGAAAAAGTTTACCAACAAAAAATAGACTTATAGCTAAAGTTCCTTTTCCGAAAATTTTTTCATAAATATCTTTGGAGCTACTTTTGAAAACCAAGCGGAGTAGAGCAAATTCATCCTAATCCTTCTGTGCAGCTCTTAAGACCCTCTACAAGAGAGGACTGTGGCGAAATTACGCTATCTCGCTTGCTTTCCGAGATATTCTCGAATTGCGGATGATAAAAATTCGCATCTTGTTCTATTTCTTCGCTATTAAATTGTTTTTCAACGAATATCTTGGAATCTAAGCGAGATACCGGGAATTCCCCTGAATTCTTATCAACAGAAGACTCTGAGAGCTACGTAAATGGATGAAGATGAGATCGCTCTATCTTCCTTAGACTCCGAGATATTCCGAAGAATTGTCAGCCTTTCTGACCATTACACTAGCATGTAGCATGCTACAGAAGGACTAGCGAGTGAATTGAACTCGGCTTTCTTCGGCTCCCATACCCCACAGTATAAATTCCGGCTTTGGTACGCCTCAGCTGTCGATTCTTTTCTCAGTATGCCTATATGCTGCGTATCTACCTACTCCCCCTCCCCCCTCTCCAATCCACTAGCTCCCCTACGCTAACTACGAAAGATAGGTTTCCCCCACCACTCAAATTGGGACCGGACGTCAACAGCGCACGACTTCTCCTTTCCCCCACTACTCAACTACCGCATTCCCCTCAAAAGTCTACACATCAGCGTGACGCTTGAGAAAAGTTGGAACCCTGCCAAAAGAAGTTTCACTTCAAAAACCTCCCAGTTACGAGGAAAAACTGACTTAAGGCTCTCTAACGCAGGTACCCTGAAAATTCCGTTAATTAATACCGCAGATTACGTAGAATTCCCGCAATTAATGAATAGTGACCGCCATAATACCACCACTCCATTTTTCGTGTCTGATTCTCCGTAGGGCAGTACCTTTCGGTTATCTCGTGGTGGAAGAGAGGGCCCAGAAGTACCTATGGTTAATTGACCAAGATAACGTGTTTCCTGCGGATTTCGGACCACCCTCTTGGTCGTTCTCAGGGGTGAGTGCAGAGGACGACGTGAGGAGAGTTGCGCTCCAATTATGTGGGAATGATCGGGCCCTCGGGTGGAAGGTCTGGAGGCAGGAAATAACCCACCCTATCAGAGGAATTGCCGAATTGGTTTTACGTTGTCGCTGAGGTGAGTTCGCTCATTCCCCGGGAGACGTGCCCCTCTGATGGCGACTATCCACCGCGGGAAAAAGGGAAAACACCTCCCCAAAAAGGCTTAAAAATAATAAGCCGGAAGGGTCTCCCAAAAATCCAATTTCCCAAAAGATTTCCCATCTAATCATAATTTTTACCCTCCTTTAGAGCGACCATAGTTCCCGTTAAACCCACTCAAAACCACCCCCTATTAACTCTCTATTGACCCAAAATTACTCCCGTCAAACCCCTTAATTTTATTTGAATAATTACGAAATAAATGTATTAAAATTTAATTCGGGAGAATTCAATTTCATTTGAATTCTCCCGCCTAAGTAAATACGCATGAGTGCGTTATGAGTATCTCGGAGTGGCGTGAGGGTGCAGCACAACGGCTGGCCCCACCGCTCAACTCAACTCAATGCACTCCCCACTCCTGAAATATTCCGTTCGTGAAGTGGCACGTAGCAGAGAGCATCGTTAGTGTCTCTGCTCCGAAATTTGTCGTGTTTCGCAAAATAATTAAAAGTCTCCCAAAACCCCAGTTTTCCCGGAAGAGTGTATAAACGCCGTGGGAAACGATGGTGAGTCGAGTTTTTATTGATTAATGTCGCAAGTGTAAAATTAATTAATTCGAGTACCACGAACGCGAAAATGCGATGAGACACTACACGTGGTGGTAGCGTCCCTTTTTAATTCCTTCGTTTCCTCTATTTCCTCGTGGCCGGATATCTCGATAATTAATGAGGCCATTGAGAAAATGAATGAAGGGAAATATTGCGAGTGTCTTTTCGCGATTTTCAGGATTTTAGCCGGCAAAATCAGGAGGAATGCAGTGAGACGTGAAAACAACGCGTCTCGTGGCGTCATAGTTTCATCATTTTCCCCGGCTCTTTTTATCTTTCCTGGCCAGATATCTCCCATTAATCAATGGCCAGTGAGGAGATAATGGGGAAAAGAGAACCGCTGAAATTTTCCGGATGTTTTCAGGATTTTTTCCAGCAATTCTGGAGCATTTTTGGACGAAGCATCATTGGCTGATGCAATGCCAACGAAAAACACGTGCTCCCCACGCGTGGGTAGAGCTGGCTCCCTTTTCTTTCTCCCATGCATTTATTTTCGCATGGTTATCTCTCTCGCACGTATGGCTAACGAAAAACCATTTGTAATGCGTTGCCATGGTTATCTCTCTTATACTCATTCAATTGCGCATCATTTCTCTCTTACACGCATAACTGTTCGAAATCATTTGATTCACAGCTATCACTGTCTCTCTTGCACTCATTCAGTTATGCACTTTCTCTCCCTCACACACATTGCTGTTAGAATTCTTTGGAACTCACAGCTATCACTGTGCCTCTCGCACTCACGCAAAATAATATAGTTATCTCTACCTGGAAGAAAAGCATGCCTATATATACGCTGTCAAGTGATTCCTCCCCTCGATTCGGAGAAATAATTCCAGCCGGAATTCTGAGGATTCCCGAGTGCCTTTCTCTAGAGGCATCGATGTCTCTTTTCCGTTTTCGGGTATTTTTCTCTTTCTTTATCCTTCACACCCAATTCGGTGTGAAGTTAGTTGAGTAACGCTCACTCCCAGCGACTTAGCCTAACCCGAGAATTTCCTGAGCTAGGGGAAACTCCCTAGCAGCCGACTAGGGGGAATTTAGGCGCGCTTCCACGAGCGTCACACTCGAATATTCTCTCGCAACTAATGCGAAGGAGAATTATCTCTTCCTATGGAATCTTTTGATGGATTTCTTCGCATCTGGGTTATCTTCATGGGATTTTCGTGCTAATCGATGCACAATAAATAATCCCCTATATTTCTCAACGAATTCGGAGATTTTTAGTCTTTTCCGGTTCCCTTGCAGCATTTTTGAAAGAAGTACAATTAACCCCAAATAATAGTGGGACGAATCATGCCACCGGTTATCTTTCACATCAGTTCGTAGAAACGTAAGGGCGTATGAGTCTTCCTCAAGGGCGCATGCGACAACTAATACTATTAATTAAGAATAGTTATAAATCCTTACTTGCGAGTACTTTTAAGGGAAGTTCACCCTATTTAACTTATAGATAATTATCTAAAAATTATCTTTGCCAGATTTTGAGGCATTTCTGTACATTTCGCCATAAACCGACGTTATCGGCGATTTCAGGTACAAATTCATGAATTTAAGTAATTGTCTCGATTTCTTTGCGATTATTCTCTCTCTCTCGCTCTAACTGAGACTTCAAGTACTTTTTGAGTTATTTGGATTCTCCGACGGATTAATTGATTGATTCGACCTTTTGCTTCCGAATTGAAGCATTGTAAACGCAATTTTTTTAGATTTCGAGATTTCATCGGAATACTACTCAGAATGTTCCGAAACGCTGAGAAATGACATTATAAAAAAATGTCTGTATGTATGTGTGTGTGTGTGTGCGTGTGTGTGACAGATATCAGCCCATTGCTCCGGAACGGTAATACTTGGCACCCTGAAAACTGAACAGTACTTTCCCTCCCTATGCAAATGGTTGTCAGTGAAATTTGAGCGAAATCGGTTGGGTACTTTTCGAGAAAAATCAAATTTTCGAAAAATTGCTTTTTCAATTTTTCTCCGCGAAAAATTGATTTTTCTGTACACTGGGACGAATGTGAGACTTTCAGCCCTCGCTACGCTCGGGCGTAAGCTCACTTCTGTCCCAGTGTGCAGAAAAATCGTATACACACCTTGGGCAGTAAGTAAGAAAGCCTCAGAGCACATGTTTGTTGACCTCGGCTTCGCCTCGGCCAACAATTACATGAGCTCTGAGACATTTCTCATATTACTGCCCTAGGCATGTAATATACTATACAGCCCTCACTCTTAGCGATGAAATTCATCCCATTTGAACCCACAGTTTTTACTCGGGGTAAATTTGGCTGCGATTTTTCGTTTGCAGATAATTTCAATTACAGTGTTTTTCATCCTGAATTTCGTATACACGATAGCTCGAAAACTATTTGAGTTAGAGACTCCAAATTTTGTCAGTTTGTGCATCTAATGACCGAAAAGTTTGGTATTGAAACTGGGCGAAATCGCTCCAGTAGTTCCTGAGATATTGGCCAAGAACCATTTTATGGAAAAAGGTTAGATCTCGAAAACTATCCAAGCAATTACATCCAAGTTCAGTTCAGAAGATTCATCTTAATGAGCCCCACGAATGGTGAGAATTTCAGATTTTCCAGGAGAAGTCTCTTGTAAGAATGTTCCATAAATTAGTTTTTTCAAAAATCACGGTTTTTTTTAGCTTTCTCCCTGGGAACACTACTATTTTTCATTTCACCATTCGAAAGTAGACAATTTTCCCTACGAAATGAGTACATTTCCATTCTGATGACAATCAGAAAGAAGAGAAATCCTAATTGAAACCCAAACTTCAATTTTCGTGTTCCATCGTAGGATCTGGGGGCATATTTTCGACTGAGGAGGATTTCTATTCCACGGGGAATTCCAGTCGTAAGCGGAAAAATTACAAGGGAAAACCATCCGTTGACCATTGGAATTTCTCACACGGAATTTCATTCGTACTCGAAATCGGTGGAGATTGTGTTGCTCTTTCTTTCGTCAAATGATAAATTTTGATGAATTCATCTCTTGTGAGATCATTAAAAGGATCGATTGGAGCGAAAAACATCGAGGCTGGTAATCTTGTTGTTGTAATTTATCAAAATCGAGTTACAAACTATATTAAAGGTCACGCTGGAAAATATTTATTCTGTTCATGTATATTCACCATACACTCATTAAATTGAAAATTGAATATTGGATGTATCATAGAACGTCATTCGTATGGAGGTTATGTGCCATAAATTTTGACTAGGAATTGATTCCATTTCTCACTTACGGAATGAATCCGTGAGAGAAATTCCAATCGTCAACGGATAGTTTTCCCGTGTCATCTTTCCGCTTACGATTGGAATTCCCCATGGAATAAAAATCCTCCTCAGTCGAGAATAGGCCCTCTGGGTTTTCATCTAATATTGAATTTTCATGTATCATATGATATTATTGCAATTTAATCAATTATTTCGAACTGAGATTTCGAGTTCCGAGTTGATTCCAAGTATCGCAGAAGAAATCCTGAACAGGTCGATACAGTCTGGAGCAATATTTGTAGGAATGTATGAGTGCGTATTTGTTGTGAAAATAACGTTATTTCATAAGCAATGGAAAATATAAATAGAGATTCAATTCAGTATGGGTGAAATCCCATTCAGAAGTATTTTGCCAATCGAATTGGCAAACTATTAAATGTCGCACAAGGAGTGGGGCTTGCAAATAACGCACAGGGAAGGGAACTCCTGCTTTTTCAATGGCGTTAAGGAATTTTGAACCGAAATTCTGGGAATTTCTTTATAAAAGGCGCTTGTCGCAATTCATCTAGTAGTATTGGCTACTTCTTCAATAATCGGGAAATTAATGTAATTAATTGATGTATTATTAGATATTTTGTATGATTTTGGTCTTCTTCATGCAATAGCGAAACACGTAAGGATATTATCCGACTCGTATTTGTTTATTCCTCTATTCCTAACCCTAAACTCTCGTTCTATGGTCCGGATCACTTCCTATGACTTTATGGTGTTTTATCTCATTTTTGGTGACTTCTGAGTGTGCCCTAGACCTACACCCTCTCTCCACGAAGCTGACTAGCCTAGCAATAGCCACCACCCCCTTTTCCGACGTCTTCTCTCTAGCGTTCCCTCAATCCCCTAGTGAGTTTACCGCTACCGTACTATCATTTTACCGTTCGTCTAGTTCAATAGGTCCACCAGTATCAAAATCTATCTGGCGCCCATATATGTTTTCATTTTTGAACTACTCACTAGGCGGATTGGGGGACGGTATTTTGAGCCGTATCGGGTGTTACAGCCACGGTGGAGGAAGGGGATGATTTGTGAAGGGGGCCGGAGGTGAAATTAGAATAATTTCTAAAATTATGGTATCGAGTATAAGGGGACAAGGGAGAACAGAGCAAATATTTTTATTCCTTACAGCATCTTCATTAGATTTCAATATATTCTCAAGGAAAAATCATTGAAACAATTCTTCTATTCATTAATCTATTTTTGGTCGTAGGGCTACGACGAATATCTGGGAAACTGAGCGAGATGATGCAATTTTTGTAGATACTCTGTGACGTTTGATGCAATTTATAATTAACGAAGTTCGACTGACTTTACTGAAAAATCATCAATTTAGCATTAAATTCAGCATTACTGAAACCTTCACCTTTGGGCACCAGTTGGTCTTAATTATGAAAATTTACCGGACGACCAACAGTGCGGCTAGCTGATATCTCAGGGGGCAAGGAGGGCGAAACTCCTTGCGTTCTGTACTTTACTTCAATTTTGAATGAGTCAGCAATAAATAAACTCGAGTTATATAAATGAACAGTTCAACGCTATTTACTCAAGAAATTGATTGGTTTTGACTCTACACTCTAAACTTCAAGAAAAGGAGTAATCATCGCGGGCCAGAAGGGTAATGATAGGAGAGGGCTGACCTTGACTTCGACGATGACGTAATTGCTGACCCTCTTTGATCGCAGCCTGGATACTCCGACGCTTCCTCTACGGCAGCCTCGACCTCTCCTAGACTGAACGTTGACGGAACCAATCTTGATGACGACGGCCCCTCGACTACGACCTCCTGACGAATGACGACTCCTTTCTTCCGGGACGATTACATAGCAAGACTTGACTGCGACCACAACACTTAACTTTCTCGCAGCTCCCGTGCGATCGAGTCTACACTTTCATGTATTGCCTCACGTGGATCTTTTGGCCCTCTGCCCACTCCCTTCATCTAATACGCGAACTTTCGATCTGAGAGCAGGTTATCCTACTCTCCCTCACTCTCACTCGACGCGTTACGCGAAGCTACCGTTGACGAGTCACTTGTAACTCGTGACAGCTCTTCTTGTAGTTTTTAAAATTTCCTGCGAAAAATTTCATGAGGAAAATTCCGTTATCTCCCCCAGTTTCCAAGATATAATCGAAGAAATGGATGTCAAAAACAAAGGAATATGAAGTTTGTAGACAAATTGATTTATCAGTAATTTTCTTCGAATATCGACCTTTAAGCAAGATAGAGCAATTTTGCATGAATCTGTCTTTATGAAGAGTCTTGAGAGCTACAAGAAAGGATTGGAGAAAAACCGCTTCATCTCGATCAATTTCCGGTGTATTCACAAAAAACTGATTCAAAAAAATCTAGTTGTCTGAAAACTTCATAATCGTGGAAAAAATTAAAATTTGTTAGTGAACAGATAACCAAAATACTATAGGCAGATACTCAAATTTTCAAAGTGTTGTATCCATGATACAGCTGAATGTTCTGAGCTGTGCTCTTTGCCGCTCTCCTTGGAGATTAACCCCGCATCCTCACTTTTCTCAATTATTATCACTTGTTCATTTGAAAAAATCCGAAGAATTTATCGCTATCTATACATAATGACCAAGAAGTTTCACTTCTGTCGCGTGGGTCCCACGCACCCTCTTTCATTTTTGCTTCTAATTTTTCCCCTCATTTCGACCGTTTCCCACTCTTCAGCAATGATTTCCATCATTGCTGAAGAAAGGAGGATGCTCCAAGGCAAGGGAACAGTTTCAAAAAAAATTGAAAATGCGAAAGAGGCCTTGACTCTTTGCCACTGGAAAAAAAAATCAATTCTTCCTCTCATTTCGACCGTTCTCCTCTCTTTAGTAATGATTCACATCGTTGCTGAAGAGAGGAAAATGCGTCGAGACAAGAAGACAGTTGAAAAAAAAATTTAAAAAACTATTAAAAAAGGCGTGGCTGTCTGCCATTTTCTTGAATTTTGTTTCCAATTCTTCTCTGTAATTTGACCCTTCCCGTTTCTTCAGCAATGATTTCCATCGTTGCAGGACCGGAAATGGTTCCCTTTATTGGCTTCTTAGAGAGGAAAATCACAAATTCACACTAGATATTACTGCTAAATTCCTTGAAAGCTGGGAGTAACATGGATACTGCCGGCTCACAGATTGTATCAATAACTATTATTGCTCAATGATACCTTTGAGTAGTTCCCAAACGTCCCTGATAGATAATTCTATTATTAATGGATGAAATTGATTTTTGCTGCTAAAACAAATGCTCCAGAAGATTGGAAAAGACGACAACAATCGATTCAGCAAAAATCATGGAAATTACGCTCTTCTGTTTTAAAAAAAAAACAATCAGAAGTTCTAGGACGTCCATTTCCGGTACGAAACAGGTTACAGGTGTTTTTGAGAGGCGAAGAAGAAAAAGCGTGAAGAAAAGGAAGTGAAAGGGTGGAAAAGCGAAAAGGGTAGAAAAAGAGAAGGTGAAGGGCGGAAGGTAACGAGGGAGGTGGATGGAGTGAAGGGAGAAGGAGAGGAGAGAGGAGAGGAATAAAGTTAGAAGTGAAGAGAAAGTGAAATTAGGGGAGTGAGGACAGTGTCAGAGAAGTGTTAGTGAAGAAAGGGCGAAGAGAGTGCAAAAAGAAAGGAGTGGAGGAGATAGAAGGGCGAATGATGAAGGTCTAAGGGCGGGGAAAAAAAACTGTCGGAAGACCGAAGCATCCTACAAGCTCAGAGTGGAGACAGCACGAAGTGTATTGAAGAAAGGATGGCCGATCACCTACGTATAACATAGGGACAGTGGATAAAGCAGGGAACGAAAGAGACGATGAGGAGAAGGAGAAAGAAGAGGAAGAAGAAGAGACGAAAGAGGGGAGTGAATCGGAGGAAGAAGATGAGGAAGACTTGATTGACTGGGCATCACAAGATGAAGGGGCTGTGGGTGGCGGAGGGAGAGGAACACCGAAGAGAAGGAAGAGAAGAATGACAAATGTAGAAAGATTAAGAAAAGAACTTGGAGCAGTGGAGGAAAGGCGAAGAGAGAAAGAGTGGAGATGACTCAAGTACTGCATGGAGTGGAAGTGAGGGTGGAAAAGATAGAAGGATTGAAAGGAAGAGGTCAACAGAAGCAAAAGGAGGGCATGAAAGGGCAGGAGGGCCATTCGATAGAAGCGAAAAGATGAAGTGATCACCGGCAAACACAAATGCAGGAGAGAAAGAGGATATGGGAAAGCTGGAAGCTCTAATAAGAGGGTTCAAGGAGGAGATGATGGGAAGACCTGGAAAGAAGAAAACGAAGGGAGGCGTGGATTAAATTGATGGAATACAAAGGAAAACAGAAAGAGAGAAAAGAAAGCAGAGAGAGAGAGATGAGAGAGGTACAGGAAAGATTGATGACCCTGGAGCTAAAAGAGACGGAAGGAGAAGAAGAAAAGGCAAGAGAAACGACGGAGGGACAGGTGGCTGAGACGAGAAGGCCGCAAGTGACTCCGGAAGAGGAAAAGAGATGGAGAGGAAAGGTTGGAAGCGGTGATAGACAGAAGTGACAGAGAGAAAAGAGAGGGAAACGTCATCATAAAACGGCTGGGAATGAAAAGGGGAACAGGAAAGGAAGAGGTTGAGAGAATATTGGAGGGAATAGGTGTGGAAGTAAGAATCGAGCAAGTGAAGGAACTAGGCATCATTGGGAAAATACTAATAACAAAGGAGTGTAAGTTCGGAAAAATAATTCAATAAAAAAAATTCAAAAAGAAAAAGGCGTACGTGCGATAATTCAGACAAAAATCGCTGGAAACAAAAGGGCGTAACTGAAAAAATTCTCATATGCTATAAAAAAATTATAAAAACAAAAAGGCGTGAGTGCCAAAATTCAGATGAGAAATCCTCAAAACCAACTGAGATTTCCTACCCACTCATCTCTCTTCTACTCTATTTCATCTGTTAAATTCACTCAGCTTGACTCATATATTTACGTGACATTCCGCGTTGAGTAAGCATAATGATAAATAAATCCGTCACACTCATTGTTCTCCAAACGTTTCATCTACGTCCGTTTCTTCCCTCTTGTTTTTTCACTATTCTGCTCTATTTCTTACAGAAAATATTCACGCGAAGAATAATGTCACCGCCGAAATAATTAATGTCGGATAATTGGAATTTATTAGTAGATAGGGGTATGTCTGGTGCGTAGTTCACATTTTTACTACAGCGGGAAGTGGGGGGCGCCACCATCGCTGGTGGAAAAGCACGGGCCTTCTCGCGGTGGGCCGCGTGGGTCTTTCCCAAGGGGAGAGGGGGGATCTCGCGGGTGATGCAATGTGTGAGTCATCATAGACTCCAGAAGCATCAGGAGAGTAGGAAGATAGAGAGGTATTTCGAGTAAAAAAACTCGGGAAAAAAAAATGAATGAGAAAAAAGAAAAAATACATTGATGAAATTTCCATTTGAGAAACGTGAGTCATCATGTATTCTGAAAATATTAGGAGAGTAGGAAGATAAATAGGTATTTCAGGAAAAAAATTCGGGAAGGAAGGAATTAAAAAAAGAGAAAAAATACATTTAAAGAAATTTTCATTTATTAAAACACCTTTATCAATAGAATATCAAGTACACTCAATATTGATGCTAGGAGACATGTTACAATGATCAATAAAAATACAATTACACCGGCTTGTGAATCGTCAGATGTTTCTTCGCGATTTTCAGCCTCGACATCGAAGTTTCTTAGTTTTTTAAACCCTACAGCTGGCATTGGCTTTTCATACTGGGTCCTCAAATAAAAATTAAAAAATATTAAAAATGCTTTTATTATAATTTTTTGAACTCACATCTTCTTCGTCTGATGTTGAATCATTAGGAACAGGTTTTTTATTCAATGTTTTACCGATGCTCAACGCAGTTTGAAGAGCACATTTATATTTTAATCCACTCAATTTATTTTTTTGATAGTGAAAATAACACGTGGTTTTTTCTTCCACTTTTAAATCGTCATCATCAGTCCAGATACATTCATTCTCTAGATTCACGACCTCTCGCCTAATTAGCGCTTGCAAGTAATGCGTTTTCTCCTCTCCAATGGTAAAAATGTGATTAGCATTTTTACATAATTCCCGAATGTAGTGTAGAACATCTAGCTCCAAGATCTCTCCATCAAACCACTCGACTCCATGCTCTTTTGTTGTGAGACTATTGTTTGCCTCACGCCAGCAGGTGGGGAGATCAAGGTAAGAATGCTGTGGACTGATGATCCAATGCCCCATGAAAAAACTATCCACATCCAAAACTGCTACTTCTTCAGGTAAATATTTCCCGCTGCGCCCACGTAAACCCTGAAGTACAACAATAACGTCCATGGCGATGCACTCACAGCAGACTTTGAATTTATAATGAAGGGAAACGAGGAAAACATATGTTTCATTCTTTTATTTTTCAGATGAATAGTAAACAGGTTGTATAACATCTTTTCTGATAAAACGAGCTGGTATAGTCGCCTTTATATCCCGATAAAGAGCTTCTTCATGAAATGTTATCATTTCTTCATAGAAATCTTCGAATAATTCGGGATTCATACAGGAGATTACAATTTTTTCTCGTGCTGCGCTATAAATCATACTACTTTTAGATAATATATGTAAACTTAGATCATTAAAATCAAAAGATGATTTTTTAGAGAGCTCGGAATCATTCAATATTGAATGTGACAACGCGTCTACAATTTTTTTCTTATAAACTTGCACATTTAATCTACACAAACGAAATAAACGCTCGATGATCCACACTCCGTGCTCTATCAGCAGCATCACCGTTGACTCCAGCATGTAGATTCGTGATTGCGTTGTATAATCATGGAAATATATGGCTGGTATCGAAGAATTGGAGAATGCAAAGTCCACGTTGATTCTCAAACCACAATTAATCACGTGGTAGTGTTGTCTCTCTCCAGGTGATAATGAATTGGCTTTAAAATATGTAAGTACATGCAATCTGTACTTCCAAAAAGCGTCGAAACTAGCTCGTGTAAGCGTAATAAATTTCCGTGGATGTGTACCAACTATGCAAACCACAGGATAAATATTATTGAACTTATCCCACACTAATCCGGTCACCACTTGTTTGGAGAAGCTTTTATTAATCGCAAAAGTGTGCGAAAGAAGTAGAGGAGTCTCGATTGTGTCAGACGAGAGTATTTTTTTCACTAAATGAGTAGCGAATTCGCGAATATCTGCCTGTTTTTCCGCTTCTCTGTGTATTTCTGTACACACAGATATGAATTGGGATCTTGATTTTCTTTATCACTTTCCCGATTCTCTCGCGATTCTGGCGAATGACTCGTATGGCGTGATGAATAAAACCCTGGCGTTGATTCAGCCCTCGCGATTTTTGCTCGCGGAATAATGTATTCCGGATCTATCGCGTCGATAGGGTGAGCGTGCAATTGGTCTAAAAAACCTATTGTTTCGGACATTTTGGTGCAACTGAGTGGTTGAAAATTTTTTTAACTATCTCAACGCAAGATGCGTTAGAAAAGTGCGTGTGAAACAGGTGGGCGGAGCTTAAGGTAAGTATAAAACTAATAAAACATGTGTGATCAATTTCTTTACCACACGAAATGTCATCTGAAACACCCATCGATAAATGCGGATCTCTATTAAATATAGAGCGTTTTTTATCGATCGGAGGAAAAAGCCGGGAAGATATAAATGTTTTTTATGAACGGTGCGTCACGATCGAGCTCGATAATTACGCGGAAGATAAACCTTTAGCAGTGATTAGTTATCACGACGAATATCAGGGGGGAAATAAATACAAATGCTACGAACAGTGTACAGTGAGTGTGTGTAGTGGGAAAGGATTGAAAAAGTGCTTAAAAATCAGGTGTGGTCGCCTACGCGAATAGTAATACACGCGAAATGGACAAGAGAATACGATTTTTGGGGTTGTGTTCTTGTTTCCGATTTTTTTACTAAAAAATTTAATATTTACTCGGGTATGGGGTTTCCAGCGCCTATTCATTATGAATTTTTATGGAATGGAAAACTTCTAAAAGTAGACAATAATCTTTTTGAAAAAGAGGCTGCACTATAAATTTTCTAAAACGTGTTGCATAAAATTTTTTTTGAAGAAAATAAATGTGGTGTTCCTTCTAAAAAAATTCAATGAAATATATTTCCACTGCAGCTGAAAAAAAAGAAGGATGAAAATGGAAATTAACGGGCTCATTAAAATGCGCCTCTTTATTCCCAAACCTAACGAAATTTATTTTTTGAAATTCGGGAAGAAATAGAAAATTCGAGAAACTTCAATATGGAAATTACACTTCTTCACAAAAAATGTATTTTCTCATATTAAACACTCGAAAAAAAACCTTCGTCGTGGAAACATCGTCTCCAGAGAACGCAGACATGGAATCATATGAGGACTTCGAATTTGGTGAGTGGAAAATAACATTAAAACATTAAATATTTTAAAAAGTTTGTTTTTTTTATTTTTTTCAGTTTTTAATTTTTTTAAATATTTTAATAACCTCTTTCATTTTTCCAGAGAACGCAGAAATGGAAGCTTATGAGGACTTTAAATTTGGTGAGTGGAAAATAACATTATAACATTAAATATTTTGAGAGGTTTTAATTTTTTTATTTTTTAGTTTTTTAATTTTCAAGAATATTTTAATAAATTATTTCATTTTTTAGATGAAGAAGAAGTGGCCAAGATTGGAAAACGTGTGGCTTAACCAGTGGCAACTGCTTGAAGACAGCGATTTGACCAGGCTTTTATCAATAGCTCCATCGTCTTCACCAACAGGATCCTGGAATAAGGCGAATTCTCCAGCCCCTTCATCTCCAGCATCCACGAATTTTTGGATGGAGCTCGATGATACAGCTGATTCATTACAATTGAGCATCGTGGAAAATTTCCAGGGAGAAGCATCGGCAGAAATCATCTGTAAGTAATTTAAAAAGCATCCATATTTTTTTCATTCATTTTTTTCCTCCTTCCAGCTGGTGATGATGATGATGGTTCTTCTCCATGGCTTCGTTCAAGGAGACCATAAAGGCCCGTGAGTGAATTGGCGAGGGAAAGAGTGTGCAGAAGATTATTCAGCACATCGTCTCCCATCGCGAGTATTGGAGAAGTCCCTGGACCCCCACCAGCTCTGGATGACCTAGACTCATCTGGGGATGACCTAGATCCATGGGGGAATGCTATAAGGTGGCTAGCAAAGGCCAATGTATACAAAAGAAGTCTAGAGAGAGAAATAAAGCGACTGGCCCAATGGAGACAACAGAGAGGGGATCACTACGCATGCAGAGAATGCGGGTTGAGCGTCTGCTTTTGTGGGTGAAGAGAAACTTCGGAGAGAAAGTGCGGGCGCATGTGTTTGTGTGTATGTATGTATTTCAAATTTCTAGGGTTTTCTAAAATTCCTTAAAGGACAAAAGGAAAATGCAAATTAGCCCTGGACCTCGCCCAATATTTAACGAGATAGTTTCACTCCAGTTTCTTCTACCGAAAGGAAAACATCGCGTGTGAGCAGTTCAAGAGAATAAAAAAATATTTTTAAAAAATGTTCAACGGAATTGATAATCTCGTTTACTATTTCAGCAGTGTCGAGCTCAGGGACCACGATGACGACACAGAAACTGCAGTCTGGTTTTTTGTCAAGGAAGCTGGCGATTACGTCAATTTTGGCTCCTTCCCGGCTCGTATAGCTCGTCATATACGAGTGTGATTCCCGCAATATGTGGAGAGGGGGAAAAGAGAGCAGGTAAATATTTCTTTCATTTTTGCTTTCGAATGGAAGCATTGTAAACGCGATTTTTTTCGATCTCTAGATTTCATCGGAATATGACTCAGAATGTTCCAAAACGTCGCGAAATTACATTTTCAAAAAATGTCTGTATGTATGTGTGAGTGTGTGTGTGTGTGTGTGTGTGTGTGTGTGTGTGTGTGTATGTGTGTGTGTGTGACAGATATCAGCTCATTGCTCCGGAACGGTAATACTTGGTGAGCTGAAAATTCAACAGGACTTTCTCTCCCCATGCAAATTGCTCTCCGTGAAATTTGAGCGAAATCGATTGAGTACTTTTCGAGAAAAATGAAATTTTTGAAAAATCATTATTTCGATTTTTCTCCGCGGAAAATTGATTCACAGCCCCCACTCTCAGCGATGAAATTTATCTCATTCGAACACACAATTTTCATCCGGGGTAAATATTTGGAGAAAAGATGTGAGAATCAAAATTTGAAGGTAAATATAGTAACTCGCAATAGCTCAGTGGTCAGAGCACCTGACATGTAATCAGAGGGTCGTGGGTTCAAATCCTGCTTGCGCATTACATATTTTTTCCGAAATTTGATTCTCTTAAAAAATTTATTAATAAAAATTAATTCATTAACAAGCGTCTTGCGGGCGCTATGCGCCCGCCATTGAGAGTTGCTAAAATTTGAACTTTTTAATTTTCAACTTAGTTACAATTACCGGTCACTACAATCGATCTCATATGGTTATGTGTTTAATTTTGTTTCTGAATTTATAATTTATTTGACTTTCTTTTTTTTATTCTATACTATGAAGTAAGCAGATAAAAACAACTGTCATAATTTTCATTCAATATTCTGACGGATAGTGTGTATTGAAATATGGCTCATAATTCTGAAATCCCTCTCAATTCAATATCTCCAGCTTCATCCAACATGGTTGAGAATAACCAACCAATCATTGAGAATAACCAACAAACTGAAAGTGATCAAGAAGATCAAATCGAATTTACTTCTTCAGAAGTACTCCAATCTTTCTCACCACTTACAACAAAATTGGTGTATGTTTTTCTCATTATTTCTTGAAGTCATTAATAGACAATATTAGTTAATGTTCTCAATTTATCGATTTTTCCATCTTTAGTGAAATTTGTGCTATCGTTGATGAAGTTTCGAGTCCAAAGGCTGTTACATGTAAAGATGGTACCATAAAGTCTGTTCTTCAATTCGTGGTACACAACAATGATGGCGAACGTGTCCATTGCATTATTTGGGATAAATTCATTGATGAATTTATGGATGAAATTGGCTATCAGCATGTTTGTTAAACAGAATCACGAATATTATCCTTATTATTATAAATCATATCATTTTCAGGCAATTCATATTGACCTCTAGACGTAATGCAACGGAAGAAACCCGTTACACTGTCTATTCACACGTCCGACCTGATACAACGTAACATAAAACATAACATTTTTCACAACTTGACATTTTCCGAAGAAACTCATACTTTAGGTCTCAATCGAAGGCTAATATAATTTTTAATGACCCCTCAAGTTTAAAACAGCAAAAAGAAATTCATTTTCCAACTAATTATTACGTTTTCTAAAGAAAAGGAAATGTCTCCGGACAAACTTCAAATCAAATTTTTTTTTTATTCAGCACTCCGATGAACATGAAAAACATTTCTATATTTTATTTTTGATTAGATACAACTAAAAGACATGTTAAATTGAGAATCAGAAACAAAAATTTAACAACGATTATATAAGTGTAATAATAATAATGTAATAATGTAATAATAATAATAATAATAATAATAATTTAAACAAATAAATTTATTAATAAATTAATTTTTATTAATAAATTTTTTAAGAGAATCAAATTTCGGAAAAAATATGTAATGCGCAAGCAGGATTTGAACCCACGACCCTCTGATTACATGTCAGGTGCTCTGACCACTGAGCTATTGCGAGTTACTATATTTACCTTCGAATTTTGATTCTCACATCTTTTTTCTCCACCTCCCATCCACGAGGCAATGTCGCCATTAAACAAATAAATTCATTAATAAATTAATTTTTATTAATAAATTTTTTAAGAGAATCAAATTTCGGAAAAAATATGTAATGCGCAAGCAGGATTTGAACCCACGACCCTCTGATTACATGTCAGGTGCTCTGACCACTGAGCTATTGCGAGTTACTATATTTACCTTTGAATTTTGATTCTCACACCTTTTTTCTCCACCTCCCATCCACGAGGCAATGTCGCCATTAAACAAATAAATTCATTAATAAATTAATTTTTATTAATAAATTTTTTAAGAGAATCAAATTTTGAAAAAATATGTAATGCGCAAGCAGGATTTGAACCCACGACCCTCTGATTACATGTCAGGTGCTCTGACCACTGAGCTATTGCGAGTTACTATATTTACCTTCGAATTTTGATTCTCACATCTTTTTTCTCCACCTCCAATCCACGAGGCAATGTCGCCATTAAACAAATAAATTTATCAATAAATTAATTTTTATTAATAAATTTTTTAAGAGAATCAAATTTTGGAAAAAATATGTAATGCGCAAGCAGGATTTAAACCCACGACCCTCTGATTACATGTCAGGTGCTCTGACCACTGAGCTATTGCGAGTAACTATATTTACCTTCGAATTTTGATCCTCACATCTTTTCTCCACCTCCCATCCACGAATTTTGCTGCGATTTTTCGTTTGCGGATAATTTCAATTACAGTGTTTTTTATCCTGAATTTTGTATACACGATAGCTCAAAAACTATTTGAGTTAGAGACTCCAAATTTCGTGGGTTTCTGCATCTAATGAACGAAAAGTTTGGTATTGAAATTGGGCGAAATCGGTCCTGTAGTTTCTGAGATATTGCACAAAAACCATTTTATGAAAAGAGGTTATATCTCGAAAACTACTGGAGCGATTTCGCCTAAGTTCAGCTTAAAAGATTCATCTCAATGATCCCACAAATGGTGAGAATTTCAGATTTTTCAAAGCAGTCTCTTGTAAGAGTTTTCGATAAATTAGTTTTTTCAAAAATTACGGTTTTTCTTAGATTTCTCCCTAGGAACACTACTATCTTTCATTTCACCATTCAAAAGTAGACAATTTTTCCTACAAAATGGTGACAATCAGAGAGAATAGAAATTCTATTTGGAACCTGAACTTCAATTTTTCAGATTTGTCGTACGATCATTCATTTATGATTGAAAAATTGATGGTTTTTTTGTGGAAACAATGTACCTATTTTTGTGGAACATAAGTACATATTTGTTGAGGAGATCATATTTTGTTACTGCATTTGGAATAATGAAAGATATGAATAGTAATTTCATGAATACCGTATTAAATTTCATTCGGAAGCATTTTGCCAATTGAATTGGCAAAATATTATATGTCGCATAAGGAGTGGCGTTTGCAAATAACGCACAGGAGATAACGCCTCTGCTTGTTTTGAAATATCATTGCTATTATTGATAATTTTTTATTTTCAGGAAATACAGAACAAACGGTGGGAAAATAGCATGGAGCTATATAGGCGTATGAGGGATGGGGCCGCTGAGTCGTGGGACGAGGAGTTCCCACCACCCCCTGTACAGCCGCAGTTCCAGCCTGCCCACGTGGTTGCCTTCCGGAGAGCTTTGAGGCGAGCCAGGGAGCGTCGCGTCGTAGAGCTGCAGGGGCGTATCACAGCATTGCAGCAGCGTATGGTGGAGAGGAGACTCCGGGGCTCACGGCGAGAGCACTGGGCATAAGTGTGTGTGAAAAGTGTCAGTTTCAAAAATTAGATGCGTGAAAATTTTAAGTGTTGTGAAAATGTGTGGTTGTGTTTGCGCCCGCGTGTGTGAGAGTGTGGGTTGGAAAAAGTGTATGTGTGAAAATTGTAAGTGTGATTGTGTATATTAAAAAATTGTGTGAGAAAAAAATTGAAAAGAGGAAAATTGAGAAAAATGTATAAGTAAAAATTAGAAATAGAAAAATCAACAGAAAAAATGTATAAGTGAAAATTAAAATTAGGAAAATGTGTACGGAAATTGTGATTGTATGAATGTGTGTGAGAGAGAGAGAAAATCTTCTCTAATATGGCACTGACCAGCTGAGTATCAACTTTAAGGTGTCATCTTACGCAGATTGCACCACGGTATCAATTGTCTAGCTGTTCATGTGTGAGTCTTTTCGAGCTCTACACTTGAATAGCTTCACCCGAAGGTGGCATGAGCCGATGCGATAGCTGTAACGAGAAACCTCGTTACAAAGTTTAAAAAATTAAAATTTAGACATTTAAATATGAAAAAATTAAAAATTTAAAATTTAAAGGGCTTGGATCAAAAAAGGAGAAAAGTTCAGGAAATTTAGAATAGAGTTCAAAAATAAAAATTCACACGTTTAAATATTGGAAATTTTAAAAATTCAAAAGTTAAGGTAAATGAAAAATTAAACGAGTTGAAAAATTAAAATTTAGATATTTGAATATGAGAAAACAATTAAAAATTGAAAGTTTAAGGAGTTTGGACAAAAAAAAAAAGTTTAAAAAATCGAAAAAAATGAAACAAATAGAAAATTGAGAAAGTTGGCTTTTATAATGAGTATATGGTTAAGATGAATCAAAGAAATTTAATGGTGAAGATAAATAGAAGATTCGAAGAGCTTAGAGTTTAAAAAGTTGAAAATTCGGAAATTTCAAAATATGGTTAAGATAAATCAAAAAATTCAATAGTGGAGATAAATAGAAAATTCGAACACTTTAGAGTTTAAAAAGTTAAAAATTTGGTAATTTAAGAATGTGACTGAAGAAAAATCAAAAATTTGATAGCTGAAACCAATAGAAAATTGAAAAAGTTGGATTTTGAAATAAAAACATGGTTAAGATGAATCAAAAAAATTAATAGTGGAGATGAATAGAAAATTCGAAAGCTCAGAGTTTGAAAAGTTAAAAATTTGGAAATTTGAAAATATGATTAAAGAAAAATCTAAAATTTTGGAAGCTGAAACAAATGGAAAATTGAAAAAGTTGAATTTTGAAAGAAAAATATGTTGAAGATGAATCAAAAAATTCAATAGTTAAGAATTTAAGTATTTGGAAATTGGAAAAAGTTCAAACAAAAATTGAAAAAATTCAGAAGCTCAAGAAAAATATACATATGAGTTATTCCACGTGAAAACGGCGGACTTTTTCCCTGACCCCTGCCAATTTGGTTCAGTTTTTTTTGTATGATTATATCAAGTCCAAAAGACACCCCGAAATTTTTTCAGATTTTTCTACATAATCCTTGTTGAGAAAAAAAAATTTTTACCTAAAAAAAAAACGCCCAAATTCAAAAATCTGAAAAAATTCCCAAAAATACGTAATTATATGTAGAAATTTTCAAGCCATCGTCCAGAGTGGAAGTACGATTCTTTCTGTGTTTAACGAGCCATTAATGTGGAAATAATTTTGCAAAAATCGAGAAAAATTCACTTTGAGCAGATATTTCGATATTTTGGTACCAGAATTGAATTTCCTTGCTATTTTCTGAATAATCAAACTACAAATATGAATTTTGATCAGCTAGCAGCTGAAAAGACCTGCTATTAATTTGAATTCAAGAGATCTTACCTACCTACTAACTCGATGCCATTCGACTTTGACCCTCTACGATTTGTTGAATTATTTTTCGAAATATTCAATCTGCAGAAAAACCTACTCTCATTTTGTTCCACTCTTTGCAAACCAGCCAGTCTCTCGAAGAAAATTCATGGTCGCGTTTTTAGAAAATAAACGCTCGTACTTAAGGAAAAATTTATTTTCCAGGAATTCACGGAATGCCAGGATCACAGAACAACGATTCTGAGTTATAATACATAGTAGGAGTATTTATTTATTTGTATTGGTTGATATTAGAAGACAGCAGTTCAATGTCATTTTTGTTCATAGAAAAAAGTTAATTGTCTTTCAAAATCTTATGAGATCTGTGGTCTTCACAAGCGGAAAATGGCTTCACAAAAATAATTCCATCTGCTTGAGGAAGTACACAGTGGATCTTCTGAGCTCCCGGTATTGGTCTGCCTATTTTGTACCGATTCTCAAGCATGTCTTTCGCTACATCGTAATCTCCCTTGGGAGGAAATTTGACTACGATATTCGGCAAATTGGTTGGTTGAGAGGCCCAGTTGAATAATTCTTGTGGAGTCGTGATTTGACGATCAGGTAGTAGTTGTAAACTCGCACGAGCAGCCATCCTCTTGACAGTACCACCAACGGCATCACAGCCTCCTTTGCCATGCGCAGTCGGGAAATAATGCCACTCTGCGTAGATGCCGAAATCAGACTCATGATAATAGAGGTTGAGAATGTTTTTATAATTCTTGAACTGCTGTGGTGCACCATCGGAGCAGTAATAGATTTTGGAAACATTCACATCAATCGATTTTATGAAGTCAGTTATAATTTTGGAAAATACGTGAACGGCGTTTGAGTCGTGATTTAAGCAATCGGATATAATGACCAAACTTCTATGATCAATAACATCTTTGCTTTTGAAGTAGACGACAACTGGATATATTGTGGCCTGGTTATTGTTCCAATGAAACCCTGGAGCTGCTTCTTGCACAACAAACGCGTAGTTTTCGGCAAAGTCACACTGAACCAGAAATTCATTATCTTTGAGAGATTCTCTCACCGATTTCACGAAAGTTGATTGTGCTTTCGCGATGAAAGAATGTGGTAAAAGAGTTTTGACTTTCTCACAAAAATTAACAACGAAATCAGATGTTTCTTTGACGGCCGTTTCGAGACTTGTACGAGGCGTTGAAACCCAATGTTTGTACGTGATACTGTCAATTCCATTTTCGTATAGTATTTCATCTACATAGTCACGCAAAACCTCGATTCCTGGACAAGCAGTGCACGTTCCAAAGCAACACTCTGGTGATGAGCTGGAACATGTCCAGGCAATCAGTGTAGTGATTCAATGGTCGGGAATCCTTCGTGAGAACTGTTAATTGACTTCCTATGAAAAAAAGAAAAGTAGCAGGATATTCCTTCATATGTACAACAAAATTCACAGAATAATCAACACTGATTCTAGACAATAAAAGCAATCATTCATTGATCAAATTTTAAACTCTTACCTAGCATCATTAATTTCACGTTCTGGTGGATTGAACATATACAAACAGTATGGGTACCACTAGCTCCTGCTAGCACACAATGCTTAGGACGTGAGGACGCGGCAATAACTATTTGGGCACGGATATTGACTGCCGATGTCTCCCTAAATTTAATCGGGACCCAATTCTCAAATTTTATACTATAACTTAACAGAAAAATGTAGCAAACTTAATCATTAAGGCACGGATCTGGTCCGCTGATGCCTCCTGATATATATCCAGGCCCTTTGTCCCCCAAAAAATCTTTCATTGAGTCAAAGGGTTCAATTATTTACCCAAAGTGAATTTTTCTCGAATTTTGCAAAAGTATTTCAATATTAATGACTCATTAAACACAGAAAGAATCGTACTTCCACTCTGGACGACGGCTTGAAAATTTCTACATATAATTACGTATTTTTGGGAATTTTTTCAGATTTTTAAATTTGGGCGTTTTTTTTTTTGGTAAAAAAATTTTTTCCTCAACAAGGGTTATGTAGAAAAATCTGAAAAAATTTCGGGGTGTCTTTTGGACTTCATATAATCATACAAAAAAAACTGAACCAAATTGGCAGGGGTCAGGGAAAAAAACCGCCGTTTTCACGTGGAATACCTCATATATATTAGGGTGGTCCTTAAAAAGGCTATATTTTAATTTTTATCGATCCCCCCTCCAAAATGCTTCCAAATAATTCAAAAAAAAAAGCTGTGAATTTTCAGCTCTTAATATTAATATTAGCCTGGCCCCCAAAGCAAAAGGAGTTTCAAATAGAAAAACACAAGTATTTTTGCAAATTCAACTTTGAATTTTTATAACTCTGGTAATAATTGATAACAAAATACGAAATTTGGCACGAATGTAGTTACTGATATGACGTACAGAAAGGAGAATTGAAAAAAAATTTACACAATTTTTTTCTTACTTTTAGATTTGGAGTATCCTTTTTTTTCTTTAATTTTGTGCTATTCGTTTACTATAAGGAATATGTGATCGTTGATGCTATTCAGATGAGTTTCATATTGAATTCCAGAGACTGTGAAGCTTATTCAACCGTTCTTTTTTCATTTCAAATTATCGGAGTCTTCGTTAGTGCTGTTAATTTTTGAATGTTATATAATAAATAGGGACTCACTCGCATATTTCATATGTTATTAAAGTAGATTTATTAGAATACATTTATAATATTCATCAACGAACATATATTCTTCAATAGATAATTTTATCTACCCTAGCGAATTCGTTTCGACCCAAAAAATCCCCAAATTATCCTCCAAATTTGAGTACATTTTCAGTGATTTTCCTGTATAATGCTGGAATAATATACCCAAAAAATAAAATATACCCAAATTATACCCAAAAAATATCGTTATGTTGGGTATATTTGTGAATCTTCACTACCCAATTCATATCGTCTTTTTTCTAATCAAATTTTAGTTCAATTGGTACTTCTGTACTACATGGAACGTTGAACGAATATAAAGTAACATTTATAGAAGGAAATAACAAAAACAAAATTAAGCAATCTGCGGGGATCGAACCCACGACTTTCAGATTTGTAGTCTTCGACTCTGCAACTGACCTACCGAGTATTTGGATATATTATAATCAAATTTCAATCGTTACAATTTTATCACCACTCAGAAGGCTCAGATATTAGAAAAATGGACCATGAAGTATATCGTCCCTTTGGAACAAATTATATATATATTATATATATATCATATATATTATATATATATGGGTCATTCCATGTCAAATCACCTGATTTTAAAAATGATATTTTTTGATTGGGTTGAATTTTTTATATGTTTCGATACGTATCAGAATATGCCTAAACCCAAATTTTGAGACCTTAATTTCCCAAAGCCTTGGAGATATGAATTTTTGAATATTGCAAAAAAATGAAAATATGGTAATTTTCAAATATTTATATCTCCTGATTAAATCATCGTAACCATATCTTACAGGTGGCTATTTTCTTTGTTTTGGGATGTAGTTTTCGAAAAAAAAATATAAGAACCATTTTTTTTTATTTTTCACCATTTTTTCTTAATTTTCAACTTGAATTTTGAATTTTTTTGAAGAGCGACATTTTTGATTTTTTTGAAAAAAATATATGCTATACTAGGTTATCAAACGTGTCTTTTGAGCCCTTAATGGAAGTGGGATTCAAATATCTTCGATTTTTCAAGCCACTTTTTCGCATTTTTTTAATCATAAATTCGAGTTTTTTGAAATTTTTTTAATTTTTCATGAGAATTTCATTGTAAATACGGTCAGCTACTATTTTCCTATTGTGCTGGATGCGTAAATTGTTAAAATCTTTGTCAATATATGGACAAAAAATTTTTTTACTCATTTTATTTTTTTCAACTCATTATTATGAATCGTGCAGACTAGTATTCCGTGAAATATAAATAATTGAGACAATAAGAAGGAGTTGAAAAAAATATACTGACTAAAATAACTAAAAAAATATTCAACAAAGAGCCAAACCAAAATTTTGATATTAAGATAACTGTAAAATTTGGAGAAAGCGTAGCATTTTTATTGAGGGGTCTTCTCACTTTACAATTTTCAAAAAATATTTTTCTTTCGAAATTCACCATTTTAGATGCGAATGAACATTATGAATAACTAGAAGACATACTCTATGATGCAAATATCGCTACGTAAGGACAAGTAAGATTTTCCGTAATTTTTCATTTAAAGGGCCTTTAAACGCGTTTTTCTCGAAACAACGTTTTTTGACAGCTTGTTGATAAAATCTTCGAAACTAATGAAATTTCGAGCACATATTCTTCTCTACCATAGCTATAGCGCATATAGTACGATTTTTGATATAAGCAAAAATGATGAAATGGAAGACATTGTCGGAAGAAAACAAAAAAAAAACATGATTTTTTTCACGGTTCGTGGCAAAAAAAATGGTAAATATCAAAATTTCGAAAAATCCTCTAATGCGCTATAGCTATAGTAGTAAAGAATATGTGCTCAAAATTACATAAGGATCGGTTCAGTAATTTCAAAGATTTCATCAACAAGCTGTCAAAAAACGATATTTCGAGAAAAAAGCGTTTGAAGTTCCTTCGAATGAAAAATCGCAGGAAATCTCGCTTGTCCTCAATTAGCGATATCTACACCTTCTATTTGCTCATAATATTTATTCGCATCTGAAATAGCGAATTTCGGAGAAAATTTTTTTTTCTGAAAATGTAAAGTGAGAAGATCCCTTAAGCGTCGCGAGATTAGTTTTTTTTCATACACTAGCGGAAACAATTGAGGGATCAAAGGAAAATTTTCTATTTTCAGCGGTTTCTCAAATGGCCGTATCTTTTTCAAAAATTATCGTATCGGAGCTTTCAAACAACAGTTTGAAGCTTGAAGTCTCTAGTTTCGAGATCTTGGGACGGAAATTTTTTTTGGTCTGAAGATTTCGGAACTAGAGACTTTAAGCTTCAAATTTTTTTTTTTTTATTTCGATACGATCATTTTTGAGAAAGATACGGCCATTTGAAAAACTGCTGAAAATTCGGAATTTTCATTTGATCCTTTAATTGTTTCCGCCAGTGTATTAAACGTCGATTTCTGATATTTCGAGAAGAAACTACCATAAAACTCCTAAAAACGACTTGTAAAGAATAAAATAAGCAAAAAAAAATTTTTTGTCACATTATATTAGAAAAAATTTCCAATTTACTCATTTGGCACAGGAGGGGAATATTAGTTGTCCATATTTAGAATGAAATTCTCATGAAAAATTGAAAAATTCTCAAAAAATGCGAATTTATTTTTTAAAAAAAGCGAAAAAGGGGCTTAAAAAATCGAAGATATTTGAATTCCATTTTCATCAAGTGCTCAAAAAATTCGTTTTACAGCCTAGTGTAACATATATTTTTTTCAAAAAAATCAAAAGTGTCGCTCTACAAAAAAAGTCAAAAATTAGGTTAAAAATTAAGAAAAAACGGTGAAAAATAAAAAAATTTGGTTCTTATATTTTTTTTTTCAAAAACTACGTCTCAAAACGAAGAAAATAGCCACCTGTAACATATGGTTACGATAATTGAATCAGGAGATATAAATATTTGAAAATTGCCATATTGGTGATTTTTTGCGACATTCAAAAATCCATATCTCTGAGGTTTTTGAAAATTGAGGTCTCGAAATTTGGGTTTAGGCATATTTTGATACGTATCGAAACATATAAAAAATTCAACCCAATCAAAAAATATCATTTTTTAAATCAGGTGATTTGACATGGAATGACCCATATATAAGAATAGAAGGATGAGGGAAAACTCAGTTGATTTTAAAATATATTTTTTTATTCTACAATTCTGCGTAACATGTTTAATTCTCTGAAAAATAACTATACGAGTGGAGATAGGGTATGTGTGTGTGTGTGTGTGTGTGTGTGTGTGTGTGTGTGTGTGTGTGTGTGTGTGTGTGTGTGTGTGTGTGTGTGTTGAAGAAACTGAAAAAATGTGTGCGTGTATAAAAAAAATTGTATTTGGATGAATGAGCTTATTAAAAGAGGATGGATGTGTAAAAAAGGTGTGAGAACGAAAAGTATTATTTTTATACAAATTTCAATTTTAGTTTAATGATAATTTTCTAATGTTGGAAAAAAACGAATACAAAAATAAAATAAATTGATTACTTACCTTTCTTGATTCCTCTCTTCTCCAATGCTATCATTGCTTCTGATGGCGCCACGCGTGATAGACCCGGTGAGAAACGTTCTGTTCTCTCTCTTTTTATTTTTCTCAAACAAAAGTGATTTTCAACAGTTCACCCGAGATTTCGATGTTCATCGGGAACTCTTGCGGCTGCAATACGGCATTCCCGATAAAGAGATGGAGTGCGAGTATTCGCAACTGGATCCGCGACTGAGCATTCTGGAGGAGCTCGCGAATCAGCTTCGCCGCCATAGAAATCGCATTTTTAATGTACTAGACCATTCAATTTGGATCGACGAAGTGGAAGAGGAAACCGAAACATCTTCTAAGCTTGTCACAGCGATGGGGTCGGGTTTCAATTCTCTACTGGCACTCACATTTGGGTATATTATCTATAAAGGTTTTGAATGAATGTCAGTCGGCTGTAAAAAATGGGAAAAGGTACTGTTATTATTTTCGCTCCCCCCATCATTCTAGAGTCAGAATTTGTGGGTGAAATAATACAGGTGAGATCCCCCTCCCACATATGTGTACGGCCCGAACGGTGGTCTAACACATTCCTTGAAATGGAGGAATATTTATCGAAAAAGTATTTTATTGATAAATTGGGTGCAGGTCTCGCGGATGCAGAAGAAATGTGTGTTGTAGATGTTCCGGGGGTAGGTGGGGCTCGCGGTATCGTCAAAAATCCTGCGAGCAAACTGGAAATACCATTAATTGGTTTGTATGACGTCATAATCAAGTCTAAAGAATTCGTGTATCGGTTAGAGGAAGAGGAGTTAAAATGTATTCCTCCTTTGCTTCTACGATGTTGTTTGCTTGGGTGCGTGTTATGGGACGAAGACGATATTTACGGTGTAGGAGGAGTTTTAACTGGGCAGCTTTGTCAAATGAGGAAAATCGACAGAATGGGCCAAGACGGGTTCTATGTAACAATGCATTTCGGAGACACCGGGGAAGATGTAAATGAGTATATGAAAGTCGTAGGAGTCAATATCAAAGTTACGGATAGATATGAAAAGCGCCCTGGGCAATAACAAAGTCGAAGAAAAACCATGGCCGAGGAAAGTCAAAAATTGGATGAATTACTCTCAATCTTGGAGGATAGAGAAGTGGATAACGTGAGTGAAGAAGTGAATGACGTGCGCGCTAAAGTGAATACTGCGTTAGCCGACCGAAATCTTCCGTCCACAAGTGCAGGTGTTTCTCCTCAAGCAGCAGACGAGCTGATAACTGAAATTTTCGGTAAGAATTGGAAACATTGACGTTAAAACAATGAAATGATTAATTTCTCATTCGTTCAAAAATGCTGACGAGCAACAAGGAAGTGGTGCACCAAGGTTAGACAAAGTTAAAGATATTGAAAGAGAGTTTAAAAGATTCAAGTCTCTTAAACGTGAGCTCATGTTTAATATTTCGAAGCCTCCGAAAGATATGTCCGATATCGAATGGGTGGATTCTCTCGCGGAGGAAGTTCTCGGTATAATTTGCCAACGACCAAATAGTGATGACGTTTGTAGTGCACAGTTTGGGTATACAACCGAGACTCAACTAATGTGTAATCCAAGTTATTTTACACCGAGACCAATTTCTTCAATCGCGCTTGAAGATATTATAAAACTACTCACCCGTCCTACTCAAAGTGGAAGCGAGATACCGCGAGACAGTAAACTTTTTCTCGATTTGCATTTTACTGAAAAAATGAGTGGTGGTGCGTGGAATAGGATGTGCGGTGAAAACAGTTTCAATGGAGTTATAGATTGTAACGCCATATTTGCGCTACAATGTGTAATTTGTTTGAGACCAGTATCGCGTTGAAATCTAGTATTTTTTTTATTTATTTATCCACCAGAACAGAGGGTCCGAGAAACGATATTTTTATTTTTATTTAAACTGATTTATTCCGATTTTCTTTTCCGCCTTGAATATTCCCGCTCTTGCCGGAGTTTCTCTTCATGATGGAAGGAGGCACCAGCAGATGGACGGGGATCAAAGGAAACTGCTCAATCGAATTACCGATGCAGTAAAAGAAATCAATGCCGTTGGATTCTTGAATGCTATTGGTGGAAAATTGGGAGAAGTCAAGGACGTCTAGAAAATTGCAATTAATTGATAATAATTAATTGCCATAAATATTAATTAAAATATGATTATGAAAATTATGTCGTAATTTTTGACATTAGATTGTAAGACTCATTCTTTCATTATAAATTTAATTTACCGGATTTGAAGCAAAATAATACCGGCGATAAAAGAATGTAATGAATGTCATTGGCCAATTAGTTTGGGGAGAGCCACCTGCGGTCTAATTTTCGACGCACGCCGGCGTCTCCCCAACTTTCCGTTTTGGTGGCAAACAATACAGACGTGATTTCGTTGTGAGAAAATTTGAGCAATTACCGTTGCAATCAGAATAATTAACGTTGCATTGGAAGAGATAAATTCACCGAGAATTTCGGAGATTTACTGGGGACTGAAAGGAAGTTGAGAGCTACGAATTTTTTTGAGGCTAAAGACAACAATACTCCGGTAAGCGTGTGTTTATTCTCGGCGGATTTAATTTGACATTTTTTTTGTGTGTTAGCGTCGTTGCGACGCCGGTAATCGCCATTTTCGGATTTTCCGTGGCGTGCTAAAATTTTTATTTTTTTAAATTCAATTTTTTTCGCGAAATTGAAAGAACGTGATTTGTTAATCAATTTCTCGTTTCTCGTCAATTAAAATTTTTTTAATTTTTTTATTTCGGAAATTATCAGTGTCGGGAAATTATTGTGATTTTTATTTTTTTGGGAAATCGGCGTTTAACAAATTTTCAGCAATAATTTTTTTTTTTATAATTTTTTAATGAAATTCATTATCATTATTATTAATTTTTTTAAATTATTTTATTTCATTAACAAAGATTTATTGTCGAGTTTATTTTTTATTTTTTCCATTTTTTTAAAACTCATTGCTGAAAATCTAAAGGCGTGTGTCTATTAGACGCCGATAGTCCACGCGACTGTGAAGCTTTGAGGTGCTTCAGCGGGAAATCAGAATTGATTCGAATTTTAATTTTAGCATTTCTTGACTATTTTTTTTAAAACGACACTTTGAATTGTGTTGTTAATTTTTGTTTGTCGTGTAAATTAATTTTGTCGGGACTTTTGAATTAGTTCTGATTCTCCTGATTCTCTTGATTCTTCACATTTTTTAAAATTATTATTATCAAAGTTGATTGTATCGAATCAGGATAAATGAATTTTGTGAAATTTTTCCGAGAATAACGGCAATGTGTATAAATGTTTAGAGAAACAAAAATCCAGTGACGAAATATTTTATTCTTTATTTTGTTATTGTAATTCTATTTCATTTTTTTTAAGAGCAAAAATTAAAAAAACAAATATCGCTCTAATTATATTTTGAAACTAAAATTGATTGTTATTTTTTTTGTATTTTTAATCTGTACTCCTAGTCCAAAGATTTCACAGGTGGATTTTCGGAACCCAGCCGCCTCCGTGGTCATTAGGATTTTTTGGAATTCTTTTGTTGCTGTCCAGTCGGACATTCACCTGGGAATTATTTTTGTAGTTCGTTTGTAGTTCTTTTGTAGTTCTTTTAATTTTCTGATTTCGGACGAAAGGTCGTCCTGGCGCCCAACAATTAACGTTGTTTTGAATTTATTTGATTTTTGGATATTTGATTTTATTTAGAGTTTCACGAATTGATTTGATTACCGTGGATCAAAAAAATACGTGACAAGATATAACAAATAATGATAATATGTGTTTGGTGCGATCAATTATAGTTAGGAAAGCGTATTAATTTGAAAAAAATAATTTACCAATGTCTGTATCAAGGGTGGAGATACGACGAAGACACGGTCGCCAGCAGGCATATCTTGCCAGAAAATTACAGCGAGAATCAGGTGTGAAACCAGTCCGAGCGGGTATTGAGGAAATAGCAGCCTATCAGTGCTTTGTTAAAAAGGAGAATATAGCTCTCATTGTATGGTGCGTTGAGAGCAACAATGATCCAATTATAATGCATGACGGACGTGTAACTTTCCAAGGAGGTCCAAAGCCCTACTTAATTGTGGATATTGGATATTTCTCCCTGGAACGTCATTATCAACCTATAAAAAACATCAAAATTTTATTCCACTGGGCTGATAGATTTTGTCGCAAGTGCAATGTTGCATATAAGAGAGATGGCAAGCATAAATATAGTTTTATATGTCAAAAATGTTATGAAATGCCTGCGTGTGATAGATTTCAAATGTTTATACAATGTGATGGATGTAATTGGCATTTTTACGGTGGACAGTGTTATTCTAATCACTTAGCCAAAGGATCTCAAAACGGTCTTTCCATATGTGAAAAAATACGTTTTTGTAAAGAATGTAACAGGCGCGTCACACACAATCAGATTCATAATTGTAACGAATTCCTCTGTTCTGTTTGTGACGAATTCAAGCCATATGGCCACTATTGTTTCATGGCTCCAATCGAAGCGAAGCCTCGGTCAAAAAGGAGAAGACGGGGAGGAACTACCAAAATTGAAGAAACATGTGCCGAATCTTTGTGTTCTTCAAATAGTTTGTGAAAGCTGCTGTGATACGAGTCGTCCAACGGTTCTGTAGTCATTCTTTTTACGAAATGGAGTCATCATAAAAATCTGAGCGTGATATTCATATCGCAAAACTTGTTCCATCAGGGTAAAGGGCAGAGGGATATCTCACTCAATATGAATTACATCGTTTTATTCAAAAATCCGCGTGACCGTGCACAGATAGGATTCTTAGCACATCAAGTTTATCCGGAAAATCCAAAATTTCTTCAAGAAGCTCATTTCGACGTGACATCAAAACCATACGGTTATTTATTACTCGATTTGAAACAATCCACTCCAGATAATTGTCGGTTTCGCGCATCGATATTTCGGTAATTTATCAGTTTCACTCTGCCAAATATTATAAAAATTTTAATTATTTTTCCCAAATTTTTCGAATTGACTTGATGTGTTATGATGTAGCGGAGGTCGGTGGCAAGACTTCGAGGCAGGCAGACAAAATCCTAATTAAATTTTTGCAAAAAAACAACGGTAATTTAGCAGTATAGCTCTACCAACTGAAAATTAGTGTTTTGAGGGTTTTCTTTGCGATTTTTTTCATCCGTCATGGTCAGTGCGCCTATTCTAGGCTCGCATTGAGTTCAATTTCTGAAAATTTTGATTACAAAATTTTTTTTTTTTCTTCTTTACAAAATAAGTGGAGTTGTGAATTTCGAGTCAATAAACTTGAATTTTATTCATTGTGTTCAACAACTCAATGAATATAACATTCTTGCTCAATCAAATTTTATTTTAGAGTAATAGAGAAAAATATTAAATTTAAAAGAGAGTAGAGTTCACTGTTTTTATTGAGTGTGGGAGAGGGGGTAGGATGAGAGGTGAGGTAGTCGTGAAATAATCGATTTCTTCCTGACAAAGACAGTTGGTGTGAAAACACAATGATAAACAGAGACCAATGGTCTTAAGAAAACTGCAAATTTGGTAATTCAACCAAATGAGCCTTTTCTAGACCAGTATGATTTTGGTTCTCTGCAGTGAAACATCAAAACTGTGTGTTTTGTAATAAAAGTAAGTTGCCACCACTGCGAATGGTTTTTTTTTTTTGGAAAATCCAAACTTCAGATGAGTATTTTGAAGTTTCATTTAATCCGTATTAAATTTATTGAGGTTTTTTTTTCGCTTTTTTGTTTTTTTTCGTTTCAATTTCTATGAGGTAATTTTTGATTGATATTGTTCCACGCGATGTGTACAAGTTATTGACTAGAGAAAAAAGTACGCATTTTAATGCTCTATGTACTTGTTTTCTCAATAAATTGAAAAATTAAAATTTTTAATGCTCAATGAAGGTAAGCGGTGTTTGAGTCAATAAATTTCTTCATCAAAATCCCGAGTGTCGCATAGGATAGGTCGTGATAGGTTTTTTTGAGGCCTATGCACCACTACGTCCCCGTCGTGGCCTTGGGTTACGCAAAACGTGGTGATAATCTCAATTTTATTCATTGGTTTTTTTTTTGGTTCAATTGGTTAGGGACTTCCAACAAAAGTTCGTTGTTTTGGTAATTTATCAGTTTCACTCTGCCAAATATTATAAAAATTTTAATTATTTTTCCCAAATTTTTTGAATTGACTTGATGTGTTATGATGTAGCGGAGGTCGGTGGCAAGACTTCGAGGCAGGCAGACAAAATCCTAATTAAATTTTTGCAAAAAAACAACGAACTTTTGTTGGAAGTCCCTAACCAATTGAACCATAAAAAAAAACCAATGAATAAAATTGAGATTATTACCACGTTTTGCGTAACCCAAGGCCACGACAGGGACGTAGTGGTGCATAGGCCTCAAAAAAACCTATCACGACCTATCCTATGCGACACTCGGGATTTTGATGAAGAAATTTATTGACTCAAACACCGCTCACCTTCATTGAGCATTAAAAATTTTAATTTTTCAATTTATTAAGAAAACAAGTACATAGAGCATTAAAATGCGTACTTTTTTCTCTAGTCAATAACTTGTACACATCGCGTGGAACAATATCAATCAAAAATTACCTCATAGAAATTGAAACGAAAAAAAACAAAAAAGCGAAAAAAAAACCTCAATAAATTTAATACGGATTAAATGAAACTTCAAAATACTCATCTGAAATTTGGATTTTCCAAAAAAAAAAACCATTCGCAGTGGTGGCAACTAACTTTTATTACAAAACACACAGTTTTGATGTTTCACTGCAGAGAACCAAAATCATACTGGTCTAGAAAAGGCTCATTTGGTTGAATTACCAAATTTGCAGTTTTCTTAAGACCATTGGTCTCTGTTTATCATTGTGTTTTCACACCAACTGTCTTTGTCAGGAAGAAATCGATTATTTCACGACTACCTCACCTCTCATCCTACCCCCTCTCCCACACTCAATCAAAACAGTGAACTCTACTCTCTTTTAAATTTAATATTTTTCTCTGTTACTCTAAAATAAAATTTGATTAAGCAAGAATGTTATATTCATTGAGTTGTTGAACACAATGAATGAAATTCGAGTTTTTTGACTTGAAATTCACAACTCCACTCATTTTGTAAAAAAAAAAAAAAAAAAAATTTTGTAATCAAAATTTTCAGAAATTAAACTCAATGCGAGCCTAGAATAGGCGCACTGACCATGACGGATGAAAAAAATCGCAAAGAAAACCCTCAAAACACTAATTTTCAGTTGGCAGAGCTATACTGCTAAATTACCGATATTTCCTTCAGACCCCCAACAATTTGTATATGTGCCACGTACATTGCGCAATATAAAAAGCGTAGGTTCTAGTGTCAACGCACCAGTCATGCGTATGTAATGGCGAAGACCGACATCATCTGCTTGGCAAGAAAAACGCCGCCTTGCTACAAGCTATTCGCGAGGGATCGCAAGCTCAAAGGAAAGCGATATTAGCGTCCGCGGACTCGAAGCTCATTCGGTGTATTTGTGAATGCGCTCTGAATATCCTCAAAGGGAACGTTCCCCTGAAAAGTACGGAAAAGAAAAAATTATCGAAACATAAAGCATTCCTGCGCAAGCTCGCTAAATTTGGTAAAAGTTTGAAATTGAAAAAGAAAATTATCATCAACCAGAAAGGAGGCAGTTTGTTGCCTCTCATACTGGTTCCTATACTTAGTAGTTTGGTATCGAAGATTTTCTAATGGAGCGTGCAAGAAAAATGGTGCTGGTACCAGAAGAGAATTTTACACCAACAGTACAGACCCCTGGAGATGCGCCCTCTCGTCTGGACGCAGAAATGGCTGCCATCCTCAATTCAGTAACGAATAAAAATGCATCAGAGAAATGGAAACTCTATCAAGATGTCTCGAGACGTTATTTATACTTTATCGGTAAAACAGAGGAGTCCGAGGAAAAAAAAGAAGAAGACACCGTGAAAACCTACACTACCGACCAGATACTCGCCGGTGTCCCGAAAAAATTTCAAAAACAGGCTGATGCGTTACTTAAGTATCCTGGAGAATTCAGTAACCGACTGAAGTGCGACGCTACGGGCGCAGTGGAAATAGACAACACACGTCTTCAGGGTTCAAACGTTGTTGACTTGGTGAATGACGCGCTAAGACACAGGCAGACAATAAAAGCTATGGGAAGAGAAACATTTGCCCGATGTCTTCACGAGATCAATACACAGGGAGTTTGTTGGCAACAAAAGTTTTTGGTCCTCACCAGCAGTATCAACACCTTATTCCACTCCACGAGCTACAATAACCATCCGCAGAAAGAAAACTGAATTTTCAAACAGGACTCCAAACAATACGCCGATCAAATCATGGGCAAAGTTAGGTTAGAACGAACTTATTATGATCCCAAAGATTCTGCGGGTTATTCGGGATCCACACGAATTATTGAAAATATAAAAATAAAATTCCTCATGAAGATATTCATGATTGGTTGAATGCGCAAAATTCATATACCCTCCATAAACCTGTACGCCGTAAATTCCCACGGCTACATTATATCGTCGATACTATAGATGATGTATGGGAAGCCGATTTAATCGATCTACAAAAGTTCAAATCATATAATGACGGAACTTCTTAGTTACTATCGGTAATTGATGTAGTCAGTAAATATGCATGGGTGGAACCTCTAACTGATAAGAGTGAGAAAAATGTATGTGAGGCTTCCAAACGTATATTTAGTGAGGGTCGTGTTCAACGGTTATTACAAACAGATCGTGGGGAAGAATTTGTTGCTTAAGCTGTGCAAAATTTATTTGGAGAAAAAAACATAACATATCGCGTAGTACGCAATCCTGACGTTAAGGCTGCTGTAGTGGAGCGCTTCAATAGAACACTGCGAGAACGCATGTCGCGTTATTTCACGTATTCTGAAACATATCGCTATATTGACGTGTTGAATAAATTCGTTTATGCGTACAATAATACCCGACATAGTAGAATTAGAATGACCTCAGCCTCTGTGACTCTTGAGAATGCGTATTTAGCTGTAGAAAATATCGACAAAGTTCATAAACGTTTAGATAAGACACGTCGACCGCGAGTATTTAAATATAAAGTGAACGACTATGTCCGTATCAGTAAGACTAAAGGTACCTTTGAGAAAGGTTATGAGCAAAACTGGAGTGACGAAATATACAAAATTATACGCACTCAACAACGACAGCTATTGCCAACTTACGAGGTGGAAGATCTAGCGGGGGAAAAAATTGACGGATTTTTCTATGAACAAGAATTAACTCTTGTAAATAAGAATATTGAAACGGAAGAATACGAAATCGAAGAAGTACTGCAAAAAAAGGGAAGGGTAAAAACCAACAGGTATTGGTCAAGTGGGTTGGCTATCCGGATAAATTCAATTCTTGGATCTCCGCGGGATCTCTGAAGAATATACACAAAAAATGAGTCAAAACAGTTTTTATATTGTGCTACTTAGCGATAGTAGCATGGAATATTTCCCAGAAAATACAGCAACGAGGTTTTGAACATGTTTGCCTCATTATATCCGGTTAATAGGTTCATGGGTGGTTGGCCTAACAGAAATGCAGTATCCATGCAGCCTCTTAAATATCGAGAATAGAGATGATGGTTACGTAGCATTCATCAAAGGTGATGAACCAGTTGAAGAGATGCGTCTAGCTCCCGCTTACGCTGTACCCAATGGTCTTGATGAAAATCTGGATCATTTGCTGCGAGCTCTCAATCATCTACCTGTGGTTGGGAATCATCTATGGTTTGAATCAAAAAGCACGACCACGGATTTGTGAAAATTACTCGTACTTGTCACGATAATTGAACGTGCAAGTACCAGGTACACATTTTAAATTTATCTTGGGAATTAAAGAATATCCTGGGAATCGATCAAGAAGCTGGTGGTGATAATGGTATAGGGTTTGTGGAAGACGAAAAAATCACAGGAACTCGTCCAGCCCGTCTTACAAAAGCCTTTCCGGACCGTATGTTAATATATTGTGACTTGTGTGGACCTCATGTTACGGGCGATGTTCAGACATCGCTATTGCGCATAGCCACCTTTGACACCACCAACTATTCGAATGGCCATACACGAACCACAAGTTTTTCATCGCCAAATTATATCCCATTATTGCAAAACGCATTCCGGACTGTGGAAATAGATATAACAGATAGGTATGGTCGTCCTATACCATTTGAGTACGGACCTTTGAACCTTACACTGCACTTTAAACGTATTGATTCATAGAAATTGACGCATTATATTAGCTATTATAGTGATCAGGCCGGTGGTGGTGCCGCAGAAAAATATAACAGGTTTGGACGTGTTTACGTGGGGGCTCCTTATCAGCGTGGTCATGGTATTGGGGCCTTTCTTGGAGGATTATTTCGACGAATTCTCCAGTTTCTAGGTGGTGCAGCTCGCGCTGTTGAAAAAGAAGCTTTGAGCGCGGGCTTCAACGTAGTTGGTGACGTAGCAAGTCGCCGGATGCCCCTGAAAGAATCATGAGAAAAGAGACTCACAGAATCAGGTCTCAATCTAAAGAGAAAAGCTAGTGACAAACTGGAGAAATTGATGACAGGGTCAGGGTATAAACGAGGGCGAAAGCGTTTGCGCACTCATAAGCGTGTGAAACGTTGCCGTGAAGAGAGTGTTAAGAAGAGACCGCGTAAATGAGAAAGAAAAAGAAGGAGACATTATTGAAGAAGAAGAAAACCACCAAGAGAAGAAAAACGAAGAAAAAGTTGAAACGTACAGTCCGAGACATATTTGAACATTAGAAATGGCTTTCTTACATTCTCATGCATGCGAATGTGCAAAATCAGAACTTGATCTGTTTACAATCCCGCCAACACAGACAAGTATCGAACATTCTCACTGGACCCAATTCAATCCTGTTGCATCGCTCACAGACCAATCACTCATCGAGTTTGTAGTACCTGGTCATGGTGAAGAATACATTGACCTGCCGCATACTATGCTGAAAATTCGTGTGAAAATTGTAGCAAATGAGATGCTCGTGACTGATGACGTTGGACCTGTGAATAATTTATTACACTCGATGTTCAGCCAAATCGATGTTTCTTTCAATCAAAAATTAGTTTGACCACCGAATAATGCCCACGCTAGTAGTAAGTGCACGTTTTTAGCGAAAAGGGGTGGGGCTTCCTCCTCTATTGTGCGTCGGGCCCCATTGTAGTCCCCCTCTATTGTAAGGGGTGCAGGTGTTCACCTGCTGGGTGACTAATGGGTTTTCCTCGCGTGGGAAAGATTTCCTCTGAGGGTGGGTGGCCGAGTTGGGTTCGCAAGATGGCGGCACCTCTCATGAAGTGGGTGGTGGGTGGCGGGAGGAAGAAAATGGGGTGGCGGGAGGAGGAAAATGGGTGGAGGGTGGCATGTGGGGTATCTCCGGAAAAGGGAGAATGAGGGGAGGAGGGTCGTAAAAGAAAATTGTACAAAAACCAACATTTATGAATATGACAAAATTTATTCAAATGAAATCTTAAAACTAAGATACAATTAAGCGGGGTTTAGCATATTGATTAAAATGAGATAACCCTTTACCAGTCAAGTTCTGGAAAGTGTTTCTTGTATTACGACGCTTCCCTTCCATCTTATGAGTAATAGATTTGAACATTTTGATAATTATACGATCGTTTCGTTTTGTATCATTTGTAAATAATCTGTGAAAGGAGTGTAAGTCCCCATTATTGCAAAGCCAGTGAAGCATAACAATGCAGTACTGGCCGCAAACATCAGACGATATGTCTTGGAGTCTTTTCTCGCTCCATTCAAATATACGGCAATTTCTCCTAAGGCTTTGAGTGATTCCTGAGTTGAAGGGTGGCATTCCGAAGCTGTCGAAATAGACTCCACGGCCATTGGGACCGAGATATATGGCCACCCAATGCGTTCCTGGCTGTGAGTGATTATCGGTGTTGATAATGATCGCACAAGGCCTCGTCCACGTCCAGGGAACTCTGTCCGCAGGGTAGACACCTCCGATACCGACATTAGTAAACGGTAATGCTTTTCGCAGCTGTAGGGTATTCATAAAAGGAGATCCGCAGGTTGTAGCAATGAGCCGTGCTGTTCAAAAGGATGCTCGTATCTTACTGACGGATATATTACACCAAGATCACAATATATAGATCTTTCTTTTTAACCGCTATAGTCCATTATAACTTGTCTCATCGAATCAATTTCTAATAAGTTATCGTATTCAGCATAGACAATGCAATTCACGTTGTTTGCTATTGTGGCCGCGAAGCCAACTTCGAGACGCACACAGCCACTCTTTACGAGATTCCAATGGCTAGCGCAGCTTGCTGATAGGTCCGGTGTTAAATCGAAGGCGAATAGGCAGTAACCGTCTGCATATGAGGAACGGTTAATGCCATTTCCATGATCGCTAAAGTGTGTCCCGGTTCCAGAGAAGACGGTGTTGAAAGCTTCAACTGATGCTGAAAAATTTTCAGTGAATTTTGGCTGAAGGGGTTTCGTAGGTATCTGTCGCCCGTCAACGTTGAGACAAAGGAAATTGATGCCGAAATTTTGGAAATTGAAAGGATTCTTTTTTTTTGTAGCATTGAAACTGGCATTTCCCACAAAGCCTAGGATTATTCTCTTGGGCAACTGCCCCAAAATGACATTATCGATAGTTTCACCGAGAATTCCACTATGAAGTACGAATGATTTTACTTCAACACGCGTCATTGGATACTTAGCCGTAGTTTTTGACAAAGTTTTCGCATGAGCTATCAGGATTCCAGGGCTGAGTTTAACACGTCTGACAATTAGCGATGCTTCACTAATGACAACCTTGTAATTATGTGCTGTATAATCCATTAGACAGAAACTATCCTTAGCGCGAATGAGACGAACTCTCATCTCTACGCCATTCAATAGGAATTTATCCTGATTGAAAACATCACAATGTAAATGTCCAATCATATCGATTGTTTTACCCGCTTTTGTGAAATTGTGTCTCGCAACGTGCCCATCATTTTTGTCAGTAGCTGCAGTCGCTTCGGTATCCATTGAGCCCGCAGTATCCGACATCCATAAACCCATTTGGAGATGAGAATTTTTAGCATCCTCACCATAATTTAATAGCGTTCCAATATATGCTCTGTACGCATATAAATTGTTAGGCGGCGTAACAATTTTCTGATTGAAAAATATGTCCACTTGATTGAACATAGAATGCAAGAAATTATTCACTGGAGCAACGGAGTCTGCGGCTACAGCAGTCCCGTCGGGTTTTACTATTTTTGCCTGTATTTTTATCATTGTATGCGCTAAATCAAGATAATCTTCGCCATGGCCTGGTACAATGAATTCAATCGGAGCATCATCACCTATTGTTGAAATCGGGTTGTAATAAACACACTGCGACTGTTCAATGCTTGTTTGTGCCGGAGGCAGCATGAATAGATCCAGCTCAGATTTCGCACACTCAGAGGAGTGAGAATGTACGAACGACATTTTATTTATTGAAAAATATCGTAGACACTGCGTCTCTCACTCTTCTTCTTCTTTAAACTACTTTTAGCCTTACTCTTTTTCTTTTTGATTGAAGGACTCTCCTTCTTCTTCTTCTTACTTAACCTTTTAAGGTTGTTGACACGACTACGACTAACGCGTTTCTGGGTGTTTCAGCGTTTACGCTTTCTTTTATAACCCGATCCCTGCATCATGGTTGAAATTTACTCCGCGGCCTTCCTCTTCAAAACACGTCCTGACTCGGTTGATCGGTTTTCGAGCGCCACCTTCAATGGCACTCTATTTCCTACATCACCTATGACGTTCAAGCCTGCACTGAGGGCTCCTTTACCGACAGTGCGTGCAGCGCTACCAAAAAGGGGTAGAATACGTCGAAAAAGTCCTCCGAGAAATGCTCCGATTCCATGACCTCTTTGATAAGGGTTTCCAACATAAACCCGTCCGAAATTGCTGAATTTCTCAACCCCTCCTCCAGCCTGATGCTCATAATATTCAAGATAAGGTACCATAATTAATAGATCGTCTTGAAATGAAGTGTCACGTTTAAAGGTCCGTACTCGAATGGTATCGCCTCTCCTTGATTATTCCTTATATCTATTTCTATGGTACGAAAAGATGCCCTTATGAGTGCTATATAATGAGGCTGCGAAAATGTAACGCAGTTCGTACTACCATAAACATATTTGACAGCATTTAGAGGAATGACACGCAGCAAAGGTGATACAACATCCCCTGTTACATATGGTGTGCACAAGTCTGAATAAATGAAAAGACTTGACGGTAAGGCTCGTAATAAACTCCCAGGTCTTGCGGCTCTATACGTGTTAGGTTTATCAAATACGAAATTAACGGTGGTAAAACCAAATATATCTGCAAGCTTTTGAGAAATCACCAGCCTATGACACACTGTAGCACATTCTTTCTTCGTGCAATTACGTTGTATCAGGGTGGTATTAGTCTTCGGATTCCATTTAACCACCAGGTGATCCACCATCGCACTTGCTTTATTCATAGTTTCTACCAATTCAGGAATGGAATTATACACTCCAGATGGGAGGGCCATCCTCTTCGAGTTCGAAAGAATTTCTTCTTCTTCTTTTTTTGTGAACGTGGATACATCGATGAAGCCGTTATCTGAGCTCAAATGTAGAAAACTACAGGGAAATTGAATCTCACTCAGTCCTACCACCCACTCCCCATTCAATTCAATTTGATTAGGAAGGAGTGTGGTGTACTTCGATGCTGTATTGGATGGATAGTAATCCATACTTCTATCGCTGGGCAATACAGTGTAAAACTCGTTTTTCGTCATTTTTTCGTTATATTCTGGATGTTAACCGCAGGTATCCAAGAATTAAATTTGTCGGGATATCCTTCCCACTTCACGAGCACTTCTCTCTTCTTCCCTTTTCACCTAGAGCGAATAACACGCTCCACTATGAATTCATCTTCTTCGATGCTTTTATTCACAGGAACTAGCTCTTGTTCATAGAATATTCCATCAATTTCTTCCGAACCTAAATCTTTCGATTCATATATTGGAAGAGATTGCTTCAGCAGACATCTACGTATTTCAGAAATTTCTTTGCTCCAATTATTCTCATATCCTTTCTCGAAGACGCTCTTAGCCTTACTGATACGAACATAGTCTCCAACCTTATATTTAAAGGATTCTTTACGGAGTTTTTCATTAATAAATCGTTTTTGTATATTTCGCCATGCCTGCGAAGCATTATCAATAGTGACTGCAGCAGGCGTCATTTTTATTGAAGAATGTTTTGAATGATTATAAGCACTGACAATTTTTTGTAATACATCTAGATATTTGTAAGTTCTAGAATACGTGAAATAACGCCACATGCGTTCTTTCAAAGTTCGATTAACCCTTCAAGTACGGGACCCATACTCCGCGACTTGTCCCATCGGCCGGGAGCCATCTGACAATCAGACTACGCTGCTCAATACGCAACGTCTCATGAACGCTTTATCCAAAAATTATGGAAAAACTTTTATTGAGTGCATTAGTTTTCCATAGAAATACTATAGAGATATCGATTTTCTTCAGATTTTGCGTTATAGAAATATTTCGTGAATTTTTGAGCCTAATTTTAATTCCATCAGATAATTAGTTGCTGAACTAGTCTTGCACGCTAAATTTATTTATAACAAACAAATTATCAATCCAATTGAAATTTGCATTGCGCCATTTGATAGACGAATCTTCAGAGTAATTTGAGTAAAAATTTCGAAATTTTCAAAGAAAATTTTTCCGATAAACGGAACGATTGAATATATCAAGCGTGGAATTTCAGCCCACAACTTTTGTTTATTAAAAATAAGGGGTGAAAATATTGCAAAAAAAAAAAAAAATTCACCGCTCCGAAGACAATTCCATTATCTACCCAAATCAATTTTTTCAATTTCTACATCTGCGATAGTATTTGAGGAAATGATTCTTTAATGTTGAAAAAGAGGGTCGATACGACGTATCGAACCCGGCCGATAGGACAAGAAAGTGGGTCGATACCACGTATGGACCCCGTACTTGAGGGGTTAAAACGCTCTACAGCTGCCGCTTTTATATCAGAGTTGCGTGCAATACGAAATATAATATCATTCTTCTTAAAAAAATTTTGAACGCTACTGGCAATAAATTCTTTTCCTTTGTCAGTTTGTATGGCAATAGGCACACGACCGTCGCTTCTTTTCAAAATCTTCTTGAAGCCGTCAAGAACTTGTGGCGCCGACTTATCCTTCAAAGGTTCAACCCACACGTACTTACTAAGAACATCTATAACTACTAATATATAACATATATCATTATTATAAGTTTTCAGCGATCTAAGTTCTACCAAATCAGCCTCCCATACATCATCAATATTCGTTACCGCATAGTGCAAACGGGGGAATTTCCGTCTTATCGGTCTGTGAAGAGTGTACGTATCCTGAGCATTCAGCCAATTCTTAACATCATCTGCAGGGATTTCACGTTTATATTCCTGCAGAAGGTTCCGAGCACCCGTGTATCCTACAGGTTCTGAAGGGGTATAATATGATTTTGACAACTTCTCTAGAAGTGAAGCCATTCTCTTCTCCTTTTCTTCTGAGCTGGAGGTGATGTGGGTGGTGATAGCGCTTCTTCTGGTCCTTCTTGAATATTGTAGACACGTTGCTGTGGTGCTGCAAAAACACGTCTGAACACTCCAGCCTGGAATCGCAGATTACCCATAAACTCCAGAGGTGTGTTTATCTCCCGAAGAAATTCAGCAAAGGCTTCCCAGCCCCTAGCGTGATGATTTTTTCTAGCACGCAGGGCATCCTGCACAAGATCAATTATATTAGCCCCGGGAATCGACTGACCATCCAACGTCACTTGTCCACGTTCATCCCATTTCAATCTCCTCCCTGCATCAATATGATCTATATGCTCCAGCAATCCTGTAGCTTTCCGTTTATAAGTTTTAGGAATAGTCGCCACGATTGCTTCTGCTTTATATCGCGATTCGGGCGTTAGATCTTCTGTTATTTGTGGATGCTCTGCTTTATTCTTGCTGTAAAACAAGTAGCGTCTCAAAACATCGTTATACAATTTCCACTTTTCATGATCATCTGTACGAGTTTTCGAATTCAGAATCTCCAGCAGTTACGCATCGAGACGACTCGTTGCATCACCAGGTGTCTGAGCTGTGGGGTGAATTTCTTTGATAACTGGCTCCAGTGTCTGCCGAGTGCTGTGATGAGAACCTACAGTTTGCTGATGCTTCAAGTGTTCCACCCGATTTTCAGGGACAAGAACCATTTTTTGAGCATGCATTATGACCTGTAGCAATTTTTCATTCCAGTTTGTCAAACTAGAGATGAAATGATTGTACTTATTATTGGGCCTAGGAGCAATGGTAAAAGGGCACCACCTTTTTGATTTATGATTTTTTTTTTCTTTCCGAGAGGTTCTTTTTTATCTGCCAATTTTCTCAAAATTTTCTTATATTTTCTCAGCTTTGCTTTCTCAGTCTCTTTCAAATGAACGTTCCCGTGCAACAAATTCAAAGCGCACTCGCAGATGCAACGAATCAAATCTTTATGAGCGTGTTTCAATAGGGTGCGACGCAGCTTGGGAGGAGCGTGAATGAGCGCGTACAATAGGGATGTATTTTTTTCACCCAGCGACTTACGAATGGAGCTAGAACCACAGTGACTTTTCTCAGCCATTACAATCTCACAACTGGTACATCCGTCGAGTTGCCTCCTCCTTTTATGAGCGGACTCTTTCGTGGGACATAAACATAATGATAGATGTCGCTAGGGAAGATGCAAGTTCTGAATCTACAATTTTCTGGTGTCGATTGTTTGAGATCGAGTAATAAATATCCATGCGCAGGGGTTGTAGCATCGAAATACGCTTCTTGTAGAAATTTCGGATCCTCAGGATATATCTGTCTTGCTAAGTGAGCAATTTGAGCACGATCACGGGGGTTCTTGAAAACAATTATGTAATTAGTGTTGGATGAAATATCTCGCTGGCCTTTACCTTGATGGAAAAGATTCTGCGAGAGAAACATAACACTGAGATTTTTATGATGACTACCCTTAGTGAATAAATCCACAATGGCCCCATTCGATGATTCACGCATTAAGTCATCAACAACTACAAGCTTTGGAAGGTTATCATCGAAATCACCAGATTTTGGTATTCTTTCCGGAAACTCAACGAAATCCTTATCATAATCCATACATGCACTCTGCCATTCAGCATAATAGAATATCACTTTTTTTATTTCCGTGTTACGAATTTCCTTAATTTCTTTCAAAAAACGCTTGAGAAAAAAAGTTTTTCCACAACCTGTAGGACCACATATCATAGATGTGAAAGGATGCTTCCATCTCGGATCCATACATATGAATAAATTTTATGAAAAACACTTCTTTTATAATAAAATCGTATAATTCTTGAGGGATAGTACAGCATCCGAAACTTTCTACCTGGGAAGCGCGTGGGGGGTAAGAGTGCTAGCCGAAGGGTCTACCTGCGCCAGGCGCCCCTTTGTCGCACCTGCTAGCAAAGGAAAACTCTATAGGGGGGGTGAGGCATTTTTCCCCATGCACGCCTACCGAAAATTTGGGTTTTCACTTTTTCTAAGATGCTGTGGTCAGTTCCACCTTAGTTGTCGACCATGTCACAGCATCCTGAATTTCCCGAGCAAAGTGGCTCCAGTCAGCCTGCATTTTTAGCGTTCGCTGATCCTGAAGTTCAACAGGATGCGTACGATTATATTGAAAATTTCAACCCGGATTTATTTGTCGAACCGAGTGACAGTGGAGTGGGAAATTCTCTAAGTGATCTAGAATACCCGAAAATGCTGAAGATTATGTTGATAATTTTGATCCACAATTATTTGACTATCCTATGATGATCGATCAACCAGTAAATGGTAAGTATTGAATTAAATATGGAAGAAAAAGTTCAGGGAAGCAAAAATTAAATGTTTCACACGTTACAGATGTTCAGCCTGCTGGAGGAGGAGGGAATCATTCAGCTCTGAGAGTATTACGCACATCACGTGAACGTCTTAAGCGCTTCAAACTGGACACACATGTGATGGAATTTCGAATCAATCCATTACCTACAGGTGCTACCCCAGAAGATTGGATTGAATGTGCTTTTCGTGAGGCTTACAATAAAATTATTGAAGCGGGTAGAGATGGCAAAAACCGTATGTGCTTGACATTTAATTTTGCTAATATGCCAAAAGATAATGCTTGGGTGAGTCCTCGAGTTATTGATGGATATGAATTTGAAGATTTATGGAATCTTGTTAGTTCTGTCGCGCAAAGTGCTAATGGTTTTGATTGTGCTGATACTTTCTGGATAAAGCTCCATGTAGCAGAAATGCCCACAGGAATGACAGACCCAAACACAGGGAGAAAAATGCGGAAACGGGGCTCAGGTGTGATACAAATTTCGAACACCGATAATTTATGCCTACCCCGCTCACTCGTTGTTACAAAAATGCATGTCCAAAAGACAAATTCTAGAACTGATTCAGGAAAAATGAAGAAACAATGGAATGCTATCCGACAAGTCAAAGGGAAATTGCAACGAGAAGAAGCAGTAAAATTGACCGAGGCAGCCGGGGTAACGATACCAGAAAACGGATGTGGCATGGAAGAAATCAAGCAGTATCAGAGGTATCTTGCTCAAGAGGGGTATGCTATTATAGTATATTCACTGAAAAGAAACGGTAAACTACGACCCGTCCTCTATGACGGCACTTCCGAAGTCACTACTAATAAAGTGGTCTTAAAAGGCATATTACGCATTGTACATTATGAAGAAAAAAAGCACTATGAACCCATCGTTTTTATCCATGGGTTTTTCGGCTCTAAATATTACTGTCAACATTGTGAGAAACCGTACGAATCGCCTGGACACATATGTGACCAAATTTGCGATAGATGTTTGAAAAACCCTCCATGTGATAGCACGATTGTGGATAAGATGATATGCGAGACTTGTGCTCGCGAATTTTACGGACAACAATGTTTTGATCAACATAAATTGGCAGGTTCATACAGTGGGAAAAAACCTACAGTGTGTGCTAACATTCAGATATGTGAGACATGCAGCACAAAGTTCTATCCTATCAAAACTAGACACGTGTGTGATAAATATATGTGTTCTATATGCCATCAAATCGAAGATACATCCCACATCTGCCATATGCCTCCATTGAAACCTAAGAAACGTGGAACTGTGAAGCGTGTTGGGTTCGCTTTCTACGATTTTGAAACGCGCCAAGATGATACAATGGACGGTAATGAAAAAGTGAACATCCCTGGCCAACACTCTGCGTGGCCCAAACTGTGTGTGATTTTTGTGCCGAAGAGAATGATGATGACATTGGAGGGATGACAACGGACAGTCCATGTGAGGTTTGTAAAAAACATGAAAATATATTTGACGGAGATGATCCGGTTCGTGGTTTCGTGGATTATATTACGTCGATGGGGAAAATATATAAAGAGGTAGTTTGCGTCGCTCATAATGCGAAGGGGTATGACTCTCAATTCATTTTACGAGACGTAATAAAGCGGATAAGCAGCGAAATTGAAGCTATCATTAACGGAACTAATATCATTTTGATGGAATTTAACGAAAATAAACTTGTCGATAGTTTAAATTATTTCCATATGCCTTTGGCTAAATTGCCAGAAGCTTTTGGCTTGTGTGGTATAGGGAAGGGATATTTCCCTCATTTTTTCAATACTCGTGATAATCAAAATTATGTAGAACGTATGCCGGATGAGGAATATTATGGATGCGACAATATGACTGTGAAAGATCGTGAAAAATTCTTAAAATGGTACGATGAACGAGTAGAAAAAGATAATAATTTTGATTTTAAAAAAGAGATTCTCCATTATTGTAAACTTGATGTAACAATTTTGAGACGAGCGTGTATCAAATTCCGTCAATTGATTCTAGGGGTTAGTAATGTCTGTCCTTTAACAGAGTGTGTGACAATTGCCTCAACACGTATGCGAATATATCAGACGAATTTTCTGAAAAAGAAAAAAATTGGTATCATACCGCAAGGGGGTTACCGACTCAGTAAAACGCAGTCTAGAGCAGCGATCGAATGGCTATTATGGCGGGAACACAAAGAAAGACATAAGATACTTCACGCGGGGAACGGTCGCGAGCATAGGGCAGAATCAGGGCACTGCTTAGATGGGTATTGGAAAAATGAGTCTACAGGTATAAAATATGCATATCAATTCCACGGCTGTTACTGGCATGGTTGTCCTCGCTGCTTCAAATTCAATAGAGATAAAGAATCATCCCGCAAGGATACATTAGAAGGGCGTTATGAACGGACTGAATCCACAACCCGAAAACTGCAAAATTTAGGCTACAAGGTTATTGAAATGTGGGAATGTGATTTCAATCGTAGTAAAAAGAATGACCCTATATTATCCAAATTTTTGAGTGGCACTGATCAACAATTATTCGTACCATTAGACCACCGAGAAGCTTTTTTTGGAGGGCGTACAGGGAATACTGTTACACATTATGATGTGAAAGGAAATGAAAAAATTCGCTACGTTGATGTTTGCTCATTGTACCCGTATGTGTTGGAAACAGGTGTTTTCCCTATAGGTCATCCTAAAGTTCATGTTGGAGACGCATGTAAGAAAATATGCCGGAATAATGATATATCGCGGATTGAAGGGATCATAAAATGTAGGGTCTTACCACCGCGACAATTATTTCATCCTGTTTTACCGGTCAAAGCTCATGGAAAGTTATTATTCCCACTTTGTCGTTCTTGCTATGAAGGATTAGTGCAAGATGATTGCCCTCACGATCGCCCGCAAGACCGTGAATTTCTGGGCACTTGGGTATCAATTGAACTACGTAAAGCGGTAGAGGTCGGTTATAAAATTCTAGAGATAAGCGAGATTTGGGAATACAAAGAAACAACACGCTATAACCCTGTAACGCGCACGGGAGGCTTATTTGCGGGCTATATCGATATGTTCCTGAAAATTAAACAAGAAGCATCAGGTTGGCCTGAGGAATACATGACTGAGGAATCGAAAAAGGAATATATCAAGGAATATGAAAAAAACAAGAAGGAATTACATTAGAAAAGGATAAAATTGAAGAAAATCCGGGGTTGAGGGCTGTTGCTAAACTTTGTCTGAATTGTTTATGGGGAAAATTCGGAGAGCGGGAAAATTTATCAAAAAAAGCAATAGTTAGATCTTATCAAGAATTTGCAGAATTGATGTTCAACCCTGAAGTAGAAATAACAGGGTTGGTTCCAGTTGACAATGATACACTCTTCATGTCCTGGAAACATTTGAGAGAAGCGGCAGAGGTTTCTACGAAAGCGAATGTTGTGATTGCCGCGTATACAACAGCTCACGCGAGATTAAAACTTTATAGCTACTTGGAGAAGCAGCAAGACCGCGTCTTATATTATGACACAGATTCAGTCTTTTATGTGAGTGATGGGAACAACGATCTACCATTAGGTAACTTCCTCGGTGATTTAACCGACGAAGTAAAGGGTTCCAAGAACGGGAGTTTTATCAAATCATTCGTGTCCGGAGGTCCAAAATTTTACACATATCGTGTACAGAATCCGGATGGTTCAATCGTTGAAAATTCTGTAATTAAAGGAGTGCGGTTGAATTATGTAACAAGGGAAAAAATAAACTATAAAACAATCCGAGCCCTTGTAGTCGATAAAGCGAAAGAGTTTGAGATCTCATACAAAGGGATACGACGTACAATGTACCACGATGTCGTTACAAAGACTGAAACGAAAAAAATTAGAGCCACGGGGCCCAAACGTCGTATCGATGAGGACGCTACTACTCTCCCGTATGGGTTCAAAAAAACGCCGGCAAAATTAGCAAGAACCTCTGGGATTTTATGAAACCATACGGGAGAGTAGAATGAACAGATTCTACATTAGTAGGATAGATAGATAGATAGATTTTTGATTAATAATAATGGAAGAGCGTTAGGGGAAAACAATAGATTTAGTCGCAAAAAAATAGTGGAAATTAGAAAAAAAAAAAGCAAGAGAAAATACAACAATAAGATAGATTTAAGGATAATAGATTTGACGGAAAGTAGTGTAGATTTAAGAAAGAGAATCTGAGAAATTATGAAAAAAATCGTAGAAATTTTTGGGGGAGAAAATTATCAAGAATATGTAAGAAAAATTGTTAAAAATACAAAAATAAAATACATTCAAGAAAAACGACAAATATGAATTAGATTTAAAGAAACTATGAATTGAATCAGTCGCTAGATAAAACAGTGGTATAAAATAAGCGGAAAATGATTATAATCCTATGAAAAAAATAACGAGAGAAAATCTGAGCAAATTTTTTTGAGAAAAAAGTTTAGAAACTATGAGAAAAAAATAAGAAGAATGAAACAAAAATAAAATCGATTTAAGAAAAATTATAGTCTTAGAGAAAATAATCTAGCCCTAAACAGCTGACGATTGTATAGGAAATTATGGAATAAGAAAAGAAAAACAAGATAAATTTAAGAAAAACACATTCTAGGAAAAATGAACTAGATTCAAAGACAGTGAATTCAACTATTAGTGATATAAAATAGAGGAATGGTTTGTGGGAAAATGATTGACATTTCTTTCAATCATATATGCGGGACTATGGAGAATAGAGAAAACTAGATAAAATTTTTTGTAGAAAAAAAAGTTCAAAAAAATATGAAAGGTAAAAAATAAGAATAATAAAATAACAGAATAGTTTTGAGAAAACCGTAAGTTCTAGACAACTAGTTTAACTCTGAATAAAATGATGACTGTAAAGAAAATTATGGAAGAGAGATAAATTTAAGAAAAATAGATTTTAGGTAAAATAAACTAGATATAACTGAATGTAATGTAGAATTAATAAATGAAACGTGAAAAATAATTGGCATTTCTCATAATCATGTATATTTCTATGAAAAATAAAAAACTATGAAAAATACAATATAAAACTGTAAATTTGTTTTTAAATAGGAAAAAATTACCAAATTTTATGAATAAATAGTTAAATTCGGAGAAATCGTGCATGTTTCTATAAAAAATAGAAAAACTATAAGAAAAACATAATGAAAATATGTGAATTCACTTCGAAATAGAAGGAAATGATGAAATTTTATGAAAAATTCAAGAAAATTCTTGGAAATCGTGCATGTTTCTATGAAAAATAGAAAAACTATAAAAAATAGCTTAAAAATATGATAAAAACTGTAAATTCAATTTAAAATAGAAGAAAATGGTAAAGTTTCATTAAAAATTTGAGAAAATTTGCGGAAATCGTCTGTTTCTATGAAAAACTATGAAAAATAGCTTGAAAATATGATAAAAACTGTAAATTCAATTTAAAATAGAAGAGAATGGTAAAGTTTCATTAAAAATTTGAGCAAATTTGCGGAAATCGTCTATGTTTCTATGAAAAACTATAAAAAATAGCTTCAAAATATGATAAAAACTGTAAATTCAATTTGAAATGAAAGAAAATGGTAAAGTTTCATTGAAAATTTGAAAAAATTTGCGGAAATCGTCTGTTTCTATGAGAAACTATAAAAAATAGCTCGAAAATATGATAAAAACTGTAAATTCAATTTAATAAAGAAGAAAATGGTAAAGTTTCATTAAAAATTTGAGAAAATTTAATAAAAACGTTAAATAATGGAGATTTCCGCGAAAATTGATTAAAAAGTTGGAAAAGAAGCAATAGATGATGAAGATTTTATTGGGAATCGATAAAATTGCAGAAAAAAAGCGATAGATAATGAAGATTCCATGGAAAATCGATAGAAATAGAAAAAAACTACAGATAAAGAAGTTTCAATTGCCAATCGATAAAATCGCGAAAAATCTAGTAAAAAATCCCAAAGAGGGCAGTGAACTCAATTGAAATCGTTGGAAACTGCAGAAATCTATGAGTTTTGCGAAAAATCCGCTAGAGGCGTGCATTTCTTCGGGGCACTGCCAAAAAATTAATTGATTCCGTAAAAAAAACGATAGATGTCGGAAAACGGGAGGAAAAATTTCCTAAAACACCGAAAAATTGAAAAATCCCCAGATATAGTGAGTTTCATTGAAATAAAAAATTAAAAATTCTCTAAAACGTGAAAAGAGTATAAAACATTGGAAGATATCGAAAAACAGATGGAATAAAATTAAAATCAAAGAAGAAACTTGTAATTTTCCTTCAAATAATTAGAAAAACGCATTTTCCGAGTAATGTCGTTATTTTTTTAATCTAAAAATCCTCCGCATCTATTGATTTTGTGGAAGTTCTCCTTTTTCCCCTATTTTCTAATGATGACTATCTTCAAAGCTCTTTTTTTTCGAATTTCTTTATATTTTCTCCGCTCAATTCTTCATATATTGTTATCTTATTATTATTATTATTATTATTATTATTATTATTATTATTATTATTGTGCGAACATGTGTGATTCTAGTGCTCTAGTATTAATGATGATATTCGAGTATTTATAACATTTTATAATGAGAAACGTAATTGAATCCTATGAAGAAACGGTGACGAATAAATTAAAATAATAAATACAGCTTTCCTTCCACTCCAGACTTCATATTTGTCATTTACATATTGTTGTGAGAAAAGTGAGGTTAGGGTGACACAACGCATACTTCATTGTATACAGTAAAGAAAATGAGTGGTCCCAAAATAAATTATCAATGTCACTTCTGCAAACAACAAAATCTCAGAACACCTTTTGCGTGTTCAAATTGTGGAAAACTTTTTCACAAATGTTGTTTAAACGGAAAAAAACACAAAATTATGGTGGATGGTGTAGAACAGGTGTGCTCTGGGCTGCCTCTGGAGACAGAAGTTAAAGATACTGACAATGCTGGCTTAAATGACAGTTCTAGAAAACATAAAAGGAGAAGAGATGACAAGTCTTTTGATGATGATGATGATGAAATGGAGAATAGAACTGACATGATTCTGGCGAAAATCACTGCAATTGACATGAATAATGAAGAGCGAGTAGCTGATCTTAGAAAGTATATTACTGAAGAGATGAAAAGTTTCAAGAAAGAGATAATGGACGCAGTGAAAGAAGTAGTTAAAAAAGAAATTCATGATGCTGGTATGAAATCAAGAGGAATTGAAACTAGCAAAACTAGCAAAGAGAAAGCAACTACAAGTAATGTCTCATCGTATGCACAAAAAGTAAAAAATTCAAGAATGGAAAATATTATTATTGAACCCAAAGCAAAGCAGGATAGTTCTGAGACAATCAAACAAGTGAAGAGCCAAGTTAACATAGGTGAGCTAGGTCTTGGTGTTGAGAGAATCAAGAAAACGCAGAATGGTAAAGTGATTATTGGATGTGTGAAGAAAAGTGCCACTGACGTATTAGCTGAAGAATTGAAAAGTAAGATAGGAGAAAATTATAACATCAAAGTAACAGATAAAAAATTACCGAAAGTGAAAGTTATTGATATAGAAGAGGAAATATTGGATATGGAGAATGATCAAGATATTATTCAGATGATAGTCAAGCAGAATGATATTGGGATGAGTAATAATACGCTAATTGAAATTTAAAAGAAGATCAAGAGAGAGAAAAAGTCCGGTATGATAATTGTTGAAGTTGATCCGATAACACATAAAATGTTATTGGATAAACAGAGAATAAAACTAGGTTGGAATAAATGCAGAGTATTTGACTGTATTAGTATACTGAGGTGTTATAAATGTTGTGGATATAGTCATTTTGCTAAAGACTGTCGAAATGAAACCAAATGTAGAAAATGTGCGGGAAGTCATCTGGAGAGGGAGTGCAATAGTACTATTAAAAAATGTGTAAACTGTACAAGAATGGTTGAAGAATTCAAATTAAAGGGAATTAATACTGATCATTGTGCAAATGATGAATCATGTGAATTTTATAAAAAAATGATAAATCGAGCACAAAAAAATATCAAATATCATGTAGAATAGCAATTAAGTAATGAGTGTGAAACAATTCTGCAACCTCACGTGTTACTATTGAATATACAAGGTCTCCTCTGGCATAAGGACGAATTATGTGCATTAATAAATAATCAAAGACCAGACATAGTATGTTTAACTGAAACTCACATATCTGATGAAGTCGAAGAACATGAGATACATATAGAGAATTACACGAATGTTAAAATGTGTACTGGTAATAGAAGAACTGGAGGTGTGCTCATTTATATCAAGTGTGGTGTCAAGTTTGAAGTGTTGAGAAAAGTACTGGATCTCGGAAATGATGAGGACAATATGTGGATGTGCAATCTCAAATTAAAAGGGAAATTTAAAGGCTTGGTAATTTGTTGTATATACCACTCGCCTAGTAAGAGTGATGGACAATTTATTGATCGTTTAAATGAAGAGATGGAGAATTTAATAGATAAGGGTACAGTGATAGTAGTGGGTGACTTCAATATTGATGTTGGGATTGAATCTCAATACAGCAAAAAGTTGATGAGAATGATGAATAGCATGGGTCTTAAACAATGGGTTAAAAATTACACACGTGTGACGAAAAATTCCAAAACAATTATCGATTTGGTGTTCGCTAGTGTTAATATCGAAACAGAAATACATGGAAGTCCTAGAATAACCGATCATTTTATAGTTGAATTAAGTTTACCTATACAAAATTGTGCAATGAATATGAGTCAAGATGATAAAGTTATTACGAAAAGAGATTTAAATAATATGGATGAGGTAGTATTTTCCAAAATTGTAAAAGAAAAATACAAAAAATGGTATATGAATGTAGATAAAACGAGTGCAGAGAATATTGATGAACGGGTAAGAGAGTTGACGAGTATTATTGTTAGTAGCTTTGAAATATGTGCACCTATGGAAATGAAAATTATACCTAAGAAATGGCAGAACAAGTGATGGTTTAATTATGACATTAAAAATTTAATTAATCAGAGAGATAATATGTATCGTGAAGCAAAAACCTTAAAAACTGACGAATTATGGCACCAGTATAGAGTGCTTAGAAATATGGTAGTAACAAAAATCCGTGAAGTAAAAAAAAATTTTTATGAGCATTTGATTGATGAAAATAGAAAGAATTATAAAAAAATGTGGTCTAATCTTAAAAATATTATAGGTAATAAGAGGAATCAATCGCAACAGCAAGAAATCAGCTTTAATAATATATGCTATGATAATGAACTTGTTATAGCTAATAAATTCAATGAATACTTTATTGCAAGTGTTGAAAGTATTGTTGGTGAGATTGATGAGGCTGTAGATGATAAGGATGATCCTGTCACTGATGACATTGAATCGGTATTAGATGATTTTAAGGAAGCTAGTGAGAATGAACTGAATGAGATAATTAATAATTTAAATCAAGATAAAGGAAAAAATCATGATGTTTCTGCTGAAATGATAATCAAAGTATGGAATGTTCAAAGAAAACTGATTAGTCAATTAATTAATACTAGTTTAAGTTTCTCTCAAGTACCTGAAGAGTGGAAGAATTCTGTGATACACCCAATTCCAAAAATTAAAGGAAGTATAAAGGCGGAAGAACATAGACCTATAAATACATTACCTGACCTTGAGAAAGTATTAGAACAAGTAGTTAAAAACAGGTTGGAGGAACACTTGAAAGCTAATAAAATATTGAATGAAGAGCAATCTGGGTTTCGTGAAAAACATTCCTGTGAAACAACACTCCAGAAAACTATGTGTGAGTGGCGTGAGGAGATGGATAAAGGGAATATAATTGGTGTAGTTTTCATTGATTTTAAACGTGCTTTCGAGACTATTGATAGGTTGAGACTAGTCAAGAAGCTCAGAATTTACGGAGTGCATGGGAAGGCTATTGAGTAGTTTCAATCTTATCTGGAGAATCGGACACAACAAGTTAAATTTGGTAATGTAACATCTGAGAAGAGAAAAATAGAATTTGGAGTCCCACAGGGATCAATTTTAGGGCCTCTGTTGTTCATCATATATATCAATGATATCATCAAAGTGGCGGAGAAATTTGGATGTAAAGCTAAATTATTCGCTGATGATAAAATTTTGTATATTAGTGGCAAAGATGAGAAGAAGATTGAGTTGGCGATTAATGAAACACTGAAATGCCTTGAGAGGTGGCTGAATGTTAACTCATTGAAGGCGAATTGTAAAAAAACAGTATTCATGTTAATACATGATCAAAGGAGAAAAATTGCCGAAGATTTCAATATTTTTTTAGCTGGAGAGAAAATCCAGCAAGTTAAAGAGACTAAATACTTGGGAATCATTATTGATCAGCATTTGAGTTTTGTCAGTCATACTTATTATATAGCAAAAAAAGTGAGCAAAAAAATTGGTTTTCTGTGTAAAATAGGTGATTATGTCAGTGATTATACGAAGGTATTGATATATAAGTCCATTATTGCTCCACACTACGAATACTGTTCATCATTATTGATAAATCTAAATGAAGAATGTAAGGTGGTATTACAAAAGACACAGAATCGGGCAATGAGAGTGATATTAAGAGTTGGAAAATACACTCCCATAGTTAACATGCTAGAAACATTAGGTTTCATGTCGATAGAGGGGAGAATAAAATTTAATACATGTGTATTGATTTATAAAATCATTCATAATTTAACACCAGAGTATTTGACTCAGATTATCAAAAGACATGAACATAATTACAATACAAGGAAGAAAAATGAATTATTGAAAAGAAAAAAAAGAACAAGAACAGCAGAAAGAACAATCGATTCATATGGTTTTGAGTTGTTTAACAAATTAAGTCAGGCGACTAAAGATGCTCATTCATTAATACTTTTTAAAAGACTTTTGAGAGATGATATTGAACGAAAATTGATATAAAATGTCAGTGATTTTTTTTTTCTTTTTTTAGAAATTTTATAGTATTGAATCTGACTTGATATTGTATATTTAAAATTAAAATGTAAATTATACTTCACATGTAGCTAAAGCTAAATAAATACATTATTATTACTATCATTTCGCGGAGGGGAGGGTGGGGTTAATCCCAGGATTCCAGGTCCCAATCCTCTTTTGGAGTTTCGGGGGCTGGTGAGGCCCCGATCTCCGAAGAGGATCCGCAGGCTCCAATGGTCCTCCAGGTTATAGAGCGTTGCGGCAGCTTCTTCCTCACGGTTGTTTTGGCGGGCTTCCGCCCTAAGGTCCGCAATCCAACGGGCCCTGAGAGTATCCGACCCTATTCCTCCGGAGAACTGTTCACCGCGCTGGAACACAAAAAGAGAATAGAATATTAGTTATATAAAAGCAGAAAAAAAAGGGGGTAGAAATTGTAGAAAAAAGTGAAAAAATAATCATCAACTCGGGGAGGAATTGAAGGAAAATTAGAAAATAAAGTAATAGCAAAAGACCCTTACCAGATATGCCTGCTGCTCCAGCTGCCACTGCACTATCTCAGTCCTGGAGAAGAGCTCCCCGATGCCCCACACGTCCTCTCCCTCATACGCTTCTTGATCTGGGTCCGTCCAGGAGAACCACTCATTCATGGCCCGATCCATGTCCCGCTGACGACGACCCGTTTGCATCTGCGCCAAAAAAAACAAAAAAGCACATGATTTATTAAAAAAACCAACAACACAAACACTAAAAACAGAACACCACTGGCATTATCACAAGAAAACTCACCTCGAAGACAAACAACACTTTAATTGCCTCTAAAATGGGAACGGCCATTTCTTTTTCACTTTTTTTTTTTAAAACGTAAAAAAATTTGAAGTTCCAAGCTGCTTGGAAAACTGATTGTGACTACCAGAGTTTCCGAGCAGCTTATATATCCGGTGAAAAACCCAGATGAAGAGGGGATAGTACCCCCGATACCATGCTCCAGAGGAAGACATCTTGGAGAAAGCGAGGAATGGAAAAAGATGCAATTTTCTGTTTTCAGGTTGAAAAAAAAGAAACGAGAAGAACTTTTATGATTTTTTTTCAGGCAAACCCTCTCTCTCTCTCCCTCTCTCTCTCTCTCTCTTCCTTGAAAAAATACCCCTTGGTGGAGAAGCCCCCTCAAAAGAGGAAGAGACACGAATGTTTCTTAGGAAAAAGGTTTTGTGGTAGGGGGAGGGGAAAAAGTTTCGGAATAAATTTTTTCACATCTTGTTTTTTCTGTAAATTTTTTTCTTTTATTAATAAAAATGATAATCCTATACATTATTTTGATTAGAAAAGAGTAGCTTTCGAAGTTAATGCAATGCTATTAATCTTTTGATTCATAAATCATTTGAGAAACGAGTTATTTTTGGAAATTAAAAAAATTCTCGTTAAAAATTGAAAAAAATTTAGTTAATTGAATTTTTTATAGAAGTTGCGTGAGACTTTCGTAGTCTATTCCCTGTCACAGCATGTTTTCATTTTCGTCATCGGAGATCCCCATGTGTGGATCAATCCACTCCTGTGAGGTGAAGCGTGGGCATCCTTCCGAAGGGGGTGTGTCAATTAACGGGAGACGGTCGGCTGTAAAAAATAAAAAAATCAATTATTTATCAAAAATTTCACTGAAAAATTGAAAAATTTCACTAAAATTACTATTTATCACAAGCCTCGAATTGTTCTTCGTCGAAGCACTCCACCATGCGAGATACAGCGTCCCACGCAGCTTCTTCTTCAATTGATGCTTCAATCAATTTCTCTTCCTTTTCCTTGCGAAGTTTATCGTGGGCGAGAAACTCTTCTTTCTTCTTTGCTGCTCTATCTATCCGTCTCTGCCTCTCCTCTTTCATTTTCTTCAGCCATCTTACCCACACTGAATGAAATAAACGATCATTTTTATCGTTGAACACTTTTTTAACCCGTTTCAGCCATTCGTTGTCCGCCGTGGAGATCCTTCGTCCTTTCCTCACAGGTCCCCCGCTGACAGCTTGTCGATTTATGGAAGGTTTTATTACCCTTACTTTTGGTAATTACACTTGAAGACCTTCGGCAGTTTGCTTCCTTGTTGGGAGACCCCCTGGGGTCACTTCATTGTTCTCGTCCCTCTCTGTCACATTTGATTCAATCGGTTGAATCCACTTTCCACCGGACACTTTTTCAATCACTTTTTTCACTTTTCTTTTCACTTTAAACACATTTTTGCCCACTCCTTCTTCCATAGCGCGTGATGTTGATGCTCTGCTTCTCGAAATATCCAAGGGGTTGTAAGCCATGGATAAACTGCTGCTGCTGCTCCTGAAGAAGCAAGATGATGATGCCATTTTTTCAGATGGAAACTGTGGCCCAAAATTTCAAGCACTTTGCCGAACTAGCCCCAATTTTCCGTATTCGGAGCACGGAAAATTGATGGGAGTGGGGATACGCTGGCCCTATTTTCCCCAATCGCAGGGGTGCTGAAAGCCACCAGTAGTGGGGATGCGTACTGCCCCCTTTTTCGCTAGAAATGCGTGGGCGAGTGAAAAATCAGAGCACGGAGTGGAGGGGGGTTCGCATGTGTGTGTGGTCCATTTTCTTGACTCAAATATTCGAAAAAAAACCCCTATAAAAAAGGTTCCGACGGAAACTAGCGTCAGTTCATCCTTGACTCCATACCTGCTGTGGGGATCATGGCCACCAACAAGTCAGTGACTAGTAGTGCACCCGAACAGCATGTGGTATTGGCGCAGTTAGTGTCCTTGAATAAATCCGACACAAAGCAACTTCGTGTCGGTTTACAATGGAACACTGTAAAAGAATTTGGGCAGACAATCCAGATTATTGCGTCACGCCTGCATCGTGCTGTAATTTCCCTAAGTGGTGAAGAATGGCACCTGCTGTGCGAGGATCTCCCTTACCTACAACAATACTTCGAGGCGTCAGGACATTCAGCGGAGCTCCAAGGGCAATTCCACGAAAAGATTTATGGAAAGCTGAATTTGCAATTCACAAACAGTTTCCAAAATCGTTCCATCACATTTTCCCACGGTGATGGTGAACAAAAGATTGCGATGTTAAAATCAACAATTATGGAGCTGAAAAAAAAGCATCGTGGGCCAATCAATGGCTGAATCACTTGAACAATTTACCGATTGTTGCATACAAGGATTCCCTTCTTGATACCACCACACGTGTCGTGATGAAGCATATGCAATATAACGCATTACCGGAGGCTGCTCAGCTACGAGAATACATCCAAACCGATTTTGAAGATATCTTCAAGGGCAGTTATGCAGATCTACGCGAGCGTTTCCCCCGATATAATTTGGAATATTTATATCAATTCTTCGGTGAATTATTCAATTTTGATTTTAATAATTCAAGCTACGCGTTAGGCACTCCGGTTGAGGTGCCGGCCCTCTACATGCCGTGTGAAACATATGTGTAAAAAAGAATTTAAAAGAAAAAATATATGTAAAATTTTTATTCTGAAAAAAAAATGCTTTTTCTCATTTATTTCAATCAACCTCGTCCTTTACAACCTCCAGTTGTTTCCCTGGAAAGGCGGTCTACCGCAGAAAGGGGGAGAGAGAGAGAGAGAGAGAGAGAGAGAGAGAGAGAGAGAGAGAGAGAGAGAGAGAGAGAGAGAGAGAGAGAGAGAGAGAGAGAGAGAGAGAGAGAGAGAGAGAGAGAGAGAGAGAGAGAGAGAGAGAGAGAGAGAGAGAGAGAGAGAGAACTTTCTCGGTCCTTTCAGGTTTTTCTTGTAAAACAAAAGAGGGGACCTTTCCGCATTTTGTTTTTTTTTTTAACCTTGGGGCAATTTATGTTTCCGGTGGAAACGAAAAGAAAAAACCATGTTTTCTTGCCCCAGGCTTTTAGGAGACGGTAGCTTTTTCAGCCTGAGATTAGGAGAAAGGCGGAGAAGAGGATGAGGAGAAAACATGTATGTTTTCTCTTTTTTTTTCATTTTTCAGGGGAGGGTATTTCGAAAAATGAACTCCTAGTGTTGCGAGATTTTTTCTCGCTTTTGAAATTCCCAATTTCACGCCCCCTCCTCATTCTCCCCTTTCCGTACATACCCCACGTGCCACCCTCCACCCATTTTCCTCCTCCCGCCACCCCATTTTCTTCCTCCCGCCACCCACCACCCACTTCGTGAGAGGTGCCGCCATCTTGCGAACCCAACTCGGTCACCCACCCTCAGAGTAAATCTTTCCCATGCAAGGAAAACCCATTAGTCACCCAGCAGGTGAACACCTGCACCCCTTACAATAGAGGGGGACTACAATGGGGCCCGACGCACAATAGAGGGGGAAGCCCCGCCCCTTTTCGCTAAAAACGCGCACTTACTACTCACGCTTATAGAGCATATATTGAAACCCTTTTAAATTATGGGCTGGATGCTAAGCAATCACATTTACAAAACAGTTTATGTTCCAAAGATACCGGCGGACGGATGGATCATGGACCTGCTGGCTGTCCCGAAGACAAGGATAAAACGTATAATTTTGGTATCACATACAGGACAGACTTCACGGGAGGAGGGAAAGTCGTTGAAATGATTGGTCATATCCATTGTGATGTTTTCAATCAGGATAAGTTTCTACTGAATGGAGTCGATATGCGTTTACGGCTTGTGCGGTCAAAAGATTCGTTTTGTCTTATCGATAAAACGACTAAGAAAAATCAAATCAAACTAATAGATGCAGCATCGCTAGTGCGGAGAGCTAAATTAAGCCCTGCAGTTTTACTCGGTCATGCTAAAACTCTAGCGAAAACCACAGCTAATCATCCACTAACTCGCGTAGAAGTGAAATCTTTTGTTCTCCATAGGGGGTCTACTGGTGAGAACATCGATAATGCAATTCTCGGACAGCTACCAAAACGCGTTATTATCGGCTTTGTAGATAATGTAGCGTTCAATGGTGATAAAACCAGAAACCCTTTGGACTTTCCAAATTGGGGAATTAATTTTTTGAGTCTCTATGTGGATGAGCTACAAGTTCTAGGCCACCCATTACAGCCAAACTTTAACGATAATCCTTATACAGATGCTGAAAGTTATCATACACTTTTCAGTGGTACAAGCATACATTTTGGGGATCATGGAATAGATATTACACGTAGTGATTTCGCTAATGGCTATCGTCTATTTGCGTTCGACTTGACACCTGATTTATCGGCCAACTGTGCCACACACTGGAATCTTGTTAAAACGAATTTGGGTAAATTGATACAATAGTGACGCGTTGGGTTTTATTGTCCTAGTCTCTCTGTTTCTGTCTAAATATTCATTTGAATTGTTTGTGTGAGTGCCCAAGTGTCTGGTGAAAAGTTTTAAAGAAGGAAAAAACCAAAAAAATAAAAAGATGAGGCTATTTGAACTCTTTTTGTTGAGTGTAAATAAACTCAATTTAATTGAATTTCTCAGAAACACGGGAATTGTCAGATCTCAGAATTTTTGTGGAAGTTGTGGGAATTTGATGAATTTTTCTGTGAAAGAATTATATTTCCGTTGTTATAAATCATTTTTTTGTGAAAAAGAAGGAAAAAGAAGAAGATGTAACAAGAGAGTTAGTCCTCTAAAGGGTTCCTTTTTTGAGCGTTCTAAGCTAGACCTAGGTGTTCTTTTTAGACTCATTTCATTATATATTATTAGTGACAAAATAACTTTGAATAATTTGGCAGCTGAAAATCAAGTTACAATTAAAACTGTTAGACATTGGATTAGTGAAATCAATAATGTTTTGGTACAGTGGGTTGATGGACAATTGAGGGAGAGATTGGGCGGAGAAGGGGGTATTGTCGAGATCGATGAGACTTTCGTGGGACACAGAAAGTATAATAGAGGTAGAATCACCAAGGGGCAGTGGATAGTGGCGATATACGAGCGGTTGACCGGAAAAGTTTTCTTTTTCCCAGTTAATAATCGCAGTGCCAATACACTACATGGTATCATTGTCAAACACGTCAAAGTGGGCACGCGAGTGTACACTAGGGTGGTCCTTAAAAAGGCTATATTTTAATTTTTATCGATCCCCCCTCCAAAACGCTTTCAATTAATTCAAAAAAATGTCTGTAAATTTTTAGCTCTTAATATTAATATTAACCTGGCCCCCAAAGCAAAATAAGTTTTAAATGGAAAAACACGTGTATTTTTGCAAATCCAACTTTGAATTTTTATAACTTTGGTAATAATTGATGAAAAAATCTGAAGCTGGGCGTGAATGTAGTTACTGATATGATGTACAGAAGGGAGCATTAAACGAATTTTACACAATTTTTTCCTTACTTTTAGACTTGGAGTATCCTTTTTTTCCTTTGATTTCGTGCTATTCGTTTTCAATTAGGAATATGCAATCACTGACGTTATCTATATGAGCTTTGGAGGGAATTTCGGGCACAATCAACACAGCGCCATCTACCAGGCATGATGCCTTGAGTATTTTCACGAAACTGAAAGTTGTAAATAACAGTGCAGAACGAGGATTCAAATTAATGGAAGATTACAATGTAAAATTGACTAGAAATGAAGATCAGCAACAATTTTTTCTGCAAATCGTTAATGACCATAGAAAAAAAATCCCTACTGCTTCAAAACAGCTAAACCTTTCATCATGAATACACTAGCAAATTCATTTATACCGATTCTTTGAGTATTTTTTGGGTATAATTTCGGAATAGTAGACATTGGGTAGGGTTTTGGTATAATTTCCAGATTATACCGAAATCATACTCAAATCAGAAAACGCGGGAGCGTTTTGCGCCATGTGTACGTTTAGAACGTGCACTGGCTAACTATACTTTTACTATTGGACAGTTTTTTTTTATTTTTTTAATTACGCCTCTTCCATCGTCACAAAAAATACGAGACGTTGATTGCAATATTTCAGTGGAGAAATGAACCTTCTTTGCTTGAAAAAATAATTTGTTTATTTATAAAAAAATATTTCGATGTAAGCCACGCCCCATCCCGCCGTTTTCGGTTAAAAAGTTTCTCGGTGAGACATTTCGTTGTAACGTTGGCTGCATTCGGCTGGCTGAAATGAATTGGTGAGACATTTTTTCTTAACGGTGGTGGCACTGACTATAAATGTATAGCCGTCAAAACAACAACAGTGCACCCTAGCCTCAAAAAGTTCGAAGTAATATAAACCGTGTTAGGCAGTTTCTCAAACGGAAAAAAAATATTAATTTATAAAAAAATATGAATCAATGAGAGAAGTTGATGGAAAGAAATCGCAGCTTGTATTGTAGTGGTAATAATTTATAATTGAGTGATTCAAAAAAAAAAGAATACAATTGGCTACAGATAAAATCATGGGAAAAAAGATTCTGAGGTTTTTGAAGGTCCAACAATACTAATAATTAAAAATGAGAAATTCTATAAAAATTTTCAGTCAATTACTCAAATATCGTGCCAAAACTCGGAGTACTTTTGTAGTTTATTTTTGGAGACAAAAATATTTGAATTTAGAAATTTTACATAGGGAGATGAAAAAAAGGACGGGATTTTCCATACCCCTCGCGTGGTAAAGCAGATTTCATGCTAATCCTATCGGCTTCTCATATCTCTCTGTACAAAATTTGGAACTTCGAATATTTTTTTCTTGAAAACTTCGCTTCAAAATTAATTCGAATTTGAGCAGGACATTTCTTATGATATTATTAATTCATTATTGAAAATTCAATTAAAATGAGGTGATACTGGTGTTCGAATTTCCTGAAATAATTTAATTTTTACATAATTTTATGAATTTTCGATTATTTTTTCTTCATTCCATGTTTTTTTCACTGCATGATAATAATTATATTATACATAATAACAGCGTTCTAATCTGTCAAATGAAATTGATCATGAAAAAATTGCGTAGATTTCTGGCAAAGCATCACACGTAATTTTTTCTCTTTTTTTATCACTTTCACCCATTTCTTCGAATTTTCATTATTCTCAGAATAAATTGGAAACTTAGCAAGATGGAACAATTGTGCCTTAAGTCTTTTTTGCCGAGAATTCTAAGAGCATAAAAAGGATGAGGGTAAAAACATACCTCTGTTAGTTTCCGAGATGATTTTAAAGAAATATTGAAAAAACAATTTTCCTCTGCTTTACCACTCCAAAGAGTACAGACACTCTTCGACCCCTCGATTATTAAATTTGTAGTTTTCTGACAATATTTCAAAATCTAAGCGAGATAGAGTGATCTTACCTGAATTCGTTTTCGTCGACAATTCCTAGGATTACAAGAAAAGATTAGGACAGAATTGCTCTATTCCACATAGTTTTTGAGTTATTCTAAAACAAGTGGGAACTTGCTTCAATTATAGTTATCATTATAGTTTTATCTGCTAAGTCATTAGCAAATCAGTCCCGAATGGTTCCCCTTCCCATTAGTGAACACTGAATTTTGAATATTCCCCTAATAATATATATTCAATGATCTGGATGAAATCGACTGAGAATTTGTTTTAAACTTTAAGATAATTCTGAAAATTGAAATTTCAAAAAATTACCTATACTTTGAAAACGAGCTACAGATGGAGCTTCTTCATGCAATATTTATTAATAGAATTAAAATATGTCAAGAACTAATGACGAGAAAAATCTGAAAGTATTCATGCAGTTAGATGATATAGTGTCTCATATTATTCCTCAATCTGGATGAAATCAATTAGAAACTTATTCTAAGTTTAAAAAAGAATGAAAAAATTGAAATTTCAAAAAAACGCTCATATTTGAGAAAATGTTTCTCTCATTTTGTCCAGTAACAATCCCAGGCAGTAGATTGGGAAAATCAATATTTTAGCTGAATTTGAAGTTTCTATCTTAATTGTTCCGATTGTTATAGAAGCAACAACATTATCATGAAAAACTATGGAAATCAACATAACTTAAAAACTAAGCTTGAGAAAAATCTGGAAAAATTCACGGAGTTACAGAATATGTTATCAAATGTTGTAAATTCATCTGGACAAAATCGGTCGAGAAAAATCTTAAGAAATTGATTTTTTTGAAAAAATCCAAAATTCATCATTTCTCAAAAAATACTGAATGAGTTCCAAGCGACAGGGTCTCAAAAGAAAGCATTTACCAAGACAAATATACTGTAAGAACATCAGATTTTCAGGTTGAAGTTTTACCTTTTCTAAGTAAAAAAAAATCCACACAGACATATATACCTGCGCACAGATATTTTGTCCGAATATCATTTTCAGACTCTCTACATCATTTCAAGTGATTTGCAACAAAAAAAATCCAAATCGAAAATTCTCACGTTTGTTAAGCTTCCATGCGGAAGCAACAAAAAAAATAACTAAAATTTGAGACCGACGGCGGTGGCTGTGTGGTTAGAGCGGGGGGGTTTGGCACGCAGAAGGCCCGGGTTCGAATCCCGGCGAGGGGAAGCCAAAAAGATTTTAAAAAGCTCTAATTCCAGAGTTTCACCTAACCGAGCGGGAGTCTCGCAAGGGACGACTGTATCTGGGCAGGTTTTCCTCAAGAAAAATATAGATGAGGTTTTCCCTCGTCCCTCGGCGAATGCGATACAGCGGGGGGGGGGAACAAATGTAAAAGGCCGAGAGGTCATACATATGGAATAAAGAAAAAAAAAAAAAAAAAAAACTAAAATTTGAAATCGAATTCTTCTTTTTTCAAAAATTTTTAAAAGTTGAGAACTCGCATCTATGAGACTCAGGATTTTCATCGGGTGATGAGCACGGCACCGCACGTTTTGAGTAAAGTGCAACGTTGCCAGTAACCCTCAACGACACGAAGTGCCAGCCATTTTCATACACACAAATCGAGTGACGTGGCAACACGGTGGGAAGAATTTCCACCACGATTCCAGTCGCGTAGTGAACAGCGTGCCACATTCCAGGATCGGATCCACAAGAAATTATTTTTTCATACCAAAAGAATATATTCCACAGAAAAAAGGTCCTTTTCGATTCACAACATTTTTCAAAAAGGATTCCAAAAGTTTCAATTTGATATTTTTAGTCTTTATTTAGTATTTACATTTTCGTGCGGAGTGCGTCGTCACGCTCATAGTGCGGGTTCTCAAGCATTAAGATTTTCAAGATCTCAAGACATTTAGCATTTGAGAAAAAATATCACGAGATTCCATAAGTCCTGCGTCCGAATATCTAGGTTTTTTACGATATTGTAAGAATGACGATATCCAAAATGACGCAAAAGGAATGAAATATGGACCGACAAATTATTAAAAATAAAAAAAACGCGCCATGTGCACGTTTAAAACGTGTTTTTCGGCAGGCCAAAAACTGAATCAGGGTCGGCTGTGCAAATAATAGATGAATGGGCAGAAAAATGAGGTGGCAAATCAAAGATTCAAAAAATATTACGCAAAAGGATGGGAATGAAATCCAATGATAGGGAAAAATATAAAGGAGGCAAGGAGAAATTTTCAATTCTACTTATCTATCTATAATTGCAGCAGTAAAGACGAAAAGATAGGTCTTTCTACGTAAGAAAATAGCTTTGTCTTTCCACTATTGGTAAAAATGCACATGGCGCGCCCGGTTTTTTTCAAATAGATCAAATCATTCTGTAACGTAATGAAGATGATGATGATTACACATCATTTTCAATAAACATGTATGAGAAAAAGCATTTGTTCCATAGTATCACACACTCATTAATATGAAATAGGAAAATTAGTTGAAAAGTGAGAAAGGAATTAATATAACCTCAACCAGTTGTTCTTTAAATTGGTATTTGATTCATGGAAAGTTCATAGATTCATGAGAATCTTAAAATAATAAACATTTCCTCATCTGGAAATCAAGATGATGATTTGGTGACTGACCTAGCCTTCATTAAGATAAGTCGTTCTATGATTATACAGAATTCTATTTGAAAAAAACCGGGCGCGCCATGTGCATTTTTACCAATAGTGGAAAGACAAAGCTATTTTCTTACGCAGAAAGACCTATCTTTCCGTCTTTACTGCTGCAATTATAGATAGATAAGTAGAATTGAAAATTTCTCCTTGCCTCCTTTATATTTTTCCCTGTCATTGGATTTTATTCCCATCCTTTTGCGTAATATTTTTTGAATCTTTGATTTGCCACCTCATTTTTCCGCCCATTCATCTATTATTTGCACAGCCAACCCTGATTCAGTTTTTGGCCTGCCAAACAACACGTTTTAAACGTGTAATACTAATATTGTCAGTATATTCGTGAAATTTTTATCCCCAAATCATTCTGACGAAACACCATTGTTTTCCTTTCTTCACTACTAGAATCAAAACATCGTTAATTTTCAAACAGAGAATTGTGGAATTCTTCGATTGAAAACAGTGTGTGATGAAAAAAAATATGAATTGGTCCACTCAATTAATCTGTATGAATATCGTCGCCATAGAAACCAAGAGGTGCAAGTCCTATACGTATACGTAGGATTTACTCCCCTTTGTTCCAAAGGCGACGATATACTTCATGGTCAATTTTTCTAATATCTGAGCCTTCTGAGTGGTGATAAAATTGTAACGATTGAAATTTGATTATAATATATCCGAATACTCGGTAGGTCAGTTGCAGAGTCGAAGATGTTAGACCCGTTTAGTCATAAGGAAATTGAGTAGGTTCGATCTATAGAGATCTCCTCTACAGTGGATAAAATACTTTAACTCGGAGAATTAATGAAAATGAATTATTATCTTTATTATCAAAATGTTTCCATTTTGAGTAGAGTAATTATAGGTTTAATAAATACGAAATTATTGATTAACGTGAAATGATTTTGGAGAACTGACTCCCCGAATATCGGTGAGTCTGATATTTATATTAAATTATTGGTGTCACATTATTACACGATTGAGTGCGTAAAAATGCTGAGTTTCCATAATATGTTAAGTAAGTGCAACTTCTTCACAGATTATGCAAACGATTACAATTGAGAAATATTCAACGAGGTTAAATATTTCTCCTTTTAATGAATAATGTTCTGGGACACAACAAAGACTACAAATCTGAAAGTCGTGGGTTCGATCCCCGCAGATTGCTTAATTTTTTTTTTGTTATTTCCTCCTATAAATGTTACTTTATATTCGTTCAACGTTCCATGTAGTACAGAAGTACCAATTTAACTGAAATTTGTTTAGAAAAAAGACGGTATAAATTGGGTAGTGAAGATTCACAAATATACCTAACATAACGGTATTTTTGCTTCCGAATGGAAGCTATGTGATCATGACAATTTTCGATTCCAATTTTTTTAATAGAAGATACTTAAAATGGTCTAAAGAGAAATAAAATGATATTTTCAGCTCATGTCTGTGTGTGTGTATGTGTGTGTGTGTGTGTGTCTGTATGTGCATAAAAGTCTCAACTACAGTAAAACGGTTTGATAGAAAAATTTCATATTTTGTGGAAAACTTCCTCTCGACGAACTCTATTTTTTGAGCTTTATTTGAAGAGAATCGGATCAGTACTTTTTGAGATATGTCCATTTTTCGAAAATCAGTTTTTATTGGAATTTCTGGAAACTATTCAACTGATTTGATTTATACTCATTTATTATTTCAAGAGACGTATCAGTGAGATACCTGTCAAATTTGAGCTTATTTGCATTTTTAGTTCTTGAGTTATTGCTGTTTTAGTGAATTTGTCAAAATTTGATATTTTCATGATGGTTTCGAAAAATTTATATCAGTGCTTTTGAAGGTATTAAGGCTCTGAGGGGATAAAGAAGAGAATGCTACATTGATTTAAATCATTAATAGTTCTGCCAGATCACTGGATGAGAAAAAAATGCATGAAATACATCCACCTGAGAAATTCCTGTTTTCAGCCATTATTGAGTTCTATACTTTAATGGATGACGAATTCATAAGCCAAATTTTTCTATCGCTAGTTATATTATAATACTTGAGTAATGATACATTATATCATCTGGATATCGATGGAAAATCATAGTTGTAATAAACGAATTGTCATAAACAAATAATCTCTGAAAATAGAGAGCAGGAAGAAACGAATAACTTCAACCAATTCGAATAACATCTGATTATCGATTAGTGAAAAAATGGATAAATACGAGAAAGACAATTACAGAATATCTGAAAAATCAGATGGAAACATCCATTGAGAATTACACGATAATTGTTGACAAATTGAATGAATAACTTCCATTCGGAAGCATATTGCTAAAGTATTAGCAGAAAAAGCTATATCAGTTAGAAAGCAATACTATTATCCACTTGTTTGGGTATAATTTGGGTATATTATATTTTTTGGGTATATTATTCCAGCATTATACAGGAAAATCACTGAAAATGTACTCAAATTTGGAGGATAATTTAGGTATTTTTTGGGTCGGAACGAATTCGCTAGGGTAGATAAAATTATTTATTGAAGAATGTATGTTCGTTAATGAATATTATAAATGTATTCTAATAAATCTACTTCAATAACATATGAAATATGCGAGTGAGTCCCTATTTATTATATAACATTCAAAAATTAACAGCACTAACGAAGACTCCGATAATTTGAAATGAAAAAAGAACGGTTAAATAAGCTTCACAGTCTCTGGAATTCAATATGAAACTCATCTGAATAGCATCAACGATCACATCTTCCTGATTGTAAACGAATAGCACAAAATTAAAGGAAAAAAAAGATACTTCAAGTCTAAAAGTAAGAAAAAAATTGTGTAAATTTTTTTTCAATTCTCCTTTCTGTACATCATATCAGTAACTACATTCGTGCCAAATTTCGTTTTTTTTAAATCAATTATTACGTGAGTTATAAAAATTCAAAGTTGAATTTGCAAAAATACTTGTGTTTTTCCATTTGAAACTTCTTTTGCTTTGGGGGCCAGGTTAATATTAATATTAAGAGCTGAAAATTTACAGACTTTTTTTTTGAATTATTTGGAAGCGTTTCGGAGGGGGGATCGATAAAAATTAAAATATAGCCTTTTTAAGGACCCCCCTAGTGTACACAGATGGATGGAGAGGGTATAATGGCTTGACACTCAGGGGATATCACCACCTGAAGGTCAACTATAAGTACCAGTTCGTCAACTCACATGACAATACGATTAACACACAAAACATTGAAAGAATTTGGAGAGACCTCAAGTTAACCCTTCCACGATTTGGTGATAGGAAAAAATACCTCCAAAAAAAGATGAGTAAATACATTTTTAATCGTGTCTTCAAATACCAAGAAAGAATTGAGTCGTTTTTCAAGATTTTATCCTCTCTCCGTAATCCGTATTAAATTTGAAAAAATCAATAAAATTAAATCGCGCTTGTTTCTTTCGTAGAATTGATATTGTTTTCACGCGGCGTATTCAATTAGTCGACACATAAAACTCAAATAAAAATGAAAAAACATGTTAATGTTTATTGTTTGAGTTTAATAATTTAATTAATTGCCTAAAGAAGGTAGGCGGTGTCGTAGTGTCTTCTTTTCCAACAAAATCCTGAATTCGTTAAAAAATGTGATGTGGGTTGTGTTAGGTTCTTCTTTTGGGGCCTGTGCTCCACTACGTCCAAGTCCGTGGCTCTGGGTAATGCAGAACATGGTGACAATCTCAATTTATCTTGTTAACAGTTGTTTTTACAATTTTAAAATTTGGTCGAATTTTCCTCTTTTCATTCCCTCATGTTTCGCTTTATAAATTTAATTAGGATGGTCCAAAGGTCTCCCCCTCGGGGGTCCATCCCCACTACACCCAAATTACCTGGAAAATCAATCAAATTTGGAGATGGGAGGGATTGGGGCAATTTAAATCAGCGCGTCGCTTAAGTATCAATTTACCCGAATTTGAATTGTATTCTTTACGCCGAGTTTGATAATATACTCGAGATCGATTCGACTAGACAGGTTATTGTAGACTATAACAGCTAGTTACAATTATGACGAGCAAGATATCACACGTGTGTCAATTTGGGCCGGAACTTGTTAGATTAATTTGTTTGTATTGTTATACAGAAGTGGAAACGAAAATTACGAATAAACCTAGTGGTAAAACACATTTAATAGCGGGAATGCTTTGTATATTAGGCTGTTGCTTTTGTATCCCCTGTCTTCATTGCGTCAAATCGTGTCTCATCCAAAACCACTATTGCTCCGCGTGCGACATCTATCTGGGCCAACACAAAAATTAGGGAGGGGCGCCTGCATGGTGGACGCATGAAAGACCGACATTTTATCGTCACCCGATCAGTCTATCGCAAGTGCGTTGAGTCTATAAATATCATGATGCCGAACGGGGAATTAGTTATTCATATTAACGGTCTGGTGGGGGCCACGGAAGCGTTCATTCCTAAAGAAATTGCTATTACATTCGCGGACAGGGATGTTGGTGGCACCTGGTGGATTGGACCTCCGTGTGAGTTAAGTGAATTGCCATTTAGTGCACGTCGTCAAAATCACTGGTTCACTACAAATTTCCATAACCTCGAGTGGGAGTATGGTACAACACCATATAAGCTAGTGCCTGCACTTTTGAAAGACTCAACGAAAACGCGTCACGTATTTACGTTCGAGGTCGGGAGAAACAAGTGTTCTTACGTAGAATTCTATCAAGAGTAGTCGTCAACCTAGAAGAATACGCTCCAACATGTCGAAACTTGCCTGACAAATATTGCTATTGTCCGTACCATGCCAACTCTGTTCGTGGGTTTACTTGTGCTCGTCAAAATGCTGCAAAATTGAAAGCCTGGGTTCGTGAAAATATCTATGCTAAAAAAGTTGTGTTGAGAGAGGAGGATGTGAATAAAATCTGGACCATTGATGTCTACCGTATCGGTCAGATTACCACACACGAGGTCAGTGACAACGGGGGAGAGGAGAGTGAAGAAGAAGAAGAAGAGTCAGGTCTCGATACAGAATCTGAAGACTGTTGCTCATTCGAAGAGCCTTCACCTTTTAGAAAAGCCAAACCGGGACGGGACGTTGGTGGGACAGGGGGACCCACTACAGCTTCAAGAGGTTGCGGTACAGATGCACCAAAACCTCCTGCAAGAGCCTCAAAAACTTCAGAGGCACCTGTGGAAAGATCTGACGTGTGTGTATCGGATTATAGCTGCCGCGCACCGGGGAAAGAAACCATCGTATGAATACTCGACAGCTCTTAGCTGCCTTACCAGTGACCAATGCCACCATCGGAGGCGTTTTCCCCGCAGACAAGATACCATGGCGCTGGACTCGACCCTGTGCACTCATCGTTAACACCGATGATTCTAGTAAGCCAGGAACCCATTGGATCGCCATGTACGTCAATAATGATGGACAGGCAACCTACTTTGACAGCTACGGAATTCCACCTCAAGATGAACGATTTATACGCTGTCTTCGGAGAAACAGCAGAAACTATCAATACAACCATAAACGCCTCCAATACCTCACAACTAGTGTTTGCGGGCATTATTGCATTGTTATGCTTCATTGGCTTAGTAATGAGTTATCTCTCCTATCATTCCTCAGAAACTTCACGGATGACACTCAACGGAACGATAAATGAATTGTTAGAATGTATAATAAAATTGTAAAAAGAAAAAAGAAAAATGATTTTAAAGAAAACTTTGTAAATCTATCGGGTAATGGGTTAAGGATGTATTCTAGATTGAAATTTTTTTTTCTTCACATTTTTTTAAAAACATTTTTCGAATGTATATACATCTCAGAACATTGTGCAGGTATCACAGAGTAAATTTTGGTAAGATTTTTTTTATGATTTCTTGTTTATCAAAAAAAATTCTTTTCAAAACAACGTAAAACGCGTTTTTCTCTAAACAACGTTTTTTCAGACCTCCCCGACGATTTCTCCAGAACCAGTGGGCCGATCCTTCTGAAATTTACACCACATATTCTACACATAAGAAATCACAAGATGAACCTCCATCGAGTTAAAATTTCTCATTTTTACTATTTTTGTTTTACAAAAAACGGTGAAAAATGCACACTTTTTTTAGTTATTTTTCTTTTTTTGAGATAAAATTAACGAAATCAGTTGAAAATTAATATTTTGGAGGTTTAATCTGTAGCCAATATCATACCGAATCTAAAGCACTTCGATTTTTTTGTATCAGATAAGCCGTTGTCGAGATATCGTGTGGGAGCCGAGCGGCCCCAAAATTACAGCATTAGGTTGAGCAATGGATTTTGTATACAAAAGTTGGAAAAAATAGATGAAAAAAATTTTTATGTTGTATTTCAAGACTTTATTAATCATACCTATTCATTTTCATATTCATCTCTTCCATAGCATTCTCAAAAAAAAATCCGAAAGATAGGTCTTTTTTTTACCCAAAAAATTAGAATACATCCTTAATAGTTCAAGAATGTCGGAATGAAGAATAATATTCAGAAAATTGGTTTATTTCATCTGAAAATTTGCCCTTCTTCCCCATCCTATTTTTTCAGAATCCATAACGAGTCGTCTCTACTGGTCGTCGTCGTTGCCTGTCCGGAGGAGACAGCCATGCTGCATAGTCCTGCAGCATTGTTTCAATGAAATCATAATTCTCTATGTGCGTGAGACAAAGGATCAAATAAGCAAAAGCATGTTTATACTTATTTTATTAATTAATGCCATCTGTCGATTAATTAATAAAAATTAATTTATTAATAAATTTATTTGTTTAATGGCGACATTGCCTCGTGGATGGGAGGTGGAGAAAAGATGTGAGAATCAAAATTCGAAGGTAAATATAGTAACTCGCAATAGCTCAGTGGTCAGAGCACCTGACATGTAATCAGAGGGTCGTGGGGTCAAATCCTGCTTGCGCATTATATATCTTTTCCGAAATTTGATTCTCTTAAAAAAAAAAAAAAAAAAAAAAAAAATTTATTAATAAAAATTAATTTATTAATAAATTTATTTGTTTAATGGCGGTAGTATAATGAATTTATTTGTTTATTTGGTGTAAAAAAAAAATAATATTTTCCGAGGAAATCCAACTTTACCACTGGAAAGCTAGAACTCCTGTCCTACACCGACCTCCCTTCGGCTTTTTCCGTCAAAATAATATTTTCCGAGGAAATCCAACTTTACCACTGGAAAGCTAGAACTCCTGTCCTACACCGACCTCCCTTCGGCTTTTTCCGTCAAAATAATATTTTCCGAGGAAATCCAACTTTACCGCTGGAAAGCTAGAACTCCTGTCCTACACATGTGGCCCTTGGTTTTTCACTATTTCATATACATCTCTCGCTTCTTCTTTCAAGGGCGGTTCCTTTGCCTAAAAATTTTTTTCCATTGAATTATTAGCGATATACTAATTTTCTCTTACTCACCATCCATCGTTGCGCAATAGGATTTTCCCATTCGATTATATCATATTTTAATAACAATCCGACTAAGCTGGGGATATGCACTCGATCAATGAGGTCGTTGAGGCAGTAATCAACGCGCTTACGATCCGACAAGTCCATTTTCAAAACTATGGCTCGTGTAGAGAAATTTTCCGGCTCCTTTTTTCTATTTATGGCCTTTTTGGCTCTGTGCGCTGTGGTAAGACTTGTCGGCGGTTTCATATATATCAATTATGATGACTTCGCCGAAGCGGCGAACAGAACTGTATCTTCGATGAAGAATGGAACGATTAATAAACTATTGATGAAGTTGTAATATCCAGACTTATTATTTCAAAACACCTGTGGGCGAGTTCAATAACCTTTTTTCCATATACCTACTCCAGTTTTCTAGTCTCCTAATACTTTTACCACGAAAGGTCAACGTTAACGTGAACCACACCCTAAATCTCCTTTTTTATAAACAAATTTACTCTTGAATTTTCGTGTTCTCCTAATACATTTGACCCCTACCAGGATACGCATTGCATCATCACCCGCGAGATCCCCCCTCTCCCCTTAGGAAGGCCTCACGTGTCCCACCGCGAAAAGGCCCGCGCTTTTCCACCAGTGATGGTGGCGCCCCCAATTTTCCCGCTGCGGTAAAAATGTGAACTACGCGCCAGGCATACCCCTATCTACTTTTATCGTTAATGAACAACTGAATATGAACTCTGAAGTTCTAATATTCAAAAAATGAAGAGAGAGGGCATGAAAAGCGATGGAGAATGGAAGAAAGGCGAGACAGAGATTGGAAAAGAACCAAAGCTGGAGATGACTAGAAGAGAGACAGAAAAGATAGGGATTTCTTTCATATGAAAGATTTGATTTTAAAAGACGCGAAAAATGAATCTGAAAATGGGGAAAACGAGATAGAAATACTGAAAAAGAGAGAAAAAGTCACGAAAAATACAAAAAATGAAAGTGAAGAATATTGAGCACTAATAGTAGTCTTCCGTTTCCTTTTTTTTAATCGAATATCTTGAACATTTTCTCCAGATTTTCGATCTTTTTCCATCTTTTCAGTCTCTTTTTTTAATCTTTCCTTTCTTTAAAGTCTGTATGTTTCGAGTCTTTTTTTGGTATTCTCCATGTCTTTTTTTTGTCTTTTTTTTATTTCTTGATTAATGTTGTGAGGAATTAAAATATCTGCTTCGTTCTCCCTTTTCGCCTTATTCTTAAGACCATAAATTTTAGCAAATATCCTAACCTTCACCTTCGGCCCCTTTAACAAATCATCCCCTTCCTCCAGCGTGGCTGTAAGACCCGATACGGCTCAAAATACCGTCCCCCAATCCGCCTAGAGAGTAGCTCAAACAAAAGAAAATATGGGCGCCAGATAGATTTTGATACTGCTGGACCTATCTAACCAGACCAACGGTGAACTGACGGTAACGGTAACGGTAAACTCTCTAGGGGATCGGAGAAACGCCAGAGAAAAGGGTGTCGGAAAAGGGGGTTGCGTTCGGTAGGGTTGAGTGGTGGGGCCAGCCGTTGTGCTGCGCCCTCGCGCCACTGTGAGGTACCTTTTACGCAGTCATGCGCATTTTTTTGGGCGGGAGAATTCAAATGGAATTGAATTCTCCCGGATTAAATTTAATTCATTTATTCTTTTATTATTGAAGTAAAATAACGGGGTTTCATGGGAGTGATTGTAGGTTGGTAGAGGGTTACTAGGGGTTGGTTTTGAGTGGATTTACGGGAACTATGGTGGCTCGAAAGGGGGATAAAATTTATGATTAGGTGAGGGAAATGGTTGTGAAGCTGGGTTTTCGGGAGACACATTCGGCTTTATATTTTTGAGCCTTGTTTGGGAGGTGTTTTCGCCTTTTTCCCGTGATGGGTAGCCGCCATCAGAGGGGCACGTCTCCTGGGGAATGAGCAGACTCGCCTCGGCGATACCATAAACCCGAATTTGGCAATTCCTTTAGCAGGGTGGGTTATTTCCTGCCTCCAGCCCTTCCATCCGAGGGCCTGATCATTCCCACACAATTGGAGCGCGACTCCTCTCAAGCCGACCTCTGCACTCCCCCCTGAAGACGACCAAGAGGGTTGTCCAGAAGCCCCAGGAAACACGGTATATTGGTCACTTAGCCATTAGTGCTTCTGGGCCCTCTCTTCCACCACGAGATAGCCGAAAGGTACTGCCCTTCAGAGAATCGGACGGAAAAAATGGAGTGGCGGTACTATTGCGGTATTTATTTACCTTTCGCGGGATTTTCTTAATATTTCGGTATTAGTTAAGATAACCTTGAGCCAGTTTTTTCTCATGACTTGGAGGATTCTAAGATACCCTTTGGTCAGTTTACCCTCATGCCCTGTAGATTTTTAAGATAACCTTATAAGAGAGCCTTAGGTCAGTTTATCCTCATGACCTGGAGGATAATTAAGGTAGCCCTAGTGGAGCGGTTTCATTTAATTTAAATTCGCGCGATGACAGATCAGGTGATCTGGTCATTCACCCCACCAGGGAGTCCACGCGCCCAATTGGGGGGACTCTTTCGGGACTCTGCGGTAAACTGTTGAAACGATCAGACGCGATTTTCCTGAACGTTTCTTCATCTCAAAATTCTCTATTATTTATATCTCGCGAAGTTCTTGTACTTAACAATGAATAAATTATCTGAAGTGAACATTAATCAATTGTGTTAATTAATTATTTTAGTCAATCACTTCAAATTGGTGACCCCGACGTGATTAATTAATTACGTTAATTAATTACAAATTACAGTGCCTTAATCAAGATGACGAACATTCCTTGTTAAGAGACATTATTAGTGAAAATTGTGAAATTAAAAACAATTAATATTTTAGTGAACTGTTAATTAATCAGTGAAATTTAAGTTTGAAAACTATATTTATAATTAGTGCATAAATTAGACATTACGTTTTAGCGTTTTAAATTTAGTTATAAGACAATTTAGACAATTAAAAGAATTAAAATTTCATTGTTTCAAATATTCACCGAAAATAAAATTATTTTCTGTGAATTTCAAAAAGATAAAATCGGGATTTTCACGTGAAAACAAGTGCAAACAGTGCGCGAATTGACCCCGAATCAAGGGCAAAAAACACAGGTGCGCAGAGTCACTCGTCGCGAGAGAAGTAAATTGAGATAGAATAAATTTCAAGAAAATAAAATAAGAGATAAAATTATTCGAATTTAAAATCAAAATTTAAAGAGGAAGAGTCAGAATAAAACAGGTGAAAATAAAAAGAAATAAATAGAGAAAATAATAAATCCTCGAATCGAGTGACAGTGACAGTTCCACTTTAACTTTGACGTTTCCAAGTGAATTTTAGATCGGGAAATAAACTGATTACTCTTCCATTATTTTATTATTATTTTCATCCAATATAATTAATTTGTTTTTTTTCTAAATAAATTCAAATGCCTCCTCCAACTAAAGAAGAACTCGAGGTGATACTGGAGGAGAAAGAAGCGCTAATAATCGAGCAGCAACAGCAAATTCAACAACAACAAGATGAATTGAAGCAGCAGCAGCAGAAACTTGGAGCCGTCAAGAAGCTCACGATTCCCCCAACGGCACAGACGGTACAGAATGACGAAAAACCTTACGTCCCTCGCATAAAACTGCAACCCTTCAACGAGGAGAAACCGAGGCTCTGGTTCGCACAAATAGAGCTTCAATTTGAACAGCATGCGATCGTAACGGAAAAGGAAAGATTCCGGCTAGTTGCCCCTTATATTGAGACTAAAATTGCTGCAGAAGTTGAAACCTTGATCCTCAATCCTAGTGAACGTTATCCCTATTCAGACCTGAAATTAGAAATAATTAAATGTTTCTTATCTTCAGAAGAGTCTCGGATCAATCAATTGCTGACCAAGGAAAGTTTGGGTGACAGGAAGCCGTCTCAGCACCTTCGACATCTTCAGAGCCTGGTGCCAGATATGCCTGAGAAAATTCTCAAGACGCAGTGGTTGAATCAGCTGCCGAAACACGTAAGCACGTGCCTAGCGGTTCTGGATCGTGCTGAGCTGAAGGAGATTGCTGAGGCGGCGGATCGCATGATGGAAATCCAAATGCCAAATGTCACAGCTGCCGTACAACAGCCACCCGCCCCAGTAACAGCCTCCTCATCAACAGACACGTTGCTGACCCAGCTGATTTCTGAGATCCAGAAATTATCCACAGGAAATCGCAGGTCATTCAGCAGGAACAGAGATAAGAAGCGACGTGAAAAATCCAGATCTAGGAGCCGTGGTGGGAACTACCTTTGCTGGTTCCACTTCAAGTTTGGGGCTGATGCTCGTTCCTGCAAGCAGCCCTGCGCCTGGAAGCAGCAGAATGGATCTCAGCAGCAGAATAGCCAGCATAATCACTCAAAAAACTAAGCTGTGAATCGATGAAGTCGGCAATCGATTCACAAAGTACGTCGAGCCGCCTCTTTATTTTTGATCAAAGCTCCAACAGACGTTTTCTCATAGATACAGGATCTGATGTTTCGGTTCTGCCTCCAGGCAACAACAGAAAAGCCAGACCCAGTGAGTATCGTCTGTTGGCAGCAAATAATACGGCAATCGACACCTTTGGAACTGAGCTAATATCAGTGAATCTAAACCTGAGGAGAGACTTCACCTGGCGCTTCATCGTAGCACAAGTCTCAACACCGATCATCGGAGCAGACTTCCTGAGTCATCATGGACTTCTGGTTGACCTAAAACATGGCTGTCTGCGGAATGAGACAACAGGACTAAAGACTAAAGGATCTCTCAGCTCATCAGAGGTCTCGTCTGTCAAGGTCGTTCAGATTGAAGAGTCTTCAATTTACTGGGAGTTGCTGAAGAGGTTTCCAGAGATCTCCAAACCTGGTGGCACGTTGTGTTCGACTAATCACTCAACGGTGCATCACATCAGGACGACTCCTGGACCTCCAGTAGCTTCACAGGCACGTAGACTTCCACCTGAAAAATTACTTATAGCACAAAATGAGTTTCAGAAAATGATGCAGTTGGGAATCGCCAGAAGATCATCCAGCCCATGGTCTTCGCCTCTTCATCTAGCGCCAAAGAAAGGCGGAGCCTGGAGACCCTGCGGAGATTATAGGAGACTAAACGCACGGACGGTTCCTGACAAATACCCGGTTCGTTTCCTTGAGGACTTCACGTCAAACCTTGCAGGAACAGCGAAGTTCTCCACCATCGACTTGGTCAGGGCCTTCAATCAAATCCCAGTAGCTCCAGAGGATATTGAGAAGACAGCTATTATTACACCGTTTGGGCTGTACGAGTTTCCCCAGATGACCTTCGGTTTACGCAACGCTGCCCAAACGTTCCAGAGATTTATCGACGAGGTCACACGAGACTTACCGTTTGTATACGCATATATCGATGATCTTCTCATCGCTTCTAATTCACAGGAGCAGCATTTGGAACATCTGGAGACAATCTTCAACCGCCTCAAGGATGTTGGACTCGTAGTCAACATTGAGAAGACTGTACTGGGCGGAGAAGAAGTTCTTTTCTTGGGTCACGTGGTAAATAAGCACGGAATCAAGCCTAACCCGGAAAAAGTCAAGGCTATCAGCGAATTTTCGGCACCCAAAACAATAAAAGAGCTTAGGCGCTTCCTGGGAATGCTGAACTTTTATAGAAAGCACATTCAGTCCGCGGCATCACTTTTAGCACCACTCAACGCACTTCTTCAAGGTACCAACCTCCACAGTAAGAAGCCGATTGAGTGGAACACTCAGCTAGAAGGAGCCTTCAAAGCAGCGAAGAATGCCCTCTCTTCAGCAACACTCTTGGCACACCCAAAGCACAATGTCCAGTGGGGAATCTTCGCTGATGCATCGGGCGAGGCCATGGGAGCAGTGCTCCAGCAGCGAGTGGACAGTCAGTGGCAGCCCCTGGCGTTCTTCAGCAAAAAGTTCCGGGAATCATCAAGAAACACTTCACCATTTGACAGGGAACTTGAGGCAGTTCACCAGGCAGTGAAGCATTTCCGGAACTTCATTGAAGGACGCCAGGTAACGATTTACACAGATCACAAGCCGCTGGTCCACTCATTTACAAAGAAGAACGAGGAAATACTTCCAGTGAGGAGAACTCGGCTAAATTTCATCAGCCAGTTCACAACGGACGTGCAGCACATTCCTGGAGCGGATAATGTGGTCGCAGATGCATTATCCAGAGTAGAAGCGATATCACCTGCTGTAGACCACAGGAATATAGCCTTCGAACAAGCCAGAGATGAAGAACTTCAACAACTTCTTCGGTCCAGAGAGCATGGTCTCGATCTCCAGTTCGTCGAACACCCAGACTCCAGGATTGGCCTGCACTGTGAAATGTCTCAAGGATCACTGAGGCCATACGTCCCAGCATCACTGAGGAGAAGAGTGTTCCTGTCACTGCATAATCTTGCTCATCCAGGAACTAGAGCTTCAGTTCGCCTCGTTGCTGCCCGCTTCATCTGGCCGAACTTGAAGAAAGATTGTAAATTGTGGGCTCAAACTTGCATCCCATGCCAGAGGAGCAAGATTCATCGTCACACCAGAGCTCCAGTGGCAGAATTCAGGTTCCCATCGGCTCGTTTCGAGCATGTGCACATGGACCTGGTGTCACTTCCGCCGTCAAAAGGGTTCTCGTGCTGTCTTACTCTCGTTGACAGGTTTACAAGGTTTCCAATGGTTATTCCGCTGACGAATTAGTCAGCCCCGGCGGTTGCAGAGGCTTTTCTTCATCACTGGGTGACACTCTTCGGGATGCCAGCAAGAAGAATCACCACGGACCAAGGGGCTCAATTCAAAGCTCAGCTCTTCCAGCAGTTGACGAAGCTTCTTGGCATCAGACACATCACCACCACCACCTATCACCCGCAGAGTAATGGTCTGGTGGAGCGGATGCATCGACAGCTGGAAGGTGCTCTCAGGGCTCATGGAGATTCTTGGTACGATGCTCTCCCTGCTGTGCTTTTAGGTATGAGAACAGTAGTGAAGGAGGATATTCAAGCTTCACCGGCGGAACTGGTCTTCGGTGAACCGCTTCGCCTTCCCGGTGAATTCATTACACCTTCTCAACACCAGCAACCTGCTCAGCAGCTTGTTCGTACACTCAGGGATAAATTCAGAGACATGGCACCACAGGCAACATCCAGGCATGGTGAGAAACCCACGTTCGTGCCTCAACAGCTCGAAACGGCAAGCCATGTTTTCCTGCGAAACGATCTTTTTCAAGGAGCGCTGATACCTCCATATACTGGACCACATGAGGTCATTGAGAAGTCTGCCAAGGCCTTCAAGATTGTGGTGAATGGAGATGAGAGCTGGATTTCAATAGATCGATTGAAACCAGCTTTCATTCTTCCTGGAGAAACCCCGGACATCCCAGTTCATCAACCGAGGCCAAAACCAGGCACTTCAAGAACTGGTGACGGAGTGGCAGGGCCATCAACTGGATACGCTGGACAATACCACGACCGGCGGCTGAACCCGAAACCAAGAGGCCGGCCGAGGAAAACAGTCCAGATTAATAATGCCATTTCACGGTATTATTATTAATTAAATTATTATCATTATTATTTTTAATGGTATTTCTGTTTCAGTATCAGCAGATTCCTTCACTGATCCTGGGAAGTTCAACTTCAGGGTCCTATTCACGTCAAACGAATTTTTTGTATTTTTCAAAATTATTTTTTTTGTAGTGTACTCAAACATTTTTTTTCTTTAGCATTTTTTTTTTACAAAATCAAAATTCAAGCAATATTAATTATTCGATAAATGTCACTTCAGTTACACAGAATTACCCAATTTTACATTAATTAAATTTAGTTAATTAGCAATTATATATTAGTTTTAAGTTAAAAAGCTTTAATTATCGGTTAAATTTAGTAAATAAGTTATATTTAGTGTACTTTAAGAATGTCATAATGCAAAGAAACTGCTAGAAGTACAGTCATACTTCTCCAAAGTGGGGGAGGTATGAAGCGGTTTCATTTAATTTAAATTCGCGCGATGACAGATCAGGTGATCTGGTCATTCACCCCACCAGGGAGTCCACGCGCCCAATTGGGGGGACTCTTTCGGGACTCTGCGGTAAACTGTTGAAACGATCAGACGCGATTTTCCTGAACGTTTCTTCATCTCAAAATTCTCTATTATTTATATCTCGCGAAGTTCTTGTACTTAACAATGAATAAATCATCTGAAGTGAACATTAATCAATTGTGTTAATTAATTATTTTAGTCAATCACTTCACTAGGTCAGTTTATTCTCGTAACCGGGAGGTCTTAAGAGATAAACTTAATCAATTTAATTATCCGCGCGAATTTCTCTCTCTCTACTCACGTATCTCCTTCTTATTTAGCCTACAGGTGGCGTGGGAAAAATACCACGTCACAATGTGGTCCAGAGAACGTTCGTGGATGAAAATGAAAACTGGAGGCAAAAAATATTGAAGCAAGAAAGTAGAAAAATGACAAAAAAAAGACATGAATAAGATACAAAAAAGAGACAGAATGTACAAAAATCAGACGAAGAAAAGATAAAAGGAGGAGATGGGAGAAATATGGGAAAGTAGGTAAGTAGTGCCGGTTCTGGATCAGAGCGCAGCTCTGGTCCTGTGGAAGGATCGTGTAGGGAAGTTCGGGTGGGAGTGGTTGTTGGGATGGTGAATTGGGATTTGCCGGATAATTTTTCAACCTTTTACCACAAATCCAACCCTTTCCCCTCCACGATTTGATTCTCGATTTTCAAACATCACAAAGAATATCTCGCGGCTGTTCCAACTCCTTTTCATGATGAATTTTCACCCCTATAGCGAATTTTTCTATTTAAAAACTATTTCCCAGGAATATTTTAAGAATATTTATAATAGAAGTAGGTCTTAAAAAAAAAGAAAAACATTCATATTGAAAACAAGCAGGAGCCCCACTACTTGTGCGTAATTTGAACATCTAACATTAATATTCCGTCAATGCAATTGGCAGAAAGCTTCCGAATAAATTTTTAAATCTGAGATCTACCGTCATCGATCTGTGCGTGGTATGGGGGAACCAAAATAGGCCTCAGTGGGTCAAGTTTGCCCCAAATATAATCAATTGAATAGTTTTGAAGATATAGCTTGCTTTTTCTGATGTTTCTATGCTAATATCTAAGAAACTACTGAACCGATTCTGCTCAGTTACAATACTCACCTTTGTGCTCATCAGATGTCTAACCCCAAGGAAGATGAGGTCCCTAGCTCAATTATTTATTAAGTTATCGTGGTATCACGATTATTACGAAAAATTTCTCAAAAGTTTCATACTGGACAAACTAGAAATCTGAGCTCCCACCACCCCCGGGGTCAAAGATGCAGCTCTTGGACGTGCATCTCCCCGTGGAGAGTGGACGCTGTGATTCCATTTATCATCGAGAAAAGTCGAAAAAACGATATTTCGACATTTTCATTTTTCTCAAAAACTATTCGGCCGATTTAGCTGAAATTTTTGTGAGAGCTTGGGGCACGCACATTGAACTCATGGTAAGATTTTCAGATCGCTAGTTAGCCCCATTTCAGAGTCAAGTGGGAATGCGTCATCACACACACACACACACACACACACACACACACACACACACACACACACACACACACACACACACACACACACACATACACAGGAATTTTTCAGAAACGGCGGATCTTGACGTTTCGGGTCATTTGCAGTCATATTATGATGAAATCTTAAACTCGAAAAAAATTACGATTACAAAGCTTCCATTCAGAAGCAAAAACCATGAATACTAAAAAAAAAAAATAACTCCCAATGAATTAATCGTAGAAAATACAGTAATTATCATAAAAATTGATATCTATAAAAAATTCAGAAAATGAAAATGTAAAATTCATAAAAAATTTACATTGATGATTAATAAAATTATGATTTACACATACAAAAGAAGTCCTTTATCTCACCCTATATTGTCCATCTCACTCAACTACTGAAAATCCTTAGATAATTCACTGACAATTCTTATCACTCGACCACTAACAATCCTTTTGATATGAAACCACACTAGAATTTACTCCTCCCACTCCATATCCTGCACTTTGGACACATAACCCATACACTGATTATAGAATAAAAATTCCCGAGCGAGCCACAACACCTTCTTCTCCTGTATTTTACGGCATTCCTGCAGCTCCTCTACTAGGTCAATAAATGTCTATTGGTTCGACGAACCGCGGCACTTTCTCTCGTGTCACTTTCCTCAGAAAGGTAGACGGCATTAAATACTTTACCAAGAATCGTGGCCTCAGCCTGACGAGCATGATCTGTAGCTAGTTCAGCTAGGTGAGCATGATCTCCAGCTAGTACATCCAGATGAGCACCATCTCCAGCCAAGTGAGCACGAGTTCCCGCAGCCTCAGCCTGGCAAGCCTGATCTCCAGCAGCTTCAGCTGGGTGAGCACAATCTCCGGCAGCCCCAACCGGTCAAGCAAGATCTCCATCAGCTTGTCCACCACCAACAAAAAATTGAGCAGCCATATCCACTCTCGCACCATGGCCAAGGGAGTCGCAAACCTCATTATAGTGATGTATCAGGAGAAACGCGTACCCCCAGTCTGTGGCATAGAGGAATCCCTGCGGATTCAGCCGCTCAATCATAGGTTGATTCCAGGCTGCCACAGGTGATGACTGGCAATGTGACCACGTACAAGTTCCAATAAATCGGCCCGCGAATCCTCCTCGAACCAGACTTTTGGAACGAGTACATTGGGATGAAGGAAAATGTAGTCCGAATGCTGTAAATGAAATATTGTATTATTGATATGGAAAAATGAATAAAATCAACAAAAAAATGATTGAGTGTGTAACGAGGTTTCTCGTTACAGCTATCGCATCGGCTTATGCCACCTTCGGGTGAAGCTATTCAAGTGTAGAGTTCGAGAAGACTCACACATGAACAGCTAGACAATTCATACCGTGATGCCATCTGCGTGACACCTTAAAGTTACCGTAAACTAACTGTCACGTCAGCGGGATTTATATGCGGCTGAATATAAGGCAGAAGCCCAGCTGGAATGCTGGCTCCCCACTAAAGATGTCAGAGTTATCTCCAGGCCTGGCGGTGGTGTGAGAGGAAGAACCACGCAGGCGTACGGAGAGACCTCTAGACGAGGAGAAGCAGCCTCAGCCGATATAAATAGACCCAACGACATGGTGAGCAGTTAGTCTGCTTTTGGCGGCTGACTCGAGAAGATTGGGAGACGTCCCTGGAACCTCTATCGCTCGCTTAGGCGAGCGTTACCGTTGGTTGCCCATAGCGTGGCTACGTGGCGTTTCTCGTGTGGATGGAGACGTCCGGTATTCTTTGGGTGACGATAGATCACAGGAATACTGCGGACGGGCTCCCCCAGAGGTTATCGCGGAATACCTAATTCCGACGTGTTCTCGCTAGAGGAACTGTCACTAGACCCATGCCCCTCTACCATAACCAGCACACTGGGTTACCGGGAATGGATCGCCCATGCCATCCATTGGGGCTAATGATTTCCCAAGTAATTACTACCGAAGGTTCAGCAGGTTAGTTCGAAACCACCCTAAGAGGTTAAGCGTGGTGGGCCCAGAGAAAACCAGCACACAGTGAGTTTTGTTTATTCCTCCGTTAAAGAATAAACTGGCGCACACTCTATCAAACCGTGTGTGCGGAAAGAGATGGCCGGAAGTGTGACGGGATTGGACGAGTCCCGTTACAAATGTTAGCAACTCATGCGAGCAGGTCTGTGTGTTCTTCCCATCCGATTCCATGCCTCCCAGTGTTGATTGTATTTCTGGATTTCATTATCAGAAATACCCCAGTCTGATAATCCTCGTGTAGAAATTCCCAAGTCCTCCTTATGTAGGCACCAATATTCGCTACCAGCTTTGACCAAGCGAGCCGGTGGATTCAGCTGCATCAATGGATACGGAGCTCGTTTCGAATGATTAATGTGGGAAACGCCCACTGCCCGCCTCGAGATAGACTTGAGCCGTTCATACTCATATCTATTGAGTCATCCTCGGGGTGCGTGCATATTGTCTTCAAAACGAGTGTATACATCCATTTTTCAATTGTGAAACCACAAATGATTATTTAAAAGAATCGAGTATCACTCCAAAAGTTTCGCAAAAAAATTAATGTGCAAGTTAAAGTTCCACACGACTCGAAAAATTCCGCAAAAACTATAATTCCGAATCCTGAGTTTGAGTCTTTAACACTAGCTTCGGATAAAAGTTTAAGCTCACTGAAATGAAATTGTTTGCATAAAAAATATCACTTGAATTATACAGTAGAATTTAAATATAACTCATTATCCACTCAAAGTTCTGGTCACTTTTCAAACTTTAATAAAATGTCAGGAAGATCTGGACACCAGACGAGTTGACAGAAAAATGTCACTCAAGGATCCCCTACTCAAATATATAGAGTCTTCCGACATTTCGGAGGTAACGGTTAATAATATTTACCTCCAAAAAAAAAATTCGGGAATCCTCTATATCCTCTTTTTTTATATAGACTTTAGTCGCGAGGCCCCCTGCAATACCTATAACGCGTACGCACGTGCGTACAGCGTGGAGTACCCAGGACCTCTTTCATGACTCCGAGAGTGACCAACATCGGGACCATCCAAGGCTGGCCAGGGAAATTTCGATGCCTTTTTTTTCAGCTCCAAGAGCGGCCAACATCTGGATCATCCAAGGCTGGTCGAGGAAAATTCCATGCTTTTTTTCAGCGTATGAACTAGCAGACTCCTCGGACGATCTTCAATAATTTATGATCGTCCTTCGAGGTGTTTCCTGCGTGGGAGATTATTCTTTTCCACGCAAGAGTGTCCAGCATATGGAGAGTCTTCGTGAGAGAACTTTTCTCTCCCAAAGAGTGTCCAACATATGCAGGGTCTGTACAGGCACGTTTTCGCGAAATTTATAGGAAAAGAGTCCTTGACAGCATCCCGAAATTTCGAAACGAAATTCTTAAAAAAAAATACTGAGGGTAAGAAAATCCTAGACCACCCGCTGGGTGGTGAGAAACAAAAACCCTGTAATATGATGCATAAAAAATTTTTCTCCTACTTTGCATGACGATTCTTTCCTTCCTCCTCTTGGGAATGCATGCATGAATGGATCATTTTTAAGTCTGTTCTCATTAGTTTCTTCTCTGACTTCAGGAAGAAAACATGGATGCTCTTTCATGCAGGAAATTGAGAGAAATCTTCCAAGAGGCGTATGATACGATAGTGAAATGTCGCGAACCGCAAAAAATCTATCGTTGGATCAAACGGATTAATTGGAGTTCCAGAAACTTGAATAAATGACTCAAAAGAACGAAAAAGCATAGTGAAAGAATTTGCATAAATGCATTATTGTGTCAGCTAGGAGATAGTAAAGTCTGTTTCGAAAAATTAGAAAAACGTGGCAGCGGGATCAAGAAAAAATTGAGTGGAAGAGTTAAGTGGCAAGACGTGCAAAGTAGTTTTCAAAATCGTATGCAAACGAGTGTCGTGGTAAATTCATCGCACAAAAACATTGTCAAATTCCTCAAAGATATAAAAAAAACGTTTACCAGACGAATAAAAAACGCGTTGAAAAAAGAAATGAACTTGAAAGTGAATACGATTTTATTATGCAAATATAAGTGTCAGAAAAATTGTGAAGTGCTGGAAGAAATGAAATATTTCAATACCAAAAATGAAAGAATAATGAGAAGCACTCATTTGAAGGAGTGGTTTGATCAACATGTTACAGCAAAACTCTCCGTGGACATGGATGAATTCCAGGAGAAAGACTCAGGCTGGACATTGACTGAAATCATCAATGTCGAGATTCATATTAATAAATATGATCCCTTGGATGCAGGAGCATCAACATTCACGAAATTACCCAAGTGGATAAGGGAAGAAAAAAAAGCAGTAATCAACGTGCAGAATAAAGGGGACAAATACTGCTTTTTATGGTCGATAATGGCTGCTCGCTGCAAATCAAAATCAAATGCAGCTCGGAAACACTGTTATCCATCTTCCAGCACGAAAATTCAAAAATTTGGAATGTTTGAGTAATCCCATGCTTCTAAAAGACATTCCAAAATTTGAAAAATGGAATGAAATGTCAATTAATGTGTATGGGATTGAGGATTCGGGGAAAAAATCAATTGTGCCTCTGTATCTCAGCTCGCAGCCTCCAATGGACAACGAAACGATTCACCTCCTCATGGTCGAGATTCCTAGTGAATCAGTGGAGAAAAAATATAATTATGCATGCATTTCTAATTTGTCTCGACTGATTAGTTCACAATTATCTGAACACAGTCATAAATCTTTGATCTGCGATAGATGTCTGTGTCATTTTAAAAAACAAAGTTCCTATGAAAAACATAGATTAGATTGCATTGCAATTAATAATTGACGAATGACTTTTCCCGAAGATAACTGGCTAAAATTCAAAAACTTCAAACATCAATTGAGGGTCCCATACGTTGTTTATGCTGATACAGAGAGTCTTCTGGTAAAAAGGGAAGTTGGAGATGGAGATGAGAAAAAAACAAAGAAGCTGCAAGAGCATATACCTCATAGCGTGGCATTTTATGGTAAATGCAATCATGATGAATCCAGATCACGATTCTAACTTTATCGTGGAGAAGATTGTGTCCAGTGGTTTATCTAGCAGCTCAATGAATTAGCAGAAACAGTAGATGCTGAATTAGAACGCAACGAGCCAGTGAACCTCACTCCAGAGATGTGGAAGAAGTAAATTCTTCAACGAATTGTCGTATTTGCAGTGATTCATTCACCGAAGAAGCAGTGAAACATCGTGATCACTGTCACTTCACTGGAATATATCGTGCAGCAGCTCATCCAGGGTGCAATTTGAACTATAAGGAATTCTGTACCATTCCCATCATTTTTCACAATTTATCAGGATACGATGCACACTTTTTCATCAAAGAATTGGCAACACAATTCGAAGGACCGATGAAATTATTACCAATAAATGAAGAAGAATATATTTCTTCCACAAAAACAGTTGCAGCCACAAAAATCCACCTGAGATTCATCGATTCATTCAGGTTTATGGCCAACAGCATAGAAAAATTGGCATCATATCTAGAAACACGGAAAATGGAAATCACAGCAGCTCATTATCCTCATCAGCACCAGTTTGAACTTGTTACTCATAAGGGTGTTTTCCCTTATGAATATGTTGACACCTGGGAAAAACTGAAAGAAGAAAATCTCCCCTCTCAGACAAATTATCATTCTCAGCTGAATGGAGAAGGAGTATCAAATGAAGAGTATCACCACGCTTGTCTTGTTTGGAGGAGTTTCAACATCAAGACATTGGGAGAATACTCGGATCTTATCTGAAAACCGCCATCCTTTCATGAGCGGATATTTTTGAGAACTCTAGAGAGAGCTGCTTCTCATCATACAACCCGGACCCACTCCATTATTCTACGGCACCAGCACTGGCATTTGATGCGACGCTGAAAATTACCAAGATCCAGCTGGAGTTATTTCAAGATGCAGAGATGCTTCTTTTCATCGAGAAGGGGATTCGTGGGGGACTGGCCCAATGTTCCAATAGGTATGGAAAGGCCAACAATCCATACATGGGAAAAGAATACAGGCCACGAAAGGAAACATCCTACTTCATGTACTTTGATGTCAATAACTTATATGGAGCAGCAATGAGCCATCATCTACATCAAAATGGCTTCACCTGGTTGGACAACTGGACTGGACTGGACTTCAAAAGCATTCCTGATGATTCATCTACTGGATACATTCTGGAGGTGGATCTCCACTATCCTCAATACATCCACGATCATCACAAGGACTTACCTCTATGCCCAGAACACATTGTACCCTTCAATAATCAGTCTAAGCTACCGAAATTATTGACTACTCTGAATGACAAAAAAAATTATGTCACTCACTACAAAAATCTCAAACAATTTTTGAGTGTGGGCATGGAATTAATTAAATTTCATAGAGTATTGAAATTTACTCAAAGCCCTTGGTTAATATCGATCTCAACACTGATTTGAGAAAGAATTCTTGTAATGAGTTTGAGAAATTTTTTTAAAATTAATAAATAATGCAGTATTTGGAAAAACGATGGGAAATGTTCGCAAACAAGTAGATATCAAAGTAGTAACCGAATGGGAAGGACGTCAGGGGGCTGGAAGTCTTATATCCAAGCCCAACTTCCACAGCAGTTCAATCTTTGATGATATGGTGATCATCCAGTTGAAAAGGACTCAAATAAATTTCAATAAACCCATTTATGTAGGTTTTAGTATTTTAGATATTTCGAAAACTTATATTTACGATTTTCATTATAATTATATTAAAGATTCTTTCGCGGATGCTGCAAAATTACTCTACACTGATACAGATAATCTCATTTACCAATTCAAGGTTAAAAACATTTATCAGGAAATGAAGAAGAATATCAATAAGTTTGATACTTCAGATTATCCAGTGGACAACATTTATGGAATGCCTCTTAAAAATAAAAAAAAGTTTTAAGGCTGATGAAAGATGAAAATAATGGAAAAATAATGACAGAGTTTGTTGGATTAAGGGGCACACTTAGTGTGACAGCCTGAAAAAATGCAATTTTTGGGAATTAAAAAAACAAAAAAACTACTGTATCAATTGTTTCGAAATTTCAAGGGTATATTGAGACATATTTCGAGAATACACAGTAAGATTTTTGGAGAAATAAATGAAATATTTCTCGAGTTAAAAAAAGAAAGGTCCTCCACTGCTGCAGTGGTTCCGACCTTCTCCGTGGATGGAACCTGAAAAAAAAATTCTCGTTTAACTAGAAGAATTGTCTGTACAATGACCTACGGTCGAAAAAAAATTTCAAAAATTGACAAAGTGGCAGCGTTTAAAAAAAAAATGAATTTCACAAGAAAATTTGGTCATTTTTGGCCTGCCAAAATTCGATTTTCGATCGGATCAAAAAACTGGTGGGTCATTGTATAGAGAACTATATAGAAAACATGCAGAAAAAATTTGATAATGATCGGATCATTTGTTTCCGAGTAATCACTGCAGCAAATTCGAAAAATGCTATTTCGAAAAAAACGCGTAACTCGAAAAACATTCAATTTTTTTCTCCAGAACATTTACTGTGTATTCTCGAAATATATATGAATATACCCTTCAAATTTTGAAACAATTGATATAGTCGTTTTTTTCTTTTTGATTCTCAAAAAATTTTGGATGTCACACTAGGTGTGCCCCTTGAGACCTAAAGTGTATGCATATAAAGTCGAAGGTGAAGATTAATTAAAATCGAAAGCCGAGGGTGTAAAAAAATCGACACTGAAAAAAATTAAATTTCGTCATTATTATAAATGTTTATTCAGAAAGAAAGAAATTGTCAGATTTCAATACATGATTAGAGCTAAGAAACATAATGTATTTACTATACGACAAAAGAAATTAGCACTGAGTCCACATGATGATAAACGTCAACTTCTACCAAATTGTACAGATACTTTGCCTTATGGTTATGAAAAATGAATAAATTTTAATGAAAAAAAAAATTTCTTTTTATTTTATACAGCAGTGTCCTTGGATTCATAATTAACAATTATTGGAAGAGCACACAAATAAAAAGGAATTAACAATGTTGCTATTATTAAAAAAACTGAAAAAACTACATATGGAATAGATGAATCATTATGGCAATTATCACAATTATCAATACTCAATTCACGCAATGAACTTCTCAGATTCGTATATCTTCGCGGTAGATTCTTAATTGATATTATATTTGGTGATAAAGCTGAAACATTCAGCTTGGAAGTCCACATCGGATCCACTGACGTGGTGTCCATTCGATATTTTCACTCGTCGAGGCATACGGAGTTACTGCTTGGCATTCAGGTTTCAATCGTAGAATTCCAGTTCCAGTTATATTGATTTCTTGTCACCAGTTAGATCCACATAAAATATAAACTATCTCCTTTTTTGGTACAGAATATATCCAGCCACCCAGAATTTTAGTCCAATAAGGTTTGAATGTTGAACTGACACGAATATCGCAGTCTCCAGATCTCTCCATTGATTTTTTTACAGTGATAGCTACTTCACAGACTGGATTATGATCCAGGCTGAAGAATGGATTGAAAATCTCGTAGCATAGCAGTGCATCGTTGTCATCAGAACATCTGGCAAGGTCATCGTGACTTGCTAGAGTGTAGTGATGGTCTCCATGCAGCAGGTAGTCAGCTCTTGGCTGAATATACGCTGATTCATTCCTTCCATGACCCAGACGTTGAGATGTAAAGTACGAGGGCAACCTGTACAGGTTGAATATGGTGGAATTCTTGGAGACGAAGAGCACTTCACGTAAAAACTGATGATACAATCCACTATGGGAATGTATTTTCATATTGGTATTATTCTCTGCATGGCAGAGTGATACCACGAGAATCAGGAGCCACATCTCCATGATGCAGAGTCATCAACTGAACTGTTGAGGTTAAATGAGATACTCCACTAATATATCCTCTCACAAATCTTCAACATTTATCCAGCTTTGTGAGTCCTGTCAAAACCAAGCCATTTAACATATGCTCGATGTCCTTTCTTTTTTAACACTTTTCCCACCAAGTAAATGTCCTCATGTTTAACTGAACTTCATTCAGGTTCATGAAAAGAACCTTTTATTGGATTACCTTAATAATCTCTGAGTTGATATGTCACTGGATTCGAGTAATGGATATTATCTATTGTGAATATTTCTGTAGTCCAATTAGGCGTGTAACCTTTTTCGAAAACATGTTTCACTTCACTTATCCTGACTTTATCCCCAATTTCAAATTTTGCAGGTTCATCATTCACTCGAAAATCAGCATACAGCAGTCGTAACTGAGGAGCATTATCTGCAGTTACATGGATTGGCTTCATGCAAATTGTTCATTGCCATGTATTATTATATTCATTCATAAGATGAGGAAGTATATTAATCCATTTATAAGTTCCATGTAAGCTAAATTTTATCCACATTTCATTTTTCAGTGTACGGAGAAACGTTCAAATATAGAAGCTTTTAAGTTGCCAAATGTCGAGTACATATTTATCCCATGCTTTTCATCAATTTCTGGAACTCAAAATTATGAAATTCTTTCCCAGCATCCACATGGAGATGTTTCGGTAACGACCTCGTTGTAAAATAGAGCTCACTGCAGCTGTAACATCTTGAGCATTTTTCCTCTTAATTGGCACAGCCCAAGCAAATTTTGAGAAGTTGTCAATGACTGCGAGCGAAAATCGATATCCATTATTTACATGAGCATAAGCTGTCATATCAAAAAGATCAGCTTGCCATGTTTCATCCAAATCACGAATAATAACATGTCGACGTGGATAATTTCTTCTAACAGGTCTGTGTCGCTCATTAACAACGTCAATCTTAGTCATGACTGAGTTCAACTTTGTCCAAAATTGCACTCAGTCGATCAAGAATTCCTTGCAGCAATGTATAAACTTGAGTGATTTGAGAATTTATACTCATCTCCAGAATTCCCACTTCTAGCCTCACTTTTTCATTCAATGTCTTCAGTGGTACAGCATCATACTCATCAAGAGGCTCTGTCACATTCACCAATCTTTTTCCAGAAAAATCATAATCCCCACGATTCGTTTATTTAAATCCAATTCCTGGTGGACCTCGAGTAGCTGGACCATCTGTCATCAAATGACGTCCAAACAGGTCAACACTAATTTTCAAACTAGTCTTATTCCCTGAAATTCTTCCTAATACATGATTCCAGCTTCCCGGAGCTCCTCAACCATTGAAACGATTTCATTGGAATGACCGGTATTCCCAGCAGCTTGGGATGCTACGAGCAATCGAAGACGATCCACAAGTTCATTGGGATCATCCCACCAAACGTAATTTACAGCACTATTTTTCTTTGCTTTCATGAAAATTTCTTTCCCTTTTTTACTTTTGATGAATTTTGAAATATATCTTATGAATTGAGAGCTCTCCCTATCACGAATAGCACCCCTTGCTCCATAATATTTTTTATGAGCATTCGTAGATAGAACAATATTCTTATATGGTGCCACATCCTGCTCACTTATTGATTCTTCATCTGGATTTGCTAAAAATGATAGTCGTAATAACCCTTCAGTGGCAGCATATTTAATGGATCTCTTGCCAAGGTCTACTATGAGATAGTCTGATTGGAAAGATATGGGGGAATTACCAACCACATACTTCTTCTTCTTCAAGCGTCGCACTCCATAAGGTTTATCCCATTCTGGTGTATTAATTAAGATGAGATTTTTCCCAATTAAACTGTTGTTTTCAAGGAAATCCAATGAGTGACTCGCAGCTACAGTCTCATTTAGAGTTTCATTAGCAGATGCATAATCCTCGTCGTCCATTCTTTCATGTAGTAAAATTTTAACAGGAGTAGAAGGGGCAGCATCATTAAGTGCAGAATCATCATTGAATGTTGAATTATGCAGAGAATTATCTCTAAATGACACCAATTTTTCCCAGGATTGAATGTTGAATCATCTCAAAATTCATTTTTTGATAATTGTTTCTCATTTTCCAGTTGCTTCAAAGGTGTAATGACTGGTTTAAAAACTTCATTCATCATTTTTTCAGCACTCTCTTTCTCTGACTTCATTATTCTGTGCTTTTTCTGAATGGCACTCCTAACTCCAGAATTTTTTTTTGATATAATTGATACAATTATATCAATGAATTAGATATATTCGAATAATTAAATATATATTCAGATCACAACAAGTGCAAAAGAGGCTGTGTGGAATCCACTCGTAACAGTAGTGAATTTGTTGCTTATTAGGATAGATAGAGATGAATTATTAATATTTTCTCACAAGAGATAAAGTTGTGAGAATAGCAAATGGATGTGGGTAGAAGCTCAAATAACAACCGGATGCACAGATCTGCTAGCTGTATAATAAACCTAGGTGTTAAGCATTAAAAATTTGAATACCTGCCTATAGAATATAGGTTTTTGGTCACTAAGAAGTTACATTTTTTCCACGATGATGAAGTATTCAGATGGATCGATTTCTTTTCTAATCATAGTTTTCTGTGAATATCTCAAAAATTGATTGAGATAGAGCGACTTTGCTCCCATTCTCTCATAGCTCTCTTGAAATTCCCAACAAAGAAGGTTTAGTGCAGAATCGCCCTGTGTTGCTCAGATTCCGAGATATTCCAAGAGAATTGATTAAATGGAATAAATTTGTGTAAAAACTTGATACTCTTTTTTTCAGCATCCTTCTTCTCAGGAATAATATATCTCGGGTACTGAGCGAGATAACGAAACTTTTCCAGAAACCTTTTTTGTGGAGAATTTCCAAAACTACAAAAAAATTTCCTATAAAAAATGCATTATCTCGCTTGGTTTCTGAGATATTCATCAGAATTCTACGACGAAAAAAATTGACTCATGATAGTCTTTCGTTCAATGATTTTTTGAAAATATCTCGAAATCTAATGAAGATACGCCTTTTTGCAACTCTTGAAATTTTCTACAAAAAAATCATCGTAAAATTGCTGTATCTCCCTTAGTTTCCGAGTTTTTTCAAAAAATTATTGTCAACATGCAAAAATACAAAAAAAAACAGGAAAAGTCGATTTTTTTTCAATTGTTACACTCAATTGTTGCAGGCGGCGCCCCACTCTTTACCTATCCTCTCACTCGCTCCTATACCTCATATCCTGGCGTTAAATTTAACGCGTGGAATTTAACGCCAGCGTTACACGCGTCTGATGTCGTATAAGAAGTTTCACTCCAAAAATTTCTATAAAAATTACTAGCAACAATAATGCCTTGCGTAGCCAGATTAAATGTAGTAAAGATATAGATTTTCGGCCAAGGGACTCGACAGGTCGTTTATTAGGATTTACACCGAGACTTCTGGGAGCTGATATAATACATGAATCAGATCAACCAGTAGCCATTCTCAAAGTGAACGCCTTGCATGTCGAGTGCAATATCACCACTGGAGCATATATAAATGGTGAGAAAGTGCACACAATTCATGAATTTTTTCCAGTTGTACTTCCAGGATATAAAATTATTGAGGTACCATCCAGTGTGATTTATCTACTAGTTTCAGTGAATACGATCAACTACTTGCAGCTTCGTATAGCTGATCAGGACGGTGAAATCGTGAATTTTCGTGGTGAGACAATAACGATTCGTCTACACATCAAATCTCTTCTATCATGGGGATTGTTTATAATCGAAAGATCGGATCTTCATATAAGGTACCAGCATGCTCTTCTCGTGTCAGTTTGCATGCTGGTTCCAAGGTGTTAACACCTCAAAACGTGAATTTCCTGAAGAGTCTTGGATTGAAAGTCATAAAATCGAAAAAGTAACGTGGAAGAAGGATTGTTGAACATCCAGATGCCTGTGCCGTTTGATGAATCTATTTCTCATTATGAGATACATGCTCATCATCCCTATGCATCTTCAACATTTGATAATAGTGATGAAATCCGAATCACAGTACAGAATCAGGATCTCTGTATTCTGCCCCACAAAAGTCATCAGCATTTAACTGGGAAACTGACCAAGATTGATAATACTGCTGTTCCTGCAACAACGAAATTTGTGAATGATGCATCCCCCCATCTGTTTGAAGAAATACGCTATGAAATTAACGCGATGGAAGTTGATAACGTAAAAAATGCTGGGATCACGACTTTGATGAAAAATCTCGAATCATTAATGTTACGTTCGCAAAATTTCGCGAGCGTACTAATTATATTATAAGGATATTAATAGATGAAAATAGGACAGACATTACATTTGTGACATAGCGGAGGACAAAAATTAGTAATTAAGAATAGTCATAAGTATGAAAACAAACAAACAATATTAATCATACTGAAAAGGCAGACTACGCCAAAAATTTTTTTTTTCCTTTTATATATTATTATTACTATTATTGTTTTATAAAAATACTATCGAGTATATCTTAAGAGTTTAAACAAGTTGCTATTATCGACAACAGATAAAAGCAACTTCCCCCACTATGGAGATGTTACGTATTGATCTGTGTGATCATACGTAGTTTCCAAGAATAATCAAAAATAACTAATAATTCAGTTGAAAATGGTCACAATTCCCATATTTGAACCAATTCACCTTAAAAGAGGTCAATAATACATGAAATTACATTAAAAGTTGATGGTCAACAGAATTAGAAAGAAAGCCATTAAAAATCCCTTGAAAAGTCTGAAAGGTCCATTAACAAAGTCCATTAACAAACTAAGGAAAACGGACAAAATTGTCATAAACAAGTAAAATATCATCAGAAAAGTTTAAATACCAATTTGCAACAAATTCCTTTCAATAGAAACAAAGATATTCATATTTAAAGGCCAACGGAAAAGTATTGACCGCGCCGGCCTTCAGCGACTTTCACTAAGTAGGTGCGTGACGTCACACGCGTGGGACAAAACTTCCCCCACCAGGGACTCACGCAATTCTATGTTAAACTTTTGAAAAATCATAACTCTTTCAAGTATAAAGATTAAGGAATAATTCCAATTGCAAAATTCATTAAATAATTAAGACTATCGATTCCAGAAGAAAAACAATTGAAAAATCAATTTGCAACATAATTTGTTATAAACAATTTATCAAAATTTAATCGTAGAAATATGAAAGTGGACTCAAAATGTAGTTGACCATGATATATTGACGAATACTGAAAATTAACTCTTAATATTGATAATTAACCGAGATATGAATTTTATAACATATATACACACACACATGCAGAATAACTATTCCTGAACTTTCAAAAATTCATATCTTTTAAAATTATGAAGATTAAGGAACCAAAATAACACGAAAATTCATGAAAAATACAAGCTTCACAATGCACTAAGAAAATTTGACTAAAGTTAATATTTACAATAATTTGTTATAAACAATCAATATGGAAAATTATTAGAGAATTACAAAAACCAATAGAATAGAAAGAGAATCACATCAGAAAAATATAAGGACCAAAAATGAAATCAAAATAACAAATAACAACAGAGTTATTTAACATTCAAATTTATTCAGATATATATAGATATACAAAATACATGGCAAAATTCAAAAATCAATAACTTTCATAATAATCAACATTAAGAAATAATTTCCATTTGTAAAATCATTAAATAATTCAAACTAAAAGTTCATGAAAGAAAATTTAAGAAAAACCAAAATTTATGTAAAACAATTTTCAAGCTTTAATTAACTATTGAATAACAACAAAAGTTATTAACTTAGGAAGATGAATCCAAGTTCAAACAATAGATAAAAATAGTCTCTTCCAGACGCAATTGAGTTCAGATTTTTGAAGCAATTATTTCATTAGTTATTAACAATTAGAATTTTCAAGGTCATCCAACTTTAAATATAAATAACTCCGAAACTATAAAAGTTAGAGAAATGAATCCAACGCTAAAAATCGGTAAATTCAATGGCCTTTCAAATGCATTATAGAACGATTCCCTATATTGTTAATTAACAAAGTTATTAACAATCAAATGTTTATAAAAAAATAATCTAAAACTTTTGATACTAAAATTCGTTCATTCAGCCGAAAAGAAGTTCAAATATAGAAAATCGTCAATTTATCCCACTTCTAAGTGGATTTGACAAAATCTGTTTATAAGGTACACATCAGGATGTAAAAAGGAAGCCATTTCCGAAGAGTGAAAAATCAACTTTAAAATTGTTTAAGATCATATAAAACAATATATTATCATGTCAAAAATAAGGTTAAAAATAAGAAAACAACAATATTGTATTTTTAATGTGATAATCTTTATTGTAAAATCACTGTATCATAAGATACACATATAAGCCTCAGCGCATGGACAAGCCACAGCACACAAGGGTAGAAGGGAGACGCTCCCCACCAGCTCAGTCACCACCAGCCACCTAGTTGCGCAAGAAACTCACAGCGCATCCCCACTTATTGTATTCCCACCCTACCGGCTCAAGCCGCCGAATTGTCCATGTACCTAGATGCGCGAGGCTCAGTCAGTCAGTTCATCGCTCCTCTTCAATTGGTAAAGACCTCCTCCTCCGGACGCGGTCGCGGTAACTCACTTGGGACTTAGAATAATTTCAGTCAGTAGACACTTAGAAAATTTTTAGAGAATCGGGACTTAGAATAATTTTACTCAGTTTGGACTTAGAATATTTTGATCAAATCACAACTCAGAATTTTTCTATTATCGAAGTTTTTTAAATTCAAATAATTTTCAATTAATTTATTTTTATTTATCAAATGAAATATTTTCTCTAGAACCGAATTAAACCGAACGAAATAATTTTCCCTCTTTATTTTGAGATCTGACGAAGCCTCACGTTAATAGAAACAAAACAATTTGTTTGAATAAATTTAAAATCATTGAAGTGAAAACAGAGTTTAATTAATTTAATTAATTATTTATTCCTTTTCAGAGCCTAGAATCTAAACCCAGTCAACACCGCAGAAAACGGTGCGGTTGACTACTCTATCCTTATTATACCTATTCGTCCTTAAATAAAACCTGGTCAACACCGCAGAGAACGGTGCGGTTGACCACTCTATCCTCTATATTCCACCTGTTCGTCCTTAAATATTACCTAGTCAACACCGCAGATAACGGTGCGGTTGATCACTCTCTCCTCTTGATCCAAATAAAATAAAATATATTGAAACTCGTTTTCCTTTATAAAATCAAATCGTATATATATATATTAGGGTGCTTCATTTGAAACGAACATTTTTTTTTTTTCGCGGACACATGAAAATTTGGTTGTTTATATGAAAAAACAAATCCCCATAAATTTTGGATGCTTAATTTTAATTTTAAGTACTTCCTCTCGATCGTTAGCCCTATTTTCACGATAATTGACATATTTTCGCTGTTATCACAAAAACGGCTGAAGTTACGATGAAAACTCTGAGGAGAAACTTGTAGGAAATTAAATTTTCTACAAAAAATTTCTCATTCATTATCTCGCTAAAGTTTCTCGCTCAAAAGATATATCTAATTGAAAATATTCAAAACGGGAAAATTCATTAAATTTCAATTTTTATCATTATGGAGTGCCATTCGATGCCCATAAATAATATTTTTTTCAAGTTTATCATGGCAACTGATAAGTTAAGGCCTATTTCAAATAAAATTGACTATATAAATTTATTTATTTAAAAAAAAATTTGTTGTTTATAATAGATGTATTCACAGAATTATCTTTGAACTTCTTGTCGTCAAAATTGACCCGTTTTCAAAAAATTACGAGAGTTTCACTCCAATTTTGAATATCGCATTTTCTCAGAAGAGCATTTATTAACATAGATCTTTAATTGGAAAGATCAGCAAGACACAATACATATTTTTTCCGAAATTTGATTCTCTTAAAAAATTTATTAATAAAAAAAAAGAGGGTGCGTGGAATCCACGCGCGACAGAAGTGAAACTTCCTACTTATGAAAATTCATCGGATTTTTTATTGAACAAGCGATAATAATTGACAATAGTAAGGATATAGGTATGATCTTGAATGAAGACAGCCTCATCAGTTCCGCACATCAAGCGATGCATTCAACAGAGATATATTTCGAAAATCCGAATACCTGCATCTAGTATATTTTTGTTATAGTATAGGTCGTTCGTTCACTAGCAAATTATTTCTTCCATGATCATGACGGATGCAGACAAATTTATTTTTTAAAGTCATAATTTTTCATGAATATCTTGGAAATTGATCGAGAGAAAACGATTTTTTTTCAATTCCTTTTGGTAGCTCTCGAAATTCTCTTAAAAAGAGCATTCGTGCAAAATCGTCTTATCTTGCTTAGACTCCGAAATATTCAAAAAAATTGATGACAAAATGAAATCAGCTTGTTTGAAAACTTTATATTTTTTTTGCCATCCGCTTTTTCTATAAATATCTCGGAAACTGAGCGAGATAATGAACGTTTCCTATCGACCTTTTTTATAAGGAATTTTAAAAACTATAAAAAGTGCTCCAACCAGAATTGCATTATCTCATTTAGTTTCCGAGATATTCATCAAAATTCCGTGACAAAAATGAGACTTTGAGATGAAGTCTCTGTTTCAATGGTATCTTTGAAGAATATTTTGAAATCTAATGGAGATACGCCCATTTTCCTTCATCGATTTCTAGTTTTAAAAACTTTCTACCAAGAAGGATTAGAGCAAACTCACGCTATTTCGCTTAATTTCAGGATATTCAGAAACAATCCTACTAGCAAAAATAGACTTATAGATGCAATTTTTCTTCCAATAGTTTTCAAAGAATCTCTCGAAAACTACGGGGGATAGAGAGATTTTGTTTCAGTTAATTTGGATAGTTCTCAAAATTTACTACAATAAAAATTGTGGTGGAATTATCCAATTTCGCTTAGTTTCCGAGATATTTATTTAAAAAAATAACAAGGCATCCACTAATTCCAGGAAAAAATGACTCTTTATTCTGATGACTTTGTGAGAATATCTAGGAAACTAAACGAGGTAGAGCGATTTCCACCTGATCTCTCGTTGTGGCTCTTGAAATTTTCAACAACAATAAGTTCAGAGCAAAATCGGTTAATTCCCTCAATTTCCGAGTATTCTCAAAAACTAGTGACAAGAAAAAATCAAAAATACAGAAAAAGTAGAATTTTTTCTATCAATAGTTTTTCGCACATATCCCGAGAACTAGGCCAAATAAAGAAATTTACGTGTAGATTTTTCTATAGAGAATTTCAAAATCTACACAAAAGGATTGAGGTAGAAATGCTCCATTCACGTAATTTACGAGATATTCTTATAAACTATTCACAAAAAAAATCTATTCCTCCTGTTTATTGGATTTTTTTTGTCAACAGTTTCTTGAGAATATCGGAATAAACGAGATCGAGCAATTTTACACTGATGCCTTCTTGTAGAAAACTTATAAAGCTACAAAATAGGAATCGAGCACATTCACTCTATCTCGCTTAGTTTTCGAGATATTCCCAAGAAAACTATTGACAAAAATTTGACTCACTGAATTTACTGCTGCGTTGTTTTTACCTCTCCCCTGCCGTCTCCCCTTTCGGCCACTACACTAGGAGCATGCTATATTGTGTGGCTATCCCCCCGCCCCCGTTACTGTCTTGTCTCTCGACCGCTAGAACATGGGTCAGAGGGGTAGAGCCAGTGACGCACTCTCCTCCTCTGCCAGCTCCCCCACCACGTACCCAACTATTTCCCTCATCGGATCTTATTTTTCGTGACGCTCGAAAATTGTTGCCCCCTCAGTAAAGAAGTTTCACTTCAAAAATAAAAAAAAATTAATTTATTAATAAATTTATTTGTTTAATGGCGACATTGCCTCGTGGATGGGAGGTGGCGAAAAGATGTGAGAATCAAAATTCGAAGGTAAATATAGTAACTCGCAATAGTTCAGTGGTCAGAGCACCTGACATGTAATCAGAGGGTCGTGGGTTCAAATCCTGCTTGCGCATTACATATTTTTTTCGAAATTTGATTCTCTTAAAAAATTTATTAATAAAAATTAATTTATTAATGAATTTATTTGTTTAATGGCATTTAAAACTTTTATTTGTTTTATTTTTATTTGAAAATAGGCCTTAACTTATCAGTTGCCATGATAAACTTGAAAAAAATATTATTTATGGGCATCGAATGGCACTCCATAATGATAAAAATTGAAATTTAATGAATTTTCCCGTTTTGAATATATTCAATTAGATATATCTTTTGAGCGAGGAACTTTAGCGAGATAATGAATGAGACATTTTTTGTAGAAAATTTAATTTCCTACAAGTTTCTCCTAAGAGTTTTCATCGTAACTTCAGCCGTTTCCGTGATAACAGCGAAAATATGTCAATTATCGTGAAAATAGGGCTAACGATCGAGAGGAAGTACTTAAAATTAAAATTAAGCATCCAAAATTTACGGGGATTTGTTTTTTCATATAAACAACCAAATTTTCATGTGTCCGCGAAAAAAAAAAAATGTTCGTTTCAAATGAAGCACCCTAATATATATTCGTCAGTATCTCATGATAGAGTCGAAGGCGAAAATCTAAAATAAAGTGTGACCATTTTTCGTGAATTTATACTCATATAATTATTACAGTGAAGAAAAGAAGTAAAAGAATAAAAAGGTGAACATAGAAAGTGAACATAGAAAGTGAACATAGAAACTGAGAAACATTGAAGTTGTAATTTTCATCCGTCGGCAACCATTGAGGATTACGAGAAGAAAAGTAACGTGCCCTGAACATCAGTAACACGGTGAGTAACGAAATTTTCTGACTCTCTAGCCCCGGAAGTCGATTGATATTCCAAAAAGTAGAGAAACTTTAACGTAAATGGGAATTAATCGGGAGTGAATTATATTTTGGGGATTTTCTCGGAATAAATCATCTCGAGTCAATTCTTATACGTAACATTAAATCCGAATCAAGCTCAAATGATGGAGAATGCTGGTTGGATAGATATTCCGGGAGCTACAAGTTTAATTGATGCAGCTGGAAACTTTGATGTATCGATGCAACTTAGTATGCTCTTAGGATTTGCTAAAGATTATCGTAAAATTATCGTCAATGTGAAGCATGAATTAATATTAATACGATCTCGTGATGATTAAAATGCTACAGGTCAAACCACTGATGAGACATTAAAAATTTCTCTAAGAAAAATTGAATGGCTGATTCCCTACGTGACATTATCTGATAAAAAGAAAATCGATTTACTCAAGTTTCTCCAGAAAGATACTGCTATATCAATGAGCTTCTGATCATGGGAGTTATATGAATACCCCATGCTCCCACAAACAACGAAACATATATGGTCATTAAAAACTGCTACTCAATTAGAAAAACCTCTATATATTATCCTAGGTTTTCAAACTGACCGGAAAAATAAGGAGAAGAAGAATGCTAGCTATTTTGATCATTGTAAAATTACTGATATGGAACTATTCTTGAATTCACAATGTTACTGATATGGAACTATTCTTGAATTCACAATGTTATCCATATGGAAGCATGAACATTCATATAGATAAAAAACAGTATGCTATCCTGTATGATATGTACGCATATTCCCAATCATCTTATTACGATCAGCCTGCAAATCCATTGCTAACAAAGAACTTGTTCTTGGATTATGCTCCTCTGATTGTCATAGATTGTTCTAGACAGAATGAAGCTTTGAAATTTGGTCCAGTCGATGTTCGTCTAGAATTCGAAGCTAGAGAGAGTTTTCCAGCTGAAACAGCAGCATATTGTCTTATCCTCCATGATCGGATAGTAGAATATCATCTCATCAGTGGTGGGGTGAAAAAACTAGTTTGATTGGTGCGGAGAAAATCTTAAAAAATGAGGAGCTCATGTGGAAAAGCATCAGTCATCATGGAGGTCTTGGTGGATGTGCAAGGATTCCAAGGAACACTCAACGAATTTATAGTAAAAGAATTGGTTTTTATATCTCTGGATGAATCTGTGGAAAAAACTGCCACAATGTTTTTCCAGCCGCCCTGCGATTTAAATGAAATACCAGTGGAATACCTTGAGCGAAATTATCATGGAATGCCATGGAATTATGGCAATATTCCATACGATCAAGTGGAAGGTATATGTCACGAAAAAATGAAAAATGCCCGCAAGATTTATGTAGAATGTCGCGAGAAAAAAGAATGGCTGAAAAAAATGTTTATTCATGAATCTCTACCTATCATTGTAGATTTGGATGAGTTCTTTGATGATTGCCCATCGATTGCGAAATTGACGGTCCTTTTCATTGTAATATGACTTGTACTGTAAAAAACGTTCTACTTTTGGAAAAATGGATGATGAAGAAAATTATACGTTCAACAGATAGATCTATACGTATCTACTTTAAACTAGAAAATTTAGCTCTTATGGATGCTGAAGATAGCACTTTTACCAAAAGCTTGTATAAGTACATTCGCAGCATCTAATGTACATGAAGCTTGGGAGAAATTAACTGAAGAAATGAAAGTGGACAGAGAAATTTTTCGCTGCAAACGATGTCTCATGCACTGGAGTGAAGATCTGCTTGGTATGCCACCTATGATTAGGGATTGTAGGTTATGTAATATTTAAGATAGAAAATAACGAAAACTAAGATAAGAAATCATTTATTCATTATTTTCCATGTATTACAATTATGAAAATAAATTTTTATATTTTTAAAAACCGTTCACAATTTTTTTCAATTTTTCAATCCTTCTCTTCTCCATTCATCCAGGTCCTGGGTAAACTCGACTGCATTAAATCTAGTACCGGTGGATCTCATTGTCATTGGATGCTCTCCGGCTGCAACTATATCCTTCATAGCCTCCAGCTTGTCTGGATTCTCTAATAAGTATGCTGCCGATTTCTTTGAAAGCAGCTTGAGCATTATCCAGCTCAACCATGACTGCTGGTCCATTACTAGTATCAGCTTTGCAGATCTTTGTTATAATGAAGAATTTCTTCTTGTCAAGATCTGCAATTTTTATGGTGGGCAAAAATCCATTGCTAGTTCACTTGTGGAACGGTACACCCACTTATTATCTGCCGACAAAATATTCGTGGACAAAATATCCGGAAGATAAAATATCCAGAAGACAGAATATCCTAAGACAAAGAAACCCTGGACAAATTAATTATTGAAAGTGGCAAAATGAAAAAACAAGAAGGATCAAAAAAGTAGAAAAATTTATTCAAAAAAAAGGAAGCATTTAGAAACAATTGAAATTTCCGCCAAACACTTCACAAACAATCATACAATCCAATGCCAGCAATTAAACACTTCACAAACCATTTATAGATAAAATATTAGCAAGACTCTTGAGATAACCCATTTTTTCTTCGGGATTGTAGAGAAAAACAACTGCTTTTAAACGATCACTAGCATTGCAGTAGGCTTTACGACGTTTAGCAGGTAGTGGAACTCCAGAATTCAACTGAGTAACAACAACTTCTGTAATACTCTGCTCAAGCTTCAATGCATCAATAAATTTACTAACAGCTGCATGAACTATTCTAATTCTCCCTTTGAACGCGTGATGCCATCCTTCAACTGCATTACTAGTTTTAGATTCATGATTCAACGTAGCAGAATAACAATTCCATAGCTGAATGGGGAACAAAGGTTCCTCTCGTCGCCTACCACTACGACTACGACAGTCAATCCACGTATGATCATAATATTTAATAAGAGCAGCAAAATCAGCTTCATGAGCATCATAATAAGCTGATGAAACTAATGACTCAAAGGCTTCAATAACATCATGGGGGGGGGGGGGTACGAACGCTAAAGCCATCAACTTTCGCAATTCTAAAGGACATAATACATCAGTATTGTATTGCAACTGTAAATCAGAAGATTGCACGTGACGCCAAATACATTGGCAATAATGGAAAAAACAGCCAGATATCACGGACATGGTGAATACAGTTTTGAAAGCTTGAATAAAGGCTTCTTCAAAATTCATCATGATTCTCTGAGGTTCTAGGTGCCGCCTCGTAGATTTTAGCACCTTTAAAGCTCGAGTATACAATTTTTTCGACTTATTGGGAGCAAGAATATAAACTAGCGGCAAAATTTTACCCATCAGCAAGCCATGAATTGAATAGAGTTGCGTGAAAATCGATGGAACCGACGAAAAAGTTCCGTCTGTGACTTTTAATTCGCACTGAGATAAAGTTTCTAAATTCTTCTCAGTTGCAATAATTAAAAATCTATCATCATCACCACCACTATCATGTAGCAAAAACATATCACCATTACAAGTTAATTTGTACTGCTCAGGAATAACCAGCTCTTCACGATTTGGCGGATTAATGAATTCAGGCCTATCTTCATGACGAATACGCTGTACAGTTCGAGCTAATGACTCCGGCTTTGGCAAACGGGCAGCCACAGGCTCAGGAACATTTGCAAATGCATCGGCAATAACAGCAGAAGGAATGTCATTAGAATTTTTAGCAGCTTTCTTAATCTTGGCTTTGATTTTGCTACAATGAACCCCATCAACATCAGCAGCGTGTTCATGAACTGGAATATCACCAAGAATTTCCCTTGCATAATAGGAGAAAATAACATGAATAAACCGGAACGAACAAAAATAATATTACTAATTACCTGATCGTTCATCAGAATTTGTATGGATGACAACACGACAACTTAATTCATGGCACATGTGACAACGCCGAATAATGCTCTCTTTATTTGTCGATTTACGGGTGTATAAATAACCATCAACAAGTAACATTTTGTTACCTTGTTGAGATTTGATGAATTTCAGCACCATAATACTGGTAAAAAAAATCCTGATACTAATATCTAACCGAGAATGAAAGGAAAACAGAAAGAAAGACGCGTTGAATAAAATAAAAAAATAAAAATAATGATAGAAAATAATATGAAATAGATAAATCATACAGAAAAGTATAATAATTGAAAATTACCTCAATTAAAAGACATCCAACCACATTGACAATAAAATCCACAGATAATAAATAAAGGGACAATGAATAAACAGAAAATAAATGAGACAGAGCCATAAAGAAGAAAGAAGAAGAATGAGATAATGAAAATCACAAAGAGAATTGAATACAATCAATGTCATATCGATAACAAAAATAACACACATGGATAATTTGCCGACCGGATAATTTATCGACGGTATATTTAGTCCGCGGGAAATTTGACATCAGATATTCTGACTGAAAAATATTTTGTCTAAAGGATATTTCTTCTTCGGTTGAAATGTCGGGGATATTTTGTCGTGGATATTTTGTCGGTAGATAATAACTCGTGCTACCTGTGGAACTGGCTTATAGCGTTGAGCCCCATGAAATCCATTTTCAATCGATAAATTTCCTAGTTGTGCACTGAGTTGATGGAGTTGAATTCTCAGCTGGATGTCCTTGTTGGTTTCTTGGATCCTCAGTTGAATTTTCCTGTTGGCTTCTTGAATTTCTCGCTGCAACAGACTCCAACGTTCTTCCAAGTCTTCTCTTTACAGAGAGTGGGTGCTCATGGGACTGATGAGCTGGTCTAAGAATCTGCTCCATTTATACTCATCCTCCCCCCTAGTTTGAAAACAAAAAACTGGGGGGCATTATCAGATGGGGAAGGATCCTAGAAATGAAAAAACATGTGCTATGCACATGTATCTAGAAGAAAAATTCTAGGGTGTCAGGTTTCGAAAAAGGTCGGTATCCTTACAGGTTCAGACAAGTTCACTGCATGTCTGGAGAACACGTGTTGTCAGAGAAAATCCCAGAAGTGTCGACTTTCAAAAAAGGTTGACATCTCTAAAATTCTAAAATGAATTTATTGCATGTCTGGAAAAAAAGCGTCTTCAGGAAAACTCTTGGGGGGTGTTAGGTTACAAAATTTTTGAACGAATCCAGACAAGTTCGCATTTGTCTAGACAGAGTGGGGGTGATGGGCGAGAATGAAATTTTCGATCACCATCCAGACATCAGTAGTCATCATGGATTCCTTGACGCCTGCTGAAGTGAAAAAATTATGCTGCACTCCTCCATTTCTTTGCGATTTCAAGGATGTTATTGCAAAGCATTTTGGACCAGGTGAAGAGACAAATCCATGGGAATTCGTACAAGATGCTGTGCAGCTTGAGAGGAATTTCCATCGTCTACGCGAACACCGAAAGGCAGTTGAGGATGAAGGAGCGTCACCAAGTACTCTAGTCACTTTTCTAAACGAAAAGAGTGCTATTATCCGAGAAGTATTGACGACAGTGATACTCAGAATGGACAGTGAAGCACAGAAACAGTTGCAATAGAAACGGCATATCTCTACGCGTACTGGATTCGTTTGAGCAGGGTTCAGTTGTCAGGGATATGAACGACGGTTTCACATCCGATAGACTACGTCGGTAACGGGATGGCACATATCGCTCGCAATAATATGCGATAGTTTCCATCGGATGTAACTTTTTTGAAGTGAAACTGCTTTTGGGAGGGTACCAACTTTCACGGAGAGAATAATATGGGAATTTTTCTAAAAGATTTCGATAAAAATTACCACGCTCCACATCATAATCTTCGCTTTTTATTTCTGAAGAAAATTGTCATTTTACACTTTGGCTTTGGATTGAAATATCTCGAAAACTACTCAAAAGTTATCGAGACATGTTGTGAATGAAATTTAGAGGGAAGATTAACGAATAAAATAAGCAAAATTTCGTTTTTCTATGACTCATAGTTATTAAGATATCAATTTTTTAATGAAAAATTCAGGAAGGACGTCCGAGCACTCATTTGTTTACTATCGGGCCTCGTCCAATGTTTCTGAACTATTCACTAAAATATTGATATCTCGAAAACTACTGGTCGTAGAAAAACGGCATTTCGCTTATTTTCTTCGTCAATCTTCCCTCTGAATTCCATTCACAGCATGTCTCGATAAAGGCTGCATAGTTTTCGAGATCTTCCAATCCAAAGCCAAGTGCGAAATCACTAATGGCTCATGTACCGAAAACAATCGAAAGTACCCGACTAGACCCTTTCGTCTACCATATTATGAGGCTAGCATGAGAAAAATATTTTCTTCGAATATCCCGGACTTTCAGCAAGATAAAGCCAGCTCGCACGAATCCTCCTTTATAGAGAGTTTTGAGAGCTACAAGAAAGGATTGAAGCAAAACCGCTCCATCTCGATCAATTTTCTGTGTATTTACAAAAAACTAATTTTGAAAAATGTAGTTGTCTGAACACTTCATAATCGTGAGAAAATGATAATTTGTTAGTGAACAGATAACCAAAATACTATAGGCAGATACTCAAATTCTCAAAGTGTTGTGTTCATGATACAGCTAAATGTGCTGAGCTGTGCTTTTTGCCGTTTCCTTTCGCGATTAACCTCGTATCCTCACCTTTCTCAATTATGATCACTTGTTCATTTGAAAAAATCCGGATAATTCATCGCTATCTATACACAATAAGCAAGAAGTTTCACTTCTGTCGCGTGGGTTCCATGCACCCTGTTTCTTCAATGGTGCCTCGGACGAGAGATTTTCGCATTTTTCGTACATTCCCACCGGTGGAATCCATCCAATTCTCTCGAATCCAATATCTAAATTGTTCGAGTCATTCATTCACATCCGATGAGATATGCCTAATGCACGATACGGCATATCTTTACCCGTCCTGAATTCTTTGAGAAGGGTTGTGTTGTCAGAGATATGGACGATGGTTTCACATCCGATGACTCATATTGCTCGCAAGAGTATGCGATGGTTTCCATCGGATGTAACTTTTTTTCAATGGTGCATGGGACGAGAGATTTTGGCATTCTTTGCACGTTCTCACCGGTGAAATTCATTCAATCCTCTCGAATCCGATATCTAAATTGCTGGAATCATTCATTCACAACCGATGAGATATGCCGAATGAATGATGCGGCATATCTTCACCCGTACTGAATTCGTTTCAGCAGGGTTCAGTTGTCAGGGACATGGACGATGGTTTCACATCGGATGGCTCATATCACTCGCAATAGTATGCGATGGTTTCCATCGGATGCAACTTTTTTTTCAAATTTTGCATTCTTTGCAGGTTCCCACCGGTAGAATCTATCCACTTCTCTCGAATCCGATATCTAAACTGCTGGAATCATTCATTCACAACTGATGAGATATGCCGAATGAACGACGCAAAGTGCATATATCGGTTGCATCGGATTTTTTTGATTCTGTGCCGATAAGGTAGAGAGTACTCCACCTTATCCATACAGTGTCTTCCGTTCCCACTCTGCTAGATCTATTGAATAAAGAAGAACCTGAACAATAGCATTTTAATGCTTCAGAATATGTTTCCAGTGCAGGATCGTTTTTGCAATAATGAATTACCCACTATACATTCATTCAGAAAGGAACATGGGACACAAAGGAACATTATCCCGTTAAGATAATATTTTTCGGGAAAATCCATCTTTTTTTACTGAGAAGCTAGCTTTTTTTCCTCCTACACTGAACTTCCTTTGGCTTTTTCCATTAAAATAACATTTTTTGGGTCAAGTGTTTTCGTATAAATTCTTCTCTTCACGGTAATTATTACTGTCAGTTGACATGAGTCATCCAATTAATTTCATGTCTCCTTGGAAACAAGTTGTTGATTTCGTTAACAGAAACATTATTTAAAAGTATCAATTTGCATTCAAAATGACTGATGGTATGTATGAAAGTGTTTTCTGACGATAATAAAAATCAATCAAGTTAGTATTTTTTTCAATATTTTGTTATTTATACATTTTCCAAGAGAAGAGAGATTCAAAGAGGAAAATTGATGATTTGGATGATTTGACTGCTGGTGGCTCTTCTTCATCCACTGGGAGTGGAGGTAATTATATTATAGATTGATCAATTATAGATATTTATATATAACTACTTTAATTTCATTAAGATAATTTTAATATTGACCACCACTCCATTTGAATGAGTTTTTTATTCTTGAAAAATACGGACAACAATTAATCAAGAAAAAATGTAAAAACATATACTTCTTGCAGGCAATTTTTGTTTTCATCAATTAATTTTTGCGATTCCAGGTTCCGCCACTGGAATAAGCTTAACTCCATCAACAACATTACTGCTCTATAACTCCAATATAAAATTAAGAATGATGTAAGAATAATGTTTGAAATATATTAAAATTCGGTAGTGATATGGTAAAGTAAGATGAAAATTATGAGAAAATCCCGTTTTCAAAGTCAATGGAGATGTATAAGAATTCATAACAATTTGATTCAATTATTTTGTTTCAGTTTCAGAATTTTACTGTGAAATCAACTCAAAACTAATTTTTTGAGTGATCACTATTGAATTTGAGTGATCATTTAATAAATAATTATGACCATTCAATTTCAGAACAATCATTGGAATTGTTGATCAAATAGCTCCAAGTCAACCATCACGTGATGATTCAAAGAACATATTCAAATGGACTCTGAATAATGGAGATGGCGAAAGCGTTCAGTGTATCGCGTGGAATAGTCAAATTCCAAGAATCCAGTCCAAAATCCTTCTTGGAAATTTATTTTCCCCATTATTTTCATCAAGTTTGAATGCATCATTCGTTCATTATAATATTTCTTCAATTTGATGTTAGGCTCTCCTGATTAATGGAATTGTGACGGGTGCAGCAAATACCTCATTTCCTAATGGAACATTATCTTATCAATTAACGCCCTGATGGATCGGGCGATTGCATATCGATCAGACAGTCGATTTTTTCACAAACTCGACTGTCATGTGACCACGATGCGACTGCGTGCAAGTGTGTGCGATGACGATGCGACTGCTATGCGACTGCAATGCAGCTGTGATCCGATGACATCGTGATCGAATCACGATCGATTCCGTGAAAAAATCGACTGCCCTGTCGCATTATCCACCAGGGTTGTGTCAAGAAAATTTTTTATAATAGAATTTTTCCCTGCAATTGTCGTAGAGGAATGTGTGGTAAAATGGGCACTCCATTCAAACTTTTCAAGATTGTAATTTCCTAGTGATTCCATTGAAACGCTAGGGAAATTCTAAGCAGAAAACATGTGACAAGTTTTTTCTTCTCAATTTCATTAAAAAAAAATTTTTGGCCAAGTTTTGAATGGGGTTTTCTTGTAAAAATCGAAAAAATTCACTTTTTCAGCGATATTTCCGGTTCTTGTGGTTGCAACAATTTGTGGATGAATTTAAATGAAAGGTGAGCTCATTTCCTATCAATTTGTATAGTTCGAAATTTTTTTAAATCAATTTTTCGAATATTTATATCTGATTTTCTGAAAATCAATTTTGGTTCTATAAGTAGTTGAGAAATTAATGATTCATAATGATGATTTTTTCTTCCAACCACATGAATCCACGGAAAATGAGCTCATCTTCCATTCAAGATTGACCCCTTGCTACGACCTATAGAACGAGAGATATTCCCGATAGCTTGAAAGTTTTACAAAAATGTAATGCTTTTACCTTTAAATATTGACCAAAAAATGGAACTTTTGAAAAATACAAAAAATAACTTCTGACATATGATTTCCATGTAAAATTTTCTCAGCCTTTTAATGGATCCATTAGGAAGAATCTATCTCCAATATTTCCATCTATTTTTAGTCAATTTCATAGCACATAATACCAAAAGCAGCTCATGTCCATTTTACCCCTCCACCCCCTATTTCTTTATATAGAAATTTTTTGGAAATGATCAAAATTTCCTGTAATAAGTTTATTTTCTTCAGTGTATGCATTTTAATTCATGTTAATGCTATTCCAAGCAATTATTCCGCATCTAATTATTTTCATTTATGAGGAATCATCAAGTTTATGAATTACTTTTCTTTATCGTTAAATGATTTTTAAAATTTTCGAAATAATTATCCTCAGTTATCTTCCAGAATTTGCATAATTCTCTAATGGTCTACTGTCAAAAAAAATGTGTAGTGAATTGATCTATATATTCCTATATTTCATTCCTAAATACATGAATGAAAATAATGCATGACCAACTTCACTCCATGGGCGAGATTCATAGAATCAATGGATGATTAACCTATTCATTGATATTTTTTATCATTATACATTTGTAATGATTCCATATATACATCCCTACCAAATACTTCCCCCACTTGCTAGCAAGTGAAGAAAGTGGGAAAGATGAGGTGAAGACAGGAAAAAAGGGACAATATTAATTGGGACTCACACACTTGCTTTGGCATCGACAGATAACACTAGTCGACTAGCATTTCACAAAAGCAATTGCGCAACAAATATAAGATCGATGCTTTATTAATTATAATATTTTTATTGAAGATTATTGATATAATTTATTTTTCCTTTGACTAATTTCATTTTTTTTGTGAAATCTAATCTAAAAATACCTTTTTTGTTTTCTTTGATGGTTTGTATGGATGAATGTGTGAGTGAGTTTTTATTGGTACGTACCATTTTTATTTAATTTGTAAACTGAACTGATATAAAAAAAAAAAAGAAAAAGACAACTGATGAAGGGCATAAATAATAACTTTGTAGTAGTAATATTTTTCAAAAATCAATGCTTATGACAATTGCCCTGAAATAAAATAAGAGATATATTTTCCATAAATTTTAGTTTATTTTTTTTTTTTTGTGTGTGTGCTTTATCCACATCCATTCATTTTTTCTAGACACATAAATCTACCGACTTATAGGTACAATTTTTTGTACATCATTATTTCTGATTCTCTTGATAATTTTTCATGTTCTGATATTTTCTATCCTTTTATTAATTAAATTAAATTTGAGTAATTTATTGAAAGTAATATGAAAGTTTAACGTTACATTTGGCACCCAACGTGGGGCTTGATATCTTCGACCTTGTATAAAATTTGTATAGTATTGATTTTTCCTTTTGTCTCCAAAGTCTGTTGATGTCAACAAACTCACCTAGAGTCACTCGTTCCAATAAGCAGAATAAATTATTGAACCCACTGTCTGATCGTAAAAGAAAAAAAAAAAATAGAAGATAAGCGAGATATTCAGAAGCATTCGTTAAATAATTCTATTGATTTTGAAAAACTTCATAGGGAAGCTAAAATGGAGCAAGAGTTAGAGGAAAGGAAATTGAGCCTTGAACAAGAACAGGAAAAATATAGGCGAGTTGTGGAGGAGTGGGACCGATTCCGTAGAGAATCAGAGGAGTTGTCGAGAACAAATGATGAATTTTTCAGGCAAAAGCAACAAACGCAAGAAGCATTGGAGTGGGCTCAACCGGCGAACCAACAGGCTCGGCAACGTTCTGGGCAGGGTCAGGATAATGTGAGTGATCAAATTATAAGGGGTTTGGCAAACCAAATCCCTTATATGCAGATAAACCCAAAAATTCCACAATATAATGATCGTAGTAATCCAAAAGAATTTATTCAGGAACTTAAAGATTATTTTCGCCTCAAGAATGTTCCCGTTGATTTCGAAATAATTTTCCTAGAAAATATTTTGGGGGGACAAATCAAAACATGGTTTCAAGCAAATAAAAATACTCTGACGTCATTTCAATTATTTGAAAGTGAATTTCTCAAACAGTTTCATTCGATTCCTACCCAAGTTGCAATCAAGAGTCAATGGTTAATAGAAGATATTCTAAAAATGATGGCACCATGCAGGAGTATTTCTATTCTCAATTGAACAAATCCAGATATTTTGACCCTCCTCTATCTGAATACGAAATAAATTTTTCAATAATACAACAAATGCCGGGAAATGTACAAGTTGCCATGGCGACAGTCGATTATTCATTAACAAATGTTGTCGCTCGGGCTCTAGCTCAATTAGATTTCGCGGAAAATAAATTTGAAATTGAAAATGAAAAAAATAAAAGGATAAATCAAATTGAAACGGGAGAATTGTTTTCAGAATATGGGGGAGCTCAAGGTCATGCAGTAAATTCAAATTATCAGTCACAAAATTTTAATAGCCAAACTCGGAGTGGGGAAAATTATAATAGACGTAATGGAAACTCCAGAGGGGGGATATCTGGGAGTGGGAGATACGGAGAGTCTCGTGGTAACACCAATCAAATTGACGTTTCTCCACTGATCGTTTTGCCTGATACTAGATATCCACCGCCTTATTTAAACAATCAATCGGTAATAAACAATACTCCAATGAGCCAGCAAGGTTCAAGTGATGGCCCACATTCAAATACTCATTATCCTCAGTTTTCAAGTGCATTTAACCAAAGATATGATTCTTATAATGTTAATGAAATTAAGACAGGAGCGAGTTCATGTAATTGTAATTTTGGGGATTATTCAGACGAAATAAGGGAAGAAATAAGGGGGCCCCCAACTAAAGATAATACAAATATCCCGATAATTCAATCATGTCCTCATTTAAAAATCGATGTATGTGATCGAACTGTTGATGCACTATTGGACACTGGGAGTCAGATTACAGGTATCTCAGAGGAATTTTATAAAGAAATAAAAACAGCTTGTGAGTTAGAAATTTTGCCAGTCACCGGAGTACAAATAACACTAGCAATGAGTAAAAAGAGAACTTTAGTGCGTCATCAAGTGCTATTGCCGATGCGTGTCGATAATTTGCTAATTAAATACCCAACACTTATTATACCTGGTTTGAATCAGCAATTGCTATTGGGCAGTGACTGGTGCCAACACAATAAATTGATTATTGATTATGAAAACAATTGTCTTATGGTTCGGGGGTTTAGGCTGGTATCCGGAGCAATGTCGTTTGGGAGGGAATTGTCAGACAGGGTAAATCGTATATGTATTACTGATATAAAATGCAGCACAATGTATGCAGGTCATAATGACGAATGCAAGGAAAATAAAGATTTAGTAATTGAAACAGAGATCGGCAAAAAAAAAATTTGGATTTCCAATTTTTTAATTATTTTTATTTCGGTAATTTCCCTCGAAAAAATTCCCATTACTTTTCTAATGGAAAATTTGGATGTTGAAATTTTCCATTACTTCAAAAATTAATTTTTTTTCGTTAACAATTTTCATTATTATTGCAATTAAAAATTTGACTGATGAAATTTTACATTTTTTTTTAAATTCAAAATTTCGATTCTTTCTTACTTATTTGTTGATTGGAATGATTAATTTTAAATATATCGGAATTATTCTCCAAATATACGATAACTGACTGATGGAATTTCAGAATTCTTTCTATAAGTTCTTATTTGTGTTACATTTAGCTAACACCCTTAACTCAAAATTTTTGTCTGTAAGACGGTTATATTTGGGAAGATTAAACATAGTAGCGTAGCTAAATAGGCGTTCCACAGCAGCTAATGATGGAAGTGAACAATTAAATTTTAGAAAATTTTTTTTCATTCATAGATACATATTCAATAGATTTAAATCAGTCCTAGTTTCATTGAGATATTTTTCGAAGACAATTTCGGCGTCACTTTTACAAAAAAAAAAGAGCATTACTTTCATCATTTTGTTGCCCATCGACACTAAAATCAAAGTAATCATCAATATTTTCGGTGACAACTGGCAACTGAAGATCAGTATCTTGCTGTATCGTCAACAGAGCATTTCCAATTGCTTTGATTGTTTTTTTTCGGGCATCATCACTTAAACATTTAATCCATCTTAATTTGTGTTGTGGATGAAAAGCTGCTGCCACCACACTCATTGTGCCTTCGGATTCAACATCAAAAAATTGTTTAAATCTTATGTTTAGTGCCTCTATAAGCCTCGGGACGAGCTCGTCACAATAATGTAAAGTTAACTTTTGGACATTTTTCAGTTTATTTCAAACAGAAATCAGTGTAGGGAGTAAATCACCGTAAAAACACGATTTTTCACCCTGTAAACGTCAATAGCTTCCGCCAATGGTTTATAGCAGTGTAAATACATCGATACATCAATAAATAAAAGAAATTTACAGTGTATATGATACATCGAAGTTGGAAAATATGAATATTTTACTTACCGAAAATCTTTCTCATTAAGTACGTTACTAACTCCAATTTCTTTAATGCTTGCAGTATCCTCAAGATTTTGTCTTTTAGCATAAATATCTGTTTGAGGGCGTCATATAATGAGTTCCATCGTGTAACTATAGGACGCTTAAGAGCTTGGTTAAATATTTTTTGTATAGCTTCACTTTTTTTGGGGGAACGTGTTAAACTCCATAAAGCTTGACAGCGACAAATTATCCGATTGTAATTGTCGTACACTGACTCCAATGATTTAATTATTTTTAAAAAGTCGACTGTTCCAATAAGGCTAAGCGTGTGCGAAGCACAACGTAAATGATTTGGAAGTGAGTTAGGCATTGGTGTATTATTGTCATCTACAAATGAGCATGCTTCTGCATGTTCATTATCTGGATGCAAATTATTAAAGTCATCAATTTTCCCCTTATCTTCATTGACTTCTTCATCTACTTCCATTTCTATCACTTCTTCTTGACTCGCATCGCCATCAGTATCTATAATTATATATTTGTCAAAATTATTATTGTTCATCAGTATTAAAGAAGATATAGACAAAATATAGATATATTTTTCAATGAATGAATTTATAATTATGTATTATAGTTACCACTAAAAATAACATTTGCGAGATCTATGCCGAATTCTTCAAATGCTTTTGCGAAGTTTGAAGCATTGTCCGTCACAGTACTCACAACTTTATCATCAATATTAAAAGAAGAATGTATGTCATTTATAATTTTCGCAATGCGATCGTATGTATGAGAACCTTCAAATCTTCGACACGCTATTGCGCATGATTTTCTCTCCATAGTCTTTCCATCAATCTAGAAAAAATTTTGATTATTCATAATATAACATTGTTCATAATTTTAAATAAATTAATGGAAAAAATCACACGTACCCGATGGGCAGTCATGCCAATAAAACGACGAGCGTTTGATGTCCATACATCGGCAGTGGTACAAATAAATTCTTCTTTTGTTAATCTTTCTGCTATATTTTTCATATCACTTGTAAATTGTAACTCAATTTTACGAGCTAAGGTCCGTGATGACATTATTTTTAAAGGATTACCACCTTTTTTGATGGAAAAATCTATGAAAACAAGACATCTAACTCTTTAGTGTTAACTCATACACACATAAAATATTTTCATAAATTCAAATCATACGTCATTAAAATATTATTGAATCCTCAAAAGGAATAATATAAACTATACCTTCGAATATCTTTCGAAACGCAGGTGATTCTACAATATTAAATGGGCAGAGATTTTCTGAAACGAAACTACAAATGTTCTTGTCAAATTGAGCTTGTGAAAAATCACAGTAAGTTTTTAATTTATCCTTTACTCGCTCTTCTTTAATTTTCTTACGCTTACTTTCAGTGTACTCCTGATATTCTTCGAATTTTCGTTTGTGAGATTTCTGTAATGAAAAACAAGGAGAATTATAAAAATCATTATGCAATGGGGAGCAAACTTAACAACAATGTATTAACCACTATTTCTCCTGCTTCTTCTATAAATAACAGTTTTTTATGTAGTTACTAATTATTAAGTAAGGAATTTCATAAAAATTATTCTAACAAAAGTGTTCATTAATCTATTACTGCTTATTAGTCTCTAGATATTTATTATTGAGAAAAAATGTTAAAAATTACTTTGATGTGGCTAGTGAAGTTTGATGATAAATTAAGTAATCCGCTGATTTTGTGGTCCTCATTTTTCTCATTTTTGCACAATTGACAATGAGCTACAATCGAACCATTTAATACAGATTTGTCTAAATCTGGCCGAAAGTAAGTCCCATCGAGGTGGGGTCGGGCATTACATTCATCTAGCAATTCTCGTTTCAATGGTTCCATCTTTTTGCGTCCATTTAAGACAATTAGAAAACCAGTAACAATCCCAAAACATTAAATATTTAAAATATCTAATAGATTTTTGAATCGATAATTTCTGAAATGTAATTGAACAAACTTTTATTAAAGTATAAACTTTTACAACATTGCAATGAAAAATAAAACAATTAAAGCTGACGAGTCATGACAACAAATTGTTTTCATTACTTAATAATTCTATTTTTCAAAGAGTATCCAATTTTTAATATACAACTAGTCTCAAGTTGAAAACTAATTTTATTTATCTGTATTTTTTTAGAAATTTCATTTTTGATTCTTTGATAAATAATCAATATTTTTAGGTTAAACGTGACGCGAATAAATTAACTGGAACTTATTTAAATTATGTCGGAAAACTTATGTTTCTATGAAAAACAATGACAATTATACTTACCAATTTCAATAATGAAACATATAACAATAATAACTCAAAACGAATAACTTGTGCAGACCTTCTGTATTCTTTTTTCTTCCGGCAATATAAATTGACCATTGTTTACAGACACACTGTATGTTACATCTCCGGGGGAAGTAACGCAATCTAACTCATCGATTATCGATATATTTGGAGAATAATTCCGATATATTTAAAATTAATTATTCCAATCAACAAATAAGTAAGAAAGAATCGAAATTTTGAATAAAAAAAAAAATGTAAAATTTCATCAGTCAAATTTTTAATTGCAATAATAATGAAAATTGTTAACAAAAAAAAATTAATTTTTGAAGTAATGGAAAATTTCAACATCCAAATTTTCCATTAGAAAAGTAATGGGAATTTTTTCGAGGGAAATTACCGAGATAAAAATAATTAAAAAATTGGAAATCCAAATTTTTTTTTTGCCGATCTCTGAATTGAAATGGAAGAAGATGCATTGTCGGGCAATTCCGTCTCATCCACTGTTAATTCCACGACAATTGGTCCGGGCCAGTCCGAGCAGGCTGTCCGTTTGATTGAGAAATATGAGAAGTTGTTTTCTGACCAACCTGGATGCACCAATGTGTATCAACATGGAATCACACTATTGTCAAGTAAATCGATAATTGAGAGACCGTATCCTGTTCCATTAGCACTTAAGAATTTAGTTGATGAAGAAATCGAAGATATGTTAAGAATGGGTGTTATAGAGAGATCAATCAGTCGATTCTGTAATCCGATACGAATAGTTAAAAAAAAAGATGGGTCAATCAGGTTGTGCCTGGATGCTCGTTTCATTAATACAGTAATCGAAGGGGATAATGAAAGTCCGCCAAGAATACAGGAAATTATGCAGACATTTAATGGTGCAAAAATTTTCAGTACTCTTGATCTGACTAGTGGTTATTGGCAGATTCCTCTGGAGCCAGAATCTCGTAAATATACTGCTTTCCTCCACGGAACAACACTTTATCAATTCACGCGCATTCCATTTGGCCTCAAAACTGCAGGGAGTGGCTTCATCAGGGCACTGAATCTTGCCATGGGTAATGAATTTGATTATTTTCTCGCTTACTATATTGATGATTTGGTAATAGCTTCAAGAAACGAGGAAGAACATGAAAAACATTTGAATTTATTTATTTATTTATTTTTATTTATTCGTTTATTAAGACCCAACAGCTCGAGAGCCAATAACAGGGTCACAGAAGATACATAATAACTTTTGATTCTATAAAATATAAAATATAAAAATAAAATATATTATATATATGGTAAACATGAAAATTTAAGGCCTAGATTGTATCACATTTTCAGGCTGCATCAGGCTTTAACTTACAGTAGAAGGAATTCATAAGCTTCATACTGTTTATCATACAACAAACTGGCACATATCATTCATATCATTCATACAGTTTTTTTCATCAACCAGTCCACTCCATTGGAGATCAATATGAAGGACATACTCAATTACCATAAAGAAAATTATATTTATATTTACCATACTTCATATTAATCTCGACTATTTATATGAACTATTGTTTCGACTATTTATATCACTGATAGGCACATAATCGAAATTCGAAAATTCTTTAGCATGTCTACATCATGCCCCTAGATAAATATAGTTCAACACAAATCACTGTGAGAATAGAAAAAAGGAAGGAAAAACAAAAAAAGAAACGCTATTTTGCCGCTCTAAGCTCCATAAACAAGCCATTACGTTTTCTAGTTTCAGCTCTTGTGTGCATTCCACTCATATTGCCGTAGTAGATCGATAATCTACAATCTTTTGGACTCCATCTCTGAAAGATATCCGTAGGTTCGGATTTTGCTCCATATTTTTCCTTCTCTCCAGATCCGCTTTTAATTCCCGCCTTTGTTGCCTTTGTCGCTCCGTAAGATCAGGGAGAATCGATATTTTTGATAAAGCGTTTGGCCCCCGTGTTCTCCTCATCTCAGCAGTTTTCTGAATTATGGACATGCTAAAATCATGACTTGGGAGAATAACTTTAAGTGGCCTTGGTTTTGTAAGATTTGTCGAAAAACGTCCAATCCTAAATAACTTTAATTTATCACTACCTATCTCAACACCAAGATCATTAAGGATCGAAATTACTTTATTCAAATCAACTGATTTCCTTTCGTTGCCATCTCCTCCATTTGCTTCATCCAACCCAAAGATAATTAAGCAATTCTTACGTGCACTACGTTTCTCTATCTTATCTAGACAATTTTTCATAATTTGACAGGGATTCATCGCCATCACCTCTTGATCTCACGGCAAACCCATAGACATAAACCTCACTTCATTCTCCAGGGCACTCAGTTCCCTAGGAAGCTGATCAATTTGTTTATTTACTCTGACATCCATATGAGAGATTCCCTCCATTGGTTCAGATGATTTACTCTCAATAATTGCCACTCTAGATAAAATCGAGTCAACACTATCCGATGAACCACCAACAATCGATCGCACCTCGTTAATTTGTGATGCTACCAATTCCTTTACCTCAGTGACCGTAACTTGAATAATTTCTCTGCTTATGTTCATTAGTTCATCACGGAGAGCTGTCTTCAATTCCTTCTTCACTAAATTTGCGATCTCCCCTGTCACAATACTCTTGACCTCAGCCATGATGAACTCCCTGTCAGCTGGAGATAATAGAGGTTTATTCGGCGGAATAGAAGCTGTACTATTCCCTTTATTGCTAAGCATACCACAGCATCTCTGAAATGAACCATTTTCCATGAGATAAACTGGCACAACCTGCGTGGTAAAAGCCATTACATATTTCGCACTGTATACGATCCCTTACAATCGCTTTGTTGCAATAAATACATTTTGTAGGGGAAAAAAAAATTGGTATTTTCACGATCATTAAAATTTAATTTTACGGTAAAATTGGGCAAGGCAAGATTATTTTGTCTGGAGGTGCCATTCCTTGGTTTCATCTTATCAGCCGAGGGAATTAGACCTGAAGAAGGCAAAATTCAAGTCATAAAAGATTTTGCAGCTCCAAGAAATCGCACTGAGCTGCAGCAATTTTTTGGAGTCTGCAATTACTATAGACAGTTCAGCGTAGCGCATGCCCGATTTGTGGAACCTTTTAGAGAACTTCTGAGGAAAGAGACAAAGTGGGAATGGACCCAATCACATGATAAATCATTTGAAGCATTAAAACAGAATTTTATTGATTGCATTTCTCTATCACACTACGATACAAATAAGCCTTTCAGGGTGCAAACAGACGGTTCAGACATAGGGATATGTGGAATTCTTTATCAATTAGACGATCAAGGTAATCATAAAATAATTTCATTGGTGAGTCGTGGCTTGACAGTTGCAGAAACCAATTATACAACTACGGAAAAAGAGTTGTTGGCTGTGATGTATTCAGTTGAAAAATTTAGAGTATACTTAATTGGAAAAGAATTCCACATTATCACCGATCATCAAGCACTGACATTTTTGAATCGTTCACCATTCCATACCTCGCGTTTGGCGCGTTGGAATTTATTCTTACGAGAATTTACATTCACCATAGAGCATTGCAGGGGAATTGACAATATTGTGGCTGATTTCTTCAGTAGAAATCCTGATGGACATTTTCATTTCAACAAACCACTAAATATTGTATATCAAATTTGATAAGTTGTGACGATTTAAACGAGAGTTATTCAATGGGGAGTATATTAGTATCGATTAGTAATCTTGAATTGAGAAGTGATGTCCGAAAACATTAAAAAAACATTCGTAATTTTCAAAGAGAAGATGTAAATGGATTGAGACATATTGAAGGGGCATTCCATGCCAACTCACCCTACCAATTGCCTTTGCATCTCCGATTTGGCTGGCACTTGGGCATCTTTTTGTACCCTTCGAAAGAGGTTTCTGTGATTTTTTTGGATTTTTTTTCTCCAGCCACTTCGGAGATATGAATTTTTCAAAATTTCGAGTTTTTTTTTTTCAAATAGCCGTAACTTTATGACAAATTGTCCAAAATGGGTCTTTTTTTTTTGAAAATTCGTGTTTTTTGATGAATTTTCTGAAAATTTCATGCAAAAAATAATTCATGATCATTCTGATCGGTTTTCATTCATTTCAAAGTTAAAACATGAATTTTGAACCTGTTTGTATCCTTCGATTTTTTTACGAAAATTCTCTCGAATACTACTACTAAAAACACAAATTTTAAGCGTCGTCCGGTAATGGGATAATGATGGGATATAATTTTTTTCGAATTTTAAAAACAATGAATTCCTTTTTTTTGTGTGTTTTTGACTGTTAATGTATTGAGGTACAAAAAGATGCCCAAGTGCCAGCCAAATCGGAGATGCAAAGGCAATTGGTAGGGTGAGTTGGCATGGAATGCCCCTGAAGCAATGAGGAAAACTCAGAATAGTGAGTTATTTCATGAACATGAGGGAGTGTGGTTCCATAGGGCAAAGAACTCAGAGTCTTGGCGTCTGTTTATACCGAAAAACTTGCAAGAATTAATTATTACAACGGAGCATGAGAGAATTGGCCATGGGGGCGTGTTTAAGACGGTGAGTCAGATCAGGCGGAATTTTTGGTGGAGAAATATGTTAAAAGACATAAAGGGTCTAGTATTAAGCTGTGACTTATGCCAAAGAATAAAGCATCTTAATCGTAAAGTAGGAGGGGAATATGGATGTGTAAAAGCAAATAATCCAGGGGATCTAGTAACCGTGGATTTCTATGGCCCGTTGCCGCGTTCAATCGGTGGAGTAGAATATTCATTCGTGATACTAGATGTCTTTTCCAAATACGTAAAACTTTATCCGATAAAGAAGGCAAATACCAAGACAGTGTTAAGAAAAATATTAATTAATTATTCTGATGAAGTTGGTAAACCACGTAGGGTACTAGCAGACAATGGTACACAATTTCGCGCCTTAGCATGGACCGAAACCTTAGCCGAGTCAGGAATAAAAACCAGTTTTTGTTCTATAAGGCACCCCCAACCTAACCCAACCGAAAGGGTGATGAGGGAATTGGGGAGAATGTTTAGAATGTTGTGTGCTTCAAAACACACGAGATGGGGAAAAGTGGTACCAAAAATAGAAAAATATTTCAATTTTTCAACACATTGTAGTACGGGATTTATTCTTTTTGAGCTTCATTTTGGTCAACCCATCAAAGACCAGGTTAGAAAGTTAGTAGATTATCCAAATAAAGAGCATGAAACATTTCATGAACAAATGATTATGCTAGCAAGAGACCAATTACAAAAGTTATACGAACAGAGAAAGAAACAACAGGGAGCTAGATCAGCTCTAGACCTTGCTGTGGGGGATAGGGTACTCCTGAGGGTGCCACATTTATCGAGCAATTTGGATAGGGTGATCCATAAATTTTTTCACCTTTATGAAGGACCTTATATAATCAAAAAATTAATAGGGAACAACGCATTCGTTCTTGAACGTGAGAATAATCGCATGGAATTAAAGGGAACTTACAATAGAACTAGCCTCAGAAAATATGTTGAGCGTGTTGGAGAACCAGACAATATAGATAACGAAAACAGTGATCTTGATGAGTAATTCAAATAGAATAATCCAACTCCTTCACATAAAACTAAACTCATTGTGAAATAATGAAAGGTTGATGAAATTTAATGTGAATAATTATGTAAATTTGTAGTATGAGAGTACATACAGAATGAATGAAAATATAAAAAAAAAAAAAAAAAAAAAAAAGAATGATGATATGAAATTAGATCAATTCATAATTGACAAAGGTACATGTTTGTATCTAATAATATGAAGCAAAATAATAGAAATAAAAAAATTATAAAAAATAAATAAATTAAAAAAAAAAAAATTCCAAGTAAGAAACAAGGGTTCCACGAAGCGAATCGCATAATTTATAATCAGAAGAATAGCTTGGCAATACAGGTAGCATTCTTCATAATGAATTGGCAGCATCACCATAAGAGAATTAACTACACAATCCTAGAAGTATCAACAAAAATGGAAAATACAACACGATAATACTGATGATTTTTCCTCTTTTTTTGGACATCAATAAGGAAAAAGGGGGATGCTGTAATGATTCCATATATACATCCCTACCAAATACTTCCCCCACTTGCTAGCAAGTGAAGAAAGTAGGAAAGATGAGGTGAAGACAGGAGAAAAGGGACAATATTAATTGGGACTCACACACTTGCTTTGGCATCGATAGATAACACTAGTCGACTAGCATTTTACAAAAGCAATTGCGCAACAAATATAAGATCGATGCTTTATTAATTATGATATTTTTATTGAAGATTATTGATATAATTTATTTTGTCTTTGACTAATTTCATTTTTTTTGTGAAATTTAATTTAAAAATACCTTTTTTGTTTTCTTTGATGGTTTGTATGGATGAATGTGTGAGTGAGTTTTTATTGGTACGTACCATTTTTATTTAATTTGCAAACTGAACTGGCATAAAAAAAGAAAAAGAAAAAGACTACTGATGAAGGGCATAAATAATAACATTGTAGTAGTAATATTTTTCAAAAATCAATGCATTATAACAATTGCCCTGGAATAAAATAAGAGATATATTTTCCATAAATTTTAGTTTATTTTATTTTTTTTGTGTATGTGCTTTATCCGCATCTATTCATTTTTTCTAGACACATAAATGTACCGACTTATAGATACAATTTTTTGTACATCATTATTTCTGATTCTCTTGATAATTTTTCATGTTCTGATAACTTTTATCCTTTTATTAATTAAATTAAATTTGAGTAATTTATTGAGAGTAATATGAAAGTTTAACGTTACACATTGAATAAAATCTAATGAAGCTCCAATAATTCACGAGGAAGATAAGCTTTCAAATTCATTTCATCGAAGAAATAGTCGACTCCAGTTGTTGTATGGAAATTTCAAGATTTCCTTCACTCAATTTGTCTCCAACAAATACTAATACTCTCAGTTTCGGAACTTCAGGATTGTCACCTCAATAAGCATACTGATTGGTTTCATATTTATTAATGATATATTCCTTTTGAAGATTTTGAGGAGCACTTTTTCTACTCGATTGAATGTATCCATGGATTTCCGATTTTATTCATGGAGAAGGTTATTACAATTAATGATAATGAGTATTTGAAAAAGATAATTACTCAATCAATTCTTCTACTGATTCGAATAAGTCATTACTTGATGAACAAAATATCAAAATAAAAAGGCGTAAGTGTTCACGTACAAAAGTGCTTTATAAAGAATATTTTTTTTATAAGGAATAGAAACTTTTTTTATAAATAATTGGAACTTTTTCATAAAGACTTTATAAAGACGTTATCAAGTCTATAAAGTAGTTTCATGTGTTAAATAGAGATTCTTTAAAATGAATATTCAAAAAAAATGGCATGATTGATAAGATACATCGTTCACATTTGAACATCAGAATTTACGTCTATTTGCTTTTTCTGTTTTCGAAGGCAGGTAGAAATTGATAACGGTCTTACGTCTATTTGTTTGCAAGATTTTTTCAGATTGCGGAAAGTGAAGAAAAATGTACATTAGAATCAAATGGCCGGAGATAATTTTTTCCTGACAATCCCATTGAAAAACTAAGAAATCTGCGGTGGAAATCATGTGTTAAAAATGATTTTTTCATATTTTTTAGAAATCCTGTTCTTCTATCAAAGTTTGAAGGTAAATGTAGTGCTTCTGTTTCATCGACTCTACAGTACACCTTTCCATTTTCGAAAGAACAAACTTTTTCCAACATATTCCTGGTTCTATTACTCGTAGCATGAAAATTCAACATGAAGATGAAAGGATCATTTACTATCGATTTATGGGTTTTCCAATTAGAAAATTTCTATTTCTGAGATATTTATGATTACTGTTGTGAAAATCAGTGATTGCTCCATAACTACCTCGAAAGTCGACATTTTTCAATTCGAAACCCTTTTAATCGATGGTAAACGATCTCATCCTTCATTTCCATTCAGAATTCACACTATGACCAATAGAACCGGAGATATTTTAAAAAATGTGAAAGAGTATTTCTCCTAACCTTGACCAAAAAATTTGAATTTTCGAAGGATACAAAAAAATCACTTCTCGTATATGATTTCCACTGGAACTTTCTTCAGCTTTTGAATAAATTTGCTGAAAAAAATCCTATCTCTAATATTTCTATTAATTTCACGAGTTTTCCATGATATTGACATGAAAAACTCAACTATATTCATCTTACGTCTCATGTCTGTTCTGCCCCACCTTCCCCTAGACAGATAGTCCCCCATGAGATGCGTTATTCATCATTTCCTCCTTTCAGTAAAAACAAAAAGACGTAAATGCTGGAGATTCTATTCTATTCTATGTAAGTAATTTGTGGCACTTATCACTGTCTATCATGTATAATTTTTTTTTCGATTCATGCAAACAAAGCCTATAAGATATGAATCAGAGTAAAAAAAAGATCCGATTTTTTGTTATTTGCAATATGAAACTATATGACCATATTTGGAAAGTCTCGAAAAAAATTAATGACTCTGAATTTATTGATAAAATCTTATTAATGGAGCTGTTGTACAAAATATCTCCAGTTGTAGAACTGTCAAATTGAAAAATTTCTATATTCTTTTGATAAAAACTGATGGAATTTTGTTGTTACTCAGAATCATTTATAAAAATATGCAGTCGTCTAAAGGCTTATTCATTGCAAAATTTCCATTAAAAGAGATTGCACGGAATATTAATCTGAAAAATGAATCAATCGAGAAAAAAAAATATCTTCAGGAATGTTTTTCAAAATTGTTTCAATCACTCTTCACGTGGAAGATATTCTATGTTGAATATATTGAATGTTTACATTTTTTGATCTCATAATTTTTCAAATTTATTTTTTCAATTTTTTCATATCACTCGTCTAGCAAGATTAAAAACTATCATCAATGATTGTTAATTATTTCAACATTATTGTTATGAATAGAAATGAAAGATTCAATTCTCAATTGATTCGTTACATTTGATGAGTATGAATTTTTTAGAATAGCATAGTTTTCTGAGGAGAAAAATTGATCATTTAAGGAAAAAAAACATTACACATGTGAATGGAACACATACATTTATATTTTCATGTGGGTGTATTCTTGAAGAAGACATTGAGTTGAGAAGTTTTATCATGGAATTTGATAAACTAGAATTTGGGCGCGCGCAATGCGCGCGGGTATTCCTAGTTTTAGCGGTAAGAAAATGTAAATATATGTTCGTTTTTTTTATGGAACGAAATTGTCAATTTCTAAAAACTGACTTCACTTTTTTATTTATCATCTTGTCAATTGTTCTTTTTTTTATTTCATTTCTATTCTCAATTTTTTGACGTTTCTATTCATATTTTTTTTTCATATTATCTATAAATTCTTATTCTGATATAAATATTATATAAATATCAGTATATATGATATAAATATCATATTATTTATTTTGGAGATTTGTGGAATTATCGTGTGGCGATTTCGGAAACTTGTGTAGATTTGAGGAAAAATCAGTGAAAATGAGTGATCATAGTAAGTATTCAACTATATTATTTAGTCTTCATCAATTCATAAGATTATGATGATTTTTTTCCTTCTGAAAATTAATCTCATTCTGAGACAATTTTAAGAAAAAAATTATCATTAATATTTAAATTAATGTTTCAGCAATTAATTCAGAAGAGAATAATTCTATAAGTGATGGAGTAGGAGAGGATAGAAGTGATGCGGCAGAGGACAGGAGCAATGTGAGAGAAGACAGAAGTGATGTGGGAGAGGATAAGAGTGATGAGGGAGAGGACAGAAATGATGCAGGAGAGGACCGAAATCATGGAGGAGAGGTTACTCCAGGTATGACCCAAGAAACCTTCCTGTTTAGATTTTAAAATTCTATAAAGAATATCTTTTAGAATTTTTCTAATCTGTTGATTGTAATTAGATTTTTTAGAAATAATCAATTTAAAATTTTTCAAATGATTTTGTCTTCTTTTCTTTTTTTGTTATTTTAAAAGGATATAATTGCAATTGACAGATTAGAAAAAATCTAAAAAATATCCTTTATAAAATTTTCAAAATAGGAAAAAAGATTTCTTGAAATTTTCCTTTAAATTAACGTAAAAGTATCTTGTCTTTTTTCGCTAAATCAAATAATTAACGAGATTCTCATTTCCAAAATCAGTTTTATTGTAATATTTGAGATTTTTTCAGAATTTTCGAAATTTTTATGAAACGTAGAAAAATTTCATGAAATCGCTTTTTTATACTTTCAGATTAGTTTATCTTTTACTATTTTACATTTTCAATTTTGTCGTGAAATGAAAAAAAATTATTTTTACGAAATTATGTCGTGTCAGAAATTGAAGAAATGAATTTTCTATATTTAAAAAATTGAGTAATTGAGGAATTGAAAAAAAAAAGGAAATTGAATGATGGAGTAATTCAGGCCATTAAATTTCATTGCTGATGTGTAATACGTAGTTTAGATGGCCATGAGTAAACCTCAATAATTTGAAAACATTTTCAAAAAAAATATATATTAAAGAAAAGAAAAGAAATTATTGGGAAATTAGTAACTTTAATTCGAGAAAAAAGGGGATAAGACAAAACGAATGGAATCATTGTATAATTAAGACAGGATTAACGATTGTTTCGGGAATCACAATGTATCTCTGATAATCGCCAATTTCTGGATTCAAAAGGGGGAAACAATAATTGAAAAATTAAAAAGTTGTAGAACTTCAAAAAAAAAAAAAAAACTCAAATTTTTTTTTTTGAAAATATCTCGGGAATCGTGACGTTTAAATGAATTTATACAGAGTTCTTTTTTATGAGTAATTCAACTTCCTTTGAAAAGGAGTTGAGAAGTTTTATCATGGAATTTGATAAATTACTTTTCAATATATTAATAATATCGAGAAATTGAAGATACCTCGATTGGTTTTTCTTTCTCGATTGAGTTATTGTTTAGCAATATATTCCCCACAAAAGCTCCATCAGTGAAATTTCGTTTGTAAACTTCAGGATCATAAAAATTTGATACATATTATTTTCCATGAGTTTCTCATGTAATTACTCCAAATAGTACCGTCGGTACTCGAATTCCTGTCCAAAATTGACTGAAATCCGGCACATTCATAGATTATAAGATGATGAAATAATACTGTTAAATTTTTGAAGGGCTACAGAAAATGAGTAATAAAATATTAACCTTTGAAATTTATTCAGTTTATGATTGTGCCTTATAGAAAGTTTCAGACTTATGAGAAAATATATATGAAACATTCTAGATACTTGAAGAAGAAAACTTCAGAGCGTGTACTAACAGTGATTGATGAATAATTGTAGAAAATGTATTCTCCACATCGTGATACATAAAACGTGATAGCGTCGCGAACGATTCTCCTAACTCGTCAGTTGTGCACAGTAAATTTTTTTCCTCTTCTAACTCATCCACGATGCTGCCTACTACGATGATTTATGGAGTGTAAACCACTACATGAATGACACGAGACGCTATATATCGGCAAACTATCGGCGGTACTATGTTGATTCAGAATCATCGTTTTTACCATTAAAGTGAATTTTGATTGAGATGTAGTATCTTTGCATGTAATTTAACTAATGATGAAAATCACTAACCATAAAATCATCACACTCACAGCATCCAATTTGGATAATTGTTTATGATTGTAAAGATTGAAGTAATATAATTGGAAGAAATACTCAAAATCGACTACAAAGTTTGTATAGAAAGTTCAAGTGGTCCGTCATTCAATGCATCTTTAAGTAAGCCTCCATGATTCAAGCTATCATCTTTAATATAGAATTTCACTACGTATTGTGACATGATATTTCGATCGACGGTACTTTTTATCGTCTGGGCGCGGAATTAATCTTGAATTTGAATAGCTTTGGCACCACCAACCGAGAATCAAAATAAACGAATCACGAGAGTTCAATTTTAGGAAAAATTATGTAAAACTAATGCCGATTGGTTAATTTTGTATGTTGACGCTCATTGGATTATCGTCAATTGAGTTGATGTCTCACGAGTGGAGGAGGGAGATACCAGATGGACGATGATCATGGAAATCGACATTACCGAAGGAGTTGGTTAATTGCACAAAAGTTTGGCGCCAATGACGAAATTCTTCGGAAGAATTAATTGAGACGTTTAGATGAACCTTGGTTGCATCCTTGGACTAAATAAAACTGTCCCAACTCTAATGTCATCGACTTGGATTTTCTCAATTTTCTTCATTAGAATTTATCGTCATTGAAAGAGGAAAATACTTAACGTCAGGTTGAGCTGTATTAAATGACGTATTTCGGGATTGACCAATAAGGAACGTCCTTCCCGGAAAAGACGCCCGGGCCAGGGGGCTTATTACGATTGAACTGACACGACGCGACACGACATGACGCGACACGACATGACGCGACACGACATGACGCGACACGACATGACGCGACACGACATGACGCGACACGACATGACGCGACGTGACACGACGATACACGACGTGAGCCGATAGATATGGCCGAACAGAGGAATATGGAATTGGGCGGCAAATTTTGAAGGGTGCGAGGTTAATGAACGATGAACAATACACAAATCGACTCAATTTATTTGTAAATTGAAGGAATAAAATGAAGAAAGGCCGAGGTTTGAAATTATGAAATTTATTCTGAAAATCAGAAAACGCGATAGCGTTTTGCGCCATGTGTACGTTTATAAACGTGCACAGCGCTATATATACATTTCCGATTAGAGGGTTTTTCTTTAATTTTTTAATTGAGCCCTTTTCTCCGGCACAAAAAATACTGCATGTCACACGCAGCATTTCAGTGGAAAATAAACCTTCAGATATAAAAAAAAACAATCCTGTTGTTTAAAAAAAAATATTTTTATGTAAGCCACGCCCCATCCCGACGTTTTTAAGTAAAATGAAAAGTCGGTGAGACATTTTGTTGTAACGTTGGCTGCACTGACTATCCTATTCTCTGGCCAATGAAATGATGACAAATATTGGCATCATTGTTGTTTCAAGGTAGAGAACGGCGGCAAATACGATTTCAAAGTAGAGAGTTTTCGATTTTAAAGTCGTGGAAGGTTAAACGCATAAATGGTGACACATAAGAGCTCACGTTGAAGAACAAATTTGGATAATTAATTACTCGGGATTGATAGAATAATTCTCTTGAAATTCTGCACATAACCCTGAAGTTGATTGAAAAAAAAACATGGATAGATGAGAGATATTGATGAAAAAAAATCACAGCTTACGAGCTGTGATTTTTTCTTCATCACGTTGGAACAATTAAGTGAATCAAACGAAGAAAAGAATACAATTGACTACAGATAAATTCATGAAAAAAAAAATTACGAGAGTTTTTGAAGGTACAATAATAATAATAATTAAGAAGGAAAAATTTTGCATAAATTCTCAGTAAATTATTTAAGTCTCCTGCCAAAATTTGGAGTTAACTTGTAGTTTAGTTTTTGGGAAAAAAATATTTGAAGTCACAGACTTCACACGGGGAGATAAAAGTAGTATGGAATCTTCTATACCGCTCGTACGGTAAAATAGATTTCACGTCAATCCTATCGGCTTCCCATATCTCCCCGTGCAAAACTTGGAACTTCAAATATTTTTTTCTTGAAAACTTCGCTCCGAAATCACTCCGAATTTTGGCGGGACATCTTTTATCATTCAAATTGACTGTAAAATTTCAAAGAATTTCACATTACATGGAGTTTTATTAGCGAGATGGAGTCATTTTGCGTAAAGTCTTCTTTGCGGAAAATTTCAAGAGTTAAAAAAAGGACAAGGGGGAAAAACGCACCTCTATAAGTTTCCGAGATATTTTTAGAAAATAATTGAAAAAGAGGTTTATCTCTGCTTTACCTCTCGATTATTGAAATTTGTAGTTTTCTGAAAATATCGCGGAAACTAAGCGAGATGGAATTATTTCGCCTGGATTCGTTTTCGTCGAGAATTCTAGAATTACAAAAAAAGATTAGCACAAAATTGCTCTATTTCTCTTGGTTCCCGAGTTGTCCTAAAAGAAGTGGGAACTTGCTACAATTATAGTTATCATTATAGTTTTATCTGCTGATTCATTAGCAGGTTGCTTCCGAATGGTTCCCCTTTTTCTTAGTGAACATTTTATTTCGAATATTCTTCTAATAATAATCTGGATGGAATCGATTAAGAGCTTATTTTAAGTTTTAAGATAATTCTGTGAATTGAAATTTAACAGAATCACCTATATTTTAAAAACAAGCTGTATCGAGATTTTTTATCGAAAAAACAACATTCTCATGCAATATTAGTGAAATCAAAATAACTCGAAAACTAATAACAAGAAAAATCTGAAAAAAATTCACAGTTAGATAATATAGTGTCTCAGATGATCTCTCAATCTAAATCAAATCGATTAAGATTTCAATTCTAAATTTAAAAAAAATGAAAAAATTGAAATTTCAATAAGTCATTCGTATTTTAAAAAATATTCCTCCAATGTTATCTAGTCACAATCCCAGGCAGTAGATTCTGAAAAGCAATATATGAGCCAAATTTGCAGTTTCTATCTTAATTGTTCCGGTTGTTATAGAAGTAACAACATTTTTCATGAAAAGCTATGAAAATCGACATAATTTGAAAACCAAGTATTAGAGAAATCTGAAAAAATTCACGCAGTTACAGAATATGATATCAAATGTTATGAATCAATTTAAACAAAATTAGTTGAGAAATTTTAAAAAATTAGATTTTTTGGAAAAATGAAAAAATCATCATATCTCAAAAAATATTGAATGAATTCCAAGCAACAAGGTTTCGAAATAAAGTACTTGTCACGACAAATATACAGTGAAAATATGAGATTTTGAGGCTGAAATTTTACTGTTTTTGCTTCCGGATGGAAGCTATGTAATCATCAGAATTATCGATTGTAATTTTTTTAATAGAAGATATTTAAGATGATCTAAATAGAGAGAAAATGATATTTCCAGCGCATGTCTGTGGGTGTGTGTATAAAACCAAAACGGTTTCATAGAAAAAGTTCATATTTTGTGGAAAACTTCTGCTCGACGAACTCAATTTTTGAAGCTTTATTTGAAGAGAATCCTATCGGTATTTTTTGAGATGTGTCCATTTTTCGAAAATCAGTTTTTAATGGTATTTCTGGAAATTATTCAATTGCTGTTATTCATACTCATATATTATCTCGAGAGTTGTATCAGCTAGATGCCTGTGAATTTTAATAGCTAATAAGCTATTAAAATTGAAAGCAAATTTTATTAAAATCAAATATGAAAGCAAATTTTTCAAAATTTGATATTATGATGATGGTTTTAACAATTTAGTATCACTTCCATTCGGAAGCATATCGTTGAAGTATTAGCAGAAGAGCTATATCAGTTGGAAAGCTCTTTGGAATACTATTATCCACTCGTTGAGTAAAAAAAATCCATACACATCCTCACACACACACAGAAATTTTTTCTGAATCATTTTCAGACGGTCAACACCATTTTAAGTGATGCCTTACAAAAAAATTTTAATCGAAAATTCTCACGTTTGTTAAGCTTCCATGCGGAAGCAAAAACAAAAAAAAATCACTCAAATTTGACCTCGAATTCTTTCTTTCTCAAAAGGTTTCAAGATTCCATCTCAAGAGAAATCTTCCTTTAGTTATTCTATTATCAACTTTGTTTTTTTTTACATAATATTTGGCCGAAAGAAGGTCGGTGTGGGATATTTATACAATTTTCATTATATAAATATATATATAATATATTGTAAAGAAAAAATATTTTTTTCTAGGATATGAGAGAAAATATCACGAGATTCTATGAGTCCTGCGTCCGAATATCTACTTTCTTATGATATTGTAAGAATTACAATATCAAAAATGACGCAGAAGAAATGAAATATTGGCCGACAAATTATTAAAAATAAAAAACACCGCGCCATGTGCACGTTTAAAACGTGTTGTTTGGCAGGCCAAAAACTGAACCAGGGTTGGCTGAGCAAATAATAGATGGGTGGCCAAAATAATTAAGTGGTAAATCGAAGATTCGAAAAATCTTACGCAAAAGAATGGAAATAAAATTCAATAACGGGGAACAATATAAAAGAGGCAGGGGGACATTTTCAATTTAGCTCATCCATCTATAATTGAAGCAGTAAAGACGGAAAGATAGGCCTTTCTACGTAAGAACACAGCTTTATCTTTCCACTATTGGTAACAATGCACATGGCGCGCCCGGTTTTTTTCAAATAGATCAAATCATTCCGTAGCGTAATGAAGACGGTGATGATAGAAAAAATCATCTAAGCAATATGATTTTACATCATTTTCCACGACCATGTATGAAAAAAAGCATTCATTCTATAGTATCGCACACTCATTAATATAAAATAGAAAAATGAGTTTGAGAGTTCAACAAGAATGACTATCACCTTAACCAGTTGTTCTCCAAATCGGTATTTGATTCATGGAAAGTTCATGGATTTATGAGAATCTTGGAATGATAAACATTTCCTCATCTGTAAATCAAGATGACTATTAGGTGACTGACATAGTCTTTATTGCGTTAAGTCATTCTACAATGATACAGAATTCTATTTGAAAAAAACCGGGCGCGCCATGTGCATTGTTACCAATAGTGGAAAGATAAAGCTGTTTTCTTACGTAGAAAGGCCTATCTTTTCGTCTTTACTGCTTCAATTATAGATGGATGAGCTAAATTGAAAATGTCCCCCTGCCTCTTTTATATTGTTCCCCGTTATTGAATTTTATTTCCATTCTTTTGCGTAAGATTTTTCGAATCTTCGATTTACCACTTAATTATTTTGGCCACCCATCTATTATTTGCTCAGCCAACCCTGGTTCATTTATATTTGACTACAAACAATATATGACCGAAATGCATTAATAATATTCATTTCATATTATTCGCATTCTTCTCTCGGATTATTTTCCATCGGTATTTGCTAATGTATGAATATACAATCATTTTACATCTTTCTCCTTTCTTAAATAAATAAAATTAATGAATTTTATTCAATGCTTTCTCTCAATTCTTCGTATATATTCTTTTGCTTTAATTCATTTTTTTAAATGTAGTTAATCATTATCATTTTCTTTTTGACTCGTGGTCTTTTATATTAAGTTTAAATTCACACTCAGTACCTACGAGAGAATTCCAAAATTACGAACCATATTTTTTATTCGAAATGTATTGTTTTTTCATGTAACTTATTAAATTATGACTCATCATATCTGACAGCTGCATTCTAAGAATTATTCATGCAACCTCCATTAATCTAGAGATTGTCTCCCCTTTATTACTTTCAATTTATCATTTTATGTAAAGGGCTAGAACAGTTAAATCGAATTTCCTACCAGTTTTTTGAAGAGCTCATGGAGACCAAGCAAATTAGAGAACTTTTCGTGGAGACTTTTTCTGTAGCGAAGAATCACAACTACAAAAAAGGCCTCTGCAAAAAATTATGTATTTCGCTTCCTTTCCGAGATTTCTTCGAAGAACTGGAGTCAAATCTAAATTCCCCTAGAAAGAAATCTACTCACTCTACAATTAAATTCATGCCGTACCAACAATTCCCCTCAATTTTATGAAGAATAGTAATAATTCATCTTAATGATTAATGACAAATCGACAATTACTCATCGTTTGATTTCTTTGCAGCCAGATGACTCAAATGCTTCTCAATCTTCTGCAGGTTTTTTGACTCTTCCAATTTTACGGTCTTGAACAAATTCAACTTTTCCTCCTTCAATTCCACTTTCCTCTTCAGAAGTTTCAATTTTTCTGCCTTCATCACTAGAATTACATTCCTGTGTCCTTCCTCGTTATTCTCCTTTTCCTGACAAAAGTCTAATGCAGGATCTCTTGATTTCAAGGTTTTACCGTGTTGTGTTTTTCCAATATTGAGAATATTGCCCAGAGTCATGCGAGTTGTGGTAGTAGTTTTTGTTCCATCAGTTCCCACATTAGACACATTCTTAGAACCGTACTGAGTAGGTGTTGTAAATTTAGCGGGTATATTTGAAGTTGCTTGATTCGGTGTATCTGTTGAATTCTGCATGAAAAAAAGAAAAATCCTCCGAAAAACTCCTAATTCCAAAATTTGTGGCACTCGAAATACTAGAAACTGAATCTGCAGGTGCTATAATCAGGAAAATTCCCTTCATTTCTCGATTGATCATCACTAATCAGGTGATTAGTTTGAGATGAATCCTCTGCTGGCGCAAAGAAATTTTTTTCTGGAATTGTGTGTTGGAAAACTTGCAGATTCTGTCCCAGTTGAGACTGACTGAATGCGTCACGAGCTCCATTGTTGATAGGGATTCCATTGAGATTGTTAGAAAGGAGATTTTGAGGAATGATGGTCCTAGGAAGAGTTGCTGGAATCTGTTCTTTCTCCGATGACATTTTCACATTTGTTCCATGATTGAGTGAAGGTGTTCCTGTTGATGGTGGAATACTATCTCTATTCACAGTGATAATTGATCGCAATTGTGATGAGCTGTTGGTAAAATGGATTTGCCCGAGCGAGTTTTGTCCGGATTTTGATGCCATTGAGAAAAGACTGTTGGTACCCGATTTGACTTGATGAGAAGGTACTGGTTGCGGAAATTCCCATGCCCTTTCATGGTAATTCGTTGCTGTTTGTGGTAAAGATGATTTGGATAAACTAAGTGATGCAGATGTATTGATGTGTGGGGTATTTAAAGTTTTCTGTCCTGGTTGCTGTTGAAACCCAATGTTGCATTGCTGCTGTATTGACACTGGGCTCATTCCATCTCCGATAACTGTACTCATTGATGTATTTACTGGGCTCATTGACGTATTTACTGCAAACAGCCTCAACAGATCTTTTTCCAGCTCTGAGAGTTGTTTTTGCTGATTCCTTTGGGCAACTTCTCTTTCCTTATTGATCACCTTATTTTTCCAGTCGCGTCAAGACTGGAAATAAATAAATAAGAATGAATGATTTGATGAATGCAATTTTTCAAACTAAGAATAAGTATTTTCCTTTTACTAGCTACTGTAACGTCCAAGTGTTGGGGGAAAATTACAATTAAATTAGAAATTTAATTGAATGATGATGATTGGCCCCGAACACTGAGGAGTACGTAGAGACGCGACTCAGCCCCCGTTTTTGCCCTAACCTTTCGGTCAATAGACTGGATTGGGGAAGTATTGAAAAGGCTCCAGTTGAGGATAATTTAAATAAAAAGATATTCGAAGTTAATTCAAACTGGCCAGATTAGCCTCTATTTCAAAACCCAAAATCGAATTCTATAGAAACAAATAAATGAAAGTTTTGCCAACTTACGATAGTTGAGTTGCTTCAAGAAAAATGCGCCTTCACCCAAGTACTACCTTAATTATCAGCAAATTCGGTCCTCTCGACTCTTTTACTCGCTGGTTCTGGCGTCTTCCTCCTTTAAAGCAACTCTCTTCTTAAAATTTGTATCTTCGGTGAGAAAAGAGAAGACTTTCGAAATACAACCGAGTTTGATCAACGTGAATAATTATTTCAGATAATTATTCCAAATTATCTATCAATACGGACTCTATTCTATTTTTCAGATTCAAATACAAAGTTTTATTTTCAAATCTTCAAAGTGCGGGTTTTCTCGATTTGACTTTTCTAATTAGACGGTGAGTTCACAACTGCCCTTTGATTATTTCTTTTCTCTAGAAGAAACTTCGGTTGTACACGCTTCTTCTCCTTTTCCAAGGGTAGGGAAACTCTCAGCCAATGACATGGAAATTTTCGCTTTGACTTTCCCTCCCTTTACTCGAAGGACCCTATATTTCGGGACCACGTACTCCCTCCACATGGATTCTTAGCCAAAATCAATATGTGGAAGGCTAACTAGAGCTCTTAACTAGCCAATCACGTTGTTTCGGGAATGCCCATCCTTCCCTCCACAACTGATGCAATTTCAACGGTTTTAGCTTGGATTATTTTAACATAAATTACGCGGGGTTGACATTTTTTAGATTTCCTAGAAGTCCTGTAGCCCATCACTTCTAGAAACATAAACAGCTTACGTACTTTTTACTTCGGTTTTATTGATATTTTATTGCTCTTAATAGAACGAGAGACAAGGCGAGGGGACCTCACCTGTCCACACCATCTGTTACTTTAACCCGTGTTGTGTTTACAAACTTTCCTATTCTCTCTAAAATATGTGATGTAATGTGGTACTGTACGATGCCCTTCAAAAACTCTATTACCTGTTTGAAACATCTACGTATGAAAGTCGCGTGTATTCTCATGTACTTGTTGAAATAAATTTAAGGAAGAAAAGAAAAGAATTAATTTAACAGACGGACGTCACACTACATTATTTGGGGGAAATTCTTCAGAAAGATAGCATGGGGGCTGCAGCTGAAGCCTTGTATGGGCGAGGGGACGGCAGGAAACTCAGAGCTGAGTAGTAAAAAATATCAAAGTAAGTCGTCAAAAACACCCTCTCATATGTATGGGAGAAAGAGTCTAAAAGTGGAGATGAGACCAGGAACCGTGGATTTTTTCATACTGACTGGTAGAATGTGTGCTGGAGCGAATCAGGGGAACGGGATATTGAACATCAACCTACTGCTTCAGGAATCTCCTGGCATGAACGTGAAGAGGATGCACTTACCGTTAACGCCTGAGTCACGCTTTTCTGTGATCCTTGTATGGAATTGACTGCGGCAGTGAAGTTAATTTTCAATTCCTGAAAATATCAATAATCTCTTTAGAATGATGTTTTAAGTGGCCGCGTCACTCATCATTAGAGCGAAAATCTTAATCCTTTTTTTTCGGTGCAGAACGAATATTATAGAACAAAACGAATTCCTACGTACTGCATCACAATGTTATACAGCACGTGAAAATTCTCTTTTGCTAAAAATATTCATTCTACGCAAAAAAAATGGATAAGAATTTTTACTCTGATGATAAGGTACATAGCCATTCACGAGGTTACACCACAGTAAAAGTCAAAGAAGAATTCTTTCGGATATTTTTTTGGTGGAAAAAGACGCAATGAAATGATTATATTTGAGGAAGTGATTAAGGACTAGACTGTGCCAAATTTGACGACTATTTTTTTTTTCGGCTCCCAAGTGAAAATTATATTTTCCATTACGAAAAAATAGTGCTCCCCAAATCCGGGCTTCCTATCTTTTTTTTCCAATTAGCGCTCGCGTAAAGAAGGTTTTTTCAATGGAAAATTTTAAAAAAATGATTTGAAACCTCAAAATTTATGGAATATGATCTCTAAAAAATTTAAAAACGCATCATCCCGTCAAGAATTCAATGCTCAACGAAGATAATCGTGGACGAAATCAAAACAATGGCCTACACGCCTTGTAGACCAAATATGAAGCGAATTTGTGCTTAATTTATTACTAACATTCATTCTTATACACATATCAAACAATGAATGTGTAATTAAAACTTGTGAATTCCATTTTCTAGACAATCCTCATGATCCAGAGAACTAATTTTCGTCCCTCAATTCTTCTCTATATTTTTTTCTTCAACTAAAAATCATAATAATAGCAAACAATATAAAAAAAAATTAAATCATTTCATCACTCATTACTCACAACTTTTATTGAGTCAGAAGTTTTTAATCAATATTCATAGCGTTGATGCTTCTATTCATGGCACCAATTATAGTGATTGACATTCGTGAGTGATTTACCAACATGTTACTCCAAATATTAGTCAGAAGATGTTGCTAGCTTCTTTTTGAAGTGAAACTTCTTATACGAAGTTCTCGCGTTTAACGCTGTTGCGTTACTTTTCCACGCTTTGGTGGTGGGGGAAAAGAAAGAGAGAGGAGAACGAATGTGCGCATGCGCACTCGTATCCCTGCAGCATTGCTCGTCATAGTAGGACTAGCGAAGGGATCGACATCGGCTTTCTTCGACGTCCATGCCCCACCAAATAATCTTTGGCTTCGGCATGCCTCGTGTGTCGATTCTTTCGTTAGTGCGACAATACCTGTCCTGTGACTGTTTATTTTTTATTATCAGTTCAAGAATAGCTCGAAAACTAAGTGGGATAGGGTGATTCTGCTCTCATCCTTTTTTGTAGATCTTTAAATTCTCGACAAGAAAGCTCGAAGTTGAAACTGCTCTATCTTATCCAGACTCCGAGATATTCTCAAGAAACAATTGACAAACAAACCAAAAAAACAGGAAAAGGTTTTACTTGTTGATAATTTTCTTGGAATATGTCAGAAACTACGTAAAATAGCGTTATTTTGCTCCAATCCTTTTTGATAGCCTTGGAAATTCTCTACAGAAGGCCGTCAGGTGAAATCGTTGTATTTCGCTTAGTTTCCCAGTTATTTTCGAAATACTATTGACAAAAAGAAACCTACTTTTTTTGTTATTTGGATTATTTATTCCCGAAAGTTTTTTTGAGAATACTCAGAAACGGAGGAAGATACAGCGATCTCACTCTGATTTTTTTTCTCGAATTTCAAGACAAGGTATTAGAAAGAATTAGGTCAGAATGGCTTTACCTCACTGAGTTTCCAAGATATTCTTGAAAAATCATTGGAATAGAGTTACTTTTTTTTTTTTTTTTTTTTTTCTTCTATATTATTTAACGTCGCGTTTTTTTGACACCTTAGATTGGCGTATTTAACGACTGATCAAGACTTTTTGTACTGGTCAGATCTCACCAGTGTCACCGGCGGGGATCGAACGGGTATTTTTGCACTGATCCTCGAACGAGCAGCAAGAAGTTTCACTCCTGCCGCGCGTGAATTTCACGCACCCTCTTTTTTTCCTGAGCTTTACAGGTGTCAAGTATTTTTATTAAATCATTAAGATTTCAGTTTAAAGGAAAGTACAAAGAAGAATGAAGAGAGCATGAAAATTAGTGCTATGGATCATGAGGATTGTCTAGAAAATAAAATTCACAAGTTTTAATCACAAATCAATTGTTTGATATGTGTATAAGAATGAATGTTAGTAATAGATTAAGTAAAAATTCACTTTCTATTTGGTCTACAAGGCGTGTAGGCCATTGTTTTGACTTCGTCCATGGTTATCTTCGTTGGGCATTGAATTCTCGACGAAATAATGCGTTTTTTTATGCTTAGAGAACATATTCCATGAATTTTAAGGTTTAAAATCATTTCTAAAACAATTTTCCTTGAAAAATGCTTATTTACGCGAGCGCTAACTGGAAAAAAAAGATAGGATGCCCGGATTTGGAGAGTATTATTTTTTCGTAACGGAAAATGTAATTTTCACTTGGGAGCTGAAAAAAAAATAGTCGTTAAATTTGGCACAGTCTATTAAGCATATAAGGTAAAGTACACTGGAAAATGTCCAAATTTCATTACGAAAAATAAGTTTCAGGTGAGATTTATTCGTTCTCGTATTCTGGATGGTGCAGAGTAGCTTTCAAAGCAAAAAATTGATTTCTTGAAAATTCTACAATGGTGTAACCTTTTAAACAAAACGTAATTTTAACATGATGGGATTATGAAATTACTTCGGGAAAAGTTCTCTGGAGAAATTTCGGACTCTTCTCAATAAAATCCAACATTGCTCGACGCTGTGCAGATGTAATGCGATTGTCATTACGATAGTCATTCATTTTGAAATTGAAGTGTGAGTCAATATACAATTGAAATAAAATGACTTGAAACAATTTGATGTATCACGACATGAATGACCAAATTTTTTGGAACAAAAGAAAAACGAGATGAAAAGACATCAATTGTGATAATATTCACGTCGGTGTCATTATATCTCTATAAAATTATTACCATTACATAGTTTCAGCAACTTTACACTCGAGCAGTCAATTTAGGGGACAGTCACTCATTCAATAACTGTAAGGATTGCAGGTAATATTATAGCAATTTCATATCAACAATAGTAAAATCGAATCCCAAACTTAAAGAAAAAAAATACACAATTGATGCTCATTTCAGTAATAGTAATCACATAACCTCTTTTCTTATTTCTTCGAGATATGATTTTCTAAGCGAAGAAATAAAATTTATTTGACTCACCTGTTCTTGGTTCAATCCCATATTATACCAAACATTTATATAAAAGTATAAATATGGTAATTTTTCACCAAAAATTATATCTGTAATGTAGCCAATCATACGCAAAGAATATTTGCCAATTGATAACGATCATTAATCTCAGCATAAACAGAGAATGGCACGTGCAGACTTATTACTAAAGAATTTTGTCAGGTAACAATTTGGAAAATACTCAAATTATTATTCATCAAAAAGATAATAATTTTACCAATCAAAGAGTGAATTTCCATTATTATTGTTGTCCCTACTCCCTTGCGTAACTTGCAGTAGTGACAAACTCTGGTGCCCCACGCGTATCTTCGAATTTTTTTTCCAGGCATGTAAATTTAAATTCATTCGATTGATTCGCTTGGAAAAACTATTACCCTTTTTCTCTTCCTCCTCTTTCGCTTTCACAATTTTCTCACAAATCTGCAATTTTTTAAGGTGTTTGGAAAATTTGAGTATTGATTTCTTCAATTTGATTAATCAATTAATGACGGAGTGGTAGATAGGAGGTGAGGACCTGTGATATATATATTTGAACTGAATCTTTCCTGAATTTTTCGTTGGAATGGGGTAAAAATCCATTCAGAATCTCGGAAAACAGAAAACTAGAATTGGAGACGATTGTGGTGAGATTATCCTGGTGATAAGTTGATTGATTGGATCCATGGAAGCTATGAAGAATGCTATTTGAGTTTTGAAGAATGCTATTTGAGTTTTGATGACTGATTTTTCTGGGTAAGAAATGTGTCTTATCATCTTAATGTTTCCTTGGGAAGTTTCACTGATGATGATGAACGTTGTAACGAGGTTTCTCGTAACAGCTATCACATCGGCTTATGCCACCTTCGGGTGAAGCTATTCAAATGTAGAGCACGAGGAGACTCACACATGAACAGCTGACAATTCATACCATGGTGCCATCTGCGTAAGATGACACCTTAAAGTTACCGTGAATCAACTGTCACGTCAGTGGGATTTATACGCGGCTGAGGATAAGGCAGAAGCCCAGCTGGAATGCTGGCGCTCCGCTAAAGATGTCAGAGTTATCTCCGGGCCTGGCAGTGGTGTGAGAGGAAGAACCACGCAGGCACGCGGAGAGACCTCTAGACGAGGAGAAGCAGCCTCAGCCGATATAAATAGACCCAACGAAACGGTGAGCAGTTAGTCTGCTTTGGGCGGCAGACTCGAGAGGATCGAGAGTAGTCCCTGGAACTTCTACCACTCGCTTCGGCGAGAGTTACCGTTGGTTGCCCGTAGCGTGGCTACGTGGCGTTTTTCGTGTGGATGGAGACGTCCGGTATTCTCTGGGTGACGATAGATCAGAGGAATACTGCGGACGGACTCATCCAGAGGTTATCGCGGAATACCTAATTCCGACTTGTTCTCGCTAGAGGGACTGTGACTAGACCCACGCCCCTCTACCATAACCAGCACACTGGGTTACCAAGAATGGATTGCCCATGCCATCCATTGGGGTTAGTATTTCCCGAGTAATTACTACCGAAGGTTCAGCAGGTTAGCTCGAAACCGCCCTACAGTAAGGCTAGCGAGAAAACCCAGTTTTCAAAAGTGAATTAATTACTGTGTGAAGTAAAGTATTCAGTATTACCGTGGTGTGTCCATATTACCATGGTTCAATCAGTAATACCGTGATTGTGTCCATGTTACCATGGTTCAATCAATAATCCCGTGATTGAGTCCATGTTATCGTGATTCAATCAATAATACCGTGATTGAGTCCATAATACCGTGGTTCAGTCCATAATACCGTGAGTGAATCAGTGATACCACGATTGTGTCAATGATACCTCAATTTAGTCAAAAATAACGAAAATAAGAATTTTCGGAATTTAAAATGATTCAAAATTTCGCGCGTGGCTAAACTAATCCATCAAGGGGCAGCACGTCACGGGCCCACTACAGCTATCGCAATGACTGACAATAGAAAGGTAATTGGTTATGGAAAAATCCAAGAGATGTCTCCTGATGTACTGAAATAATCAAGAATCATCAGGAGAGATTTTCCTTAAATGAATTAGAGGACATGGAAATGCCGATAGGCATCGCATTTTTTCTGCAAGTCCTATATTGTATCAGAAGTCATAGATTCTAAAAATTCTGTGGATATGGCACGTTCATCTGGAATAGCAATTATACCAAGCAATTCAGAAGATGAGCGAATTTTTGGATAACGAAGACTGCAGCAATAATAATGTTCAGTCAATACCGAAGGAGGGGGAAACCTCTCCACAATTACCGATTGGTAGTATCCCTGATATTGGGAAATGTCCAATTATGGACATGCCTTCAATCTCGGACCTACTACCAGATCTAGATGTCATTTCGGCAGCAGAAGATCTGGAGGAGTTATTGAAAAACACCCATGTGGGGGAAACAGTGACTCCAGGCTATCGTGACGAAACGACAGTCACAAAGGAGGGCTTTGATGCACTCCTAGAGGCTGTCTTTCGTGATCCTCGTTTACTTAAGCATTTTTTCGCTAAAGTAAAAGAGAGGGAGGCTCTGGGGCTGCAATTGCAGACTTCAACTAAACCACTAGGTGGCGCTGTTGAACTGCAAACTCCCCACTTTGCTGCGACTGAGCACGACGGATTGGGCTTGCAGAAGTTATTGGGACAGCCAGTGACATCTGCTGGAGCAATCCTGACCATGGAGGTGGAAACACCGCCCTAGTCGGATGCAAATGAGACTCCCCGTCTTCCGAAGAGACCTAAAAAGTCTCGGAAGGCGAGGAAGAGCGCTACCGTAGCCACTCCAGCCTCGTGCTGGAACTGCCGTAAGGCAGGGCACCGGTTCACCGACTGCCCGAAGCCACGTGGCACTTTCTGCAGAGGGTGCGGACGAGAGGGGAAGAGAGAGCTGGAAGGCTAGAGGAGCGTAAATGGCGGCCATTGGTACGAATGTACCACGACATGTGCGAGTGCCTAGAGGGTGCTCCGGACTTCTGAAGAGAGAACCGAAGGAGACGATGCCGAAACATCGTCGTCCCAAGGGAAACCGACGGAAGAAAGGGCGAAGTCTATCGCAGCAGCGAAAGCAGTGGCAAAAGCCAAAGCGGACGCAGCTAAAGAGCGGCGGAGAGATTACTCAAAGCCAAAGCTGCGGAGATAGACGAGGCACCACCGTCGACGTCTAAGGGGTAGTGGTGACCCCTGAGGGCTATCGGAGACTCTCGCGGCTTTAGAGCCGAACACCCCTTCCCTTTTCCTTTTTCCTCTTCTCCCCTCCCCAAAACGCCCCAAAAGGATGCGTGGCGTGATAACGCAGTCCGACTACAGACTTACATCTGTGAGGGCTTGGGACGGCGTGGGCAACGCCATCTATTAGTACAGAAATATACTAACGGGCTATCGAACAGAGGTTTAGCGCCATCTGTGAGTACCAAAATGTACTAAAAACGGTTATCGATGGTATCGACAGCGAAAACTCCCGTGCAGTCGTCAGAAAGAAGGCGCTGTACAGAAAAAGTGGGAGAAAGAGCTCCCCACCCGAAAAATTACCCCCACTATTGGGGAAATGGGTATATAAGGAGCAGCAATCGGCTCTCGGACTCAGAATGGTCTCATCAACCACTCGGCTATCGAAACCTTTTCCTTGAGTAATCGAGAGAGAATGACTCACGACAGCGCAACGCTGCCCCCAGGTACTCAACCTGCGGATACTGGAGTATCTTTGGATACTGTGGGTGGGACACCACCGGATCCCGTACAAGCTACCTCGCTAGAGGAGCTAGCGACTATCATAAAGGCAATGCAACAGCAAATTGCAGCGCTCATACCGCAACAGCGGACACAAATCCGCAGAGTTGGAGCAGCTAACCTTACGGTACAAGTTACTCCGTCAACCCCAGAGCAGCTAATGCCGCAGCAATTGGACGCTGCAGCTTCTGAAAGTGGGCTATCGCCATTGCCATCTATGGCTGATGGGTACGCCACTCCGAGACTACGTGGTCGAGGGGGCCTGCCAGTCGCAGCGCATATTGCGCACGACCACCTGAAAAGGTGGGGGATATCGTTCAACGGGAAACGAGAGGAAGACGTCGAAGAATTTATTTCTTCACTTGACGACGCTATCGATACGTGAGGTAGATTTCTTACATATCCTTAGGGGTCTGTTGAAGGGCTCAGCACTCACATGGTACCGTGGTATGACGTTCTTTAATTGGACGGGAGCCAAAGAAGCGTTCCGAAAGCAATTCGGAGGCCTAGACTATCAGGTCCGTCTCAAAAGTGATTGTTTACTGTTAATAATAGGGAATAATTCAAATTGAATCCTTTCAGTTTCAGTAATTACTTTCACAAGTTGCGTGATTTACATTTCAAGCCATCAGTTGATGAATTTCATTCTTCTGCTCTAGTTCGATCACTTGAGCTCCATTAGATGTAGAAAGATCTTCATGACATACACATGTTCAGCGTCGTTACAGCAGCTACGGTAGTGGTCACCTATGATTTGAATTGTTATGCTTTCCGCGGATAAATCTTCTATGATGGTTTATCTTGAGATTGAATCAATAAATGTCTTATCATTGAACTTCTGTTATTAACTTTTTTGATTTACATTTGAATTTGGAGACCAATTATGGAGAATTTACCTATAGGAATCCCATAAGTTTAGATCGTAGGTGCAGTTACGAATTCCATAGCATGTTATGACAGTTATTGAGATATGTCTGAATTGCCGTAAGAACTTTATGACATGTTTAATTACTAATTCCAACCCTTACTAGCACTCTGTGTGAATGCTTGTTGTATTCTGCACAACATGAGGTTACGATGGAGATTGCCCATCGTCGAGGATCCCTTCCATCAAGATGATATAGACATGAATGCTGTTGAAAATTTATTGGAGGGTGCAATAGATGAAGATGCTGAAGGTGTGGCAGTGCGTGACGCAATAATTAACCGACTTTTTGGAGCTGAAAGGGCATAAATGGTATTTATCACACGCCGTACGGAAAGTAGCCACTTTCCACATGCTGTACATTAGGGTGTTTCAAAAAAACAAAAGATTTTTTTTTTCTGATGGTGTCCGAAAATTGATAGTATACTTAAAAATGATAATTTCGGTCATAAGTAGAGCTCTTAATATTGATATTGAGGTTTGCCTCAATCCAATTTTATATTTTCCCATTCAAATGACACAGAAAAATATTTTTTCAATTTTATAATTTTTGTAGCTTGGAAACGGTCCATTGCAGGGAAATTTTGTATGATGGATCTCACCGGAAATTGAACGATCTACGAAAAAGATCTCTTGCAAAAAATCCATAAAGTGTTACGTATAAGAATTGACTCGAGATGATTTATTCCGAGAAAATCCCCAAAATATAATTCACTCCCGATTAATTCCCATTTACGTTAAAGTTTCTCTACTTTTTGGAATATCAATCGACTTCCGGGGCTAGAGAGTCAGAAAATTTCGTTACTCACCGTGTTACTGATGTTCAGGGCACGTTACTTTTCTTCTCGTAATCCTCAATGGTTGCCGACGGATGAAAATTACAACTTCAATGTTTCTCAGTTTCTATGTTCACTTTCGATGTTCACTTTCTATGTTCACCTTTTTATTCTTTTACCTTTTTTTCTTCACTGTAATAATTATATGAGTATAAATTCACGAAAAATGGTCACACTTTATTTTAGATTTTCGCCTTCGACTCTATCGTGAGATACTGACGAATATATACATATATATACGATTTGATTTTATAAAGGAAAACGAGTTTTAATATATTTTATTTTATTTGGATCAAGAGGAGAGAGTGATCAACCGCACCGTTATCTGCGGTGTTGATCAGGTTTTTATAGAATAGTCAACCGCACCGTTTTCTGCGGTGTTGACTAGGTAATATTTGAGGACGAATAGGTGGAATATGGAGGATAGAGTGGTCAACCGCACCGTTCTCTGCGGTGTTGACCAGGTTTTATTTAAGGACGAATAGGTATAATAAGGATAGAGTAGTCAACCGCACCGTTTTCTGCGGTGTTGACTGGGTTTAGATTCTAGGCTCTGAAAAGGAATAAATAATTAATTAAATTAATTAAACTCTGTTTTCACTTCAATGATTTTAAATTTATTCAAACAAATTGTTTTGTTTCTATTAACGCGAGGCTTCGTCAGATCTCAAAATAAAGAGGGAAAATTATTTCGTTCGGTTTAATTCGGTTCTAGAGAAAATATTTCATTTGATAAATAAAAATAAATTTATTGAAAATTATTTGAATTTAAAAAACTTCGATAATAGAAAAATTCTGAGTTGTGATTTGATCAAAATATTCTAAGTCCAAACTGAGTAAAATTATTCTAAGTGTCGGCTGACTGAAAATATTCTAAGTCCCGATTCACTAAAAATTTTCTAAGTGTCTACTGACTGAAATTATTCTAAGTCCCAAGTGAGTTACCGCGACCGCGTCCGGAGGAGGAGGTCTTTACCAATTGAAGAGGAGCGATGAACTGACTGACTGAGCCTCGCGCATCTAGGTACATGGACAATTCGGCGGCTTGAGCCGGTAGGGTGGGAGTACAATAAGTGGGGATGCGCTGTGAGTTTCTTGCGCAACTAGGTGGCTGGTGGTGACTGAGCTGGTGGGTAGCGTCTTCCTTCTACCCTTGTGTGCTGTAGCTTGTCCATGCGCTGAGGCTTATATGTGTATCTTATGATATAGTGATTTTACAATAAAGATTATTACATTAAAAATACAATATTGTTGTTTTCTTATTTTTAACCTTATTTTTGACATGATAATATATTGTTTTATATGATCTTAAACAATTTTAAAGTTGATTTTTCACTCTTCGGAAATGGCTTCCTTTTCACATCCTGATGTGTACCTTATAAACAGATTTTGTCAAATCCACTTAGAAGTGGGATAAATTGACGATTTTCTATATTTGAACTTCTTTTCGGCTGAATGAACGAATTTTAGTATCAAAAGTTTTAGATTATTTTTTTATAAACATTTGATTGTTAATAACTTTGTTAATTAACAATATAGGGAATCGTTCTATAATGCATTTGAAAGGCCATTGAATTTACCGATTTTTAGCGTTGGATTCATTTCTCTAACTTTTATAGTTTCGGAGTTATTTATATTTAAAGTTGGATGACCTTGAAAATTCTAATTGTTAATAACTAATGAAATAATTGCTTTAAAAATCTGAACTCAATTGCGTCTGGAAGAGACTATTTTTATCTATTGTTTGAACTTGGATTCATCTTCCTAAGTTAATAACTTTTGTTGTTATTCAATAGTTAATTAAAGCTTGAAAGTTGTTTTACATAAATTTTGGTTTTTCTTAAATTTCCTTTCATGAACTTTTAGTTTGAATTATTTAATGATTTTACAAATGGAAATTATTTCTTAATGTTGATTATTATGAAAGTTATTGATTTTTGAATTTTGCCATGTATTTTGTATATCTATATATATGTGAATAAATTTGAATGTTAAATAACTCTGTTGTTATTTGTTATTTTGATTTCATTTTTGGTCCTTATATTCTTCTGATGTGATTCTCTTTCTATTCTATTGGTTTTTGTAATTCTCTAATAATTTTTCATATTGATGGTTTATAACAAATTATTGTAAATATTAACTTTTGTCAAATTTTCTTAGTGCATTGTGTAGCCTGTATTTTTCATGAATTTTTGTATTATTTTGGTTCCTTAATCTTCATAATTTTAAAAGATATGAATTTTTGAAAGTTCAGAAATAGTTATTCTGCATGTGTGTGAGTATATATGTTATAAAATTCATATCTCGGTTAATTATCAACATTAAGAGTTAATTTTCAGTATTCGTCAATATATCATGGTCAACTACATTTTGAGTCCTCTTTCATATTTCTACGATTAAATTTTGATAAATTGTTTATAACAAATTATGTTGCAAATTGATTTTCCAATTGTTTTTCTTCTGGAATCGATAGTCTTAATTATTTAATGAATTTTGCAATTGGAATTATTCCTTAATCTTTATACTTGAAAGAGTTATGATTTTTCAAAAGTTTAACATAGAATTGCGTGAGTCCCTGGTGGGGGAAGTTTTGTCCCACGCGTGTGACGTCACGCACCTACTTAGTGAAAGTCGCTGAAGGCCGGCGCGGTCAATACTTTTCCGTTGGCCTTTAAATATGAATATCTTTGTTTCTATTGAAAGGAATTTGTTGCAAATTGGTATTTAAACTTTTCTGATGATATTTCACTTGTTTATGACGATTTTGTCCGTTTTCCTTAGTTTGTTAATGGACTTTGTTAATGGACCTTTCAGACTTTTCAAGGAATTTTTAATGGCTTTCTTTCTGATTCTGTTGACCATCATCTTTTAATGTAATTTCATGTATTATTGACCTCTTTTAAGGTGAATTGGTTCAAATATGGGAATTGTGACCATTTTCAACTGAATTATTAGTTATTTTTGATTATTCTTGGAAACTACGTATGATCACACAGATCAATACGTAACAAAAGTCGATTGTTTTCGAGTTATGAGTCTGTTAATTAGTACCTGATAGAATTTTCGAGAATTTTGTCAAATAAATTGAAGTCATGAAGTGGTTTTTCATATTAGTGCTATATATTGTAACGCCATATTTGCGCTACAATATATGATTTGTTTTAGACCGGTATCGCGTTGAAATTTCGTATATTTTTTTATATATGTTATTCATCAGAACGGAGGGTCCGAGAAACGAGAAACGATATTTTCCTTATTTATTGAAACTGATTTATTTCGATTTCTTTTCCGCCTTGAATATTCCTGCTCTTGCCGGAGTTCTCTCTTCATGACGGAAGGAGGGCCCAGCAGATGGTAGGGGATCATAGGAAACGGCTCAATCGAGTTACCGATGCAGTAAAGGAAATCAATGCCGTTGGATTCTTCAACCCTATTGGTGGAAAATTTGAGGAAGTCAAGGACGTCTGGAAAATCGCAATTAATTGATAATAATTAATTGCCATGAGGATTAATTAAACTATGATTATGAAAATTATGTCGTAATTTTTGACGTTAGACGTAACGTTTTGACGTTAGTTTGACATAAATATAATTTACCGGATTCAAAGCAAAATAATACCGGCGATAAAAGAATAGAATTAACGTCAATGGTCAAACTAATTTGGGAAGAGCCACCTGTGGTCTAATTTTGACACACGCCGGCGTCTTTCCTCACTTTCCGTTTTGGTGGCAAATAGTACAGACGTGATTTTTAATGTTGAGATTTTCCATAATTAACGTAACAAGTAATTACCGTTACAGTTGATTTTTTTTGGAATAAATAAGATAAAATATACCGAGGATTTTTCCTGACAAATTTTGACTATCACTGGAGATTGGAAAGAGGTTGAATTTCGAGGTTGAAGATCAACAACACTCCGGTAAGCGTGTGATTTATTTTCGGCATCAATTTTGGACATTTTTTTTTGTTAGCGTCGTTGTGACGCCGATAGCTGCCATTTTTGGTTTTTCCCGTGGCGTGTTAGTTTTTTTTTATCTTGGTCGCAAAGTTAAATAAACGCGAATTGTTAAATGTTTCCTCGTTTCTCGTCAATTAATATTTTTTTTATTATTTCGGAAATTATTATTGTCGGGAAATTATTGTGATTTTATTTTTTTTTTTGGAAATCGGCGTTTAACGAATTTTCACATGGAATACCACAAGAGCTTCAAAATTACCCGATTAATTTTGAAGCTCGAGTGGTATTCGGGAGATTATTTTTTCATCCAAATTTGGGCCAATAGAATTGCACCATGAGACAAATTCTCAGTTAGAAATTCAAAATTTAGATTTTATTTAAATCTGTCACATTTAATGGAGGATTAACTGGATTGACAAATCGTTTGTTTTTTATTGATATAGGCAACATGAAAAATTTCCAGTGGAATTCCCAAAAATTTCAAGTGAAATATCGTGTAGGCGTTATTTTGTTTCGTCGAGTGGTGCAATTCTATTGGTCGAAATTTGGATGGAAAAAATAATCAGCAATATTTTTTTATTTATTTTTTTTTCTTTTGGAAAATTTTATCATCATTACCATTAATTTTTTTTATTTGTTTCATTTCATTCACGACGATTTATGGTCGTGTTTATTTTTTTTTATTTGAAACTCATTGCTGAAAATCATAAAGGCGTGTTTCTATTAAACGCCGATAGTCCACGCGACTGTGAAACTTTAAGGTGCTTCCGCGGAAAATCTGAATTAATTCAAATTTTAATTTTAGTATTTCTTTACTATTTTTTTTATAACGACATTTTGAATTGTGTTGTTAATTTTTGTTCTGTCGTGTTAATTAATTTTGTCGGGACTTTTGAATTAGTTCTGATTCTTTTGATTCTTTATATTTTTTTTATTATTATTATCAAAGTTGATTGTATCGAATCATGATAAATGAATTGTGTGAAACTTTCCCGAGAATAATGGCAACTTTCATGAATGTTTAAAGGAACAAAAATGCAGTAACGAAATATTGATTTTTTTATTTTGTTTTTTTTTTCAAAAGAGCAAGCGTTAAAAAAAGATATCGCTCTAATTATATTTTAAAACTAAAATTGATTGTTATTTTTTTTTTAATTTGAATCTGTATTCCTAGTCCAAAGATTTTACAGGTGTATTTTGAAACACAGCCGCCTCCGCGGTCATTAGAATTTCCGAAATTCTTTTGTTGCTGACTAGTCGGATATTCACCTGGGAATTATTTTTGTAGTTCTTTCGTAGTTCTTTTGAAGTTCTTTTGATTTTCTGATTTCGGACGAACGGTCGTCCTGGCGCCCAACAATTAACGTTGTTTGATTTTGTTTTGAAGTTTGAATATTTTTATTTTGAGTTGCACGAGTTTCTTCAATTTCCGTGGATTGAAAAATACGTGACAATATATTATGAAATTACTCGATTTCTACGGAATTTGAAGTAGAATTATGTATCTTCGATGGAAAATTCAATAAATTATCGCTAATAAACGATTCTACGTGAATAAGAATTGTTCGAACTATCAAATGGGTGATTTATTGTTTTTTTTATGAAACATTCGAAATATTTTCAACTAAATATTTAATGATTCCATTGAAGGTAACATTTCAAATGGCATTTTAACAACAGTTACCGATGAATATATTCTTTGATTATCAAGTGTTATTGAGATCATAGAAATTGAATTGAATAATTAAGTTGCCCTGGTGGATCATGCAACCGAGCAGTCAATTTTTTCATGAAGTCGACCGTAATTCGATCACGATGCGTTTGCCTCGCAGTCGCATCACAGTTGCATCGTGGTCACGTGACAGCCGATTTCATGAAAAAATCGCCTGACTGATCGATTTATAGTTGATATGTAATCGCCCGATCCATTAGGGTGATGTGAAGTTTTTTTTTATTGCAAGTAGGATATTTTTTCAATGTTCACTAACTACTTGCAATAAATACTGGAGCTGTTCTTCATTTTCCGTTAAGCATTGATTGTACTGTTCAATCAATGCTACACCGCGTTCAGCAATATCATTCATGACTTGAAGATGCTCAGATTATTCAGCTGGAAATATTTGAAATGTTTCATTGAAAAAAACAATGGAGTACGCATTTGATAGTTCCAACGATTCTTATTCACGTAGAATCGTTCATCTAATGCATATAATAAAAGAAAGTATCCTATGTGCGTGCCGCTAAAACTCAGAAACCAACCCTCATAGCCCCATAGGTGTTATATGGGGTGTTAGCCCTCCACCCCCCATCCCTGGAGAGGTTTTCCGTTTTCAGCTACGGGGATTGGTTTTCGAGATATGTGTTCTACAGAACACTAGAATGATCTAGAATAGTTGACAATGCTTTAGAATGTTCTGGAATGTTCCAGAAAGTTCGGGAATTTCCTAGATTGTTCCGAAACGTTTCGGAACATTCTAGAATTTTCTAGAATATTCCAAGGGATATAAAAATATTTTGAAATGGTCCAGAAAGTTTGAGAACATTCTAAAGTGTTCCAGGAGGGTTGGAAATGTTTTAAAATGATGCAAAAGGTTTGGAAATATTCTTGAATGCTCTAGAAAGTTTCAAAATAGTCTAGAATGATCCAGAAAGTTCCAGAATTTTCTAGGATGATCCAAAAAGTTTGGAATTTTTTTTGAAATGTTACAGAAAGTTCGAGAACACTCTCGAATGTTGCCAAAGGTTTGAGAATTTTCTAGAATGTTCCAAAAGGTGTGAAAATATTGTAGAATGTTCTAAAACGTTCGAGAACACTCTGGAATGTTCCAAAACGTCTGAGAACTTCGTAGAATGTTCTCAAAGGTGTGAGAATATTTTCGAGTGTTCCAGAAAATTCGAGAACATTTTAAAATGTCCCTAAGGTTCGCGAATCTTCTGAATTCCGAGAATATCCTAGAAGGTTTGAGAAGTTAGAATATGTTTTCAATAAGAAAGAAAAGTACTTTTTATATTTTAGAGTTTATTCTTTCATCCCAACTAACACACAATCTCATATCAACTCTTGAGCGAAACCAGGTAGTTAGCTAGTTAGCAATAATTTATTGAATTTTCTATAAAAAATACATAATTGTACTTCAAATTCAATAGAAATTGAGTAATTTTATAATAAATATAGCACTAATATGAAAAACAACTTTAGTACTTCAATTTATTGGACAGAATAGTCGAAAAGTTTATCAGGTACTACTGAACAGACTCATAACTTGAAAACAATTGACTTTATGGATATTTTGCTAGTGACCTTTTTCGTAGATCGTTCAATTTCCGTTCAGATTCATTATTCAGAATTTCCCTGCAATAAACCGTTTCTAAGCTATGAAAATGAGAAAATTGAAAAAATATTTTTCTGTGTTATTTAAATGGGAAAATAGAAAAATGGATTGAGGCAAACCTTAATATCAATATTAGAGCTCTACTTATGACCAAAATTTTCGTTTTTAAGTATACTATCAATTTTCGGACACCATCAAAAAAAAAAATCTTTTTTTTTGAAACACCCTACTGTACATAAGAAAACTGAGTTTTACACGTGTGGTACAGATTTTTAGACTTGTCGGTTATAAAACTCGCCTTCGGCTCATTTTGTAACCTCATACTCGTCACAAAATACTCTACAGCACTTTTTAGGTAATATATCATCGACCTAGAAACAAAAAGGCATAAGTGGCATTTTTTTTTTCTTTAATAACATAAGGGCGTAATTTTTTTCTATTTGCTGTATCGATTATGCTCGACTTTGATGATCATTTGGAGCATTTTTTTTCTCGAATAACAAACAGGCGTATCTCCAATTGTTAATATGAAAAGGGCGTATCTCCCTCACATACGCCCTTTTGTTATTAATTTTATCCTCAATTGCGCCATCCTGCAATATTATTCATAATAGCAAAAGGGTATTTTCAATAAATATGCCCTTTTGCTTTTATTTTTTTTCTATTCTAATCATTATGCAGAAAATACTTAATGACAAAAGTATGTTTGAAAGATACGCCCTTTTGGTATCAAATAAATCAGGGAGATGAAGCAACAAAAAAAAATCATAATACCAAAAAGGCGTATATGTTGCACATACGCCCTATTTCTGCTAGGATTGGCAAATACGCCCTTTTGTTACTCAAATTTTAAATTCGTTTCTCTTGCATCATTGGAGCATAAAAAACATTTCAGAGGCATTTGGGACATACGCTTTTTTCCCTCTGAAAAGTGGGTTTTTTGGTGCTTACGCCCTTTTGTTTCTAGGTCAATGATATTATTCTTTTCACATGTGGTTTTACCATTTAAGCTCCAAATTCGAACGGTCTTCATATTCATATTTGAATAATTGAAAAACTCATATTGATGTTTTTTTCTATGGAAAATGTCAGAAGTCATGATCACGAAGGTAAAATTCGTGAATGTTAGGTTTTTAGAGCGTAAAATGAGAAATTTAGCAGCATTCTAGAGTGAAGACTGTTGATTAAACATAATGAGTAGCATCCGAAAAAAAGTGTGGCAAGTATTAGATATTAAAGAAACGTGGGAATAAAATGAAAACAAGTCCCACTACTTCCCCTAGATTTCACATGTTGGGAAACAAAACGGAAAATTCATGAAAAAAAATTAAAATGGTTATATTTGTGCTTCAGAATTTCCACGTCCAATCCAAAAAAAATCATATGTAAAGCAAATTCGAATCATTTATAATGAAACGATTTTGTAAAAATGTGTTATTGGAAGAAAAACATTTCTTTATTGGGAAATGAAGAGGAAAAAAATACTTATATTGCTTGTTCTAAGGCTGGAGAAAATTTTGCTAGTGAAATGTGTGATATAATATTGATTGAATCAAGAAAGAGGGGAAATATATACTGTGGACAATTCATTTTTATTTTTCCATTCAATTTTCTGCATTGCTTGAAATTGTAGTATGTTATAATAGCCTAGTTATTGTACGATAAGAGTGTCCAGCTATATACTCGGGATAGAAATTATATTTGTCCTTCAATAACAAAGTACCTAAATAATTACTGATGCATTGAACTGTATAAAATAGTTTGATGATTGAGCCGATTGCATTTCCTTCATTTATCGGGCTAACAACAATCAGAATGGAAAATTCGAAACATTTCTGCAAAGGAAATCTCTACAATATCGGTGAATTTCACATATCAAACATTGTGTCTAGACAATTGTTGTTCCCTAGGCTTTTCCATGAACAAATACATTGAAATTTCGCGCTTTCCCGGAAACTAATGCCCTATTGACGTTGTTTATGGTATTTTTCGAAAATCAATCAATTGATAATATCTATTCCTTTTGTAATTGAAGAGGTCACAGGATTTTCAAAAATACAAACCCAACTTTGTCGATAAATTCATTGAAAAATATTCCTATGAACCTTTCGTCAGGAAATTAGTCTATAAAAAAGGGCATTCTCATGGATTTCCTATGGAATTGTCCATAACTGTTTCATCCACAATTAAGCCTCAACAAATGATTGGATAACCAGAAAGGAATGAATCGGTTTCTTATCATTGGTTTTATGAAAATATTTTTAAAACTAATGGGGATACGCTCTTTTTGCCCAGATCTTTTTTTGTGGTTTTTGGAAATCGCTATAGAAGCGAACTGATCAAGCAAAATCGTTCTATATTGCTTAATTTCCGAGATATTCTCAAAAAAAATGTAATTAAGAGAAATCGATTTATTTGTAAACTTCGTCATAATGAAAATAATAAATTTCTTGCGAACTTTCCACATCGGTGGCATAAAAAATAGTATGTGCACTTCGGGAGTAAAGTAGGCGCTCGACCCACGTATCTGTGGCGCCCTCACTTCGCTCGGGCGGCACAGATATGCGGGTAAAGTGCCTACTTTACTCCCTTAATACACAATATACTATTCCCCACATCTGTAGCAGCTTCAGATTTTTATATCTAAAATTTAAGTTTCATGTTGTACATCCAAAGTGAAGAAATCTGAAGAAAAAATATAGAATTGGTCCTATAATTTTCATCAACTCCAGAATGGATGCTGTAACGTCCATTGATAACTTACCTGATGAGTGTCTTACGAAAATTCTTTCATTGTTGATTAATATATCCGATAAAATCACAATTGAGAGAGGTCAGTTCTGTTTTTCTTCATGATAATGAAATCGATGGTAATAAGCAATAACGTCTTAACCAACATTTTTTTAGAAATTATGTAGATGGCATATTTGGATTCAGAAACGCTAGTTTACTAAAAATACACTGTCAAGAAATATTATTTTTCAAATGTTGGTTAAGACGTTATTGCTTATTACTGTCCAAATAATCGCTGGATTTTTCTTCTAGTTTGTCAATGATGGAGATACGCACTTCTACAACGAAGATGCTGTCATGAAGAACTTCACATAAATTCGGATTCTGTGCAATCATTGCACTTAATTGGAAGAAAGCTTTTAACATACGGTCCATTTTTGAAAGTATTGCATATCACAGTAGGCTCACAGGCTTCAGAGTATCTGACTTCAATTTCTCAACAATGTTATCATCTGAACGATTTAACAATAGAGTTTGCCAGCGGTTCAAACCCATCATTATCACGAGGAAGTGAGATATTCGTAACAATCTTCTCTCGTTGTGAGTCATTAAAAAGGATCCATCTCCAAGCAATCCACCTAGACTTCCCATGGACAACTCTCTCACATCTCCCGCTAGAGATATCCCATATGACATTAGCAGGAGACCGAAATCCTCATCTTCCTTTCCTAAAAACAGTAAATTTATCAAGTATTATCGTAATAATGTTCGATTGTCCTTCACTCAATTGTCCTGCAGTAATGTGAAATTTCAGGTCTCCTCCAACCTACACGGCTCTAATTCCTAGATTTCTTAGAAGATCTTTATCAACTTATTATTCATTCAGAAAAGCTCTATCTTTAAAATTTTTTGAAACCATTAATGTGCGTACTGAAAGAAATTTCTGTAGCTTTCATTCAGCTCTCTATGGAAACTGTAAAGAGAATTCTATATGGCGTTTTAATTGCGTTATTCAATGAAAGCTCCTGAATGGAATTGACGCGACTTTTCTCAGTTCTCCAGCACTAATTTTTCGTTTTCTACGTACAGAATTTTTCACAGCTTCAACTATTGACTCATTCACACCTCCATCATTTGATGATTGAAAATAATACAGGACTGGGATCACTGAAACTTCTAGTGCGATTGGTCATTCGTGATTGCACTTGTCGAAGGGGTAGTCCTTATAAACCCTCCGGGTAGTGGAGGGGGGGGGGGGGGGGGGGGGTAGAGCCAATCAGGAGCTTTTAATTGATCAGCTGGTCAATTAAAAAACCGGGAGGACGGTTTTTCAAATAGGGTTCACCTGGTATCCTTTATCCCTCTTCAGGTTATTAGAATTTTTGTGGATCTCTAGGCCTTCTCGATATTTCCTTTCAAAATATCCTTGGGACTTGGCCGACATTCTGGCTTGGCCATACTGAATAGTATGCCCAGTGTCCATAGGTATTCAGCCAGGGCAGATTGTTCCAGGTGGCCTTTTTTGGAACACCGTAGGTGTTCTTTGATCCGTGTACTGATCATCCTCCCGGTTTCCCCAATGTACACTTTACCGCAAGAACAAGGAATCTCGTAGACTCGTGGTGTACTCAAGGGTGGTCTAGAATCCTGAGGACTAGGCAACATTTGACCTATCTTCTTCGCAGGAAGAAAGATCGTGCGAATGTCATGTTTCCTGAGTACTTTACTGATGCGATCAGTCGTACCTTGAAGGTAGGGGAGAAGGTCCACTTTTGGTTTTTCCTGGTCTTCTCGAGGACCACTCACTTCCTGTGAAAGGATCTTATTTCGGTGTCTCTTGGTGACTCTCTTGATTTGTTGGATTTTATATTCATTCTTTCCAAGGGCTGTCTCCAGATGTTCAATTTCATCGTTCAAGCTGGCTGTTTGGGAGATAGTGAGAGCTCTGTAAATGAGAGAACTGATAACTGAGTTCTTTTGAGATGGATGATGATGGGAATTAGCGTTGAGGTATCTGTCGGTATGTGTAGGTTTGCGATACACTCGGTGACCCAAAGTGCCATTGGCGTTTCGGTGAACAAGCACATCGAGAAAGGGAAAACAATTGTTATGTTCGATCTCCATGGTGAATTTGATGCTGGGATATTGTTTATTCAGTCAGTTCATCGCTCCTCTTCAATTGGTAAAGACCTCCTCCTCCGGACGCGGTCGCGGTAACTCACTTGGGACTTAGAATAATTTCAGTCAGTAGACACTTAGAAAATTTTTAGAGAATCGGGACTTAGAATAATTTTACTCAGTTTGGACTTAGAATATTTTCAGTCAGCCGACACTTAGAAATTTTTACTCGATCGGAACTTAGAATATTTTGATCAAATCACAACTCAGAATTTTTCTATTATCGAAGTTTTTTTAAATTCAAATAATTTTCAATTAATTTATTTTTATTTGTCAAATGAAATATTTTCTCTGGAACCGAATTAAACCGAACGAAATAATTTTCCCTCTTTATTTTGAGATCTGACGAAGCCTCACGTTGATAGAAACAAAACAATTTGTTTGAATAAATTTAAAATCATTGAAGTGAAAACAGAGTTTAATTAATTTAATTAATTATTTATTCCTTTTCAGAGCCTAGAATCTAAACCCAGTCAACACCGCAGAAAACGGTGCGGTTGACTACTCTATCCTTACTATACCTATTCGTCCCTAAATAAAAACCTGGTCAACACCGCAGAGAACGGTGCGGTTGACTATTCTATAAAAACCCGATCAACACCGCAGATAACGGTGCGGTTGATCACTCTCTCCTCTTAATCCAAATAAAATAAAATGTATTAAAACTCGTTTTCCTTTATAAAATCAAATCGTATATATATATATTCGTCAGTATCTCATGATAGAGTCGAAGGCGAAAATCTAAAATAAAGTGTGACCATTTTTCGTGAATTTATACTCATATAATTATTACAGTGAAGAAAAAAAAGTAAAAGAATAAAAAGGTGAACATAGAAAGTGAACATAGAAAGTGAACATAGAAACTGAGAAACATTGAAGTTGTAATTTTCATCCGTCGGCAACCATTGAGGATTACGAGAAGAAAAGTAACGTGCCCTGAACATCAGTAACACGGTGAGTAACGAAATTTTCTGACTCTCTAGCCCCGGAAGTCGATTGATATTCCAAAAAGTAGAGAAACTTTAACGTAAATGGGAATTAATCGGGAGTGAATTATATTTTGGGGATTTTCTCGGAATAAATCATCTCGAGTCAATTCTTATACGTAACATATTCCACTACCTGTGTCCCTTTTATCCAACCTCCTCCTATGGTTTTGAGCAATGGACAATAATTCATCATTTACTTTTAAGATTATGAAAATTACAAATCTGTGAGAATGGTTACCCTGTAATGATAAAACATGCCGATTCTTGATCATATTCCGTTCCATTTTGCAGAAAGAAGTGAAACAAGGCTCTGAAGACGTAATCAACGCAGCAGGAGGTTATCAGAAGGATGCGACCCAGGCAATGGAGGTATGATGACTTTGCTCTCTTTCAATTAAGGTACTTCCGCAGTAAGTAAAGAGGAATAGATCCGAATGTGCCACAGATTTGGTAAACAAAGTTTCATAACGATCGACGACGTAGGTTTTTTTATTAATTATTAAAATAATTAATTTATGCAGGCCCTAATGACACGTACTTATTTTTAGAAATCATCGACAGTGTGCTGCAGTCTTACCCGCACGCGAAATCACTTCCCATATTATTTATAAATATAAATTGATAATTTTTTTGATATTTTACCACGTAATTATTGAGAAATATCAATTAATCCGTGTGTCACCACCATTTTACCATATCTTCATAATCATATATGGATTAATTGATGTTTCTCAATAATTACGTGGTAAAATATCAAAAAAATTATCAATTCATATTTATGAAGAATATGGGAAGTGATTTCGCCTGCGGGTAAGACTGCAGCCCATTGTCGATGATTTTTAAAAATAAGTACGTGTCATTAGGGCCTGTGTAAATTAATTATTTCAATAATTAATGAAAAAAAATACGTGGTCGATCGTTATAAAACTTTCAGATATATTTCTACTTATGAGAAAAATATATCCTCCAAGTTTCAAATCTGTGGCACATTCGGATCTATTCCTCTTTACTTACTGTGGAAGTACCTTAAAACAATTATTGTTATTCTTATACCGCGGTAGTCTCAGCAACTGGAAATATTTGCAAATTTTTCAGTAAAATTTAAGTTTACACTATATTATTCAATATTCAATTGCTGAGCTCGTTGAGGCAAGAAATGTGTATTAGAATAATTCAATTTCATTCAAAGAGCAAATAGCTGTTGCCTTTGATTTATATTGTCAGAAACTAGCTCTAAAGTGTTAGGAACCGAGGCCATTACGTTGATCATCGTTGATATTTCCTTGGATTTCGCATTGCAGTATTGGAATCAATGGAAACGAGAAGTTTTGAGAAGGGACGCCATAGAGTCATCATATAGGGATGGAACTGGTGGTGGATCACCGAGTGGCGAACATTTTACACAACTGGAGAGAGATTTATTGGCTTTGATTGGTCCAGATGCTCGTGGATTGACTGGTATTAAACAGGCAGACTACCTTATGGTACCATGCCACCACTCAATTATCGTGCGTCCAAGAAACCAAAACTCCGATCTCAGCAACAGTCGAAGAATTCCACTCCATATACTCGTCCAAATGCACCACGAGCTATGAGTTACTCTCATTTGAGTTCAGTGGCTCTAAGGGCTCCTTTTGAAGCTGCAGAAAACTCGTTCAGTCTTCACGACAACAGCACGTTTTCTGGTCTAGATTCTCAGGTTACTGAAGAATTTCCGGTATTCTGTACAATTAATTACGAAGTTCAGTGATAAAGTTGTGAGAGTAATATCAAATGAATATTATTAATGCATTTTGGTCATATATTGTTTATAATCAAATATAAATTTTCTGAATAAAGTTCATAATATCAAACCTCGGCCTTTCTTCATTTTATTCCTTCAATTTACAAATAAATTTAGTCGATTTGTGTATTGTTCCATCGTTCATTAACCTCGCACCCTTCAAAATTTATCGCCCAATTCCATATTCCTCTGTTCGGCCATATCTATCGGCTCACGTCGTGTCCCGTCGTGTCGCGTCACCTCGCGTCGCATCATGTCATGTCGCGTCGTGTCAGTTCAGCTGGTGTTGTCTGGTGAGCAAGTTTTTGATTAATTGAAATTTGTACGGTTATTAATTTCGTGGTCATGGAATTTTATTTTTTTTAGCGTAATGACGCTGAGTAATGGTGACGCCACGAGATTGAATACCGTTTATCGGCGAATTTGTATTTGATGACTTGGAAACATTTTAGTTATGGAAATATTTCAATTTTTATTGAACTCTCGTTATCGTCTCTTTAAGAAATATTTTTTTTGTTAAAAAAAACAGAAAAAAAATATCTTTATTTTTTTTGTGGAAATTAATTTGTCGCGAATTAAATTAATTAACGGATATATTTTTTTTTTTGCGTCATGGCCTACGTTCATAATTGTAATTTTTTTGGAGAATTTTATAGTCTCCCGACTTTGTGGAATTTTATTGTTTTGTATTTTTTTTCATTTTTGAGAGATTTCATGAATTAATTTCTTTTCATGAAATTAATTTCATTAATTTCCTCCAAGGACATATCGTTGAGTCGGCCTTGACATCTAGGGAATTTTTGCTAGGGAGTTTTAGTTACTTTTGTCTCGTTGCAAAAGAAAACTGTAGGTGGCAGCACCATTAAATTTTTGAATTGATTCATGATTTAAATTTTAGAATCGACGATTAATTAATAAATCAATTGATTTATTAATTAATTAGATTTTATTTTTGGATTGACATTATTAATTTTTTTTTTAATTTATTTTTGAAGAATTTGTTCGTTATTGATTGTTTATTTATTATGAGTTGTCGGAAATTATGTTTTATGTTATGAAATTTGAAACGTTTATTTATTGTGCTGCGCACTAGCCGATTTAACGCAGGGGATGAATAATTTATGAATTTGATAATTAATTTTTTTATATAAAATTTTTATTACATCCCCGAAATTATTTGTTTGAAATTATTTAATGCTCCTTATTTGAACCCATAACAGCGACCTTGAGAGGAGGCTGAACTAGTTCGTGCTGAATAAGGGAGTGTTCGAGTTTTGGTTTGAATGAATGGATGTTTGAATTTTGGTTTGTTGTTTAGATCAATTTTAGATTGATCGGATGTTGAGATACATCCTGGCACCCATTTGGATTTTGGTTTCGTTTGTAAATTTTGGTTTTAGTTATTGGGTGCTTTTCAAGCGTGGTTGATTGTTGAGCTTACCTTTAGGCTCAGGAATTACGTCACAGTATATTCACTAACTGAAATTCCCGATATCATTATAGATTTTCAGATTCTCCTTGTTAAATCATCCTAATTCTCGAATTTCTAATTGTTATCCAATAATTATGCCAAAACTCAGGAAACAAAGTCGAGAAACAAGGGATAAAAACAGGAATACGATCAAAAAACCAAATCGGAAAAATGAAAAGAACAATCTGCCACCTACTATCACCAATCGAGTTATGAAGAAATCTTTCAAGAGAAGAAAACAGAGAATGTTAGATGAAATTAGAAATCACCAGCGCATAATCGAGCATAGAGAAAATCCCGAGTATCGTGCAGCAGAAAGACTTAAAGATAAATTGTGTAAACAAAAGAAGAGAGAAAATTCTAGTCAGTATACTCAACAGAAACAATCAAATCGTATTCACATACAGAATGTACGGAAGGATTTGGAGTATACACGTAGAAAAACTCTGATGGCGGCCGTCATGCCAGCTGCCAGGGTCGCCGTCATGGTGGCCGCCATCATGAATTTGCCGCTTTTCATGGGGATTTTTTCATGGTGATTCTTTCCATGGCGTTTTTCTGCATGGCTATTCCTTTCATTACGTTTCTTCCCATGGCATTTCTTTCCATGGCGATTCTTTCCATTTTTTTCCGTAGCTTTTTTTTCATAGCTTTCCTTTCCATGGCGTTTCTTTTCCATGGTGATTCTTCCCATGGCGATTCGTTCCATGGCCATTTTTTCCATGGCATCTTTTTCCATTGCATTTTCTTCATCGCGGAATTTGTCAATGCGAAATTCCCCATGGAGAAATTTGCTATAATCATGAATTTAATGGTGAATATTTGTGTGAAGTGTGCATTTCACAATCAGAAAACGCGATAGCGTTTTGCGTTATGTGTACGTTTCAAACGTGCACAGCGCTAACTATACATTTCCGATTGGAGGATTTTCTTTAATTTTTTTAATTAAGCCCTTTCCTTTGTCACGAAAAATATTGGATATTACATGCAGTATTTGAGTGAAAAATGAGACTTCAAGTCTGAAGAAAAACGATCCTATTGTTTAAAAAAAAATCTTTTCATGTAAGTCACGCCCCATCCCGACGTTTTTGGCTAAAATGAAAGTCGGGTGAGACATTTCATTCTAACGTTGGCTGCATTTGGCTGGCTGAAATAAATCGGTGAGACATTTTTTTTAAACGTTGGCGGCACTGATTATAAATGTATACTCGTCAAAATAATAAAAACAGTGAGCCCTAACCTCAAAAAGTTCGAAGTAATATAAACCGTGTTAGGCAGTTTCTCAAACGAAAAAAAATTATTAATTGATATAAAAAAATAGGGACTAATGAGAGAAATTTATGGAAAAAAATTACAGCTCATATCGGAATATTTGAGTGATTCAAGAAAAAAAAGAATACAATTGGCCACAGATCGAATCATGAAAAAAAAGATTCCGAGGTTTTTGAAGGTCCAATAATACTGATAATTAAAAATGAGAAATTCTCTGAAAATTTTCAGTCAATTGTTTGATTATCGTGCCAAAATTCAAAGTAATTTTGTAGTTTGGTTTTTGAGAGAGCAATACTTGAAATTATAAATTTTACACGGGAACAGGAAAAAGTACGGAATTTTCTATACCGCTCGCCCGGTAAAGCAGATATCATGCTAATCCTATCGGCTTCCCATATCTCTCCGTACAAAGTTTGGAACTCCAAAAATTGTTTGAAAACTTCGCTCCGAAATCACTTCATATTTTAATGGGACATTCCTCATTATTTCATTAATTCATTATTGAGAATTCAATTGAAATGAGGTGATACAGATGTTCGAAATTTCTGAGAAAAATTCATTTCTACATTATTTTATAAATTTTCGATTATTTTTTTTATTTCATTCTTTTTCACTAAATGATAATAATTCTATAATACCCAATAACAGCATTCTAATCTGTCACATGAAATTGATCCTCCAAAAACTGTGTAGTTTTCGGCCAAAGCATCACACGTAATGTTCTCTCTCTCTCTTTGCAATAATTTCACCCATTCCTTCGAATTTTCACTATTCTCAGAATAAATTGGAAACTTAGCGAGATGGAACAGTTCTTCCTGGAGCCTTTCACTGACACCTTTTTGAAATTTACGCAGTTACAGAATATGATATCAGATGTTATAAATTCATCTGAACGAAATCGGTCGAGAAATTTTTAACAAATTGATTTTTTTGAAAAAATCCGGAATTCATCATATCTCCAAGAGTACTGAATGAGTTCCAAGCGACAAGGTCTCAAAAAAAAGCATTTATCAAGACAAATATACTGTAAAAACATAAGATTTTCAGGTTGAAGTTTTACCTTTTCTAAATTAAAAAAGAATCCACACAGACCTACATACCTACATATGGACATTTTTTCCAAATATCATTTTCAGACTCTCTACATCATTTCGAGTGATTTGCAAAGAAAAAATTCAAATCGAAAATTCTCACGTTTGTTAACCTTGAGCTTGATGGAATCTCATTCGGAAGAAACAAAAAAAATAGCTAAAATTTGAAGTCAAATTCTTTGTTTTCAAAAAATTTTAAAACTTGTGAACTCGCATCCTTGAGATTGATGATTTTCGTCGCGTGATGAGCGCAGCACCGCACGTATTTAGTAAAGTGCGACGTTGCCAATAACCATTAACGACTCGAAGTACCAGCCATTTTAATACACGCAAATCAAATGACATGGCAACACGGTCGGACGAATTTTCACTACGATTCCAGTCGCGTAGTGAGGAGCGCGCCACTTTTCGGGATCAGATCCACAAAAAATTATTTTTTCATACAAAAAAAATCTATACCACAGAAAAAAGGTCCTTTCCGATTCGCAATATTATTCAAAAAGTATCCAAAAAGTTTCAATTTAATATTTTCAGTCTAGTATTTGATATTCATGAACTCTTAGCGCGAGTTCTCAACGGTTGAGATTCTATCTCAAGACATTTAGAATATGAGAAAAAATATCACGAGATTCCATAAGTCCTGCGTCCGAATATCTAGTTTTCCACGATATTGTATGAATGACAATAGCAAAAATGACGCAAAAGAAATGAAATATGGACCAACAAATTATTAAAAATAAAAAAACCGCGCGATGTGCACGTTTGAAACGTGTTGTTTGGCAGGCCAAAAATTGAACTTGGGTTGGCTGTGCAAATAATAGATGAGTGGGCACAAAAATTAAGTGGCCAATCAAAGATTCAAAAAATATTACGCAAAAGAATGGAAATAAAATCCAATGACAAGGAAAAATATAAAGGAGGCAGGGAGACATTTTCAATTCAACTTATCAATCTATAATTGAAGCAGTGAAGATGAAAAGATAGGCCTTTCTACGTAAGAAAATAGCTCTGTTTTTCCACTATTGGTAAAAATGCACATGGCGTGCCCGGTTTTTTTCAAATAGATCAAATCACTCCGTAACATAATAAAGTTGATGATAATTACGCATCATTTTCAACGAACATGTATGAGAAAAAGCATTTGTTCCAGAGTATCACGCACTTATTAATATGAAATAGAAGAAGTAGCTGAAGAGTTAAAAAGAAATGAATAAAACCTCAACCAGTTGTTGTTTAAATTGGTATTTAATTCATAGAGAGTTCATAGATTTATGAGAATCTTGAAGTGATAAACATTTCCTCATCTGAAAATCAAGATGATTATGAGGCGACTGACCTAGCTTTTATAAAGTTAAGTCGTTCTATAGAACGATAACTATACAGAATTCTATTTGAAAAAAACCGGGCGCGCCATGTGCATTTTTACCAATAGTGGAAAAACAAAGCTATTTTCTTACGTAGAAAGGCCTATCTTTTCATCTTTACTGCTTCAATTATAGATAGATAAGTTGAATTGAAAATTTCTCCCTCCTTTATATTTTTCCCTGTCATTGGATTTTATTTCCATTCTTTTGCGTAATATTTTTTGAATCTTTGATTGGCCACTTAATTTTTGTGCCCACTCATCTATTATTTGCACAGCCAACCCAAGTTCAATTTTTGGCCTGCCATCATAGAATTTTTGTGATTATCCAAAAATCCTTACATCATAATGAGTATTAGTGCAGATTTTTCTAGAGAAATACTTCTGTGAAAAAATGTTTCTATGAAATCGAATTTTATAAAGAGGTTCTTCATATAATGATTTCACATGAAGTTTTTTCGTTATGAGGAGGCATTTTATGAAGATATTCTCTATGAAATACATACATATCGTTACCCTAATGATAGAGTAACGCTTTCTATAAGGACTTATAGCCCTGATATGACTCTGCTATAAAGGGGACGATAGGATATTTTTCGTCCTATCAATTCTTTACATTTTCAATTTTTTTGCTGATGAATCTTCACTGATTCCAATTGAATCATTCTGAACTACTTTGAAATTCAACTTCGGGGACTTGAAGTCTACTAGACTGTCTTCATTACTTGGTAATGCTAATCCGTAGTTTCTAGCAGTTTTTTATCATCATCATCTCCACTTTTTTCTTTTGTTATTCTCAAGTGCAGTCTACTCGCACTCCAAGTCGATTTATCCAACTCTAATGACATCTTTTCATATCAATCAATGATAATTTGTTCGATTCAATTGCTCGGGTGAACTTTAAGATTTTGAATCTCTCCTCCCTCTCTCTTCTTCTTGTAATTGAGGATAGCCGAACTCCAAAATAGATCTTGCGATATTAATTTTTTGAGTTTCTCTTCTCCACTTGGTAAAATCGACTCGGTCCAATGCTCTCTTTTTTCTCTATTTTATTCAGCTTTACTGGACAGCTGGCAAAGAATACCAAAAATACTGACGACCCCAACAACAAAATGAATGTAAAATCCCTCTATTTCGCTCAGTTTTTGAGATATTCTCAACAACAATTAAAAGAAAAAATCAATTTATTCAATTTCACTTTTTAACTTCATTCATTTCTTTTAATCAATATTTCGGAAACTAAGTGAGATAGAGCAATTTTGCCCCTATCCTATCTTGTAGAGAATTTCAAAGGCTACAAATCAAGATGATAGTGGAATCACTCTATCTCGCTTCGTTTTCGAGATATTCTCAAAAAGATTGATTGAAAAAATCAATTCGGTCAATTTTACTTTTTCACTGGATTTTTTTTTCAATTCCTCGGAAACTATGCGAGATAGAGCAATTTTGGCTGAATCTTTTTTAATGGAAAATTCCAAGAGCTATAAAACAACATGAGCATAACATAACTCTATCTGGCTTTGTTTTCAAAATATTTTCGAAAACAATTGAGAGAAAGAATCGATTCATTCAATTTTACTTTTTCACTTCATTCATATTTTTATGAATATCTTCGAAACTGAGTGAGATAGAGTAATTTTGCTTGAATCCTTTTTTATTTATAGAGAATTTCAAGAGCTAAAAGTAACTTATGAGTAAAATCGCTCTATCTGGCTGGGTTTTCAAAATATTTCCAAAAACAACTAAGAGAAAGAATAAATTTATCCAATTTCACTTTATCACTGGATTTATTTTTCTTTGAATATCTTGGAAACTAAGCAAGATAAAGCAACTTTCCGTGGAGCCTTTTTTATGGACAATTTCAAGATCTACAAGACAAGAGGAGCGTAACATTGCTCTATCTCGCTTAGTTCTCGAGATATTCCCAAAAACAATTGAAAGAAAAAATCGATTCATGAAAATTTAACTTTTTCACTGAATTTATTTTTTCTTAAATGTCTCGGAAACTGAACAAGATAGAGTGATTTTGCCCGCATGCTCTTTTGTAGAAAATTTCGACGGCTACAAAAGCGTATGCAAGTAAAATCACTCTATTTCACTTAGTTTCTGAGATATTTTCGAAGACAATTTTTTGAAAAATCGATTTATCCAATTTGACTTTTCACCAGATTTATTTTTTCATAAATATCTTGAAAACTGAGCAAGATAGTGCAATTCTGCATCGATCTTTTTCTACAGAGAATTCCAAGAGCTACAAAATAAGATGAGAATGGAATCGCACTATCCCGAGATATTCTCAAAAACAATTCCCAAAAAAATCCATTCATCTAATTTTACTTCACAGTTTCATTCATTTTCTTTTATCAATATCTTGGAAATTAAGCGAGATAGAGCAATGTTGGCTGAATCTTTTCCTATAGAAAATTTCAAAAGCTGTCAAAAAAGATGAGCATCACATCACTCTATCTCGCTTTGTTTTCAAGATATTCTCAGAAACAATTGAGTGAAAAAAACTATTCATTCAGTTTTACTTTTTCGCTTCATTCATTTTTTATGGATATTTTGGAAACTAAATGAGATAGAGGAATTTTGCTTATATCCTTTCTTATTGATAGAGGATTCCAAGAGCTACAAGACGAGCTGTGAGTAACATCGCTCTATCTTGCTTAGTTTTAGGAATATTTTCAAAAACAATTAAGAGAAAAAATAGATTCATTCAATTTCACTCCATCACTGGATATATTTTCCTTTGAATATCTTGGAAACTAAGCGAGATATAGCAATTTCGCCTGGATTCTTTATTATGGAGAATTTCAAGAGATACAAGACGAGTTGAAGATAAAATCACTCTATCTACCTTAGTTTTCGAGATATTCTCAAGAATAATTGATTGAAAAAGTTGATTGGTTCAATTTGACTGTTTTACTGGATTTTTCCTTTTCAATATCTCGTAAACTAAGCGAGATAGAGCAATTTCGCTCGAATCCTTTTTGTAGTGAATTTTAAGAGCTGAAAAAAAGAATCAGATCAGATTCGCTCTATCTCGCTTAATTTCCGAAATATTATTAAAAATTGCTGTTATTGTTGTCGTCCATGATGATATAATCAGTCGAGAGGTTGATTGGGATATTAGACAGTTAAATAAATATCCGATGTGAGGATTGACTCCAAATATTCATTTAACTGTCCAATATCCCAATTAATTAAACAATCAGTTAATCAATTAATTAATTAAAAAGGAAAGAGGAAAATTGGATGGATCAATTTTTTCTATTGATTATTTTTGATAATTAATTTAGAGGTTAACCTCTACATTATAAACAGGAAAAATTGATTCATCCAATTTTACTTTTTCACTGGATTCATTTATTTATGGATATCTTGGAAAATAAGTGAGATAGAGATATTTTGCTTGGATCCTTTTTCGTGTATAAAAAATTTCGAAAGCTACAAAACGAGTTGTAAGTAAAAACAATTGAATGAAAAAGTAGATTTATGCAATTTTACTTCATCACTGGATTTATTTTTCTATGAATATCTTGGACACTGAGTGAGATGGAGCTATTTTGCCTGAAGCACCTTTTATGAAGAATTCCAAGCGCCACAAAACAAGGGAAAAGTGAAATCGTTTTATCCCCCTTGATTTTCGAGATCTTTTCAAAAACGATTAAAAGAAAAAATTGATCCAATGCAATTTTATTTTTTTATGGAATTAATTTTTCATGAATATCGCGGAAAATAAACGAGATGAAGCAATTTCGCCCTCATGCTGTTGTGTAGAAAATTTTAAAAGCTACAAAAGAGCATGGACTTTCATAAATTGGCTTTATACCCCTTTAATTTCCGAGATATTCTCAAAAATAATTCATTGAAAAAATCAATTTGTTCAGTTTGACGTTTTCACTGGATTTTTTCTTCAATATCTCGGAAACTGAGTGAGACAGAGTGATTTGCCGTGCAATTTTTCTGTGAAGAATTCCAAGATTTACAAAAAAAAACGCTTCATCTCATTCAGTTTCCGGAATATTCTCGAAAACTAGTAATAAAAATTGTAACAAACCCGACACGATTTTTCTCCGGCCGTACATGCGAGAAGAAAACGGTTGGCGAGGTGAATCAGTTGGCACATGCGTAAAATCGTACTGGCCAATGGAGTAACCTGGGAAATATTCAGTTCCTATGCTACAACATGTAAATTTCAGCTTCGGGTGGACTGTGGAGGTTACATATTTGGCTAGTTCGACAATACTGCGTACTGGAGCACAGTACGCATGCGCCAACTGATTCACCTCGCCAACCGTTTTCTTCTCGCATGTACGTGCGGAGAAAAATCGTGTCGGTTTTGTTACAATTTTTATTAATAGTTTTTCGAGAATATTCCGGAAATTAAGTGAGATAAAGCGTTTTCTTTTAGATCTTGGAATTCTCTACAGAAAAGTTTCACGGCAAATCATTCTGTCTCACTTGGTTTCCGGGATATTGAAGAAAAAATCCAATGAAAACGTCAAACTGAACAAATTGATTTTTTCAATGAATTATTTTTGAGAATATCTCGGAAATTAAGCGAGATAGAGTGAATTTATGAAAGTCCATACTCTTTTGTAGCTTTTAAAATTTTCTACACAACAGCATGAGGGCGAAATTGCTTCATCTCGTTTATTTTTCGCGATATTCATGAAAAAATGAATTCCATAAAAAAATAAAATTGCATGAATCAATTTTTTCTTTTAATTGTTTTTGAAAAGATCTCGAAAATCGAGGGAGATAAAACGATTTCACTTTTCCCTTGTTTTGTGGCGCCTCGAAATTCTTCATAAAAGGTGCTGCAGGCGAAATAGCTCTATCTCGCTTAGTGTCCAAGATATTCATAGAAAAATAAATCCAGTGATGAAGTAAAATTGCATAAATCTACTTTTTCATTCAATTGTTTTTACTTACAACTCGTTTTGTAGCTTTTGAAATTTTCTATACACAAAAAAGGATCCGAGCAAAATACCTCTATCTCACTTATTTTTCAAGATATCCATGACTAAATGAATCTAGTGAAAAAGTAAAATTGGATGAATCAATTTTTCCTATTTATAATTTAGAGGTTAACCTCTAAATCAATTATCAAAAATAATCAATAGGAAAAATTGATTCATCCAATTTTGCTCTTTCCTTTTTAACGAATCAATTGATCAACTGATTAATTAATTAATTGGGATATTGGACAGTTAAATGAATATTTGGAGTCAATCCTCACGTCGGATAGTTATTTATCCGTCTAATATCCCAATCAGCCTCTCGACTGATTATATCATCATGGACGACAACAATAACAGCAATTTTGCATAATATTTCGGAAATTAAGCGAGATAGAGCGATTTTAATCGAATTCTTTTTTGTAGCTTTCAAAATTCACCACAAAAAGTATTCAAGCGAAATTGCTCTATCTCGCTTAGTTTACGAGATATTGAAAAGGAAAAATCCAGTAAAACAGTCAAATTGAACCAATCGACTCTTTGATCAATTATTTTTGAGAATATCTCGAAAACTAAGGTAGATAGAGTGATTTTATCTTCAACTCTGTTTCGAGCGAGTTGATTTTATTCGTGGATTTTCAGGGTGGATTGCAGGAGGCGGTTAATGATAGTGAAAAAAAGTAATAGTTGGATTTACACTGAGCCGCAAGGCAAAACCGTTTTATTCGGAAAAAAGCCCGCTCGTCGATAGAAAAATTACAAGTTGAATAAATAGACGAGTAGTTGACGATTACACAATAGTTGAACAAACTAGTTTAATGTAATTACACTTGAGACCAAACATTGAGAATATAGAGAATATTAACACTTGATATAATTATAGAGTTTTCACGATGAATAAATTAGTTGATGCGTCTTGATAGAACGTTCAAACGCAAGTGATGAGTCTGGAGGGGATCATTCGCGTCTTGACCCCCCCTTGACCAGGTGTCTGTTGATTGGTCAACTTTACCGGCGGGAGTTTGATTACGTTTCAAACAAACTCGTTTTGTAGCTCTTGAAATTCTCCATCATGAAGGATCCAAGCAAAACTGCTATATCTCGCTTAGTTCCCAAGATATTCAAAGAAAAATAAACCCAGTGATAGAGTGAAATTGAATAAATCTATTTTTTCTCTAATTGTTTTTGAAAATATTCCTAAAACTGAGCAAGAGAGAGCGGTGTTACTCACAACTCGTTTTGTAGCTCTTGGAATCCTCTATAAATAAGAAAGGATACAAGCAAAATTGCTCTATCTCATTTAGTTTCCAAGATATCCATAAAAAAAGAATGAAGCGAAAAAGTAAAACTGAATAAATAGTTTTTTTCACTCAATTGTTTGTGAGAATATCTTGAAAACAAAGGGAGATAAAGTGATGTGATGCCCATCTTTTTTTTCAGCTTTTGAAATTTTCTATAAAAAAAAGATTCAGCCGATATTGCTCTATCTCGCTTAATTTCCGAGATATTGATAAAAGAAAATAAATGAAGCTGTAAAGTAAAATTGAATGAATGGATTTTTTTGGGAATTGTTTTTGAGAATATCTCGGGATAGAGCGATTTCATTCTCATCTTGTTTTGTAGCTCTTGGAATTCTCTGTAGAAAAGGATCGATGCAGAATTGCTTTATCTCGCTCAGTTCTCAAGATATTTATGAAAGAATAAATCTGGTAAAAAGTCAAATTGGATAAATCGAATTTTTGAGGAATTGCCTTTGAAAATATCTCAGAAACTAGGCGAGATAGAGTGATTTTACTTGCATACGCTTTTGTAGCCGTCGAAATTTTCTACAAAACAGCATTGTTTAAAACAGAGTGAATTTACCGCGAGAAATATCACCAGTTATAAAGCGCAAATCTCAACGTCTCTAGCGACACTATAAACGTGGTAAAGGCACGAATTCACCCCCCCCCCCTCTCTCTGACAGCAAGCTGTTGTGGAAGGAACATGTCAAGAGTATCTCTCAGAGAGTGCACTCAGTCATGTATCGCCTACGCTTCTTTCGGTCCAGTACTACTCTTCAGCTGCGGAAGCATTTGATAGAGGCCTTGGTGTTTCCAGTGATTGATTACTGCTGCTTGGTGGTTGATGGTTGCTCGGCGGAGCTGTCACTTAGGCTGCCGCGCTTGATCAATGTGGGGGTTAGATACATATCTTTGGGGCTAGGAGAGACGAGCGAATCTCCCCTTATCGTGAGCGGCTGGGCTGGATGACGTGTCGGGTGCGTAGGAAATATTTTCTGGCATGTCTGGTGTTTAGACTACTCCAGGCAGGTGAATCGGAGTATTTGGCGAACCTCTTGCTCGTCAGTCAGAGCAGTCGCCCGGTAAGGGGGGGGACGAATCCTCTTGTGGTGAGGCCTTTCAGGACTGAGGTTATGCGTCGCTCCTTCCAGGTGTCGTCGGGGTACCTCTGGAACTCGCTGCCTGAGATGATCCGCAACCTTCCGTCCCTCCCTTCCTTTAAGTCAGCGCTTCGTTCTTTCCTGCTGGTGAGCGACGGGGAGGGGACGAGTTTCTAATTCCCGAGTGTTCAACCCTGCTTTACTTTCAGCTTCTACGCTATCTCGCCTTTCTCTTTCGACCACTCTTTGTCTGTTGCTCATTTCTTCTATCCTGTCATCTCTTTGCTTCTTGCTTTCTGTGGTTTCTGTTACGGATATGGTGCTGGTTGGAGTCCGCACAGCTGAAGTGTGTTTTCACTACTGTGTTTTCTCTTTTTTGGCACCATTATTATTATTATTATTACTATTATGATTGTATTATTATTATGGCTACTTACATTTCTACGTTATTATTCTTGTTATTTTCTGCTGTACATTATCATTGTTATTTTTATCAATGGCATAAGCACAACATAATGTGCACAAATAAAAAATAATCAATCAATCAATCAATCTCTCTCTCTTGGACCCGCAAGAGTCCACAAGTTAGTTACGACTGAACTCTCAACAAGAAAGGTGATCTTTTTTGACCGTACAATTGGTTTATGGAGTCCAACGATAATGAGAGTAATCAAGAAGTGATAGGCACTTAACGTGATGAATTAAGTGCTATTGTTCGTGATTATCTCAATTGTTAGACATTGAAGTGATAGACATTCAAAGTGACGATTTGAGTGCTATTGTTCATGATTATATCATTTATTAGACATTGCAGTGATAAACACTTAAAGTGACGAATTAAGTGCTATTACTCGTAATTATATCAACTATGAGACACTCAACTATTAGTTTAATAATTCAACTATATGTATTGTAATTCAACTTTATGAGCATGATTGTGAATTTCAACTATAAGAGCATATTGTGATCTGTAATTTTATATCTATCAACAAGCTGGTTTTTCCTCATTAATAAAGCATGAGTTTTCCATGTGCCTCTCAACTAGTCTCCAAACACCTTATTTCACCCGCCTTTTCGCCACGCCAGTCAGAAAAATCAGCTCAGCTTCAAACAAGCATGTGGGCAAAATTACTCTGTCTCGTTCAGTTTCCGAGACATAATTCATAATTCATTTCATATATGTCATTTTATAAGTTACTTTTTTTTTTTTATATTCAAAATATATTTCATATATATGCAAACATATATGTTCTGTATATGGATATTATATGATGCATATATACAATTATTGTAGTTAAAATGGAAAAAAGTAAGACGTAATCAGGGAGCAATAGACAAATCACGTTTGAACAATTAACACTGTTTTATTTCTCTTCATAGATAATATACGAAAATCGAACTCCTTATTATACTATACCACAGTATGGCTGCTTAAGAATTAAAGAATCACAAGTCCTTTGGAAATCTTTGACTTTTCTTCTCCATCTTAGATGAAAGAACAGTACGTAATAAAATAGAACTTTAGCTATATAATGCTCGAATTATTTGCACATTCTCCTGTTTCCATACTCATGAATATTATTCAATTTTCTACCTGCAGTCATATCACAAACGCAACATTCGCGTATTTTTTTAAAATACTACTATTACATGTTTGCACTGCGTTTGTTTGAACATTATTCATAAACTTTCTACCTAGCCATATTTTATAATTATCGATTATCTAGTCTAGATATCTATAGGGGAAGGTGGGGTAAAATGGACACAAGGGGAAAATGAGGAGATAGGTTTTTTCTGATGATCCCATTGGGAAAATGAGGAAATTTCTTTAAAAAATTCCAAAGATTCGAAGGTGAGAGCCTTCTGATTCTAAAAAAATTCATTTTTTTGGGAATATCTCTGGTTCTATTGATCGTAGCGACCTGGGATTGATCTCAAAAGGAAGATGAGCTCCTTTCCCATCGATTTATGGGGTTCAAAAAGGAAAATATCAATTTTTTCAAGTACTTATAGGGCCAAAATTGATTCTCAGAGAATCACGTATGAAAATTACTTTATAAAGTCTTTATAAAGAATTCTTTATAAAACGTGTTTTATAAGAAATTGGAACTTTTCTTATAAAAATTTTCTCATGGAGTTTCCACCATAGTTTTCATCCTTTATAAAATTTTGTTTTATAAAGGCGATTCTTATAAAAAAAAATTTTATAAAGGAAAGCAAAAGATATGAAATACCATTACTATTTTTTGTATGAATCCTATTCTATAAATTCATTCTTTATAAAAAATGTCTTCATAAAATTGAATCTTATACAGACATTTCTTATAAAATTACTTTTTACAAAGATTTTATCTCTCAGTTAAATGCTTTATTTATTCTATTTATTTGAATAATTATCTTTTGGAAAATAGCTGGATGGGAAACTCCAAACAGTGTTAACAAAAATGCAGACTTAGCCGTTGGAGCCATTGTCCGGTTTCGACAGCAAGGAAGTCTGTTTCTCAGATAAGTGTGTCGGACTGCGCCGCGATCTCGCTTATATGCACTTTTCGTCAAACTCCGCTTACGGACGGGATTCCGACGGTGCGCGACCTATCGGCGGTACTACAATTCTCCTTCACTTTGACGTTCGGCGCTGTCCCTTTGAATTCTATTTCTTCCTCACGCTTCAGTTTAATTCTTCTTCTTCTTTGTACCTCTTATTTTTTTTTCCTCTTTTATTCATTATTTGCTTTCATTATTTTTTGCTCATCAATTATCAATAAATTAGGTATGAGGTTCTTACAGGAGATACTTCTGTGAGATAGTTATCTCACGGAAGTGCTTCTAAAGAAAACATCTTTACAAAATAAAGTTTTATGAAGATGTTTTCTATGAAATTTATGTATATCACTCCGCAAAAAAATTGAGGAATCAGTAAATTTTGTCGTTTTTCTTCGTGATTTTCAAATGGCTGTAACTTTCCGAAAAATCATTGGATCGGAATAAAAGAAAATGGTTCCAAAGCTTGGAGTCTCCATCTCTGAAATCTTGAGATGGAATTTTTTTTTGACCATCCGCTATAACGCGATAAGAAGGTTGAAAGCGGAAATTTTTTTTCCGTTATTTTTCATTTTTCCAAATTGGTCTACGGACTTCAAAAAAATTTTCTCGACTCAACCCTTATCAAGATCTTGTAGCGTGGCCTTTCAGCTTCAATTATTTTTTATTTCTTACGGTCATTTGTTGCTGCGATATCGTCAATTGAATCAAAAAATACCTTTTTGCCTTTAATCGCCGATATCTCAGGAACTACTGATCGCACATCAAGCGGATGATGGGATTCGTAAACTTAAATAAATTTACTATGAGGTTCTTGCACTATTTCATTGAAAAAAATTTTCTTCCATTTTCAAAATTGGTTTGAAAAAGTATCGAAAAATGAAGTTTTTTTTCTTTTTTGAAAATTGCCAGTGAATTTCGCGAATTTGGGAAAAACTGCAAATGTTTCAACATTTTTCTTTAGTTTACTGTTTGCTGAAACACCCCCCAAATTTTCAAGCCAATCGGCTGGACCGTTTTTCTTCTCGAATGAACAAAGTTTCAGCAAAAATTGAAGGAACACTTTTCGTTCCTCAAACCCCAATTCATGATGATTAAGGCCGAAAATGTTTTTTCTCCCTTATTTCTTCGTGATTTTTTGTGCAAAATGCGTTTAATTTCATCGAGAAAGAAACAATAAAAGCAAATCAATAGAAAAATCCAATTTTTTTTCTCAAATCAATAGAAAATTCGATTTTTTTTTAAATCCGTAAACAATTATGTTGTTATTTGGTGATGGGATCCAGGATGGTGACAATTAAATCAGATATAACACTTGTGTTTGATGTATGAATATTAACACGTTTTATTCTCAAAACAGAATGTCCTTAAAGCAGAATCTTTACAGGTTATAATGATCAGTCGATATATATAATCTATAAGGATATCATTGCGCCACACACAGGTGGTCTTATCAATTATCTCTAGGATAATTGCCTAGGGCCGATAAAGTAGGAAGTGAACTATTCCTGACACTCCCACTTTCATTCTTACTTTATTACCTTATTTGAATTAGCAAATTTCTTATGACGTTATTTAAATACTGATAAGATATTTTCTAAATATTTATCAGTTCCAATAGTTTTAAATCAAAGCCTTTTTTTTTTTTTTTCATATTACAATGCCTGTCGTTACCGTTAACAATAATGATTGTTATTATTATTATTTTAATCAGTGCGTTAATCAATTTTTACAACTCCAATTAATTCCCTTAGTCTTTCAAATTTCAGTCTTGGCAATTCCTTTGTGAAAATATCTGCTTGTTGATCTTCTGAACGAATGTATTGAAGTGTAAATTTCTTCCTAGCGAATTGTTCACATATAAATTTATATTTAATGTCAATGTGTTTACCTTTTGACTGGTACAACCCATTTTTAATCCACTGAATAGCACTCTGATTATCTACATAAAGCTGAGGAGATTGTACTCCGTTTTCATGAATCTCTTTTAATAAATTTTGTGCCCAAATTGTTTTTGTCATGACGTGACACGCAGCAATGAATTCTGACTCGCTAGTAGATTGTGTAACTGATTTTTGTTTTCTACATCTCCACATAATTGGCGAATTCCCCAATTTAACTAAATACCCGGTTATTGAATGTCTACTTGCAACGTCATCACAATAGTCAGCATCGCTAGATGAATCTAGTCTTTTTATCTCATTTGTATCAAATTTTATCCCGAAATTCACAGTACCTTTAAGATATTTGAGTATTCTTTTAACCGCGTTTCAATGTACCTTTTGGGGATTAGTTGAATACTGACTACCCGCGTTAACCGCGAAGGAGATGTCTGGGCGAGTTACCATTGACAGAAACAGCAAACATCCAACTGCTTCACGATATGGGGCGTTGACTCTCTCACCCTCTCCATCTTGTACCTTGTGAATGCTCAGATTTTGGTGACTGTCAGCGGGTATACTGACGGCATTTGCGTTCTCCAAGTGGAATCTCTCAATGAACCTTTGTGTGTACAGGCTCTGATGTGCCAGTATGGATCCATCTGACTCACGTTCTATCTGGATACCTAGAAACAGACTAAGTGGATTAACTTTCATCTCGATTTCCTGCTCCAAAAACTCCATCAGTTTTGAGATCCTCTGATTGTCCTTCGATGCTGCCAGACCATCGTCCACGTAGATGGCTAGTATGAGTTGTTCACCCTCATCTGTAGGCCTGAAGACGCATGGCTCCACACTGGTGGCCTTTATCTTGAATTTTTCCTGGCACTTCACGAATTGTTTGCTCCAGCACCTAGGAGACTGCTTCAATCCATAGAGACTTCGTTGAAGTCTGCAAACTCGATTGGTGTCATCAGCAAATCCCTCAGGCTGATTCATGTAGAGCCGTCTTCAAGATGTCCATAAAGGAAGGCAGTCTTAACGTCGAACTGTTGGGTGTGCATGTTTTCTGCCGCTACCTGAGCCAATATCATTCGAATTGCATCGAAACTCACAACTGGGCTGAAAGTCTCATCATAGTCCACGCCGGCCTTCTGCTGACATCCCTTAACTACAAGTCTGGCCTTGTACCTGATGTCTCCTGTTGGATTCTCTTTTATCTTGTACACCCAGCGATTCCTCAGTACATCTGCTTTCGTTGGTCTTGGCACAAATGTCCAGGTTTGATTCTTTTTCAGTGCTCGCATCTCTTCGTTCATCGCTTCTTTCCATTTTTCTGCTTCATTACTTTTACGTGCTTCAGCTTCTCGTGCCACAGCTCATATGGAGTCAGTGATTTCTGAGAGCTTGTTCCCGTACGATTGAGTGTGTATACAGCCGTATTAACTGCCTCTGCCCATAGCATTAATGGCAGTTTAGATGCATATAGCATGGTGCGTGCTGCTTCTACCACCGTCCGGTTTTCTCTCTCAATCTCCCCGTTCTGTTCGGGTGTGTACGTCACGGACTTTTGATGCTTGATGCCCTCTTCATTTAAGAATTCTTCCATCTCATGACACGTGAACTCAAGACCCTGGTCACTTCGTAAAGTGTTCACTGATTTGCTGGTTTCTTTCTTCATTCTCATTAAGAAATTCTTGAAGCAACTGGCTGTCTCGTTCTTTGATCTCAGGAAATACACGTATCGGTAATGAGAGTAGTCATCTTTTATCAGCAGAAAATATCTGGAACCTCCAAGAGATGTTATCTTCATAAAACCACAAACATCTGCATGGACGATTTCTCCAATTTCTCTGGTTTTAGTTTGACTTGGTGGATGTGGCTGTTTGTGCATTTTTCCTAACACGCAGGGTTCACAGAATTCTTTGCCTCCTTGTGTTTTGACACCAAGTGATCCAAGGAGCCTCTTCACATGTGTATAGTGCTGGTGTGCAAGCCTCTCGTGCCATGTTTTCAAAGCGCACACTAAGGATGTTTTAGCCTCTCATATTATTGCACTTGATTTCATCTTTGCGTCAGATACGGCTGTTCTTCTCATCTTGAAGAGGTTGTTTTCACGGTCTCCCACTACTTCAATTTTTCCATCTCTTTTGAAGTAACATTTTGTCTTCGTTGATTCCTCTTTCATCCCTTTGTCTAATGCAGCTCCATGAGAGAAGAGGTTGAACTTGCCCTCAGGTATATACCAGACATTTTTGAGGTGTTTCTGATGCCAGGTGGAGCCATCGTGAGCCAGGACATTGATGTCACCTTGTGCCGTTGCCAGGATTACTTTACCATCTCCTATTTGAATGGATACTGGTGGTTGCAGCTGTTTTAAGTCAATAAACCACTCCCTCCTTGCAGTCATGTGATTGGTAGCCCCTGAATCAAGGTACCAATCGTCGCTGGAAGTTTCCGATGGCGGTATTGACAGTAGAACAGACTTAGACACTAGTGCTCCGCCTTTTGGTTTGGCAGGTCTCGTTGTTGCACTGTTCTTTTCAGCTTCATATTTCTGTGATAATTCTTTGAGTTTCGTTCTGCACTCAAACTCAAAATGACCTTCGATTCCGCAGTAGTTGCACTTTCCCTTTCCCTTGGTCGTCTTGGGGCCTGTCCTATTGGGTTTCTTCTTATCTTTGTCTTGTTTGCCTTGTGACTGTGTGTTGGCTTTGATGATTAGGGCTCCAGCACCTTCTTGTTTGCTTTGGCCATTCAACCTGACTTGTTCCATTGTCAGACGTGATATTAAATTCGTCAACGTACGATCATCAGCTGGTGTGGACTCCCAAGCAGTGCAAATAAATAAAAGAATCTTCTTTGAAAACCAACAGAAAAATCGAAAGAAAAATTCGAAAAATTGGATAAAAAACTGCCAAAATCGTATTTGACTTGGAGAGATAGTGACTCAGCAATTTATTTAAACAATAAAAAATTTTTTATTGATTTTTGAAAAAAAAACGATTTTTATTATTTTTTCGTTTTTTTTTGATGAAATTCAACAGATTTTGCACAAAAAATCACGAAGGAATGATGGGGAAGAAACATTTTCGGTCCTAAACTGACGAAATTTACTGTTGCCTTAATTTTTTCGCTGAGCTCAACAAAAAAAATTGAGGGAACAGTAAATTCAATTTAATTTAATATTTATTGCTGAGCTCAGCAAAAAAAATTAAGGGAACAGTAAATTTTGTCAGTCTAGGGCCGAAAATGTTTCTTCTCCGTCATTTCTTCGTGATTTTTCGTGCGAAATACGTTGAATTTCATCAAAAAAAAAAGAAAAAATAATCAATAAAATTTTTTTCAAAAATGAATAAAAAAAAATTTTATTGTTTGAAAAAAATTTCTGAGTCACTATCTTTCCAAGTCAAATACGATTTTGGCAGTTTTTTATCCGAATTTTTGAAGTTTTCTATCGATTTTTCTGTTGGTTTTTAAAAAAGATTCTTTTATTGATTTTTGAAGAAAAAAAATTCTAATTTTTTACGGATTTGAAAAAAAATTGAATTTTCTATTGATTTGAAAAAAAATTGTAGTTTTTCATTGATTTTTTTTCATTGTTTCTTTCTCGATAAAATTAAACGAATTTCGCACAAAAAATCACGAAGAAATAAAGAAGAAAGATTATTTTCGGCCAAGAAACAAAAAAGTGTTCCTTTAATTTTTGCTGAAACTTTGTTCATTCGAGAAAAAGAGCGGTCCAGCCGATTGGCTTGAAAATTTAGGGGGTGTTTCAGCAAACAGTAAACTAAAGAAAAATGTTGAAACAAATGCAGCTTTTCCCAAATTCGCAAAATTCACGGCAATTTCCAAAAAAGAAAAAAAACTTCATTTTTCGATACTTTTTCGAACCAATTTTGAAAATGGAAGAAAATTTTTTTCAATGAAATAGTGCAAGAACCTTATAGTCAATTTATTTGAGTTTATGAATCCTATCATCCGCTCGATGTGCGATCAGTAGTTCTTGAGATATCGGTGATTAAAGGCAGAAGGCTATTTCTTAATTCAATTGACGACATCTCAGCAACAAATGATCGTAAGAAATAAAAAAGAATTGAAGCTGAAAGGCCACGACACACGATCTTGATAAGAGTTGAGTCGAGAAAATTCTTTTGAAGTCCGTAGACCAATTTGGAAAAATGAAAAACAATGGAAAAAAAATTTCCGCTTTCAACCTTCTTATCTCGTTATAACGGATGGTCAAAAAAAATTCCATCTCAAGATTTCAGAAGTGGAGACTCCAAGCTTTGGAACCATTTTTTGTTATTCCGATCCAATGATTTTTCGGAAAGTTACAGCCATTTGAAAATCACGAAGAAAAACGACAAAATTTACTGTTTCCTCGATTTTTTTGCTGAGTGATATATATAAATTTCATAGAAAACATCTTCATAAAATTTTATTTCGTAAAGACGTTTTCTTTAGAAACACTTCTGTGAGATAACTATCTCACAGAAGTATCTCCTGTAAGAACCTCATCCCTCATTTATTAATAATTAATGAAAAAAAATAATAAAAGCAAATAATGAATAAGAGAGGAAAGATAAATAAGAGGCGCAAAGAAGAAGAATTAAATTGAAGCACGAGAAAGAAATAAAATTCAAAGGGACAGCGCTGAACGTCAAAGTGAAGGAGAACTGTAGTACCGCCGCCGCCGATAGGTCGCGCACCGTTGGAATCCCGTCCGTAAGTGGAGTTCGACGAAAAGTGCATATAAGCGAGATCGCGGCGCAGTTTGACACACTTATCTGAGAAACAGACTTCCTTGCTATCGAAACCGGACAATGGCTCCAACGGCTAAAGTCTGCATTTTTGTTAACACTGTTTGGAGTTCCCCATCCAGCTATTTTTCAAAGGATAACTATTCAAATAAATAAAATAAAGAAAGCATTCAACTGAGAGATGAAATCTTTGTAAAAAGTCATTTTATAAGAAATGTCTCTTTAAAATTCAATTTTATAAAGACATTTTCTATAAAGTATGAATTTATAGAATAGGATTCATACAAAAAATATTAATGGTATTTTATATCTTTTGCTTTCTTCTATAAAATTTTTCTTTATAAGAATCGCCTTTATAAAACAAAATTTCATAAAGGATGAAAACTACGATGAAAACTTCATAAGAAAATCTCTATAAGAAAAGTTCCAATTTCTTATAAAACACGTTTTATAAATAATTCTTTATAAAGACTTTATGAAGTATTTTCATACGTGATGATCTATAAATATTTGAAAAATTGATTTAAAAAAAAATTTAAACCTCTTAAATCGATGAGAAATGAGCTCACTTTTATGTGAGATCAATCCCAGGTCTCTACGATCAACAGAAACGGAGATATCGTCGAAAAAGTGAATTTTTCCGATTTTTCAATAGGGAATTTGAGAAACACTTCAGAACTTGGCCAAAAAAGTGAATTTTTCCAAAAATTCCGAAAAAAAATTTTGTCACATGTTATTTGCCTAAAATCCTCTCAAGGCTTCAATGGAATCATCGGAAAATTTCAATCTTGAACCGTTCTATTGGAGTGTCCATTTTACTTTACCTCCCCCTTTAATAATAGGCAATGTTACATGCTCATCCAAGTGAGTATTCTTAGTGCTCTTCGTGTGGTCTAGCTGGAGCTCCTAAGCGTTCCTTCCTTCTCAGTCCAGCCAGCTTTACATTAATTGCACGATTCATCTCACTCCTCTTGAATTTGTCAGGAAATTCTTTTCTGACAGAAACTGTAGGAAATGTGAATTCATTGTAATTATTTTATTCATAATTTAAAAATAGGAAAAGAGAGAAAATTCGAGGCAATTACTAGCGATTGCGTTGAGACTGTCTTCATCAAGGGCTCTATGCCTAGTAGGATCGTCTTCAGAACTTCTTATTCGACTTCGACCTCCTTTGGCATTACTTTTGAGTAGCACATTATAATCGAATACAGACATCACGAGGCTGGTTGCCATGGCTTTGAACGATTGCTGTTCTTTTGCTGCATGCCATTGGGTGGTTGTTACAGTTACATTACTTCCTCGTTGTCCTAGTTCAACCTACGTAAAATATATCAATGAGAGCTCGAAAAGAATTATTTTGTATTCTAGGAATACAATGTGTATCAACTGTCGCTTGTATCAATCTGCCTTCCTCGTAATTGCTGTGAATTTGAACTCATATTATCTAGTCCTGTGAATTGAAAGTCTCAAATCAACTTGATCATCTCGAGTCACAACTTATTCACCAAAATTAAAACGATGGAACTCAAATGGGCTAGACAGCGAGTGGTTTTATTTTGTAGAGTTCATGAATGTAAGAAAATTGAATTATTTTACAGATTTTAAATTACTACTTCAGGCTCTTCATTGAAAACTTGCTGTTGATTGATGACCCTTATATTTTCTTGCAGCAATTCATTCAACTGTCGTAGATTTTCAGCGAATCCTTCATCTGGTCTCATGTTGACTATGATATGAAAATTTAGAGTTTATTTAATGATGAGAATGAATAATAGCAAAGAAGGGATGAAGATTACCTCGAGGGATGCGTGGACCTCTCTGAGTTGCGTCATTACGGTTGTCTTTTGGACGTGGTACATTATCAACAGGTCTGAAAGGAGTACGATAGTTGTTCTGAGTATCATCTTGTGGTACTTGTTCATCTTCTGAATTCTGTGATGTCTCTCCACTGTCATCCACTTTCTTCTCTCCATCCATCTTTGATTTCTATCAGTAAATTTAATAAAATAATACGAATCTGCTGATGAATGTGGTGCATGAAAATGAAAAGTTAATTTATCACCTTAAAGGAATATGTTTTTTTTTGCAAATACCTGAGGTGGTTCTTTTCTTGATTTACTCGTATTCAAGTGAGTCTTCCCAGAGTGTGATGTTGAAGAATGTGCACTGTCTAATGTAGGGTGATTAAGCTGTTTTGGGGATTTTGCGAGGTCATACTTTTTACTCCTCTTTTGCAGTACAGCTAGGCTGGCTTTGAAAATGATTTCAAGAATATTATATTTGAAAAAAGCATATATGCAAGGAATTATTTAGCTCCACAAAAGATCAGAAATAAGCTTAAGCTTAGAATCGAATATTACTTTTATGATGACTCACTTGCTACTTCCAATATCAGGCCATCGTAGCACTTCCATCCTCCATGAGGTTCTTTGCGAGTGTCCCGCCATTCTATCACATAGCTTTCGTCTGGATCAAAATCTTCTGATTCATAGACCTCATAGTTAAAAATTTTCACCCATTCAATGGGAACACCATCTGTAATACTACCCGCATCTTCTCCCCCAATCCACTTTACGGTTGCAAGTAATTTCGACATTTTACTGAAAAAATTATGATGACAATGATAATTTATTCGTATGATACAGAGATAATAACGTCTCATTCGATGAATCGCGATTCACATTGCATGTAACTTTTAGTCCAATGAAGAAGAGTTCCAATTCTTCACTCGCCTAGCAGCTTCATTCTTTCCGAACAAATTTGATTTGATCTATATTTTAATTATCTCTAATTGAAAAATCCCAAAAGGGTGGCGAAGGGGTAGAAAAAAATCAAAATGACCCCAAAAATAACGTTTTTAGCCAATATACCGAAAATGGCAAATGATACGAAAAAAAATATCGGACAAAAGTTGAAGATATTAAAATTATCTACAAAATTGTTCTGATACACTTTTTTCGTAGTTGCAAAATCAGCCGAGATATTTACAGTTGAAAATTTTTGTATACAGCTCAGCCGCGATAAAATTCCCAAAATCTTCAAAAAATCGTATAAATATGAAAAATACATATTTTTCAACTTTTTTTAAATTTAAGATATCTACAAAATACGGCGGAAAATTTCTAAAAAAACAATTTTTTTGTGAAGCTATTCAAAAGTTATCAATTAATTAATTCTTTAAACTTATTGTTTGACTATTCAAACTGCATTTTAATTTTTTTTATATATTTACATTCCCCGAGGTGTGCAGGGAATGTAAAGTGAAAAAAAAATTAAAATACAATTTGAATGATAAAATAATGAGTTCAAACAATTAATTCATTAATAACTTTTGGATGAGTCTACGAAAAAATTGGTTCTTCAAACATTATTCAACATATTTGGTAGATATTAAAAAAAAAATGTTGAAAAATATGAATTATTCATATTTATACAATATTTTGAAGATGACGGAATTTTTCTCGCGGCTGAGCTGCATACAAGAATTTTCAACTGTTATTCTCTTGGTTAATTTTGCAAAAACGTAAAAAGTGTATCAGAACAATTTTGTGGATAATTTTGATATCCTCAACTTTTGTTGAAACTTTTTTTTCGTATTATTTGTCATTTCCGAAATATTGGCAAAAAACGTCATTTTTAAGGTGGTTTTGATTTTTTTCTGCCCCTCCACCACCCTTTTGGGATTTTTCAATTACAGATAATTAAAATATAGATCGAAGCAAATTTATTTGAAAAAAACTTAAGCTGGTAGGCAAGTGAAGAATGCAAATTCCTCTTTATTGGATTACTTTGTGAAATAATCGTTCAGCGGTTAACATTCAGCGAGAGGTTAAAGTCGACTGGCCAGCTCGATTTTTTTATACATCGCGAGATATATAGAAAAAATTAATACTTACTTCTGGTTTTCCTCTGAAAGTATGAATTTATCGATGCTTCCTCGTTTAAAGCAGAAGAGAAATAAAATCGCACATGAAACAGTCAACACTCTATTTGTCAACACAGCCTGTTGAAAATGGCGAAAGCACAACACTAGTCAATTGATGGGATATGAAAAAACATTCATGCGAAAATCTCGACGAAAATAACATATCACGATTATAACTTCCATTGATAAATCTCAAACCCAAATAAGTGATTTTTCCTCAAATTCGCAATAAATGTTACGAAACACAATGATAGCCTTTCGATGTTAATGTATTCAGTTGATGACACGTAGAAAAATTCTGATGGCGGCCGCCATGGCGTGGGCCATGGCAGTGGTCATGGTGCCGGCCATGGTGGCCGCCATGGCGGCCGCCATTACAGATTTGCCGCTTTCCATGGAGTTCTTTCCCATGGCGATTTTTCATGACGATTCTTTGATTTTCCATGGCAATTTTTTGCATGATGATTCTTTTCATGACTTTTCCATAAATTTTTCATGCCTTTCATGAATTTATGGCTATAGCAAATGTCTTCATAGCAAATTTTGCATTGACGAATTCTGCCATGGAGAAAATGCAATGGAGAGAAACGCCATGGGAAGGATCACTATGGAAAAAGTCATTATGGAAAACAAACGCCATAGGAAAAAAGCCCATGGAAAAGAAAGCTAAGAAAAAAAAGCCATGGGAAAAAATGAAAAGAATCATCATGGGAAGAAATGCCGTGCAAAAATATGCCTCGGATAGCATCGCCATGGAAAAATTGCCATGGGAAAGAACTTCATAGAAAGCGGCAAATTTGTGATGGCGGCCGCCATGGCAGCGGCCATGGCCAGCGCCATGACCACGGCCATGGCCTGCGCCATGGCGGCCGCCATCAGAATTTTTCTACGTGGAGGTTAGTCATTCATACAAGTACCCGCGTTTGAGACGATACAACTCCATTGGTTATCAGCTACGATGGCTTTCCCGCGCCTTGTACAGTCTATACAATAAAGTTACGAGTTCTCTCACTTTTCATTCTCTCTCTGTGATACACAATATCGAATTTCATTCGTCATGAAATTTTGCAAGTGAATATATGCATGAGGTAAACATCAGATTGTTGATAGAAGTGCTCATTATTACGGATGCTTTCACCGATTTATGACAAGTTTAAGCATCAACAATGAAAAAAATATCTCAAAAACGATATAAATTATATACGATGTATGGAAATGAAAGTGTTATTCCAGCTCGTACGAAAAGATATTGGGCAAGAAGAAGAAGGGATCTGAGGTGATTTTTTTTGTTTGCTTGAATTTCATATTGCATTTAATACTTTTCATTGTAAATTAATGATCAATTCCTATGATATTTGATAAAGCAAGATGGAAACCGCTGTGTGTACAGGAGTACAGGAGAATGTTGCAGAGAGCCTCAAAAATGTGGTGAGTAATGAATGATTCCATTTTCAAAAACTTCCCCTCCAAGACATTAAAAGAAGTTCTGCCTCGGAAATAACATATGTTTTTGATGACTAATCCTTTCTTTTGAAGCGTTCACGAGAATTCCATGGAAATGAACATGGCCTGAGAGATTCTGGAGGCGCATCCCCACAAAGAATAATCTCGAACGAATTTCAATCTTCGGATGCTGTTGACGTGGATGAATCCAATGATGAGAGTGACTATGATCAATTCAATATGGATAATGATGCTGATAAAGAGAGCACAGGAAATAGCAACTCGAATAAATCTTCGGATGCTGTTGACGTGGATGAATCCAATGATGAGAGTGACTATGATCAATTTAATATGGATAATGATTCAGACGAAGAGAGCGCAGGAAATAGCGACTCGAATAAAGACAGTGTATCTGCAGCAATAGCAAAATATTCAACAGAAGTATTGGTGAAGACTCTCTCGATGATGACAACAAAAATAAGGAACAATTTGACCTACGTATCTACTATAAACATGCTTAAATTCGCGAAAGTTTGGACTGGCATTAAATCAACTCATGATTCCAAATACCACTGGAAAAAAATATTGAATATGTTTTGTGACTTCATGTCTGTTCATCATTTTTGTGAGAAATGTAATTTATATGTAGGGCGTGAAATTATAGATAAAACTGGAGGAAAGAACACTCTGATGTGCCATAAATGCAACTGTATCGTTGACATGGAAAATAATTGGAAATCAGGGAATACAATGTTATATTTGAACTTAACGGATCAGTTACGATTCTTTTTGGAATCACATCACGACCGATTGATACGCCCCGAAAATCGTGAAAAAAACAGAAATATGCTGTGGAAGAAATTTTTGATGGGGAAATTTACAAAGAAAAAATTAATGATGAAATGATCAGTCTCAATTTTAATATGGATGGCACACCAATATTTGACAGCTCACAAGCGTTGGCTTGTCGAGTTCTATGTACTATCAATGAGCTACCACCTAAGGATCGCGGGAAAAATATATTCATGTGTAATCTTTGGTTCGGTCGAGGGAAGCCAAAATGTATGAATGAATTTCTAAAACCATTCGTTGCAGAAATGGATACACTGTATAGATCAGGTTTTGAATACATGTATCTAGGAAAAAAATATCACAAAAAATGTCAATTATTAGCAGGTATATGTGATTCAGTGGCCAGACCCGTGGTTAAAAATTCTACTCAATTCAATGGTGAATATGGTTGTGGTTTATGTCTGAATCCTGGAATCCAAGTTCCTAAAGGCGAAGGTTCTGTTCGTGTCTATCCGATTGATGAATCCGGTAATCCTTTCGGAGAAGGGCTACGAGATCATCAACAAACACTACTTCATGCCATGAGACAAGAAGAAGGAATTAAAAATCGATCAATATTGTGCGATGTACCTAACTCCGACATCATCAGTCACTTTCCAGCGGATTAGATGCATTCAGTTACATTAGGTTTAGCCAAACAGTTCAGTAAATTATGGTTCGATTCAACACATCACGACAAGCCATTTTATCTAGGGAAGCATACATCTGCCGTCAACAACATGCTGAAATCATTCACACCAACTATGGAAATATCCAGAATTCCCCGGAAGATCACTAAGCGCATGTTTTGGAAGGCACATGAGTGGGCCATTTGGTTACTGTTTTACAGTTTACCAATAATGGAAGAGACTGCACCCAAAAAATACTGTAGACATTGGGCATTATTGGTAGATGGTATTTCAATCCTACTGCAGGAATCTATCATGAAATCTGAAATAGAGTATGCACGGAGATGTTTGTATGAGTTTGTAGAAGGTATAGCAATATTGTATGGCCTTGAGCATGTTACCTTCAATGCACATTTGTTAACTCACTACCCAGATAGCGTTTTGCTCTGGGGTCCCTTATGGACACACAGTGCATTCATATATGAATCTTTCAATCATGATCTCAAGCTCGCTGTTCACAGCTTCAACGGTGTGCCATTGCAAATATGTAATATTTTCCGCCATAAATGTGCATTAAAGCGGCTGACGGCTCTCATACAGGAGAATCTGAATCACTCTCAACAGAAATATTTAAATGAAATGTTGAATACAAAATCTTTGCCTAAGGTTTCAACATCAATTGATGGTGTTGGAGTGATGGGCCAAATAGGAGCAAATACCGCTTGCCGAAGAGATTATTACTTAGCTCTACAACGAGTCAAAGTACCCATTCAAGCTTCCCAACACGTGCAATTCCTCCAACGAATACTTCTACGTAATGAGACGATTCACTGCCAAAATTGGTTGATGCCTCGAAAGAGAAAAAACTACATCGTTATGTTAGCTAATCAACAAATCTTTGAAATCGAACAATTTCTCTTAATTAAAGTTAGCAATTCCCCTAAGTGTTTTGCAATTGGTCGATATTATCAAAGAATTCAGGTAGAATCAATGAAGCTGCGACGCTTGAATCACATGAGTTTCTTGAAGCAAAAAAGCAATGAATTAGCAGCGGTGGACGTTCATGAAATTGAGGAGAAGGTGACTCTCATTCACCTGCCGAGACGCAACATTTACGTTGCTTGCCCCCATCCAAATAAGTTCGAGTTATTGAATTGATGATAAAAAAAAAATAAAGAATGAATAAATATCCTATTTTATTAATCAGAATTCATCAGTGTTCCATATTTTGAAATCCTTCCTTTCAGTCCGAATAACTTGAAAAAATGTACCACAAGAATGAGTTCAACATAATTTCATATGTAATGTGAAAATCCATAACAAACCAGCATATTTTATGATGAATCGCGAACATTTGTTTGGCATATATATTGCATATATCTTCAATATATGAGGCATATATCTTCAATATATGAGGCATATATCTGCAATATATGTGGCATATATGCAATAAATTTACCAGATATATTTAGACTTATATCTCCAGAAACTTTAAAAATATTCGGGGAATATAAACATTACATATATGGGACATATATCTTTTCAGTTCTTCACATATATGGGGTATATATGAGGCATATATCGCGAAATATATTTCTATGCGTAGAAAAGCATATATGTGGCATAAATGCCAATTATTACATTTTTTGCCGCACATATATTTCGTATGATTTTCATATATGCAACATATATGTTCGCATATATATTTTTTTCATACGGGAATAGAGGGATTTTACATTCATTTTGTTGTTGGGGTCGTCAGTATTTTTGGTATTCTTTGCCAGCTGTCCAGTAAAGCTGAATAAAATAGAGAAAAAAGAGAGCATTGGACCGAGTCGATTCGACCAAGTGAAGAAGAGAAACTCAAAAAATTAATATTGCAAGATCTATTTTGGAGTTCGGCTTGTCTCAATTATAAGAAGAAGCAAGAGGAAGGAGAGATTCAAAATCCTGAAGTTCACCCGAGCAATTGAATCGAACAAATTATTATTGATTGATATGAAAAGATGTCATTAGAGTTGGATGAATAGACTTGGAGTGCGAGTAGACTGCACTTGAAGATAACAAAAAAAAATAGAGATGATGATGATAAAAAACTGCTAGAAACTACAGATTAGCATTACCCAGTAACGAAGACAGTCTAGCAGACTTTAAGTCCCCGAAATTAAATTTCAAAGTAGTTCAGAATGATTCAATTCGAATCATTAAAGATTCATCGGCAAAAAAATCGAAAATGTAAAGAATTGATATGATGAAAAATATTCTATCGTCCCCTTAATAACAGAGTCATATCAGGGCTATAAGTCCTGATAGAAAGCGTTATTCTATCATTAGGGTAACGATATGTATGTATTTCGTAGAAAATATCTTCATAAAATGCCTTCTCATAACGAAAAAACTTCATGAGAAATCATTATATGAAGAACCTCTTCATAAAATTCGATTTCATAAAAACATTTTTTCACAGAAGTATCTTTCTAGAAAAATCTGCACTAATACTCATTATAATGTAAGGATTTTTTGATAATCACAAAAATTCTATGATTGCCATGGAAAAGAAACGCCATGGAAAGAAAGCTATGAAAAAAAAGCTACGGAAAAAAATGGAAAGAATCACCATGGAAAGAAATGCCATGGGAAGAAACGTCATGAAAGGAATAGCCATGCAGAAAAACCCCATGGAAAGCGGCAAATTTATGATGGAAGTGGCCATGGCAGTGGCCATGGCAGTGGCCATGGCGGCTGCCATGGTGGCCACCATCAGAATTTTTCTACGTGTAAAATCAGAGAAGCACAATCAAACCACCTCAGAATATAAAATTTACGTAAAAATTCGGATTATAGCCTGGAAGAAAAAAACGTGATTGTATTCAAATACAAGATAAACGGAAAAATTCAAGTTATCGTATAAAAGAACGTTGTTATGGTTACAACCCGAAAAACACGTAAATTTAAATGATTTTTCAGTGAAGAAAATGTGAGATTATTCGTATTAAACACGGTTGCGGTTGCACCCAAGATAATGATGTAGGGATTGGCTTGCCACGGCAAAACACTGAAGTGTACCGATGTCTGAAGGGCAGAAGTTTCTTTGAAGAAATTTATTTACACAAAATTAAATCTTAAAAATATATATATATTTCCATATGACACTATTTAATTCATTTGAGGATAAATCAAACTTCTAAATTGAGTCAAGACGATATCACGAATAAATAATTACTTCAGCGTTAAATGAAACTTACAGTTGGAATTGAAAGAAACTAACAACGGTTGATAATTGGAGTTCAGCTGTTGGAATTCTAGCGAATATTGCTGGTGATGTAGATGACTCTTTGGTTGCGCAATCGGCTTGATGCTGGATGCTGGACCTCGATAGATGAATCAGACGTTTGGAGTTGGCTCGATGCTCGATGCGATACTTCTAGTTAGTTGAGAGATGTAAACTCGGGTAGAGTAACGTTGCTACCGGACTACATGTTTCTGTAGGCACCGTTTCCAAAAAACAGAGCAGCTTATATAGGTTAGATTATCTGATCACGTGATTGCCCCTTCTCCAGGTGATGCATTGTCCGAAACTGGCTATCTTTTTTTGGTGGCCAGCTTGGCTGCTGATAAGGAGACAATATCAAAGGGGGGGAGGGAATTAGCCGACGTCGCAGCGTCCACTTTTTTTACCTCCAAAAAAAATTCGAGAGACAATTTTTTTCTCTCCAAAATTATTTTCTTAGAATATTTCTAAAAATAAATCCCAAGAAATAATTTTTCTCTCTAAAATTATTTCTTTCGATTTTTTCATCATAAGCCTCATTTTGTCTCTCTTCCTCGTGTCCGTTATCAGCATCCGGTCAGTATGCATATATTCATGAGAGAAAACCATGAGATGAGTTAAGAAGAGATTTTCTTCAAATAAAATAATCTTTAAATATTGATTTGATTATTCTATTCAATCCATTCATGTTTTATTCGGATGGGTCCGTAACAACGTGAATCCAATCGTATTGAGATGCGAAATATACGTTCGAATTTTGATCATCTCATGAAGGAAAGAACATCAAATTTCACAAGAATGAAAAATATAAGGAAAAATATATTTTATTCAAGAGAGGAAAAAATACAGAATGAAAAATATAAGCAGCAGAAGAAAGCTGATCCTGATTATGGATCACATGAAAAACGTAAAAATCTTCAATCAAAGAAATTGATTCGTTAAAATGAAATATTGAAATTTCGTAATAATTACTTCCAAAAGATTAGTAACAAAGTCAAAGAAAATGATACATGTGATGATAGAAATTGTTTGATCGAAAAATTCTTGATGAATCGTAAGAATGGTCCAAATATTATTTGCATTTGTTGTGACGGTTCATTCTTTGTAAAATCAGTACAGCTATATGATTCTGAGAAAATTCGTTTGAAGTTGAAGGTAAGAAAAATGACCTCAGATGCTTTCATTAAAAAGGTTGCAATTAATACTTCAAAATATATCTGTAAAAGTTGTTACAGATCAGCACTTAAAAGTATCGTTCCTGAGATGTCAGCTTTTGATTTGAAATTCCCTTCTATACCAGAAGAGTTGCAAAAATTATCCGCTATTGAACAGCGTATGGTATCACCTTTTGTACCATTCATGCAAATACGACCATTGAAACCCCATTGTTATATAAATCCACAGCTATCTATTCATGGGAGTGTTATCAATATCCACTCAGAAATAAACGAAATGATCAGTGCTCTTCCACGCCGATCCAATGATATGTCTCCTATACAAACACAACTCAAAAGACATCTGGATCATAAATCATGCTACATGCATGAAACCATCAAACCAGCAAATGTTTGTAAGGCTCTTCATTATCTCATCCAAACACCTCTATATATTCAAAATAACATAATAGTTGACCAAAATTTCTTCACTCAATATGATAAAAATGAAGACACTGAAATAAACTTTATTGTCAATGGGAATGAGGATAACCTTGATGATAGTGAAGCTGATATTACTCAAGAAGAAAAAGCAAACTCGGCGGATGAAAAATATGATGAATCAAATTCAGAAGATGGAAATTCGGCTGATGAAGTATTTCCTTCAAATTATAAAGATGAAGTATTAATTGTCAATGAAAATCAAGAGATAGCACGTGAAACACAAATAATAGCACCATGTCAAGATAAATATCCAATTCCATGGCATTTAACTGACAATATCGATGAACTATGTTTCCCACTGTTACGGCTACAACCCGAAAAACACGTGAATTTGAATTTCCTTTTTATGAAGAAAATAGTAGATTATACGTACTAGTCACGGTTGCGATTGTACCTGTAATAAAAATGAGGGAATGGTTTGCCGCGGTAAAACACTGAAGTGTACCGATGTCTGAAGGACAGAGGTTATTGGACAAAATAAGTTTATTCAGGAATAAATGCTATAATTTGTATATTTTCAACCAACATCAAATAATTTATTGAAGGATAAATGAAACGTCTCATTTAAGTCAATACGATAGGAGAAAATTATAATCGCTTCAGCGTAAAATTGAACTTACAGTAGGAATTGAAAGGAACTAACAACGGTTTGCAGTTGAAATTCAGTTGTCGAAATGTTGGTAAATGTCGCTGGCGATGTAGATGACTCTTTGGTTGGACTATTGGCCTGATGCAGGATGTTGGATCCCAGTAGATGTAATTTAAGATGCTCAAACGATGGTTGTTGGTTCATCGTAGAATGAATCGAACGTTTTTATTTAAGAATGCTTCTACTCTACTCTGAACTAAAGACTTGGACTTTTCTCCGGAAGCTTGAATACTTCTAGTTAATTGATTAGAATTTGAGCAGAGTAACTTTCTAGATAAAAGACTAGTTATTGGAGATGTCAACTCGGACAGAGCAACGTTACTGACTGCATACTTGCTACTGAAGATCTGATGAGTAGAGTAACGTTGTAGATTGGACTTGGTACTGATGGTAGAGGATTGTGCTGCATTCCCTTCTTTATAGTGAAAAGTCCCTGGGCGTTAACCAGATGTGTTATCTGTCCCTCAGTTTCCTTGTTGAAAGAAAACTGGCGCAATAAAATCGGCAGGAGAGTAAATACGCTTTTCGGTACAGAGTGAACTGGCGTTGCTATCTTGTTTGTCGTCCGTCGGCAGTTTCGGGTGTTGGTGTATTAATTCAATCTTTATCATTTGCGTAATTACATGAAGACAGAGTTTCTCAGTATTCCTCACCACGAAGTATGGAAATGCCACTCAGTTTCAACTCTTTGTTTGATCTATCATCACCTCATATCATTTCTTTCCTTTGGCTCTCGGCAGCAATAAAGAAATGATAAAAAAATTGGAAGTAAAAGAAAATCGTGGGCCTCCCACCACACTCATCTTATTAGAGCGAAATAATGGTAAAAATCTCACTGCTCTGCGACCACTAAACTGGCATTCTTTGTGTATTTTCATAGTACAGTAACTTGCTACACTCGATATGCGTTAATTTCTTTAATGAATCATTCCATAGTGTACTGAGCTGCTGGGCTCGTAACACCACAGATGTTTGGAGGTCAAATTTTTGATGAGAATAAAAAATTATCGTGTGCTCAACGAGTTAAATTTGAAATCCGGAATAAAGACAGACGCTCTTGTGAAACAACTCGACTATTATTTATGGCTAAACAAAAACTGGACCGATCAGTTATGTCTAAAATTCATACTTGTCTCAGAAAAGTAAAACAGCTGAACAATGTGACTGTTCAGACAGTAAGAGATCTGAATTATATTAATGACATTATTAGACACGATGATGACTATGATTTTTTGAAGCAGATACGACCATCCCCCGCATTTTGGCAGTCTAAAAAAAAGAATATATGTGCAATGATTCGGCGATTGGGGACACCAACATTGTTCTTAACCCTTTCAACATCAAAAATTAATAATGTTGAGTTGATACAAATACTTTACAAAATAAAAACTGGTCAGAATTTGAGCATACAAGAGTATTTATTACTCGATGAAGACGCAAAGATTAACTTAGTGAGAGATAATCCTGTTATAGTCGTTCGCTATATAGATAATCGATTCAACGAGATAAGTAAAATTCTCGAAAATGAGAAAGGACCGTTTGGAAATCATTTTGTTGTTGATTACTTCAATAGAAAAGAATTTCAAGGAAGGGGATCAGTCCATATTCACATATTGTTATGGTGTTAAAATGCACCAAAATATGATCGAGATGATTCCAATTCCGTTGATGACGTAATACAATTCGTTGATTCATATATATCATGTGAATTCAATCAAAGAAATCCATTCATTAATTTTCAAAGACATAAACACACACTCACATGTAATAAAGGAAAGAAAATAAAAGTATTTGCAGATTCCATTATCCGCAATTCGTAATGAAAGCTACGAGACCTTTGAAGCTTTTCGATTCAGGGGAAAAAACAGGGCAAGAAAAGGAAAATGTCGAGAAAATAAAAACATTGATGAATATATATTTCAAAGATACTGTAATGATTGATTTCGAAGATATGTTGAGTGACTGGGGCATTCCACGCCAAATCGGACAGTTTTCCAACTTTGCATTTTTGATTTCCTCTATTTTCTGACATTTTCTTGTATCTATCGAAACACACTTTTCAGCCAAATTTGAGATTTTTCTGATCATCGGTTCAAAAGATATCGAATTTTGAAAAAACTGCTGTTTTTACGGTTTTTTGCTTCCGAATGGAAGCATTACTGTCGTGAAAATTTTCGATCTGGATTTTTTTGTTGGGAACTACTTAAAATCATCCGAAAAGTCCAAAAATCATATTTAGAAAAAATGTCTGTATGTATGTGTGTGTGTGTGTGTGTATGTCTGTGCACACACACATGTCTCAATAATTTCTGGAGTTTTATATGTAGGATTCTGAAATTTTGTCAGTATATTCCGGTCATTGAACTCTTCATTATAAGCTTTTTTGTATTGGAATCGGTTCAGTAGTTTTTGAGATATTAGAAAATTTTGAATATTTGTATTTCACCAAAATTTTGAAAACTTCTGAACCGATTTCGCTCATATTTATAGTTTGTGCTGACAATCATATGAGCCAGCTTGCTACCAATTTTCATCTCTTTATTGATGATAGTTTTTGAAAAATTTTGATTCTGATGATTTTTTCAATGGAGTTCTTGTTAGCACGATAACTGAAAAAATATTCGAACTAGAGACTCCCAATTTGTTGGATATAGGCTTCTTATAACACTGATGCATGGGATTGCTCATGGGCATAATTGATTGAAAAGTTTTTGATGGAGGAAATTTTTTAGGTTTTGAAAAATTTCAGTTTTTCAGAAATATCTCCGGTCCTATCAGTCGTAGTGATTTGGGATCGATCTCAAATGAAAGATGAGTTCATTTTCCATCGATTCATATAGTTCCAAGGAATTTTTTTTCGATTTTTCCAATAGATACAACGTAAAAATTGATTTTCAGATAATGGGCTATGAGTGTTAAGAATCCTGGCAAGGTTATCGACCGAGCCAGGGTTATCAGCCGATCCGTGGGTCATAAATTAGTTCGATTGATGCCCAATCATCACCCAGGGCGTCATTGTCACCTATGAAGCCCATAGTCTCATTCTGAGACGTGTTTTCGCGTAATCAGTAAAATCATCGCTTGACCCACGCCAAACGTGGTCCGTGCATTATCATGAACTTTATCTATCGGGATCGTAAAATACTTCCTTATCGTTTAGACAATTATCATTAAACTAGACCGATTTACAACCGGCTAGTGAGATTTATCCGTGAATTATCTGTTGAACATTATCATTCAAATCAGTGTAAATATTGTATATATTCGTTGCAACTTATCATTAAAATCTGTGATATATTTATTAGAAATCACGTGTGTCGCGTATCGTTATTTCACGCATGCAATTGTCAAGATAAATCCTGAACCAGCTCCTTGTATTCCCTTCCTGCCGCAGGCGAAGAGAGTACGCGCCTATCTGAATACAGTCCACTAAATTGAAGATCATCGACATCAACACGTCCACACGATAAGTAACTTCGGTGGACGTCCGAAAATCCCCTGGATTTTTAACAATGAGTAATTGAAAAATCAATAAAATAAAGATTTGAATGATATAAATTGATGAGAAATGATCTCATCTTTCATTTGAGACCGACCCAAATCACTACGACGGATAGAACCGAAGATATGTCCGGAAAAGTGAATTTTTTCAAAACTGAAAAAATTTCCTCCATCAAAAACTTTTCAATGAATTATGCCCACAAGCAGATAGATTATCAAGAATAACGTTGATTGAAAATCGGTTACCAAGGAAACATTGAAAATCGTATGAATTAATCGATATCCGCAAAACATAAAAAAGGTATTCACAATGGAATAGCAATTCGAATGAAAGCATTGAATATTAATTCAAATTAAATTATTGAATACTCTTCTCCTTTTGAATTTGAACAAAAATGGAAATTCATGTTAAACGATTTAGTGAAGTGGAAAAAAGGAATCCATTCGGAAGCGACTTGCTAATACTATAAGTTAGCAGATAAAGCTATAATGATATAGAGAATGATGCAAGTTTCCACTTGTTGCTCATAACTTCCATAAAAATGGTCCACATTCAGCGTTCTTTTTTGAAAATTCTCGTTTTTTCATGTACTTTTCCAAAAAAAAATACAAAAAAATGATGCCGAGTATTTTTCTGTATGATTTCGGAAATTGAAGATTTGAATTGCGATTTTAAAACTGGTTGTGTCCTTTAATTTTTTTGAAATTTTTTGATGTTAAACTTCTATCAATTCTCGAAATTTTGAGCCCCGGTTGATCGTTGGCCTCGTGAAATTACTATTTTTTTTCGATTTTTGAAAATTTTGAAAAAAAATTTTTGGTCTTATTCATTATTAAAACTATTTTTTGTTATTGTTTACTCTCTTTTGAGTAATTTTGAATTAATTTCTATCATTAATCGAAGTTTAAAAAAAATTAACAGTTTTAGTTCGAAAAAATCGCAAAGAATGTGATTTATTTATTTTATTTTATTATAGGGGAGGGTGGGGCAAAATGGAACGCAGGGGCAAAGTGAAACGGTGGGGCAATGTGGAACGTGGGGGCAAAGTGGAACGATATTATAATATCAAGGGTTAAATAGTAAAAATATATTGAGGGTCGAAAAGCAGAAAGTCATATGCACCAAAATGGCCATTTCTATAGCAAAAGGTCGTATGTGTAGGACATACGACCTTCTGCTTTAAGTGCAAAATTGAATAATCTTTTCCTGAATTCTTATATTGCATTTCAAGAGCGAAGAGGTAAAACAGGAGAATTCTATTTTTTTTCATTCGTTTCTCGAAAATATCTTGGGAATGAATTGAGATACGCTTTGATACTCTTTTGTAGCTCTTAAAATTCCCTATAGGAAGTGATGGAAACAGAATTGCGCTATCTCAATCAGTTTCCAAGATATTCAGCAAAAACAAGTAATAGAAAAATAGCATTATCTTCGCAATCGAGCAACTTACGACGATTCTATTGGAACCCTTCTTTGTGAAGAAGGGTAGAAAATTTCAAGAATTACAAGAGGATATAAAAGTGACAATGCACCATCTCACTTAGCTTTCGAGATATCCTCAAATAGTAATGACAAAAAAAAGAACCCTCTCTATTTACTTTGAACCTTCACTGAGTTATTAAGAGGATTTTTTTGGGGTTGAGGAAAAAATCCTCTTACCAAATCAGCTAAGCTACAAGGTAAATAGAAAAGGTGCATTTTTTATAATTAATGCTATTTTTTTATCCCTTGTGTTGCTGAATATTTTGGAAACTTATTTAGATAGCACAATTCCTTCCCTATCCTTTCCTGTAGAAAATTTCGAGAACTACAAAAAAGCAGGAGAGCAAGAATGGCGTATCTCCATTAATTTCTAAGATATTCTCATCAATGAATATAGAAAAGATTATTCAATTTTGCATTAGAAGCAGAAGATCGTATGTCTTATACATATGACTTCTTACCATAGCAATGCTCAGTTTGGCACATAAGATTTTCTGCTTTTCGACCCTTGCTATATCTTTTATATGTAACCTTTGATATCATAAGAGCGTTCCACATTGCCCCACCGTTTCACTTTGCCCTACCCTCCCCTTTAATGAAATAAAATAAATGAATACCATTTTTTGTGATTTTTCCAACTAATACTGTTAGTTTTTTCAAAACTCCGTTTAATGATAGAAATTCATTCAAAATTACTCAAAAAAGAGTGAACAATAATGAAAAATTGTTTTAATAATGGATAAGACCGAAAAAAAAATTTCAAAATTTTCAAAAATCGAAAGAAAATAGTAATTTCCCGAGGCCCATGATCAACCGGGGCTCAAAATTTCGAGAATTGATAGAAGTTTAACATAAAAAAATTTCAAAAAAATTAGAGGACACCAAGAGTTTTAAAATCGCAATTCAAATCTTCAATTTCAGAAATCATACAGAAAAACACTTGGCACAATTTTTTTTCGAAAAGTACATGAAAAAACGTGAATTTTCGAAGAAAAACGCTGAATTTGGACCATTTGTATGGAAGTTATGAGCAAAAAACCGTAAAAACAGCTATTTTTTCAAAATTCGATATCTTTTGAACCGATGATCAGAAAAATCTCAAATTTGGCTGAGAAGTGTGTTTCGATAGATACAAGAAAATGTCAGAAAATAGAGGAAATCAAAAATGCAAAGCTGGAGAACTGTCCGATTTGGCGTGGAATGCCCCTCATGTAGACATCCGTATACGCATATACAAAATTATAAGTATTTAGTTTTTTTCCCAGTCATTGAAGGACCATTCTTCTTTTTCAGTTTCCCATATAACAAGATGTGAATCACCTAGTAAATTTTGGAAAAGATTCTACGAAAATTCAAAGGTCCAAAAATACGATTTAGAGAAATCATTCTTTATGAGTAACTCGAGAACTCCTTGTTCGATCATATCCAGAATCAATCCCAGTCTTAATCTTCAGTAGGACTAGAAAGTCCCTTGATTTGGAGTCTCTCCTGTGTACAGTTCAATGGCTATCATGTTGCCTCGGGATTTCATAAAAAAAAAACCTTGAAACGAAAATAACCGAAAAACTATTGGTAGGAAAAATCTGAAAAAATTCACACAACTGAATAGTAAGATGAGAATCATCCACTGTGAGTTTGGACGAAATCAATTAGGAACTTCTTGGAATAAAAAAAAATGGAAAAAGTGAAAATCATCGATTTTTTAAAACTACTCATCCGATTTCGATCAAGTAGGGCTTAAAATGAAGAGTACAGTGATAGTCATATACTGACAAAATTTCAAGTTCCAAGGCCAAATCATTTAGGAGTAATGTAATGTAACAAATCATACAGACATACATACGGACACACACACAGACAGACATTTTTCCTAAATATCGTTTTCGGTCTTCCCGAATCATATTAGTGTTAGGACTGGAATTAGTCTGAGAGTAAGTTCTTTGGGTTTATCTGTAGAGATACCCTCTACAGTGAATAGATACTTCAACTCGGTGGTTTATTAGAAAAGGAATAAGTATTTATTTAAATTGAATGATTAATTAATATCCATGATGTATAATAAAATATAAAGGTAAAAGGTAAAATGACACACTGTCGTGTCTGGTTGAGAACTGACCTCTCGAACATCAGTGAGTTCGATTCTTATAGTCAATTATCAGTGTCACATTGCAACATGATTATACATGCAGCAATAAGACGCTGAGTCAAATAATATGTGAAGTAAGTTGAACTCATTAATGTGTTCAACTTCTTCACTGTAATCGTGAAAGGATTGAATAATGTTAAATAATGCTTATGGGGCATAACATTAGGTAGTTCCCAACAAAAAAGCCAGCATTTGGAAATTTTCACGTTTGTAAAGCTTTCATTCAGAAGCGAAATCTCGGATTTTGTATCCCAGCAAAATTCGGATTGTTTCAATTTTTGTTCCAACTTCCACTGCCAATTTTCTCCTTGCCCTCTCTGGAGCATCGATTGTCCATCGACGCTGAAGAGAGGGAAATTCTGAAACAAAAGGAAAAAGAGAAAAATCAAAGAAAATTGAAAAATGACAGATATTTCATCTGAAATTCAGTTGAATTTCAAATTCAATCGAAACTCACATCGAACGTACGTCTAATAGAAAGTTATTTTGGAAAAAATAAATTGAAAATGAACGTGGAGATAACAAAGTTCATGATTATACGCAGTCATAGACAAAAAAAGGGCATACAAGTAACTTTAAAATTTAAAAGTCGTGCAGAAATGGAAAGATTATATGAAATGGAGTACTTAAGTGTAATAATAGACTCATATCTAGCATCCAAAAACCGTGAAGAATACTTAATTAAGAAAATTTCAAAGGAAGGCGGAATGTTGAAAAGATTGTAATCAAGTGAGTGTGATGGGCTGCAATATAATAAAGAAGAGGATGATAGCTCCACATTTCAAATAGTGTAGTACAATCTTCATTACAATAAGTAAGACAAGTATGAACACGTTAGAGAAAATGCAGGATCGTGGAATGAGAGCCATTGCAAGAAAAATACAAAAATTGAGGAAATGTTGAGTGTATTGGGCTTCATGAGTATCGAGCAACGAGTGAAGAATAATGTGATACAATCCGTACACGCAATGGAGGATGGAGAAGCCTCACAAACGGCAATGCAAGTGTAAGAATAGACAGATAAAAGAGTGAATGAAGTGTGCAATTTTCGAAAACAAGTTTTGGCCAAAATGGTGTAGTGTATACAGAAAAATTGATGTATAATGAGGTTCCAGCAACCGTAAGAACACTGTGGGACGCAGTCTCCAAGTGCGAAGGAAATTCCCCTCTCTTTTTCTCTCTCTCTGTGAGTACATATGGTTGACTTTTCTATCACCTCGTCTATTTTTGTACTCTTTCTGCCTTAAATTGCCCTCGGGTGCTTTTATTTTGCAGATTATTGCAAGCGAAAGAAGCAATCCTCATTTTAATATATTAATTTGGAATGCACATCACTTCTAAATTTTCTTTTTCTATTAAATAAATTGGGCTTGCTGGATTTGGAGGTTAGTGGCTGTCATAAATTGTTTAAGGCGCATTCTCGTTATTGTCGACTTTGCCTATCTCTGGACTCCTCAGACCTACGCCATCTACACTTCTTCACGACTACTACACCATCACTGAGGATACTAAAACTCCCTGCTTTACCACCTGCATGACGGCGCTAAATTTCAAACTCCAAATACAAAGTCAGTTAACCCAGCATTTTCTTTATTAATAATTTTTTACTTTTTATTATTCAAATTGAATTGAATTTTTATTTAAATCAAATTGATATACCTTTCGTATACTTTTTGTTCTGCTTCTATCGCTACTTCTTAATTTACTATTCAAATACTACCTTAAACTAGCCTACAGCCTAACCTATTCACCGCCACCATGTCCGACCATCATGAACTTCAGGATCGTCAGCGTGACCAGTCACCGGCTGGATCTGATTCTTCAACCAACTCCTTCAAGCGTCCACGGGACCCAAATGATGATTCACCTGAAAAGGACTGGGCACCTAAACGCCCTACTGGACGTTCCACAACGAATAGCATCATGACGGCTATCAATGAGCTCAAGAGTGACTTGAATACACGTCTCACCGCAATTGAAACCAGCATCGACGGTAGGATTGATCGCTTTGGTGTGGAGTTAGCAGAAGTGAAAGATACGTGTACGGCAACTGCTGCGGATCAGACGGCCCTGAGACAGACTGTGGCCGAGCTAACGACCAGAGTCGATGCATTCTCCACAAATGACTCGTCAAACTCCTCATCTGCACCAATGCAGCACTCGCAACTCACTACTATCACAAGCGAAATGAACCGAATGGCTGCAGCAACCTCTGCCAATACTGCGAGCATTCAGCGTATCCTTAACTCAAATCCAACTAAGAACACCGAGGTTATCCTCTCCGGTTTTCCCCATGATGAGCTATTGACGGATCCGCTTCCAATTGCTAAAGCTGTCTTAGCTCATATCGATTTTGAGCTGAAATCACCTGACTACGTAGGGTGTCGCTTCATTAAACGCAAGAAGTTGAATGAAAATGCTCCTGGAACTGCTAATCAACGTCAGACAGGGGAGAGAATGTCCATTGTCGTTTCTCTGGGAAAACCTGAAATAGTGCATACGATCATCTCGAAGAAAAAAGCGCATGGCCGATTGAATTTTCCCCAACTCGACCAGCAAAGTGTCCCAGACCATGTGAGGTCCTCTCCGGCCTGGAGCTCTGACTTTATCATCAACATCAACCTTCTACTTCCGAGTCACACCTTCAAGCTTCTTGGTAAATCAAAGGCAACGCTCAAACCCGTTGGATTTAAATTCATTTGGGTCAAGAACGATCTGGTTTGTGCACGTCATGCTGAGGGAGAACTTACCCACACTATCCATTCGCTTGATGACATTGGGCGTCTTGAACGTCTGTACAAACGGGATTGACAACTACCTCCATCCACTGCCTCCAACACTACCTCATCCCCAAACCCATCAGTCAAGACCTCCTGCCTAAGACCTGATACCTCTCATGAAAAATACTCGACGCTACTGAATGCCTGTTTCCTGAATGTGAATTCGCTCCGAGCAAATCGTGATCCTCTCTTGGTTTACCTTGATTCTCATCCTACTCTACATGTAATCGCGGTGGCTGAGACCTGGCTGTCACCTGCTATCCCTAACACAGTAATACACCTGCCTGGCTTCAACTTCCATCGGAATGATCGAAACACCCAAGGGGGCGGAGTAGGCATCTACATTGCTGACCATCTTCGTTTCAACATTAAAAAACACTCGACAAATAACTGGCAAGGACAACCTGGTGAAATTGAGTATATCCTGGGTGATCTCCATCTAGGTCCGGGTAATAACATTTTCCTTGCGGTAATCTACCGCCCTCCACATTCATCATTTAACCATCCCACTAATTTCGGTGAGTTTATGGAAACTCATATGGATGGCTACTACAGTAAACTAATTCTCGGGGATTTCAACGCGGACCAACTATCTAACTCCGCTGATGCGCGCCTCATACGCTCGCTACTGAATGAACTGTCACTAAAATTGGTGCATCATGGGGTCACACACGTCACGGCTGCGTCCAGCACCTGGCTCGATCTTTGTATAGTGGATAACTCGGACACCATAGTCGCCTTCTCTAAATCTGAACACCCTTTAGGTGCTGGCCATCATCTAATCTCAGTGACACTTGATCTACCAATGACTAAGGCTTCCCCAGCACTGATAAGTAGTCGTAATTACAAGCGATTGGCTGATCCGGCTGTCCGAAAGGAGTTTTCCAGGCTGACCTCCCCTAACATGATGGATGACCTGATGAGTTATGACGATAGAGTATCGCTGTTCATCAATGAGCTGAAGGGAGTCATGAATGCCACCATCCCGGTGAAGCAATTCATGACAAACACAAATAACAAGGCGCCCTGGCTGAATGCTGCCCTACGTAATGAAGCGAAAGATGTGGCTTGTTGTTATCGACGCTATCGAAGAAATCGCATTCCCATATACCTGCAGAGATATCGTGAGGCACGTGATAAGTATCGCATGAATCTTCTTGATTCCCGAGTTCTCTACTACAGCGCGAAGATCTCGGATCTACCACCACATCTTGTCTGGAGAGAACTACGACATCTGGGGCTAATAAAATCGACCACTACCAGCCGCATTGCCGTCCCTCCTTAGGAATTGAATGTATTCTTCGCATTGATATCATCTGCTACACATGACAATGAAGCAAGAACAGACCTGTACTACCCTGATGATGATGATGAGGATGATGAAGCTTTTTGTTTCTCTAGTGTACCACCGCAAGTGATCAGGGAAGCTATCCTCTCGATAAAATCCAACGCCTGTGGTGCTGACGATCTACCTAGGCAAATGGTGACCTTGATGCTTGATGAACTCTTACCGGCCATCACGACAATCTTCAATCACTCCTTCGTCAACTCAATCTTTCCTTCTGTATGGAAAAAGGCGCTGATAGTTCCTGTTAATAAATGTCCTGCTCCTTCAAATACCAGTGACTACCGACCAATTGCACTATTGTCTTTCTTGAGTAAAGCTCTTGAAAAAATTGCTTTCAACCAGATCCAAAATCACCTTGACACACATAGGCTAACTGATCCATTGCAGTGCGGTTTCCGGAGGCATCACAGTACACAAACAGCCCTCCTGAAGTTAACTCATGATATCCGCAGCAATATGGAACGCCGAAGATTGACCATCCAGGTTTTATTCGACTTCTCGAAAGCATTCAACACTGTTTGCCACTCAATTCTCCTAGAGAAACTTAAGGGCCTTAAGATATCGACCTCAGCAGTTGACTGGCTTTACTCCTATCTCTCAAACCGCGAACAGGCGGTGAAGGTATCCAATACTGAGTGCACTGAATGGTTGAGCACCAGCTCCGGAGTACCACAAGGCTCGATTCTGGGCCCTCTATTATTCTCGATTTTCATTGGGGACATTGGCCAGGTAATCCAAGAGGCACATCGACTACTATACGCTGATGACCTGCAAATATACCTGAGTTGCCCCCCGGAGGAAATCGACATGGCCATACATGAACTAAATGGTGATATTGAGCGTATCTGTCACTGGGCCTCCTCAAACGGTCTTCATCTCAACCTCAGTAAAACCAAGGCCATTGTCTACGGTGCGCGGCGTTTCATAAATCAACTGGACTATGACTCTCTCCCTCCTCTCGGAACTGCGGAGATAAAATCCAATTTGTCCCGTCAATCACAAACCTTGGAATAAAAATGGACAGCAAACTGACTTTCAGAGAGCATGTGGACTCTGTGGCTACTAAAATAAACCGAGCTTTCTACCAGCTGTACTCCTTTCGGAGATACACCGATTTTAATCTGCGTAAAACTCTGGTGTCTGCGCTGATCCTCCCGCACATTACTTACTGCCTCGGAGTCACAAATGGAGCTGGAACTGTCCTTGACGCGAGACTTCAGAGGTTGAGCAACAAGGCCGTTCGATACGTCACTGGATGTCGCAGAGACGCCCCCGTAACTGGCCTTCGTCGTGAGCTAGGCTGGCTCCCTGTTATTGAGCTACGTAACAACATCTTGCTGAACCTGATTTTCAAGCTGCTTCACACTGGTGTCCCTGAATACCTGGCTGATCTCCTGATTGCACATGCTGCTTCTTATCCCCGGCGTGGAGCACGGGGTGGACGACAACTGATAGTTCCTGCGTACCGGAGTGATACTTATAAATCAGCTTTTGGTGTAATTGGACCCCTGCTATGGAACAATCTTCCGGTGATGATTAGAGCTGCGGAATCGCCGGGGATTTTTAGGCAACTTCTGTATGCCTGGCAACTCGGGGTGGCCGGCGGTGAATAGGTGGTGGACTTGGTAATGGTGGATAATTTGGTAAATTCTTCTTTTTTTTTTTCTTTTTTTCTTTCTCCTTAACTTGTTGATATCTAAAACTCCCCCCTTAATCTTTGCTGGGTTAAACTGACAATTAAAATTAAACTGAAACTTGAACCGATTAACTAATATGCAAATAGATACAAATAAATTAATTAACTACATACTTCAAAATAAGCGTCTAATATTGGCGAAACTAAACTAAAATGATGGGTGTCAACTAATGTATTCACATAGAGCAACAAACTTTTCTTCCTTAATATATCTTATGCTTTATTTTTGTATTACTCTTTGTACACTATTGGTCGACACATGTCGTCCTTTCTTACATTTGTTCAACTTTATGAGCAATAATAAAAATTATCTATCTATCTATCTCTCTCTCTCTCTCTCACTCGCCCTCTCTCTGTAAGTAGCTTGACGCTTGATTTTTGTTTGCTACAATTGAACTATTTTTCTGCATAAACCGTGCCTTCGGGCGGTTTTTGTTGCAGCTTATTGCATGCGCTATTTTGCAATTGACAAGTGGGATAATTAATTCAGCCTGTTAATTGCATCTGCTGCTAATTTTTTGGAGTTTTTTGGATTTGCTGTGATGAACATAACCTATCCAGTCATCTGGCTGTCTCTCTCTATCTACGTAATTCTCCACTTCTTCTCCAACGTGTACTATTACCACTGGGCGACACCTACAACTGGAGGTGGTACTTGAGCTGTGGTGTTCCTGCATTACCGGCTGTTGAGGATCTATTATCGATCAGGGACTCAATGACGTGGATGATTGATTGGAGATTTACAGGGCAGTGGCGCGAAATAATTTCAAATTCAAACTCAGCTTTTTAACTATCTGCATGCTATATTGCTTTTTCTGGGCTTTTCTCTGCTATAGACAATAGACTATTGTTTGCTACAGCCATTGGTGTAGTCACTATTTCTATTTAAGGATTTATCATTATTATTATTATTATTATTATTATTAGCTTCTTTTTTTTGCTATTAACTATATTTTTATGTTTCCATAATTTTATTATCATTGTCATTATAACTACTATTATTTTGGGTATTAATCTTAAGAGCTAAAACGTGAGAAATGTCGGATAGTGGAAAGGGGGGCCAGGCTTGCCATGCTTGTTCTAAGAACAAAGCGGGTAAAATGCAACAATGCGGGCTGTGCAAGAGGTTCTCACATTTCGCTTGTGTAAAGTACAACTCAATTTTCAAAGAAAATGAGACAATTAAAATATGTAAAGCATGTCTAGTTGACGTGAATTCTCCGGTGGCAAAGCGAGCTCGTAATAATCCGATGAACTCAAATATCTCGCTCCCTGGTCGCGCGATAACTGCAGTAACTCAGTCGGGTCTGGAGTCGCTGCCAGTTTTTGATGAAGAGGATACAAGTGGCTTCGAGATGAACGTGCCGGTACTCACGGGAGATCTTGCGGTTCTACTGCCGACACTCAACTCGATCTCTGGACAATTGGCAGCCATGAACGATCGTTCAAAAACTTTTGAGCAGGGTATGGAGGCGCGTATGGATGCTTTTCGGACTGAATTTCTTGAACGATGTTCTGTATTGGATAAGATTCCGGGTTTGGTGCAGAAGGTTGAGGACGTGGTAGAGGATGTGGCGGCTCTTAACAGTCGTGTAGAGGCGGTTGAGAACACGCAGACGGAGCTCCAGGCTCTCGTCAAGGAAGCTGCTGGGAATGGGGGAGCTGTAGGTGGCATTCCGTTGGCTGTTGAGGACTCATTGAAAGACCTTGCTAATTCTATTGCGGTTATTAATGCGGAAAGGGCCCAGCTGGCACCAGATGTTATTATCTCAGGATTACATGTCCCCGTGAATGTCGTTGCTAAGAGTCTCGCTGTGGCCGTTTTCGATACACTTTGTCCGGGTTTTTCAGAGAACGGCATCATCAATGTTAGGTGCATGCGTCCGAGGCAGTGAGAGAATGATGCTTCTGTGGCAAATGTGTCTAATACAAGCAGGACTGGTACTGAATCGGCAGCAGGTGGAAGACCGACATCCATGGTGGTGACGCTATCCTCGGGTGCACTGGCACATTCTTTGGTGATCGCGAAGGCGCGTAGAGGAAAACTACACTCTTCAGAATTGAATAATGAGTTTGTTTCGGCCTCGGGTGCATCGGTCCCACTTCAGCCTTCGCTCATTAATGTAAACGAGTTTTTGCCACCGGATCTTCATGCTCTCCGTCGTGCGGTACGGGATGAGTCCAAGGCGGGGGGTTTCCACACATTCGTACGGGAAGGGGCTATTTTTGTGAAGAGAGGTCAGAATGGCCGGCCTGTTCAGATTTCATCATTGGATGAATTAAAAAACTTTGTGAAGGACACCAATTAACCTCCCGACCCTCTATTGGGTCAGCTTCTTCATCTTCATCTTCTTCTTCTATTTTCTCATCTACTTTTCTTCACTGTGATGATCTGCTGCCTGATTCTTCGTCACTAACAGTACCTTCTCCGTCTCCTCCGCTTCTTCCTCCTCCTCGTTCACCTGTCATTATTCCTGTAGTCACGGCTTCTCCGAAGCGTGGGGCTGATGCTGATGCGTCAGTATGTCTGCTGGATTTGGATGGTCTACGTGTTTGCCACCTTAACGTCAACTCTGTGAGGGCGCATCTTGAGAGGGTCAGATTCTTTCTGGATGCTCACCCTCCATTTCATGTAATCGCCATGTCGGAAACGAAGCTCGGTCCTCTCATTGAGGATGATGCTGTTTCGCTTGAGGGTTATACACTCTTTCGCTGCGATCGAAATACTCGTGGAGGGGGGGTTGCGTTGTATATTAATAAGTGTTTCTCAGTAAAGGTCTTAGCAGCATCCTCTCATGTATGGACCAGGAAGCCAGGTCTTCCTGAATATCTGTTGTGTGAAATCTCAGGCAAAGGGGTTTTCCTGCTACTTGTAGAGGTGGTCTACAGGCCCAATCACGCGCTGTTTGTGCAGGGCAGTGATTTTATACCGACTATGGAAACTTTCTTACAGGAGTACAGCTCCAAAGTCATCATGGGTGACTTTAACGCGGACCAACTATCATCAACGAGTGATGATGTGGCGTCCATACGCTCCTTCTGTGATGATAATTCGCTACGATTGGTTCCTCGTAACGCCACACATCACACTAAGTCATCGGATACCTGGCTTGACTTATGTCTCATAGATACTGAGGATGTACTCTTGTCCCATTCACAGACGGATGTACCGTTTGTGGATGGACATGATCTTATCATGGCAACGATCGACGTCTGTGTTCCACGCTCAGCCCTGTCTGAGGATATCAGTTATAGAGATTTTGGTTCAATGGATGTGGGGGTGTTTGAGGCACAGCTTGCGGCGTGTGATTGGACAGTGTTTGATAATCTGCTATCGCTGGATGTGATGGTACAGCGTCTTTCAGACAACCTCACCATGGCGATTGAATCGTCGGTGCCCTTAAAAAAAGTGCAGAGCTGTACAAAACGCGAGCCCTGGTTCACAGAACGAATAGTATCTCTGATGGCTGAAAGGGATCGTCTGTACAGGATATTTAAGAGATGCAGATCTCGGGTGGCCCTTTTTGAGTATCGGCTGGTACGTGATCGGGCCCATTGTGAGGCGGAGGGTGCATGGCAGCAGTTTTTCCAGCTTAAGCTTAGTGTGCTCAAGGATCCTGCTCGAATTTGGAAAGAGCTTCGACATTTGGGGGTGGCTCGTGTGGAAGAGGTGCCGACAAGTTTCGACCATGACGTTCTGAACGAGCACTTTCTTCAATCTCATTCAACTCCACTGATCCTTCTGTTGACGATTCAATTAGCTCCCTGCCGGCGGGTGGTGATGGCGTGGATGGGGGATTCGCTTTTAGGGCCGTCACTGCTGACGAGGTGAGGGTGGCGATAGGTCACTTCACCTCCGAGGCAAAGGGATGCGATGGCGTTCCCAAGTCTATTGTTGTCGCAGCTTTGCCGACACTAGTGCCAGTATTACTGAAAATATTTGATATGTCTCTTGCTCACTGCTCCTTCCCGTTAGAGTGGAAAAAATCCCTGATAGTAGCGATCAACAAGGTGAAGAACCCAACATCCCCTAATGACTACAGGCCTATTGCTTTACTATGTTTTCTATCTAAGGTCTTGGAGAAACTGGCCTCCTCACAGATCCTTGGTTTCCTTGAGGAGTGCTCTATCCTGGATCCTCTGCAGACAGGTTTCCGTCCACATAATAGCACGCAAACAGCACTACTAAAACTTACGGACGACATACGTACCGGTATCGACAAACGACAGATGACAATTCTTCTTCTATTTGATTTTAGCAAGGCGTTTGATTCGGTGCGTCATGTGTTGCTTTTGGAGAAGCTGGAAAACCTTGGGTTTTCAGTAAATGCTCCGAAATGGGTTGCCTCGTATCTCGGTGATCGATCACAAGCGAAATTGGGACGTATGGGTGCTAGGTCTTCCTTCCATCGTCTAAGCAAAGGAGTTCCTCAGGGGTCAGTTCTTGGCCTGCTCCTCTTTCTGATATTCATCAATGATGTTGCTGACACTTTGCCAAAAGATATGAAGCATTTGATTTATGCTGATGACCTTCAGCTTTACAGTCATTTTCCTAGAAATGAGCTGGAGGAGGCCCTTGAAAGAATGGGAAGAATCGGTGATCTGATCTCGGCATGGTCGCTGCGAAATGGGCTTATGTTGAATGTCTCGAAGACTAAGGCCAAAGTGTTCGGCTCTCAGTATTTCGTTGATGAAGTATATGCGGTGCCGGACGTAGCAGTGGTGGTTGGAGGCACTAGAGTTCCGCTGTCGACCTCAGTGCGCAGCTTGGGTGTTGTACTCGACAGCAAACAGTCGTGGAAGGAGCATGTTACGGGTCTGACTCAAAGGGTACACTCGATCATGTATTGCCTGCGCTTTTTCCGGTCGAGCACAACTCTTGGTCTGCGCAAGCACCTTATTGAGGCCTTGGTATTTCCGATAATAGACTATTGTTCCTTGGTTCATAGTGGATTATCTGAGGAGTTGTCCCTCAAGCTTCAACGTCTCGTCAATGTTGGGATTAGGTACGTCGTTGGGGTGAGGAGGGATGAGCACATCTCCCTTTATCGGGTGCAGCTGGGCTGGATGACCTGCGGGACGAGGAGGACTTATTTCCTCGCGTGCCTGGTGTACAGGCTGCTCCGGTTCAGGGAGCCGGGGTACCTTGCAGATGTCTTGGTGGTCGGACGCGGTGGCAGACTGGTGAGGGGGGAGGTGAATCCATTGATGATTCGGCCTTTCATAACTGAGACCATGCGTAGCTCCTTTCAGGTCTCTGCTGCGTATCTGTGGAATGCCTTGCCTGACGTGATTCGTGACCTTCCAACCCTATCATCCTTCAAAAATGCCCTCCGTGTTTTTCTTTTGGGCGGTGGGAATAATAATCTTGAACCAGAACAGCGGGCATCTGAGTGATTCTCAACTTGCTCTTTCTTTCCTTCTTTTTCTCCTTCTTTTGCTTTCTCTCCTACTTCTCTTTCCTTTTCGCTTCTTTTTACCTCTTTTACTTCCGGTTTCTCCTTTTTCTTCTAATGGGTGTCCTTAAGCGTAATTCTTCAAAACTTCAGTTTCAGTTTCAACAATAATAAAAATGTAATGAACTAGCTTAGCATGGGTTGGAGCCTTACCTCTTGGAGTGTCTCACATGAATGCGATCTCAAATGCACCAGATTATATGAGTTGAACACATAATTTGGGGGGCTCAATCTATTTGATTGTGCTTATACTTGCTCATGAATGAAGAGGCAATGGATCTTGCTAAGTTCTTGAGTTCAAAGCAGACTACTTACAAATGTTATATACTAATTTTTTGGTGGATAATTGGCCTTGTGGTCATTAATTCTATAAACGCAATTAATAAAAAGTTGAATTTTTATTGTCAACGTTTCGGCTCATTCAACATGAGCCCTCATCATTGAGCTTATTGAATTAATGACTGCAAGGCCAATTATCCACCAAAATATCAATTTTGAACGGTCAAAAAACATTATTTCATTGTTATATACTAAGTTTATATTTTTATATCTATATTGAATTTTATTCCTTTTGTAATTTGCACAATATAATGTGCAGTAATAAATTCTTAATCAATCAATCAATCTCTCCCCCTCCCCCTCTCTCTCTCTCTCTCTCTTATTCAGCTGATTTCAGATGAACGATTGAATTTATTGAACTCTTTGTAATTATCATTTTGAGCGTTACTCTCAAACGTATTGTAGCTTTTTATCTAAGATTTTATATATTGTTTTGGCGATAACAGAACACGTAAGGACCGAACTGATTTCTATCTTATGTTGCGACTTCTGCGTGTGCCCTAGACTCACGCCCGCTCTCCATCATTCTGAGTGAGCCTAGCACAGCCGCAACCCTCTTTTCAGATTCCTGGAGTCGCTTTCCCGACTTTCCTCCAACCCCTTAGCTGGTTTACCGTTACCGTACCGTTTTTATCGTTGATCTGATTCGATAAATCCAGTAGTATAAAAATTTATCTGGTGCCCATTCCTTTCATTTTTGAGCTGCCGGTTGAGTGGGGTTGGTGGACGGTATTTTTGGGACCGTATCGAGCTCCAGGGCTATGTCGAGGGAGAGTAATTTGGATGAGGGGGCCGAAGGTGGAGATTGAAGTATTGTTGGGATAAGGTTGAGGAAGGTCAGGGCTATAGGGAGAACGCATTTTCCCAAATATTTTAATTTCTCACAATGGAGTTAGAAGATGATACTGCTTCCCTACCATTTCTGGATTTAGAATTACACCGGGAAGAAGATGGTACGATGAAAACAGAATGGTATACTAAACCAACAAGTTCCAGAAGAATTCTGAATTATTATTCAAATCGATGAAGGGGCTGATAGAACGAGCTATCAATCTTAGTCATGTTGACTATCTTCGAGATAACATGAACAAAGTAAGAAAGATATTGAAAAACGATGATTATCCAACTAGTGTAGTCAATAAATACATCAATAAACAGTTGGAGAAGATCTCTCAACATGAAAACCATGAAGAATTAGTGGACAATAAGGACAAAAATGAAAATAAAAAAGAGAAATTCTGTAGTTCTCCGTAGGTAGCGCAAATTATCCTATGAAATGGACAAATCCGTTCGGGAATATGACTGTAAGCTGGCTTTCTACTACATACAAAAATCAGGTCCAACTTAGTTTACAGCATCCCGTGTGAATGTGGTAAAGTATACATCAGTCAGATGAAACAGAAGCTGGGTAACAGAATTGAACAACATCGAAATGACTGTAAGAATACCAATATTTTCAAAGAGAATAAAACAGCATTAGCTAGTCACCATTTTGACGATGGACACCAGTTCAAATTTGATGAAACATCAGTATTGGACTATGAGAGGAATTGATTGAAGAGAAACGTTAGCGAAATGATTTTCATTAAAAATAACGAAGCTCTCAATCATAGAATGGATACGAAAGGCCTAAGTTCTATATGTGCAGTATTCTTAGGACAAATACAAAAAAATTCGCAAAATTGTCAACAACAACAACATGAGCCTCATTCCACTGATGGCATTGGACTTTGGTGACGGGGTATTTTTCCCACGCCACCTGTAGGATATATGAAAGGAGATTCGTGAGTAGAGAGAGAGAATTCGGCGGATTATCCTAAGTTAAATAAGTTAGTCCCTTAAGGCTAACCTAAAAACCTCCCGGTTACGAGGATAAACTGACCTAGGGCTACTTTAACTATCCTCCAGGTCATGAGGATAAACTGACTTTTGGCTATCTTAAAAACCGCCCAGTTAAGAGGATAAACGAACCCAGGGCTATCTTAAAGACTTATTATAAAATCCTCCAAGTCATGAGGAAAAACGGACTTACGGTTATCTTGAACAATCCCATAATATTACGTAACTCCCGCGAAAATAAATAAATAATTACCGCCACTCCAATTATCGACCGATTTTCCGTAGGGCAGTACCTCTTGCGGCTATCTCGTGGTATCTTTATCCGAGTTTGGGTTATCTTTTTGGGGTTTTTGCATTAATCGAGGTGTAATCACTAATCCCCTATATCTCTCGATGATTTAGGGTAGTTTTAGTCATTTCTGGTTCCCTCGCAGTATTTTTAAGGAAATTGCGAATTACTTCCAAATAATAATGGGATGACTCATGTCGCCGGTTATCTTTTCCGCCAGTTCACAGAGACATAAGGGCGTATGAGTCTCTCTTAAGGGCGCATGAGATAATCAATAGAAATAATTATAAATATTTACTAATCAGTACTGGCGAGTACTTTTAAGGAAATTCCGCCCAATCTAACTGATAGATAATTATGTAAAAATCATCTTGGTCAGATTTTGGGACACTTTTGTACTTTCCGCTATAAATCGACATTATTGGCGATTTTTGGTACAAATAGATAAAATTAAGTAATTCTCTCGATTTCTGCGATTATTTTCTCTCTCTCTCGCTCTATTTGAGGTTCTAAGTACTTTTTGGGTTAATTGGATTATCCAACGAATGAATCGATTAATTCGGCCTTTCTAATGACGTTAAGGGATTCTGAGTCGATCTTTTAGGCATTTCTTTATAAAAGGCGCTTCTCGCAAATTACCTAGTAGCATTGGCTACTTTTTCAATAATGGGGAAAACTAATGTATCAATTGATGTTTCATTGAATATTCTGTATAATTTTGGTCTTCTTCAGGCAATAGCAAAACACGTAAGGACTTTATCCGACTCGTATTTATTTATCCCTCTATTCCTACCCTAACTCTCGTTCTATGGTTCGGATCTCTTTCTACGATTTTATTGGTGTTTTATCGAATCTTTGGTGACTTCTGAGTGTGCCCTAAACCTACGCCCTCTCTCCACGAAGCTGAACTAGCCTAGCTCAAGCTGCAACCCCCTTTTCCGACACCCTTTTCTCTGGCGTTTCTTCAATCCCCTAGAGAGTTTACCGTTACCGTTACCGTCATTTTACCGTTGGTCTGGTTAGATAGGTCCAGCAGTATCAAAATCTATCTGGCGCCCATAATTTCTTTTTGTTTGAGCTACTCTCTGGGCAGATTGGGGGACGGTATTTTAAGCCGTATCGGATCTTACAGTCACGCTGGAGGAAGGGGATGATTTATTAAGGGGGCCGAAGGTGAAGGTTGGGATATTTGCTAAAATTTAAGGTATCGAGAATAAAGCGAAAAGGGGGAACGAAGCAGATATTTTAATTCCTCACAACTTATTAGACCGATGGTACTCTAGTCTGGAAGCGCTGGACAGAGGTAGCCAAACTCAGCGTACTGAAGAACACATGAAGCAGCAAACTGACGCACACAGACGGGGAACATCTGCCGATGTACGTGAGCCGGCTCATGACACTGACACTGAATGTGAAAGTGTACGAGTGTGAAGGCGTCTACTCTCACCAGTCACTCCACTGTATTGTTGTATTGTTTTATTTGTGTCAATTCATTCAGCCCGTCAATTTATGTATTATTCTATTAAAACAGTGTTTTGTTGAATCGTAGAAAAAAAACAATAGGAAAAATGATCAAGACTGAAATAGTGCGACAGAACTGTTCTTTAATTTTAATATTATGACGATTTACATTTGTCTAAAGGTATTTCAAACTTTCATATTCATTCGAGAAATTTTGTCACAGGCAGTTTTTTAATGTATTTTTAATGTATGTTCCATTTTTTATTGTATTTCAAGAGCCTGAAGGCGCTTCTGACCAGAAGCGGAATGTTGCGATCTTAGGAAATAAATGTAGAGATTGATTACTTCTATTTATTCTCTTGTTCAATATCCCAATAACCTCAAAATTCAATATTCATCATCATGGATGACAACAAAAGTAGAAATTCCTTAATATTCTTCTGCGTTTTCGGAATTGGAAAATTGCTTCAATTTTTTGAGGATCCAGTCTCTTACTCCTTCAGATGAAAGAATATGACCTAGATATCCCACTCCAGTTCTGAAAAATTCTCATCTATCAGGCTGGATCGGAAGATTTGCTTTACGAAGTGAGTCTATGAAATTTAATGAGATGTTCTTTAATAGAACGGGAATGAATGGCATATCTCTTACCGTACTGGATTCTTTCGAGCAGGGTTCAGTTGTCAGGGACATGAACGATGGTTTCACATCCGATAGACTACGTCGGCAACCGATGGCACATATAATGGTATGCGATGGTTTCTATCGGATGTAACTTTTTTTCAATGGTGCATCGGACAAGAGATTTTTGTATTCTTTGCACGTTCCCACCGGTGGAATTCATCCGATTCTCTCGTATCCGATATCTAAATTGTTCGAATCATTCATTCACAACCGATGAGATATGCCGAATGAACGATACGGCATATCTTTACCCGTCCTGAATGCGTTTGAGCAGGGTTCAGTCGTTAGGGATATGGACGATGGTTTCTCATCCGATGGCTCATATCGCTCGCAAGAGTATGCGATGGTTTCCATCGGATGTAACTTTTTTTCAATGGTGCATCGGACGAGAGCTTTTCGCATTCTTTGCACGTTCTGACAGGTGGAATTCATCCAATTCTCTCGAATCCGATATCTAAATTGCTGGGATCATTCATTCACAACCTATGAGATATGCCGGATGAACGATGTGGCATATCTTTACCCGTCCCGAATTCGTCTGAGCAGGTTTCAATTGTCAGGGATATGGACGATGGTTTCACATACGATGGCTCCTATCACTCGCAAGAGTATGCGATGGTTTCCATCGGATGTAACTTTTTTTCAATGGTGCATCGGACGAGAGCTTTTCGCATTCTTTGCACGTTCTGACAGGTGGAATTCATCCAATTCTCTCGAATCCAATATCGAAATTGCTGGAATCATTCATCCACAACCGAAGAGATATGTCGAATGAACGATGCAAAGTGCATATATCGGTTGCATTGGATTTTTTTGATTCAGTGCCGATAAAATAGAGAGTACTTCACCTAATCCATTCAGTGTCTTTCGTTCCCGCTGCGCGAGATGGCAGTAGTGAAATTGAAAATCATTCCTCTACAATAATAAAATCATTATTAATAATAGTAATAAATTATTAATAATAATAACAAGTTATTATTAATAATATTTTTATTATAGTACAGGAATGATTTTCAATTTCACTCATGCCATCTAGCAGAGCGGGAACGAAAGACACTGTATGGATAAGGTGGAGTACTCTCTACCTTATTGGCACTGAGTCAAAAAAATCCACTGCAACCTATCTATGCACTTTGCATCGTTAATTTGTCATATCTCATTGGTTGTGGATGAGGGATTCCAGCAATTTAGATATCGGATTCGAGAGAAGTGCATGGATTCCACCGGTCGGAACGTGCAAAAAATGCAAAAATCTCTCGTCCGATGCACCATTGAAAAAAAGTTACATCCGATGGAAACAATCGCATACTTTTGCGAATAATATGAGCCATCGGATGTGAAACCATCGTCCATATCCCTGACAACTGAACCCTGCTCAAACGAATTCAGAACGGGTAAAAATATGCCGCATCGTTCATTCGGCATATCTCATCAGTTGTGAATGAATGATTTGAACAATTTAGATATCGGATTCAAGAGAACTGAATGAATTCCACCGGTGGAAACGTGCAAAGAATGCAAAAATCTGTCGTCTGATGCACCATTGAAAAAAGTTTCATCCGATGGGAACCATCGCATACTATTGCGAGCGATATGAGCCATCGGTCACCGACGTAGTCTATCGGATGTGAAACCATCGTTCATATCCCTGACAACTGAATTCTGCTCTAACGAATCGAATATGGGTAGAGATATGCCGGATGAATGACAATTTTTTTCCTAGTTGTTCATCGGGATATTGGAAAAAAAAGTTGACACCAAAATATTGTCAAACTGCGACATCTCACTAGACAATTCCAGCTTCTTCAGGCTCTGAAACCAAGCGAGATATCTCCTGCCATTGCTGATTACACGTTCTTCCAATAAATTCCTTGTTACATACTATAATTTCTCAAAAATCATGCATAACGTCGGATTCTGATTTAACCTCAATTCCACAATTGTCTCTTTTACCTTGACATTATTGATGTTTTGTGCAATGGAATTAGTGAATTCCGTCGGGGTTCAAAGCTCGAAAATTTGAATCGGAAGTCCGCGCACGCCAAAGACTCGTAGCCAAGTTCAGTGCTCTGCTGTCGCCTAGCGACGGCAGCACACAGAATTTTTGTACCACCCCGGAACCACCAGAACAGTGGAAAGAGCTTTGTCTTTCCACTATTGGTAAAAATGCACATGTCAGGCCCGGTTTTTTTCGAATAGAATTCTGTATAATCATAGACCGACTTATCTTAATGAAAGCTAGGTCAGTCACCAAATCATCATCTTGATTGCCAGATGAGGAAATGTTTATTATTTCAAGATTTTCATGAATCTATGAACTTTCCATGAATCAAATACCAATTTAAAGAACAACTGGTTGAGGTGATATTCATTCCTTTCTCACTTTTCAACTAATTTTCCTATTTCATATTAATGAGTGTGTGATACTATGGAACAAATGCTTTTTCTCATACATGTTCATTGGAAATGATGTGTAATAATCATCATCTTCGTTAAGTTATAGAATGATTTGATCTATTTGAAAAAAACCGGGCGTGCCATGTGCATTTTTACCAATAGTGGAAAGACAAAGCTATTTTCTTACGTAGAAAGACCTATCTTTCCGTCTTTACTGCTGCAATTATTGATAGATAAGTTGAATTGAAAATTTCTCCTTGCCTCCTTTATATTTTTCCCTGTCATTGGATTTTATTCCCATTCTTTTGCGTAATATTTTTTGAATCTTTGATTTGCCACCTCATTTTTCTGCGCATTCATACATTATTTGCACAGCCAGCCCTGATTCAGTTTTTGGCCTGCCAGAGAACACATTTTAAACGTGCACATGGCGCGTTTTTTTTATTTTTAATAATTTGTCGGTCCATATTTCATTCCTTTTGCGTCATTTTGGATATCGTCATTCTTACAATATCGTAAAAACCCTAGATATTTGGACGCAGGACTTATGAAATCTCGTGTAAATATCAAATAATAGACTAAAAATATCAAATTGAAACTTGTGGAATCCTTTTTCAATAATGTTGCGATTCGAACAAGACCTTTTTTCTGTGGAATATATTCTTTTGGTATGAAAGAATAATTTCTTGTGGATCCGATTCCGGAATGTAGCGCGCTGCTCACTACGCGACTGGAATCATGGTGGAAATTCTTCCCACCGTGTTGCCACGTCACTCGATTTGTGTGTATGAAAATGGCTGGCACTTCCAGTCGTTAATGGTTATTGGCAAAGTTGCACTTTACTCAAAAAATGCGGTGCCGCGCTCATCACCCGATGAAAATCGTCAGTCTCATGAATGCGAGTGCTCATTTTTCAAAAATTTTTGAAAAAAAAAAGAATTCGATTTCAAATTTTAGTTACTTTTTTTGTTGCTTCCGTATGGAAGCTTAACAAACGTGAGAATTTTCGATTTGGATTTTTTTGTTGCAAATCACTTGAAATGATGTCGAGAGTCAGAAAATGATATTTGGACAAAATGTCTGTGTGGAGGTATATATGTCTGTGTGGATTTTTCTATTACTTAGAAATGGTAAAACTTCAACCTGAAAATCTGATGTTATTACAGTATATTTGTCTTGATAAATGCTTTCTTTTGAGACCTTGTCACTTGGAACTCATTCAGTATTTTTTGAGAAATGATGAATTCCGGATTTTTTCAAAAAAATCAATTTCTTAGAAATTTCTCGACCGATTTCGTCCAGATGAATTTATAACATTTGAATATCATATTCTGCAACTGCGTGAATTTTTCCAGATTTTTCTCGAGCTTAGTTTTTTTAAGTTATGTCGATGTTCATAGTTTCTCATTATAATGTTGTTGCTTCTATAACAATCAGAACAATTGAGATAGAAAGTTCAAATTCAGTTCATATATTGCTTTTCTTAATCTACTGCCTGGGATTGTTACTGGACAAAATTAGAGAAACTTTTCCTCAAATATGAGCGTTTTCTTGAAATTTCAATTTTTTCATTCTTTTTCAAACTTAGAATAAGTTTCTAATCGATTTCATCCAGATTGAGGAATAATATGAGACACTATATCATCTAACTGCATGGATACTTTCAGATTTTTGTTGTCATTAGTTCTTGAGATGTTTTAATTCTATTAATATTGCATGAAGAAGCTTCATCTGCAGCTTGTTTTCAAAGTATAGATAACTTTTTGAAATTTCAATTTTCAGAATCATCTTAAAGTTCAAAACAAATTCTCAGTCGATTTCCTTCAGATCATTATTAGGGAAATGTTCAAAATTCAGTGTTCACTAATGGAAGAGGGAACCATTCAGAACTGATTTGCTAATGACTTAGCAGCTAAAACTATAATGATAACTACACTCAGCAAAAAAATTAAAGGAACGCTAAATTTTGTCAGTTTTTTGCTTGATTTTCGAATGGCTGTAACTTCGCCAAAAATCATCGTATCAGGATAAAAAAAAAAGGTTGGAAAGCTTGAAGCTTCTACTCTTGAAATTCTGAGAGGAAAATTTTTTTTGACCATCCGTTATAACGAGATAAGAGGTTTGAAAGCGGGAAAATTTTTTTTCTTTTTTTTTCATTTTTTCAAATTGTTCCACGGACTTCAGAAAGAAAATTTCGACTTAACCTTTATCAGGATCATGTAGCCTGATTTTTCAGCTTCAATTTTCTTTTTTTTTTTTTTCCCTACGACCCTTTGTTGTTGAGATATCGTCGATTGAATCAAAAAACACCCTTTTATCTTTAATCGTCGATATCTCAGGAATCACTGATCGCACAGCGAGCGGGTGATGAGATTCTTAAATTTGAATAAATTTCCTTTGAGATCTTGCACTGTTTAGTTGGAAAAAAAATTCCTTCCACTTTTAAAATTGGTTCGGAAAAGTACCGAAAAATGAAGTTTTTTTTCTTTTTGAAAATTGCCCTGCATTTCGCGAACTTTGTGGAAATTGCGAATGTTTTAACGTTTTTCTTTAGTTCAAATTGTGCTGAAACACCCCCTAAATTTTCAAGCCAGTCGGCCTGATCGTTTTTTTTTCCCAAATGAACAAAGTTCCTGCAAAAATTAAAGGAACACTTTTTTGTTCCTTAAACACCAATTAATGATGATTAAGGCCGAAAATGTTTTTTCTCCGTTATTTCTTTGTGATTTTTTGGGAAAAATTTGTTGAATTCCATCGAAAAAAAAAATCGATTTTTTTTTTAAATCATTGAAAAAAATCGATTTTTTTTTTTTTTTAAATTTTTTTTTCGATTTAAAAATTATTTTTTATTTTTTTTCCTTTTTTTCAAATTCTCACATCTTTTCTCCACCTCCCATCCACGAGGCAATGTCGCCATTAAACAAATAAATTTATTAATAAATTAATTTTTATTAATAAATTTTTTAGGAGAATCAAATTTCGGAAAAAATATGTAATGCGCAAGCAGGATTTGAACCCGCGACCCTCTGATTACATGTCAGGTGCTCTGACCACTGAGCTATTGCGAGTTACTATATTTACCTTCGAATTTTGATTCTCACATCTTTTCTCCACCTCCCATCCACGAGGCAATGTCGCCATTAAACAAATAAATTTATTAATAAATTAATTTTTATTAATAAATTTTTTAGGAGAATCAAATTTCGGTAAAAATATGTAATGCGCAAGCAGGATTTGAACCCGCGACCCTCTGATTACATGTCAGGTGCTCTGACCACTGAGCTATTGCGAGTTACTATATTTACCTTCGAATTTTGATTCTCACATCTTTTCTCCACCTCCCATCCACGAGGCAATGTCGCCATTAAACAAATAAATTTATTAATAAATTAATTTTTATTAATAAATTTTTTAGGAGAATCAAATTTCGGAAAAAATATGTAATGCGCAAGCAGGATTTGAACCCGCGACCCTCTGATTACATGTCAGGTGCTCTGACCACTGAGCTATTGCGAGTTACTATATTTACCTTCGAATTTTGATTCTCACATCTTTTCTCCACCTCCCATCTTCGAACTTTTTGAGGTGAGGGTTTACTGTTGCTGTTTTGACGGCTATACATTCATAGTCAGTACCGCCAACGTTAAGAAAAAATGTCTCACGAATTCATTTCAGCCAGCCGAATGCAGCCAACGTTACAACGAAATGTCTCACCGAGAAACTTTTTAACCGAAAACGTCGGGATGGGGCGTGGCTTGCATCAAAATATTTTTTTATAAATAAACAAATTATTTCTTCAAGCAAAGAAGGTTCATTTCTCCATTGAGATATTGCAATCAAAGTCTAGTATTTTTTGTGACGAGGGGAGAGGGGGAATTAAAAAAAATTTTAAAAACTGTCCAATAGTAAAAGTATAGTTAGCCAGTGCACGTTCTAAACGTACACATGGTGCAAAACGCTCCCGCGTTTTCTGACCCATCTTCCACCGGGGCCACCCCTCTCTTCACAACCTTATACTGAGCTGCCGAGAGGCTGTTCCGTGCCCTTCCTCCCATTTGATTTTATGTTTAGGGAAGTTCCGTTCACGTTCAGGGTTTTGGTTACGTTTCCGGATAGATATAGGCTGAGTCTTATGTGGTTGGTTGGGATAGTTGTGGCGTTGGTCCTACGGAATGGGACCAGCTGGCGCCCATTTGAGCCCCTTCGGGGGATTTCTACTGTTCAGTTTTCAGAGCAGAGGGAGGAGATGAAGATGTCAGCATTTTTGGGCTGATCCTGAAAATATCACGTCACATTTGTCAATATAAAATCATTTCCCATAATATGGAGCAACAAGCAGTCATCACAGATCTTCATTACAGCCAATCGTTTTGGAAATGATACACGAATGAATGATTGAATGAATATTACACGATTACAAATAAATAAATAGAAACCACACGAATACAATGACACAACACGATGACATATCAGTTGAAAGATTCCACATTTATGTGAATTTCTACATCGACTGAGTGATAAGACAGCGATCAATTAATTACACATTATGCTCGCTAGATTGTGCACTCATGAGTGCAAAATCTATCATGGTCATCCCAATTTCTCCTCTATCGGCTTCTATTTAATCTTCTCTCCTCGAATTGTTGTAAACTGCTACTGTACTTTTCACACAAGTTCTGGGTGTCCTCTCTTTTGTTAACAGTGTCATTGAGGTAGACATGGACCATTTAGCTGATATTTCGTTTTCTCCAATCCGCCTCAGAGTCAAGTATGGTTGTTTCATCGAATTGGAACGAGTGGCCCACCTCAAAATGATGAGGTCCCAAAACCATTTTCCCCTTTTTCAAAATTTTCATTGGAGTGCAATCGCTCTTGTGTTGGCTCAACCTTGTTCTCAGTCTTTGTTTAGTCTGCCCAAGGTTACACTCCGAGCATTCACACGGGATTTCGTAAATTAGTTCTGACTTCTCCAATACTGGTATCATATCTTTCAAACCTAAGTGAAGGTCTTCTACTTTATGGAGATTGTAGAAGACCAGTGTAACGTCCGTGTTCCTGAAGCACCATTCAAGCTGCTGAGATAGCCCTTCAATTACTGGAACTTTGGAGCACCGTTTTTTCTGTTTGTCAGGGGCTTCTTCAGGTTCTCCATTCACTCTTCCATTCTTAAACTGTGCTAAGAACCTCTTGGAAAACTTCTCTGGGTAACTGTTCTTTTTCAAGATGTCTTTTACTTTCTCCACATTTTCTTCGTGGAAGTCTTCCTGACCTAAGGGGGTACATGCACCTGAGCTTTTGAAAATGAAAGGCTTATTTCTTTTACTAACTTTTCTTCTCCAAACTACTGAGAATTAAAAAAAAAAAATCATGCTAAAGTCCCCCTCCACTAGAAAGTTATGGCAATAACTTTTTTGAATCAAATTTGCAACGTTTTCTAAACTTCATCCATGCATGGCTGTAAACACTAATGATGATACAAGAAATTCTCGTTTTGTTATAGTTGAAAGGTCACTAAATAATATGAATTTGAAAATTGATTTTTCCCTTCACCCTATAACCTAAATGAAGAGTTTTCAAATTCGCACCATTTTCAGAACTCCCAAGGATATGTACCCTTGTGAAAGCGTTTTACTCGAAACTAGGTTTTTTGACGTGGATGACATGATAACTCGGTCAATTTTCAACATTTTCCAACTTCCTGCCTCCGAATGGAAGCTTAACAATCGTGAAAATTTTCGATTGGAATTTTTCTGTTGTGAATCACTTCAACCTTCCGGTCAATAACGGGGTACCCGGGTACCCACCTACTGCACGTCACATAGCTAAGCAATTAGTCAGTCCAAGTCAACTTGAGATTTGGGATCTTAGCTCAAATATAATCATTATGATTACGATGACGTGATTTGATCCACAAAAATTCAATATTACATGAAAACTGAGATTCTACGATAAGACTTAGGAATCGAACAATTGGAGTTCAGGTTTCAAATAGGATTTTCATTCCTCCTGATTATGATCAGAATGAAAATGGAATCATTTTGTGGAGGAAATTTTTAACTTTCGAATGGTAAAATAAAAAATAGTATTGTTCCTAAGGGAAAAGCGGAAAAACCCGTAATTTTTGGAGAAACTAGTTCATCGAATACTTTCATAAAAGACCTCCTCTGAAAAATCTGAAATTCTCACCATTTGTTGAGCTCAATGAGATGGATCTTTGAAACTTAACTCGGATGTAATTGCTTGGATAATTTCGGAGATAGGGGAAACTGCGGAAAATGAACTCCCAAGTCAATTGATTCACAAATTTCTTCGGAGTGACGTACTTTACGGAAAAATATGAAAAAATTTGAGAAGATGCTCCAACATGTCCACGTTGTAGGTGAATTTTCTCAAGTTGTCTTGCAGAGACCTCCACTCCAAAAAAAATCGTGTATCATGTCGACACGGAGGTCCATTTTGACCCCAATAACCTCTTTCTCTAAAATAGTTTTTCGGCAATATCTTAGAAACTAATGAAGCGATTTCGCCCAATTTCAATACAGAATTTTCGGTTCATTAGATACACAAAATGACGAAATTTGAAGACTTCAACTCAAATATTCTTTGAGTGATCGCGACAGCAAAATCAAAAATAAAAAAGAGGGTGCGTGAAATCCACGCACGACAGAAGTGAAACTTCTTACTCATGAAATTTCCTCGGATTTTTTTATAGAACAACGGATAATAGTTGACAATAGTAAGGATATGAGTATGATCTCCAATGAATACAACCTAATGTACAATTTTGCTCATTTAGCGATGCAATTGATACTTTAAAAATTCGAATACCTGCAGATAGTATATTGGTTTTTTGTTCACCGGCAAATTATTTTTTCCATGATTATGAGGGATTCAGAAAAATTTATTTTTCAAAGTCATAATTCTTTATGACTATCTCGGAAATTGATCGAGATCGAACGATTTTTTTTAATTCCTTTTTTGTACCTCTTGAAATTCTCTTTAAAAAAGCATTAGTGCAAAATCGTCTCATCTCACTTAGATTCCGAAATATTCAAAGAAAATTGATGACAAAATAAAATCTACTAGTCTGAAAACTTTATATCCATTTTGCCATCCGCTTTTTCCATAAATATCTCGGAAACTGAGAGAGGTAATGAAATTTTCCTATCGACCTTTTTTGTAGGGAATTTCGAAAACTACAAAAAAAAGCTCTAACTAGAATTGCATTATCTCGCTTCGTTTAAGAGATATTCATCAAAATTCCGTGACAAAAAAGCGACTTTTAGATGAAGTCTCTGTTTCAATGGTATCCTTGAAGAATATTCAGAAATCCAATGGAGATACGCCCATTTGCCTTCATCGCTCTCTAGCTCCAGAAATTTTCTACAAAAAAAATTGCAGCGGAATTATCCAATTTCGCTTAGATTCCGAGATATTCATCTAAAGAAAATAACAAAAAATCGACTTATTCCAGAAAAAAATGACTCAGTATTCTGATGAATTTTGAGAATATCTAGGGAACTCAACGAGGTAGAGCGATTTTTCCATGATCTCTCTTTGTGGCTCTTGAAATTTTCAACAACAAACGTTCAGAGTAAAATCGATTGATTCCCTTAATTTTCGAGTATTCTCAAAAAACTATTGATAAGAAAAAATCTGAAAGACAGAAAAAGTAGGATTTTTCTATCAATAGTTGTTTGAACATATCTCGAGAACTAGGCGAAAAGAAAAATTTACGCGTAGATTTTTATGTAGAGAATTTCAAAAGCTACACAAAGGGACTGGGGTTCAAATGCCCCATTTTGTGTAATTTACGAGATATTCTCATAAACTATTCACACAAAAAACTACTTATCCTGTTCATTGCATTTTTTTGTCAATAGTTTCTTGAGAATATCGGAAACTAAGCGAGATCGAGCAATTTTACACTGATGTCTTTTTGTAGAAAACGTATAGAGCTACAAAATAGGAATCGAGCACATTCACTCTACCTCGCTTAGTTTCCGAGATATTTCCAAAAAACTATTGACAAAAATTGACTCATTGAATTTACTGCTGCGTTATTTTTACCTCTCCCCTGTCGTCTCCCCTTTCGGCCACTACACTAGCATGGAGCATGCTATAATGTGTGCTCATCCCCCCGCCCCCCTTACCGTCTTGTCTCTCGACCGCTAGAGCATGCGTCAGAGTGGTATAGCCACTGATGCACTCTCCTCCTCTGCCAGCTCCCCACCACGTACCCAACTATTCCCCTCACCGGATCTTATTTTTCGTGACACTCGAAAAATGTTGCCCCCTCAGTAAAGAAGTTTCACTTCAGAAACACTGCAATTGAAATTGTCTCTAAACGAGAGACCGCAGCCAAATTTACCTGGGGTGGAAATTGTGAATCAAAATGAGATGAAGCTCATCGCTCAGAGTGGGTGCTGTAAATCGATTTTTCGTGGAAAAAACTCAAAAAAAACTATTTTCAAAAAATTCTATTTTTCTCGAAAAGTACCGAGCCGATTTCGCTCAAATACTACATACATACATACATTTTTTTGGAATGTCATTTCTCGACATTTTGGAACATTCTGAGTCATATCCCGATGAAATCTCCGAATTAAAAAATGTCGCTTTCACACTGCTCCCATTCGGAAGAAGAACGTCGCAAAATTGGAAAATCATGTTCGGTATGGGAGTTCCCTATCTGTGATGAACATCGCATTTCAACCACGACAAGTGAGGAGTGCAAAATAATCAAATTTACATTTTTTTATATGGCACTGTGTTGTCACAAATGAAAAAAATAACTACAATGAAAAACAAGCAGGCGTTAACTCCTTGTGGGTTATTTGAATTCTTAGATTTGATATTCTGCCAATACAATTGGCAGTAGGCTTCCGAATGGAATTTTCAATCTCCAATCCAATAATGACCATTTTAATTAACATGAATTAATTAATATCTGAATTTGATGATTCAACTTTTCAATGTTCTCATCATCATATCAGGATGAAAATTGTCTCATTTTATTCGGAAAATTATATATTGTAATCGGGTGAGTCGAGACTCGTGCGAGAGATACTCGACGCACCATCGGGCGGAGCCCGAGGGAATCTCCATGAGGAGCGGCCATATTGAGGCTGGTGGGAGAAACATGACATGGCGGTGGGACTTGAGAGATAGAAGAACGACCACGTGTTGATAGAGTGTTTTTATCCCAAGTAATTGAAGTCAAGGGAGTAAAGAGTTATGTCAAATAGAGGAAAAGGTGTGAAAAGAGAGTGAAGAGTAGTTTTTCCATGGTATCTCCTGAAAAAGAGTGAAGGACAGAGCCCTGAGGAGAAAATAGAGGTAGAGTGATTGTAGTCCCCCTGCCCTGTGAATATAGTGAGTTTTCCGCGAATATCCCGCGAGTGTTGACAACGAGAGAAAGAGATTCCCCTGATTTCCCTTGAGTTCCCCATAATAAGTTGTTTGGATTAAGAGATTAGTTCCCCTGAGGCCCCGTGATAATTAACCCCAAAGTTGGTGCCAGCCACGTGCTCGAGCACTAGCCATATTGCTGGTCGTTTTCACCGTGGCATCAGAACCGGTCATTATTACCTGAGTAACTTTACCGTGACTGTCAACTGACGGTCACAGTGGTCATTATTACCGAAGAGTAGAGAAACCCCCACTTTGATAATTGAGACTCCCCTGAGACAATCCCCCCAAATAATAATGAGTATTAGTGGACTGAGAAAAGGTGGAAGGACGGAGTACTGAATAAAAGCGCTAGTTTAACTTTATTTCACCGTGTTTTAAGTTATTTCTCCCCACTCTCGATATTCCCTATAATTTCCTTTTTTATTGTGAGACCAACGCTCACAATATTTTATTATCATAAAATAAAAACAATATGTGTTCTTGGGGAAAAATTGAGAAAAATTTACATTTCCGATTTTTTATAAAAAAGTTATTTTCTTTCAAAATAAAAATAAATACTTGACCAATTAATTGGGAATCTAGAGAGTTCATTCCTTTTATCGTAACGAATTTTTTAAGTACAAGCTGGTGCAAATCCGTCGCGTAGTTTTTGAGAAATACGCCTTTAAAGAAGAATCATTTTTTGCAAATATCTCAGAAACGGCTGGACGTATTTCGCCTAGTTTCAATAGCACTCTGTACCTTCATCAGATATACAAACTGACGAAATTTGAAGTCTCTATCTCAAATACTTATCGAGTTATCGTTCCGCTAAAATATGAACTGAAAATCACTGAAATTGAAATAATTTCCAAAACTGAGAATCAGAGAAAAATTTACCAAGGGTCAAAAATGTGAGTTTGAATGAGATGAATATCATAGCCCAAACTGGGCGCTACCAATTAATTTTTCATCGAGAAATTTCAAAAAACCGCTTTTTTGAAAATTCGATTTTTCTCGGAAACTATTCAACCGATTTCGCTGAGTTCTTCATGACAGCATTGTGCACGCAGAGGAAAAATACAGTCAAATTTTGAGAGCGCTAAGTATAGCCGTTCCGGAGAAAATGACGATACAAGGCGATACACTCAGACACACACAGTCACACACATACGCATACAGACATGATTTAAAAATATGATTTTTCAACGTTTTGGATCATTTGTAGTCATATTCCGATGAAATCTTGAAATCGAAAAATCCGACGAAAACAATGCTTCCATTCGGAAGCAAAAGAGGAAATCAGAATGATGTCTTTTTTACCGACTATTTTCACTATTGTTTATAGGTCAACTTGTTGAAATAAAGGAAATTATGAATAGTATTGTTGATTATTCATTCAAAATTCGAGTGACATAAATACTTCGAGGAACGGTCTTTTTAGTGTGTATAAAACCATATAAACCCCTTAGTGGGTACCTGGGTACCCGGACATTGAACGGAGGAGGTATCAAGTTTGATAGTGACTAACTTTCATTGAATGATTGATTAGAAAATTTTTTTACAAAAAATTGATGACAAACTACTTGAATTTTGGAGATCCGGGTGGTCATGAATTTTCTTTAAGGGGAAGTCAATAAATTCTACTTCCGAAACTGAAATGGATACCCGGGTATCCGGTTATTGACCGGGCGGTTAAATGGTGTGGAGAGTCAGAGGATGATATTTAGAAAAAAGGTCTGTGTGTATGTGTGTGTGTGTGTATGTATGTGTGTGTGTGTGTATGTCTGTGTGGATTTCTTTTTCTACTGAAAAACGGTGAAACTTCAACCTGAGAATCTCATATTCTTACTGTACATTTGCCGTGATGAATGTTTTCCTTTGAGACCTTGTTGCTTGGAGTACAATCAGTATTTTTCCATCTTTGAAGAATTTAGAATAAGTTCTGTATCGATTATATCCAGATTGGAGAATGATATTAGATACTATATTATCTGACTGTGTGAATTTTTTCAGATTTTTCTCATCATTAGTGTTTGAGTTATTTCGATTTTACTAATTTTGTATGAAAAATGTTGTTTTTTCGATGTAAGAATCTCGATAATGACCGGAGTAGAGACAATAGGAGTTCTGAATTTTACTCATATATTGGTCATGCCAATGGACGACTTGGTACGATTACTGCGTAATATTAATTGAACGTTATTTTTGAATATTGGTGATTTTTCGAGATTTCAATTTTGCGAATTATCTCAAATCTCAGAATGCCTCCTCAAGTGACACCATCCAGATTGATTCATAACATTTGATATCTTATTCTGTAACTGCGTGAATCTTTCACGATTTTTCTAATACTTGGTTTTTAATTTATGTTGATTTTTTTACATTTTTTCATGAAAAATGATGTTGATTCCACAACAACCAGAACGGTAAGAACGGTAACTGTCATTTTAATACCCGGCAAAAAATTTCCGCGGATATAAATACCATGAAAAAATTTTCCTTGGAGAAAAAACATATAAATATATATATACATTAGGGTGTTTCAAAAAAACAAAAGATTTTTTTTTTTCTGATGGTGTCCGAAAATTTATAGTATATTCAAAAACGAAAATTTTGGTCATAAGTAGAGGTCAAACTCTTGATTTTGATATTAAGGTTTGCCTCAATCAATTTTTCTATTTTCCTATTTAAATAACACAGAAAAATATTTTTCCAATTTTCCAATTTTTGTAGCTTGGAAATGGTTTATTGCAGGGAAATTGTGAATGATGAATCTCAACGGAAATTGAACGATCTACGAGAAAGGTCTCCTGCAAAAAATCCATAAAGTCAATTGTTTCCAAGTTATGAGTCTGTTAATTAGTACCTGATAAAATTTTCGAGTATTTTGTCAAATAAATTGAAGTATTAGAGTTGTTTTTCATATCAGTGCTATATATTATGAAATTACTCAATTTCTATTGAATTTGAAGCACAATTATGTTTTTTTTACAGAAAATTCAATGAATTATTGCTAAATAGCTAAACTACCTGGCTTCGCTCAGGAGTTGATATGAGATTGTGTGTTAGTTGGGATAAAAGAATGAACTTCAACATATAGAAAGTACTTTTCTTTCTTATTGAAAACATATTCTAACTTCTTAAACCTTCTAGGATATTCTCAGAATTCAGGAGATTCGCGAACCTTAGGGACATTTAAAAATGTTCTCGAATTTTCTGGAACACTCTAAAATATTCTCACATCTTTGAGAACATTCTAGGAAGTTCTCAGAGGTTTTGGAACATTCTAGGAAGTTCTCAGAGGTTTTGGAACATTCTAGAAAATTCTCAAGCCTTTGGCAACATTCGAGAGAGTTCTCGAACTTTCTGTAGAATTTCAAAAAAAAATCCAAACTTTTTGGATTATCCTAGAGAATTCTGGAACTTTCTGAAACATTCTAGACTATTTTGAAACTGTCTAGAACATTAAAAAATATTAACAGCCTTTTGCATCATTTAAAAAAATTTCCAACCCTCCTGGAACATTTGAGAATGTTCTCCAACTTCCTGGAACATTTCAAAATATTCTTAAATCTCTTGGAATATTCTAGAAAATTCTAGAATGTTCCGAAACGTTCCTGAACCTTCTGGAACATTCCACAACATTCTGAAGCAATGTCAGCTATTCTAGATCATTCTAGTGTTCTGTAGAACGATTTATATTAAAAATCAACGTAATTTTGGTCGATTCTTACGGAGGAAAACCCGATGCAACTCGCCGTGGTCTTCCTGTTGATTTTCTCGTTGTAGTGGACTGTATTTTTTGGATGACTTACTCTTTTATAGGATAAAGGATATTTCTCAGTGGATGGATTTAGGTGGATTTTCTCAATGATACGGAACACGTGAATTATATAAAAATATATAAACTCTTTAATGATTTGACTAGAATACACTTTCTGATATTTTGACCGCACTGATTCTAGATATTGTCTCTTTGTGATAATTGTCTCAATGAATTAATTGTCTCTCATTTTCATGATTATTTTCACACTGCACACTGCATTTAATACCGGGCGTAAATCGTTATTAAACCGTTATGCCGATCACTGACTCGATACTCAACTCAGCGGATGCGACCGGTTCTTTCGAACCTTTCCTATTATGTCTATCGACTAGGCGTCATGTCCGCGATAGTTGCTAGATAGTGATCTCCAAGATCATGATGATCTTGTCTTGATGAGTTTCACTCGCCAAGGTTTTGCCCCCTTGGCGGCCACCGTATTAGTAGAACTTGACTCGCTCAGTTCCACGCGACGAGTAGAAGGATTTGTGGGACAACGCCGCTGTGATCCCCCAAATTACCCCTGGTGTCAATATCGATAGTTAACACATTTTGATTGACCTCCTGATCCCACGGTAAATCAGATCAGTCGGTAATATTAGCTGCTTTTTTAACATACCGCCCGCCGTCGACGAACTCCTGGAGGCGACCTAGTAATTGTTGGTGCTTTTCAAGGTGTTGCCAACTTCCCGTGGCAGGTTTGCGGTATCGGTGTTTCTCTGCTGATGTTCTCGTGCTGAGCTTCTCTGATAGTTGTCTCGTTCACAATCTGCTGGGCTGATGCTGTTGATGCAGTATCTCCAGATTGCATGATGCTGTTGGTCTCAATGATTCCTGGAATTTCTGTAATGAGATAAGATGAAATTAGTTTCCATGATAATGACTCTTATTTCTCTGCTAACGGGTTGTAAGGCCGTCTAGCTTGGAAATACTCGTTGTAGAAGCTCGTCTTGATTCACTATAGAATTCCGGAAACTTGATGATTCTTCTCGATGATTTTGTACTCTGTGATGACTTGATGACGTTGCCCGTCATTGATGATGATGAAGTCTCTTCTGGATGATGTAATCTCTGCTTGATGCTGTTGCCACCCGTCATGAGGCGACGACTCGTTCTCAGCTGCTTATTTGATAAATGTCTTCTGAATGATTTCAAGTAAACTGGATCCTGAATACTTGAATCTCGATTAATTGACCTGGAACATTCAATTGATAATGATTAATTGTAACTTGACATTTCTTTTTTCGATGACGTTGTACACCATCTTCGATTTCACAATTGTCATTGGATCTCATGATGATCGTTCCAAGATCATTGATGATGCTGCTTTTCTAGATGTTTGATGACTTCTCATGTTGATGAATGACTCTTGATAATTGTCGATGAATAATTCTCGATGATTGTCAATGTAACTGACGATTTTCTCCACTGATGATGCTTGTTTATAATTCTCTTAACTCTTCATACATCATTTAATAACGGGCGTGAATCGTTATTAAACTAGTATGCGATAACTCACTTGTTTCTCATCTCAGCGGATCTGACTCGTTCTTTCAAACTTTCCTAGTAAGTCTATCGACTAGGCGTCAGTTCCACATTGTTGTTTGGTGCTTGATGATTTCATTGACATTGGATATGTCAAAGTCATTGATCTTTCTCAGGTGATTCGTCTCATAATGATTGCACTCGTTGCGTCATTGGATCTATCTGCAATTCCACGTCATTGCAGCTTGATAGATGTTCACCTGCGTAATTGATGTGATTGGATGATGAAGATTCTCTCGCTGATTTAATTTCACTAGTGATGATTAATGATTGAATTTTCATCTCGTTGTATCTTGATTGCTCATAGCTCATGATGATTCCTCAACTCTTGATGATGTTGGATCGATTGATTGTCTTTGCCTGGAACTCATGAACTTCAGCTTGTTCGTTCCATCAATTATTGCTAGCTTTAGACGATGATTCTTTCTCAAGTTTTGTCATGACAATGAATGACTCGATGATGATTTTAATCTCAATGATGTTGGTGAATGATTGCTTCATGGTTGCAATAGAATCCCGCCCACCATGCAGAGATTGCGCAGTTCTCTGATGAGGGATTCTTCATTGTATCTGCCTTCTAGGATGTCCTTCACGTCGTTTGCAGGGTGCGCATCTCCCTGGAAATTCTGTGTTCTTCCTCCTCTTCAGGTTGTACATTGATGTTCACTCTGCTATTGATGATTGACTTGATAACTGGATGATGATGGTGATGACTCTGATGACCAGTTTCAATGATAATGATGATAATTATTCATAATTACTCTGCTACTGGTCCAATTTCCCTTGATGCTGACTTCTTTACCGATGTCTTTCTCTGATTGTCAGTATCTTGAATGATTGCCTGACTCGATGATATTCTTCGATGACCTTGAAGGCCTTTCAGTTTACTCTCGTTCGATGATTGATCTCGCTTGATGATTGTTATCATTCTGCTTCGTCATTTAGCAGAACCTGTTGATTGCTTGTCCTCATCTTCTTGTTGTTGATGATTATTCTCGCTGCTACTGGCTCAGATGAGGACGATGACAATGATGATAACTCTGGTGATAATGATAACTCTGGTAATATTAATGATGATGCTGGACTGGTGAATTGCTGGATCACTTTGCTGCTTACATTGTCCATTGCTCTAATCTCGATGAATCTGATGAACTCGAGTTGTTTCATCTCCACTCTAGACTGAAACATATCACTAAATGATTGCAATATAGTATTTACATTTAAATGATTTTAAGTCACTAGGTGTTGATGTTAATGATGGATTAACTCGACTCTCTGTTGCTATTATTCGTGATAATTAATTCTGATAATTTGGATTAAATCTCAAATTAAATGCTTGCATTTGTATAAAAATCTTCTCAAATTCACAGTTGTTTTGATAATTATACTGGTGCATCTCCGATAAATCTCTCGTAATAATCATTAAATTGAATTAATTGTTTGTCAACAAATTCCTCTAATTTAATTAATGATTAATCGCTCACGTGATATTAATAATGCAACCGATGCATCTTGTAAATCTCTCAATGATAAACGTTGGAACTCTTTATTATGTTGATGCGTCCCCCACTCTCACCTATAGATTAATTTCTCAATTGTCAAACGCTTTAAATGCATTTTTCTCTAATGTTAATTTCTTTCAATTAATTCAATTCTCTGTGCTTCTCCAGATTCTGCCTCTGCTGCATCCGAAGTTGTCTGCCATGTTAATTAATTAATAATCAATTACTTATCTCTGAATTGAAGAGAGAAATTTAGTTGTTGTTGTACTCTGTGCAATTTGAATCGCCTGCGCTGTTGTTGTCAGTGGGTAGAAGCCTCATTGCCGCTCTCGCTGCTCGACTGATGTGTGGGCGTGGCTTCAGGCCCCCTCTGCTACGTTGCTTCGGTGCGACTCGGTGATGCTCGCTGTCTCTCGTTGCTCTGACGTCAAACGCGTCACTGGTGCTCACCGATGGTGGGGATGATGATTTACTCTCTCACTCGTACTGCCGAAGTTACGCGACAATGTCCGAACGAACTTCGTCTCTACTCAAAAAACCTGCGATCGCGATGTAAACAACTCAACTCAATGTTTTGATCGCGATACACTGTCTCTATTGCTTGAAGGAGAAAAAAAACCGAATGTTTCACTTCTCGAATTTTCTGTTAAATTTTATTTCACTCACTGTCTTTCTCTAACACACTTGAGAGAAAGAGACAGATGAAACACTCAATGTTTTTGTCCTTTCTCCACTGATTCTATTGTTCTCAAATAACACTGATTTTATTCTCGAATATTCGAATAAAATTCACTCGATGAATTCACTCTGTTTTAAACGAAATAAATTACTGATTTATTTCTCGAATTTTATGTAAAGTTTTCTCGTGTATTTCGAAGATAATTTTCACTCGCGATTAATTCACTCACTTTCCATTGTTATGGGATTAGGGATTAAGATGGATGTTTTGATGAATTTTAGATGGATAAACTTCTCGATTTTATCTCCAAAATAATTCCCGTTTATTCACATATTTTGCAAAGAATAATTTAATAATTGTAATTTTCACAATTATTCTTTGATGCAACTACTCCACTCAGATAACTCCACTTTTAGCTGATGTTTTGCTCTTCTTGATTCCCTCACTCAGAGCCGGATCACTCTGATCCGGCTCGAAGGACCATGTTAAAAATCTTGCATTTTTCTCATGTCCTTTGAACGGATAATTTTCTCAATGTTTCTCCATAGGGTGCTGTGTTCTGTGTCAGAGCCGGATCACTCTGATCCGGCTCGAAGGACCATGTTAAAAATCAACGTAATTTTGGTCGATTCTTACGGAGGAAAACCCGATGCAACTCGCCGTGGTCTTCCTGTTGATTTTCTCGTTGTAGTGGACTGTATTTTTTGGATGACTTACTCTTTTATAGGATAAAGGATATTTCTCAGTGGATGGATTTAGGTGGATTTTCTCAATGATACGGAACACGTGAATTATATAAAAATATATAAACTCTTTAATGATTTGACTAGAATACACTTTCTGATATTTTGACCGCACTGATTCTAGATATTGTCTCTTTGTGATAATTGTCTCAATGAATTAATTGTCTCTCATTTTCATGATTATTTTCACACTGCACACTGCATTTAATACCGGGCGTAAATCGTTATTAAACCGTTATGCCGATCACTGACTCGATACTCAACTCAGCGGATGCGACCGGTTCTTTCGAACCTTTCCTATTATGTCTATCGACTAGGCGTCATGTCCGCGATAGTTGCTAGATAGTGATCTCCAAGATCATGATGATCTTGTCTTGATGAGTTTCACTCGCCAAGGTTTTGCCCCCTTGGCGGCCACCGTATTAGTAGAACTTGACTCGCTCAGTTCCACGCGACGAGTAGAAGGATTTGTGGGACAACGCCGCTGTGATCCCCCAAATTACCCCTGGTGTCAATATCGATAGTTAACACATTTTGATTGACCTCCTGATCCCACGGTAAATCAGATCAGTCGGTAATATTAGCTGCTTTTTTAACAATTTAGAACATTATTTCACCCCCATAAGGAGCAGTATTCGCTATCCCCATGTCTTGAGAACCAACCCCCGTAGCTGAAAACGGAAAACCTCTTCGTGAATGGGGGGTGGAGGGCTAACACCCCATATAACATTCATGGGGCTATGAGGGTTGGTTTCTGAGTTTTAGCAGCACACACATAGGATACTTTCTTTTATTATATACATTAGATAAATGATTCTACGTGAATGAGAATCGTTGGAACTATCAAATGCGTACTCCATTGTTTTTTTCAATGAAACATTTCAAATATTTCCAGCTGAATATTCTGAGCATCTTCAAGTCGTGAATGATATTGCTGAACGCAGTGTAGCATTGATTGAATAGTACAATCAATGCTTAACGAAAAATGAAGAACAGCTCCAGTATTTATTGCAAGTAGTTACTGAACATAGGAAAAAATATCCTACTTGCAATAAAAAAAACTTCACATCACCCTGATGGATCGGGCGATTACATATCAACTATAAATCCATCAGACAAGCGATTTTTTTTACGAAATTGACTGTCATGTGACCACGATGCAACTCTGATGCGACTGCGATGCAAACGCATCGTGATCGAATTACGGTCGACTTCGTGAAAAAATTGACTGCCCGGTTGCATGATCCACCAGGGCAACTTAATTATTTAATTGAATTCCTATGATTCAAATAACACTTGATAATCGAAGAATATATTTATCGTCAACTGTTGTTGAAATGTCATTTAAAATGTTACCTCCAATGAAATCATTAAATATTTAGTTGAAAATATTTCAAATGTTTCTTTAAAAAAAAACAATAAATTACGCATTTGATAGTTCCAACAATTCTTATTCACGTAGAATCGTTTATTAGCGATAATTTATTGAATTTTCTATCGAAGATACATAATTCTACTTCAAATTCAATAGAAATTGAGTAATTTTACAATATATATAGCACTAATATGAAAAGCAACTTTAATACTTCAATTTATTTGACAAAATACTCGAAAATTTTATCAGGTACTAATTAACAGACTCATAACTTGAAAACAATTGCCTTTATGGATTTTTTGCATGAGACCTTTTCCGTAGATCGTTCAATTTCCGTTGAGATTCATCATTCAAAATTTCCCTGCAACAAACCGTTTCCAAGCTACAAAAATTAGAAAATTGAAAAAATATTTTTCTGTGTTATTTAAATGAGAAAATAGAAAAATGGATTGAGGGAAACCTTAATATCAATATTAAGAGCTCTACTTATGACAAAAATTTTCGTTGTTAAGTATACTATCAATTTTCGGACACTAGCAGAGAAAAAAAAATCTTTTGTTTTTTTGAAACACCTTAATATACATCCATATACAATGGAGGAGATTTCTTCCGGAGATATTTTGTTTAGGAAATTTTTTCCGGGAAATTTTTTCCATGGGATCAGATTACCTAGAACCAAAGATTTCAATGAACTTTCTATCCAATATTATCACTAAAAATAACAATATAGTTTGAATGATGAAAATTATGCTTTCGGCGACCAAGATAATGAGTATTTATTTCAATATCAGAGCTGAAAAATCAGATTTCCATTAGGGAACACATATAGAAAGACTAAATTATCGATTATCATGGACAATGAATGATATGAAATCAACACTCCTAAAGTGAAGTGTAGAACTCTTGTGAATTTTTCAAACATCCTTTCTAACGCGTGCTCTATATCAACGAGAAAGAATCAGAAGAACTTCTATCCAAAATTATACTCTGTTTATTTAAAATGACCAGTCGGAAACTGCTAATGAATGAGCAGATAAAGGTAAAGCATAACATGAGGATGCGATTTTCTACTTGTTTTTTTTTGAAATCCTGATTATTATTGTGCTCATCGCGTATGGACGCCTTCATTGCAATGGTTTCAATGGTTTCCAATTTCTCAATTGGCCTTTTATTAATAAATTGTCAAGGACTTTTTTTTGTTGGGTAAAATCTGCAGAGTCAACTTTGAAATGCTGTAATCTTTTGATTGTTATGAAAAAAGGAATTCCCCCTTCATACGTGATAAGAGCAATAATTATAAAGATTTTGAAAAAATGTTTAAAAATATTAAAAATTGACTGAGTTATGATGTCAACCAGGAGACATCATAATTTTTATCAGGCATCCATTGATGGCCGTGAGAAATAATGATAATAATGAAAAAGAAGGTTTCTCTTCTAGTTCCTTGTTGTTGAAAGGCCAATAAACAATATACACTTGATAAATAATTTTCTTTCTTCTCCCTATAACCTGAAAAATGAAGTTGGAAAATTACGTGATTTATAGCACTTTGCGGTCTATGTACCACACTAAGCCGATGGCTCGGTGTAGCACTCCATATACTATTCCAATTTTATTCGCTGTAAGGTGGTTCGATTGGAAGTTAATTACTCTCCCTGAACTAGTCGGTTTTTGATACCCATCCAGTTTTTAGCGCCCATCCTCCAATCTATGGATTCTAACATCTAGGAAGCAAAAGATGTTCTCTCCTTCTCCCTCAATGGTGAATTGGATTCCATCATGAATGGAATTGAAGTGTTCCAGTGTTACTTCGATGGACTCTTCAGGAACAGGTAGTACAGTGTTATCAACGTACAGTTTGATCCATGGTACCTCGAAGGGTCGTTTCTCCAATACTTTTTTCATCACATGATTCATCACTAGACCCGCTAGCACAGGCCTTGCCGGATGCTCATGCTACTCCCATCAATCTGTAAGTAAATTTTTCCCTCAAAGTTGAAGTAGACTGATTCGAAACAGAATCGAATGAGAGTCAGATTGTGTTTTTCTTTGCTTTAATTAACGAAGACCAGTTATCCCATTCTTCTTCAACTATTTGCAAAACTCCATCTTTTGGGATATTCGTGAATAATGAAACGAAGTCCAGTGGAATCAGAACATACCTTTCCGGTAGCACCTGGTTTTTTGCAAACTCAACGAACTCCTTGGAGTTGTAACGAGCCCCGAAGGTTCTCGTTGTCCAGCAAAAACATCGGCAGAGCACAGGTATGTGTAATAACCGTTGCGCACAAAGAAAAGGCACCATAACGCGAAAACCCCATCCAACCCCGTGACATAACTCCGAAAAACCCCGTAACAACCCCGTAACGTGACCGTTGAAAGCGGAAGCGAGGCTAGGGATCGGAGAAAGTGCGAAAAGTCCAGTGAAACTGGCAGTCCCAATAAGGGAATTTAGTTAATATTTTGTTTGAAATTCTCGGGGGAAAAATTGGTTAAATTAGTATTGAGGATTGGGAGGCAACAGTGGACCAGATCCGTGCCTCAGAGTACTCCAATCATGTTTTCTATTTTGGGGATGAGTGCCCATTTAGTTTTAGGAGGCATCAGCAGACAAGATCTGTGCCTTATTTATGTAATTTTGGGAGGTGAATCCCGGTTAGGTTGATTAGTGATAGAAAATTAGAGAGTTAATTTTGGCAGTAATTGCCGGTTAGGTTTAAGGGGCATCAGCGGACAAGATCCGTGTTCCATGATTATTCTATTCAAATTAGTTCAGTTAAGAATCCCCGGAGAAGTGCTCCGAAAAGTAGCCCGGTCGCGAATTAGCTGGAAAACTCAGAGAAGAGCCCGGTATTTAAAAGTTGGCTTTGCGTGTGTTTGAATATTCCCACGTGAAGAAAGTCCCGTAGCGAGCGTAACTGTCATGTGCCCTGATGGCACCGAGAGGCATGAGTGGGCTCGAGCACCCCCCCTCCTCTTTTTGGACGACTGACTGCGTTCGAAGTCAGTCGAGAGTGAGCCGGCATCAAGTGAACACGTATGAGCCCACCGAACCGTCTCCAGGATGTGGAGAGGCCGTTTCGTCCAGAGGATGAGGAGGGTCCAGGAGAAGTCGCCATCACACTGGGTGAGATAACGTATCGCTTGCCTCAAAATCCCAATTAACTCCCATTAGCCGTTTTGATTCTAGTCGTAACTTTTCGACTCATTCCCGAAACAATTGATTAATGAATTAATTATCGTTGAATTCGCCGTGTTATTATTAGTCTATGTTATGTACGTAAAAATTCGGAAAGCTCGCGTCTCCTAATTGCCGTATCGCGCAGTGAGTCTGTATCACTCACACTCGTTACGTTTGGGTAGGGGAAATGGGTTTTAGGAATAACTTCCATAATTCCCGTGGAAAGATCCCGAAATCGGTCTCACTCAATAGGGATGGAATAGACGAACCCAACGACCCCAAATTGACCCCTCCCGAAACATATTTCGATTTTTTATTGAAGAAATTCTGCAGTATAATTTTGAAGAAAAATGCGTTGGTCCTGGGAACGAAACATCTTAATTCCCCCCTTCCCCCCGTATCACGTCACCCGTATGCATCATAACTAAAATAAAGTCTTTTTTGTACTTTATTTCCAATTTCCGATCATTTTCTCTCGAGTTGCGTGCGCACCTTTTTTTGCTGCGTGCGCACTCCAACTCTGCGTACGCACTTCATGGTTTTCGGGTGGCCACGAAGTGTTACGAGCCTCGGCCGAACGTTGCCCGCGAATACTTGAATGAGAGAAAGAATTAAATTCTTTCCCCCTTCAAGTAAAGTGGGCATTCCTGCCGACGGAATTATTGGATTCCGTCGCAACAAGGTGTACCAGAAGTAGAGGTACACCCTGAGATGTCAGGCAAAGGGGTTCATTTGGAGCAGAAAAGTCCTCTTCGACTTTTCTCTCCGGTGAACCCCTACGGAGATATGAGGGTGGAAAGGTGGGCCAATGAGAGCCCACCTTGAGACGGCCGTACATCTGTGAGGGAATCACGGATGTATTGGTGCGTCCCCACCTTGTGGTTGCCGATCCCCTCCATGATCACCAACGGACAGAGGAGGGAGAGGTGGTGTTTCTCTTACTCTCACGGTGGCTTGGAGGGGATCGGCGATCGTTGGATGTCCCGTATCCGAACGAACTCGCGTTTGGAAGGGGAGAGGGAGGGAGAAGGAAATTGAGGAGCAAAAGAGGGGAAATTAATGGAAAAAAAGGAAAATTCCTGATTTTTTAGTCGACAAATCCAGGATTTTTTCACTCGTTTTTTGTTTAATTTTCTCTCTTTCTCACAATTGACTTTCCATTTCTCCATCTTCAGCATCAATGGACAATCGATGCTAGAGAGAGAGGAATAGGGAAATTTAATGAGAATAACAAGATAGAAAATTGAAGAAAAAAATAAAATATCCTGATTTTTTGAATAAAAAATCAAGAATTTTTTCTTTTTTTTTTTTGCTCTTCCTCTCTCGACCTTGCATTTCCGCGTTTTTTTTTCTTCAGGATCGATGGGCAATCGATGTTGAAAAGGGAGGAATGGGAAAATTAAATGAGAAGGATGAGAGACAAAACTGGAAAAAAATTGTAAAAATCCAGAATTTTTTGATCGAACTTTCAGGATTCTGCCATTTTTCTTTCATGTTCTCTCTCCTTCTTCCTCGAATCCTCTCGTTTCTCTCTCTCCACCACTAATGAACAATTGATGCTGAAGAGAGAAAAATGGGAAAATTGAATGAAAGAGATCAGAAAAAAATTTTAAAAAAAATGGAAAAATTTAGAATTTTTCGATCAAACATCCAGAATTTTGTCATTTTTTTGCATGTTCTCTCTCCTTCTTTCTCGAATTTTTCCGTTTCTCCCTCTTCAATATCAATGGACAATTGATGCTGAAGAGCGAGAAATGGGAAAATTGAATGAGAAGGATGAGAGAAAAAATTGAAAAAAAAAATTTACAATCTGGAATTTTCGGATCCAGAATCTGGAATTTTTTTTTTTTTTTTTTTCATGTCCTCTCTCTTTCCTTGTTGAATTTTCTCGTTTCTCTCTCTTCACCATCAATGGACAAGTAATGCTGAAGAGAGAGAGGAATGGGAAAATCAAAGGAGAAAGATGAGGAAAAAATTGAAAAAAAAATGGTATTAATCCAGCATTTTAGGATCCAAAATCCAGAATTCTTTCATTTTTTTTCTTTTCTTCCTCTTCCACTCTCATTTAATTTCTCCATTTCTTTCTCTTCAGGATCGATGGGCAATCGATGCTGGAGAGAGAGAAATGGGAGAACTGAATGGTAGAGATAAGAAAAAAGAATGGCAAAAAAAAATGGTAAAATTCCGGAAATTTTGGATCAAATATCCAGAATTTTTTCATTTTTTTCATGTTGTCTCTTTTTCTTTCTCGAATTTTCTCGTTTCTCTCTCTTCATCATCAGTGGCTAATTGATGCTGAGGAGGGAGAAACGGGCAAATTGAATGAGAGAAATGAGACAAAAATTGAAAAAAAATGGTAAAAATCCGGAATTTTTGGATCCAAAATCAAGAATTCTCTCATTTTTTTTCTTCTCTTCCCCTCCATCTCTCAATTTTGCCTTTCCGTATTTCTCCCTCTTTAGCATCAATGGACAATTGATGCTGAAGAGGAAGAAATAGGAAAATTAAATGAGAAAGATAAGAAAGAAATTGAAAAAAATGGTAAAAATCCAGAACTTTTGAATCGAATATCCAGAATTTTTTCTTTTTTTTTCATGTTCTCTCCTCTTCTTTCTCGAATTTTCTTGTTTCTCTCTCTTCATCATCAATGGCTAATTGATGCTGAAGAGAAAGAAATGGGGAAATTGAATGAGAAGGATAAGAAAGAAATTGAAAAAAAATAATAAAAATCCGGAACTTTTGGATCCAAAATCCAGAATTCTCTCAATTTTTTTCTTCTCTTCCCCTTCATCTCTCAATTTTGCCTCTCCGCATTCCTCCCTCTTCAGCATCAATGGACAATTGATGCTGAAGAGGGAGAAATGGGGGAATTAAATGAGAGAGATAAGAAAGAAATCGAAAAAAAATGGTGAAAATCCAGAATTTTTGGAGCAAACTTTCAGGATTTTCACATTTTTTCAACATCAGCGTCAATTGTCCACCGATGCGGATAATAAAAAAAATAAATGTATTACTGGAAAAAAAATGACGGACATCGTTGTTCTTGGAATCTCTGTTTCCTTTCCGTAGAGGTATTCCTGTGACGATCGTCTTTTGTTCCGCGATTCCTCCCCCCACTCTCCACGGAACTAAAAAGAGTGGAGCTGATTCGTCGTCGACGTTCATCATTTAATCAGTGTACGTTAATCCCTGGTGGTCTTCTCATCGTTATTCCGTTCACAAAGGCGTTAACTCCGGCGGAATATCGCGATATGCATTTCGAGTATGGCCGCGCTGACGGAAATGCACGTCTTGCAGCTCAATATTATGCTGCAAGATATCCCAATCGTGCTGTTCATCCTGGTCATCGTGCTTTCTCCAATGTTCATCGGTGGCTGAGCGAGGGACACGTACTTCCACGGCATGGTGATGGATGGCCGACTCGCCAAAATCGTATGGATTTGGAGGAGGCAGTCCTGGACGCGGTGGAGAGAGATCCAACAACCAGCACGAGGAGAATTGCCGCAGAGCTGCGATCAAATCACAGTAGCGTGCACCGCATCTTGAAGGATGAAGAACTGTATCCCTTCCATTATACTCTGGTGCAAGGATTGATGCCCAGGGATTTCTAAATGAGATTGAACTTCTGTTAGTTCCTGATAGATCAAAATCGCAGGGATCCCCAGTTCATTGCCAATGTGTGTTGGACGGACAAGTGCATGTTCGAAAGAGAAGGATTATTCAATGGTCACAATGCACATCATTGGGCCGTTGAGAATTCCCATCTTGCAACAACCTCCAACTTCCAATACCGTGGGCAACAACAGAACATTTGGGTTGCCATTCTCGGGGATGAGGTGCATCTGCGCCTGGCTCCCGATCCACTTCGAGTGAGTATTAGGGATATTTCGTCATTTTCTTCAATCAATATCACTGATTTTCGGAATCTCCTCATCCTCCTGGCAACAAAATGGTGATCTTTCCTTGAAAATTGACAATATTTCTTTCCCATTATCCCTCCAGTTTTTCCTCACCTCTGTTTCAGGGAATTACCTACAGAGATTTTCTAGCCGAAAATCTGCCGGATATTGTCGGTGTTGGACCAGCAGACAGATTCGTTCTGTTTCAGCTGGATGGTGCACCAGCTCATACTTCGAGAGTTGCCCGACAATCCCTCGATAAGTGGTTTCCGGAACAGTGAATTGGGAAGCATGGACCAGTAAATTGGCCTCCAAGGTAGATGATCATCGATGATTATACTGATGAGAGAATCACTATTTTTGTCTTCACGTGCAGATCTCCTGATCTCAATCCTCTGGATTTTTTTCTGTGGGGCTACCTGAAGGGTAAAATCTTCGAAGTAGAGGTGCAGGACGAAAGAGAGATGATCGCCCGGATGCATGGTGCCGTTGCGCTAATTACTCCACAGATGCTATCAAATGTGAGACGTAACCTGGTGCTCAGGGCAATCAAATGTATTGAGTTCAGGGGGGGTCATTTTGAGCAGAGTCTTTAATTCTTTTCCGTTCTCTATTATTGGGTTCCTCAAGGTAGTACCGCCGGTACTAGATTGACCGTTCCGAAAATTCTGAAATTTGGTACACTCGTAGATTATGATAAGATAATGATCCAGTTAAATTTTCAGAGGGCTAGCGAGATCGAGTCAAAAGATATTGACACTTGAAATTTCACGACTTTAACATTGAGCCTCATGGGAAATTGCACATTTCATCATATTTTACAAAATTGACCGTTCCCATTTGAAAAAAAAAGTGCAGTGATATAAAATTATATCTAAAACATTTTAGAACCTTGAAAATACAGGTTCCGAGCGTGTGATAGCAGTAATTAGTGAATAACTATGAAAACTGTACTTTTCATATGTTCTTTCTCTCTCTTACTCATTCGGAACGCTATCTAGTGTGTAAACACTAGATGATTCGAACTGCATGATTCGAACGAGATACTATAACCACAGACTAGGGCAGTATCGGTGGTACTATGTTAAAATAACAGCTTTCACTAGAATATCACTTTTTTTTTTTTTTTATATATTAGAACAACACTTATTTTTCTATGAATTTAGAACTTCATCAATGAATTTTCCTCCAAATTGCATGTCTCAATCACCTCAATTCTTGTTGTAGTAGAAAAAGCATGTAAGTCAATACTTTTCGAAATAATATCCACTTACCTTTAACAGGGTCGCGATCGACCTGGAAAACCTGGAAAACCTGGAAAAGTCAGGGAATTTGAAATTTCTGGAATAGTCAGGGGAAAGTCCGGGAATTTTAATGAAAGTCAGGGAAATTCATAGTTTATTTTTCATCATCTGCATATTTTTCAGATTGATAGATATTTAATCGAGAAATTGAACTTTTTGATCAGTTTGAAATCGAAAAGGTTCACAAAAAATCACAATTATGAAAATTTAACGCAGTTTCGGGGATTATTGTAAAATTCTATTGGAAAAAATTGTTTTCAAGAATAACTAAGAATTTTAACGTAGGGAAACGTGAGGGAGAATAGACATTGTGATAAAAATACTGTAGATGGATTCCTTTTAATTATTTCATCGGGAAGCTGAGGGAATTTGAGTCGAGAAACATGTGCCAGAATCAATTTTTTTTAATGTTTTGAGAATTCGATATTTTCTGGCATTTTTGAGGAGTAAGAGCCTTTCGATTTTTAAGCAAATTCAGTTATTTGGGAATATCTCTGGTTCTATTGGTCTTAGTGACCTGGAACCGATTTTAAATGAAAGGTGAGATCATTTTCCATCGATTTATGAGGCTTTAAATATGAAAATATCGATTTTTCAGATAGTTATGGGACAAAAACCGATGATCATAATTTTTCACGGAAGTTCCCAGAAATATCTGGAAAATCGATATTTTCAAATTCAAAAGCTCATAAATCGATGGGAAATGATCTCACCTTTCATTTAAAATTGGTCCCAGGTCGCTAGGACCAATAGAACCAGAGATATTTGAAAAAACTGAATTTGCTCAGAAATCGAAATTTTTGCCCCTCAGAAATGACAAAAAATATCGAATTCTCAAAAAATTGAGAAAAATCAATTCTGGCACATATTTCTCGACGAACATTTTCTCAGCTTTCCGATGGAATCATTTTAAAAAAACCATCTCCAATATTTTTATACATTTAAGGATTTTTTCATAATATATGCATAAAAACTCAAATGTGTCCATTTTACCCCTTATGTCCGTATTGCCCCACCTTCCCCGATGTTTAAATAATAGTTTTTTTTGTACGTCCTGGAATTTTGATTTTTAGTCAGGGAAAAGTCATGGAAAAGTCAGGGAATTTTGGAATTAGTTTTCAGTCACCACCCTGTTTAATGACCAAAAAAAAAACGCCATTTGTCCTCATTTCTTTCCCACCTCCTGCCCATATTTCAACAGAAGGAAATCACGTTTTCCACTGGATCGAGGACCGGAAATTCAAGATTGAAAGAGAGAAAAAAGAAAGAAAGAAAGAGAAAAAATTACGTATTTTATCCAAAGAATTCCGATTTTTTCAATATTTCCTGTCATCTTTAGCATTGCATTTTCCAATTCCTCTCCCTTCAGCATCAAGTTTCCATTGATGATGGAGAGAGAGAGAAACGAGAAAATTTGAGAAAGGAGGAGGGAGAACATGGAAAAAAAGGTAAAAATCCTGAAAGTCTGCTCCAAAAATTCTGGATTTTCACAATTTTTTTTTCAATTTTTTTCTCATCTCTTTCATTTAATTTTCTCATTCCTCCCTCTTCAGCATCAATTGTTCATCGATGATGAGGAGGGAGAAATGCGGAAAGGCAAAATTGAGAGACGAAGGGGAAGAGAAGAAAAAAAAAGAGAGAATTCTGGATTTTGGATCCGAAAATTCCGGATTTTTATTATTTTCGTCTCAATTTCTTCCTTATCCGTCTCATTTGATTTTCCCATTTCTCTCTCTTCAGCATCAATCAGCCATTGATGATGAAGAGAGAGGAACGAGAAAATTCGAGAAAGAAGAAGAGAGAACATGAAGAAAAATTGAAAGATCCTGAAAGTCTGCTCCAAAAATCCTGGATTTTCACCATTTTTTTTTCAATTTTTTTCTCATCCTTCTCATTTAATTTTCATATTCCTCGCTCTTCACTATTAATGAGCCATTGATGATGAAGAGAGAGAAACGAGAAAATTCGAGAAAGAAGAAGAGAGAACATGAAAAAAAAATTGAAAGATCCTGAAAGTCTGCTCCAAAAATCCTGGATTTTCACCATTTCTTTTTCAAATTTTTTCTCATCTCTCACACTTAATTTCCCCATTTCTCGCTCTTCAGCATCAATTGTCCATTGATGCTGAAGAGGAAGGAATGCGGAAAGGCAAAATTGAGTGATGAAGGGGAAGAGAAGAAAAAAATGAGAGAATTCTGGATTTTGGATCCTAAAATTCCGGATTTTTTTTTTTTTTTTTTCGATTTCTTTCTCATCCTTCTCATTTCATTTTCCTATTCCTCGCTCTTCAGCATTAATTAGCCATTGATGACGAAGAGAGAGAAACGAGAAAATTCGAGAAAGAAGAAGAGAGAGCATAAAAAAAAAATGAAAGATCCTGAAAGTCTGCTTCAAAAATCCTGGATTTTCACCATTTTTTTTTCAATTTTTTTCTCATCTCTCTCATTTAATTTCCCCATTTCTCCCTCTTCAGCATCAATTGTCCATTGATGCTGAAGAGGGAGGAATGCGGAAAGGCAAAATTGAGTGATGAAGGGGAAGAGAAGAAAAAAATGAGAGAATTCTGGATTTTAGATCCTAAAATTCCGGATTTTTATTATTTTTTTTTCAATTTCTTTCTTATCTCTCTCATTGAATTTGCTCATTTCTCCCTCTTCAGCATCAATTGTCCATTGATGCTGAAGAGGGAGAAATGCGGAGAAGCAGCATTGAGAAAGGAAGGGGAAGAGAAGAAAAAATGAGAAAATTCTGGATTTTGGATCCTAAAATTCCGGATTTTTATTAATTTTTTTTCAATTTCTTTCTTATCTCTCTCATTCAATTTGCTCATTTCTCCCTCTTCAGCATCAATTGTCCATTGATGCTGAAGAAGGAGAAATGTGGAGAGACAGCATTGAGAGAGGAAGGGGAAGAGAAGAAAAAAAAAGAGAGAATTCTGGATTTTGGATCCTAAAATTCCGGATTTTTATTATTTTTTTTTCAATTTCTTTCTTATTCTTCTCATTTAATTTTCATATTCCTCGCTCTTCGGCATCAATTAGCCATGAATGATGAAGAGAGAGAAACGAGAAAATTCGAGAAAGAAGAAGAGAGAACATGAAAAAAAAATTGAAAGATCCTGAAAGTCTGCTCCAAAAATCCTGGATTTTCACCATTCTTTTTCCATTTTTCTCTCATCTCTCTCATTTAATTCCCCCATTTCTCCCTCTTCAGCATCAATTGTCCATTGATGCTGAAGAGGGAGAAATGTGGAAAGGCAAAATTGAGAGATGAAGGGGTAGAGAAGAAAAAAATGAGAGAATTCTGGATTTTGGATCCAAAAATTCCGGATTTTCATTATTTCCTTTTCAATTTCTTTCTTATCCTCCTTATTCAATTTCCACATTTCTTTCTCTTCAGCATCAATTAACCATTGATGATGAAGAGAAAGAAACGAGAAAATTCGAGAAAGAAGAAGAGAGAACATGAAAAAAAAATGAAAAAATTCTGGATATTCGATCCAAAAATTCTGGATTTTTACCATTTTTTTCAATTTCTTTCTTATCTCCCTCATTTAATTTTTCCATTTCTCCCTCTTCAGCATCAATTGTCCATCGATGCTGAAGAGGGAGAAATGCGGAGAAGCAGCATTGAGAGAGGAAGGGGAAGAGAACAAAAAAATGAGAAAATTCTGGATTTTGAATCCTAAAATTCAGGATTTTTATTATTTTTTTTTCAGTTTCTTTCTTATCTCTCTCATTCAATGTGCTCATTTTTCCCTCTTCAGCATCAATTGTCCATTGATGCTGAAGAGGGAGAAATGTGGAGAGGCAGCATTGAGAGAGGAAGGGGAAGAGAAGAAAAAAAGGAGAGAATTCTGGATTTTGGATCCTAAAATTCCGGATTTTTATTATTTTTTTTTCAATTTCTTTCTTATCTCTCTCATTCAATTTGCTCATTTCTCCCCCTACAGCATCAATTGTCCATCGATGCTGAAGAGGGAGAAATGCGGAGAAGCAGCATTGAGAGAGGAAGGGGAAGAGAACAAAAAAATGAGAAAATTCTGGATTTTGGATCCTAAAATTCAGGATTTTTATTATTTTTTTTTCAGTTTCTTTCTTATCTCTCTCATTCAATTTGCTCGTTTTTCCCTCTTCAGCATCAATTGTCCATTGATGCTGAAGAGGGAGAAATGTGGAGAGGCAGCATTGAGAGAGGAAGGGGAAGAGAAGAAAAAAAGGAGAGAATTCTGGATTTTGGATCCTAAAATTCCGGATTTTTTTTTTTTTTTTTTCAACTTCTTTCTTATTCTTCTCATTCAATTTTCCTATTCCTCGCTCTTCAGCATCAATTAGCCATTGATGATGAAGAGAGAGAAACGAGAAAATTCGAGAAAGAGGAAGAGAGAACATGAAAAAAATGAAAAAATTCTGGATATTTGATCCAAAATTTCTGGATTCTTACCATTTTTTTCAATTTCTTTCGTATCTCTCCCATTTAATTTTTCCATTTCTCCCTCTCCAGCATCAATTGTTCATTGATGCTGAAGAGGGAGAAATGCGGAAAGGCAAAGTTGAGAGATGAAGGGGAAGAGAAGAAAAAAAATGAAAGAATTCTGGATATTTGATCGAAAATTTTCGGATTCTTACCACTTTTTTTTGCCATCCTTTTTCCTTATCTTTACCATCCAATTCTCCCATTTCTCTCTCTTCAGCATCGACTGCCCATCAATCCTGAAGAGAAAGAAATGGGAGAATTGAATGAGAGCGATAGAGGAAGAGAAGAAAAAAAATGAAAGAATTCTGGATTTTGACTCCTAAAATGCTGGATTGTTATCATTTTTTTTCTTCAATTTTTTCCTTATCTTTCTCATTTGATTTCCTCATTCCTCTCTCTCTCTCCAGCATCACTTGTCCATTGGTGGTAAAGAGAGAGAAACGAGAAAATTCAACAAGGAAAGAGAGAGGACATGAAAAAAAAAAAAATCTGAATTCTGGATCCGGAAATTCCAGATTTAAAATTTTTTTTTTTAATTATTTCTTTCATCCTTCTCATCCAATTTCCCCATCCCTCTCTCTTCAGCATCAATTGTCCATTGATGCTGAAGAGGAAGAAACGGAAAAATTTGAGAAAGAAAGAGAGAGAACATAAAAAAAAATGACAAAATTCTGGATGTTTGATCGAAAAATTCGGAATTTTTCCATTTTTTTTTGAAATTTTTTTCTCATCTCTTTCATTCAATTTTCCCATTTCTCTCTCTTCAGCATCAATTGTTCATTAGTGGTGAAGAGAGAGAAACGAGAGAATTCGAGAGAGAAGGAGAGAGAACATGAAAAAAAAATGGCAAAATCCTGAAAGTTCGATTCAAAAATTCTGGATTTTTACAATTTTTTTTCAGTTTTGTCTCTCATCCTTCTCATTTAATTTTCCCGTTTCTCCCTCCTCAGCATCGATCGCCCATCGATCCATAAGAGAGGAAAATGCGGAAATGCAAGGTCGAGAGAGAAAGAGCAATGAAAAAAAAAATTCTTGATTTTTTGTTCAAAAAATCAGGATATTTTATTTTTTTCTTCAATTTTCTATCTTGTTATTCTCATAAAATTTTCCTATTTCTCTCTCTCCAGCATCGATTGTGTCATGTCCGAAGATGCCTCTCGCATCGGAGGACGATTTTAAATATCTAAATTCACAATATTGACTACTGCAAAGTTCCAGTTCCTCGAACACTGGACTTGAATTATATTTTTATATTTTATCAGACGCGATTATGTTTTATACCTTCTTAAATAATTATTGGATTTTAGGATTTATGATGAATGAATTCACAATAGAGAACGGAATTTAGATAAATTTTTTTTTTTTTTTTTTATACTTATTTAACGTCGCCATCTTTTACGCAAAGATTATGCCAATCAGCGACGGAGGTTCATGGTGTGTCTGTGGACAAAGCACTTGTAAATAATTTTTACAATGGTGCTCGTATCATTCGGCAGAGGCTAGGATTTGAACCCGGGTCTACGAGTTGGCAATCCGACACTCTACCGAACGAGCCACCGTTCACCTCAATTTGGATAAATGAAGTTGATTTAATTTGATCTTGACTTTTTGAAAATACAAAATTGTTACAACTGTTACAAATGTTTGATTTAGAAAATCGGAAAATGTTGAAATTCGCGATACTCACTTCTTCATTTCAATTGATTCATATTTACTTTAACCTTAATATTGCTAAACCCGATTCCTTCAATTATCTTCCAAAAATTCTCTTTTCAGAAGTTATCTTCAATCCTTCCCAACTTACTATACGAGTTCTTCTCATTTTCTTAGTATTATTTTTGTTTGTATTAAAAATTGAGTTCGTCCACAATTCAAAAATCTCACTACACTTTCTGTGTACAGCAAAAGACTACTCTCGACTAGAGGTTACGGTTTACCCAATGATTTGTTAAGTATTTAATCAAAAACAGAGATCAATTTCGCGTTTTGTCGACTAGTGTGTAACCCTTTTAAATTGGACAATTCCTACTTGGGAGCTGGTGAACGACTCAAGATAGTGTGAAAAGTAATTATTCAAGAAGACTAATAATTTCTTAATTTCAAGAAATCGTGTCATCGAAACAGCAATTTCATAAATTCGAGATAAAGACTGAGCAATGCAGTCCCCATTTCGAAACTGGAACGCATGCTCAGCAATTAAGAAATAAACCTCTTTAAAAAAAAATTATATTGGGACATGGCAGCCCCCTCTTGATAAGTTTCTGCTAAAGAAACTTACCAAGAAGAAGAAAAAAACGAAAACAAAAAGAATTTCTACATTCAAATTTTCCCGCGGTTGAAACATTACCGACGGGTGGCAGCACCTCATGATCATGCGCCACTACTCCCACTGACTGGCGACCTTGAGCGCGGGCTGAGTTTGAAAAAGCTGACTCGGTGAATTCCAACGTGTTAATCGTGACAAGTGACTCGAATAAGAGTGTGAAAAACGTGTCGGAAATTCAAGGAAAACGAAGGAAATACGGTTTGCAACCTCATTCGGAGTAAGTACCGATAATTCTATATAATAAAAAAAAACTCACAATCAACTAAGAAGAACAAACATAAAAACATTAAAAAAAACAAATTGGAAAAGAGAATTTTTCTTCTCAAATTAGGAGAAAAATAAACAAAGATTTCCAACTCTCCTGCTCTTAATTTAAGATGAAAAAAATGAATGGTTTTCTTAGATCTAATTGAAAATAACAAATAAAAAGAAATAAATAGATATTAAATGATATTAAATGAGAAATTAAAATATTCTGCTGATAAGTTAGCCGCAAATGTTTCAAATGTTGAATGTAAACTGACTAAGGTTGATGCTAGTCTCCCCAAAATCAACGAACAAATAAATACGTTTAGACAAGAACTGGGTGATGTTAGAGAGAGACTACGGGAAGCCGAGAACCGAATAGGAGAGCTGTTGGAAAGTCGAAACACCATTGGCAATACTGATGTGTCCTCAATGATGTCTTCATGCCTTAAGGAGGTTGAGGAGCAAGCTTGGCGTGGTAGAAGTCTGATAATGTATGGTTTGCCTGGGCCTGTTGGTGAGGACGCTAAGACCAGATCTACAGCTGATGGAACTGCTGTTCGTCATCTTATAAAGCAAGTGGCTCGAGATCTGGTGAAGGAGTTCTCAAACTGTCATAGACTCGGCAAATTTTCACCAAGTCTGGCTCTTCCACGTCCTCTGAAGATTCCGTTTACTAGCAGCCAGCATGCTATTCGCTTCACCCAGCAGTTCACGTTGGCGAAGGAGAGTCCATCACCGCCGATAGCTTTGGCTTCACTTCGAGTTATCTCCGATAGGACGATTCTTCAGAGAAAGGAGTATGCTAAGCTGAAGGGGGAAGTAGAGAGACATGAGCAGGGAGGCGAGCGGGGCCTGAAGATCACCACGGGGAATGAGTCCTTGATAATCACCCAACGCCAGGATACAAGCACAATTCCACCATCGAGATCTCAGTCTTCTGCTCCCTCTATTACCATCCATGCTCCTTAATGCCAAAGTACTCACTTGTCCTGATTTATGCCACGCTTAGGGATTGCGCTCAGTAGCATTTTTTTTATTTCATCATTATATCTTCGAGATTGGGTGTCTCGGTTAGCGGCGGGCACGAACTGTCACTATTTAATACTTATCATATTGATCATATGCATTACTACTGGTTGTCCGCTGCTATTGGGTCATCTGACGTTTTTAGTACCCCTGGTGTCCTTGCGGCGCAATGCTATTATTACCTAATTATCATTAACTCAAAAATCTCATTGTATTAACTAGTTTTCACTTTATCTTCGAGCGTTTCTCCCTGAGGTTGATATTATCAATGACAGTTATAATTGAATGGTTACATTATTACTTGTGACTCTATCTGTAAAACATTGTTGGTATGTTCCTAACACCTTGTACATATTATAGTTGCAATTGACTTTCGGTCACTATTTTCTACTTTGTATGAGCATGTGTACAAATCAATTTCAACCCTGTTATTGGCCTCGGCTGTTGGGTTGTGGTTCACAATAAAAATAAAAAAATAAAAAAACCCAGAAATTTTAATCTCCCAAAAGAAAACAATAGTCAAACAATTTGAATTTAACCGCGTTTAAAAGAAAAGCAGTGCCGAGACTAGTGAGTACGGTGCCCCATCAGTCGAATAGTGCCGGACCTAGTTGATCAGGGGCCTTCTTTGAAAAATTTCACGAAGCAGTGCCGGAACACTACTAAATTTCCCACTTGACACAGTACAGGACCGTACTCACCAGAGTGGGCACCTTTTTTTGTGAAATCACCCAAAAATAAAAATTTTAACATGGAATTAATAAATAAAAGAATGATAAAAATTTAATCAGAAAACGCGATAGCGTTTTGCGCCATGTGTACGTTTTAAATGTGCACAGCGCTAACTATACGTTTCCGATTAGAGGATTTTTTTTTATTTTCTCAATTAAGCCCTTTCCTTCATCACGAAAAATATTGGATGTTACATACAGTATTTGAGTGAAAAATGAGACTTCAAATATGAAGAAAAACGATCCTATTGTTGAAGAAAAAAATTTTTCATGTAAGTTACGCTCCATCCCGACGTTTTTGGCTGAAATGAAAGTCGGGTGAGACATTTCGTTGTAACGTTGGCTGCATTTGGCTGGCTGAAATAAACCGGTGAGACATTTTTTTTAACGTTGGCGGCACTGATTATAAATGTATACTCGTCAAAATAAAAACAGTGAGCCCTAACCTTAAAAAGTTTGAAGTAATATGAACCGTGTTAAGCAGTTTCTCAAACGAAAAAAAATTATTAATTGATAGAAAAATATGAATTAATGAGAGAAATTGATGGGAAAAAATTACAGCTCATATTGGAATAATTGAGTGATTCAAGAAAAAAAAGAATACAATTGGCAAAAGTTAAAATCATGAAAAAAAAATTCCGTGGTTTTTGAAGGTCCAATAATACTGATAATTGAAAATGAGAAATTCTCTGAAAAATTTCAGTTAATAATTCGATTATCGTGCCAAAATTCAAAGTAATTACGTAGTTTAGTTTTTGAGAGAGAAATATTCCCTTCTAAAAAAAAGCATGAAACGTTTTTTGTCACCGTTTTATTTTTCCTAAACCTAGTTATACCATATCATATTATATTAGTATAGAATAGCTAGAATAGCTAGTATAGCTAGTATAGCTAGTATAGTATAGCTAGTATAGCTAGTATAGCTAGTATAGTATAGCTAGAATAGCTAGTATAGTATAGTATAGCTAGTATAGTATAGGATAGCTAGTATAGTATAGTATAGCTAGTATAGTATAGTATAGCTAGTATAGTATAGTATAGCTAGAATAGCTATAGGATAGCTAGAATAGCTAGTATAGTATAGAATAGTATAGGGAAATTTTTTTGGAGTACCAGTTTACACTGGTTTAGGGAACTTTCTTTGTCACCTTCAAAAATCCACGGCCATCATGACATTACGTTATGGTATAGATAGTGCATAGATTCGAGTACTATGGAACTAAATTTCAACTTCTCCATCTATACAATAAATAATTATAAAATACATAATATAGATATAATTGAAAAATCATATTCTATTTTATTGGATCGTTACAGCGTTTCTGTTTCCAAGAATCGTCCCAGTATACACGACCTTTAAGGGGAGACGTCAGGTCTCTACGGGGTGAGATGTGAGGGGCAAAAGATCAAAGGATCCGACAGCTATTGCCAATCTAAGATAAATAAAATATTCTCACATATTTTAACATTTCGGCTGGGTTCAACTCGAAAAAATATTCATAAATATCGATTACTATTTTCCCTGAATCTAAATTTTGTTATTTTATTTTTTTCTTCACTTTCAAATTTTATTTAATTAATTATCAAGAGACGGCTCAGAATGAAATAAGTTGGTACCATTACTATCCATGAGGAGATGGTTTCATTGGCTGAGCACGCTGCCGCTCATAACCTCTAAAAGTGACATGCACAAATTCAAGTACTCAGAGTACTAAACAAAAACAAAAAGTATAAGTTGCCCAAGGCCCATTTTATATTTTATATTTACCTATTGATATTCTTACTATGCTTTAGAAAAGAAAAAAACAGTTTCCATCGTAAATTAACAAAAAAAAATGAAGAATTATCTAAATTAATTTTGACTATTTTCAAAAATGCGCGCGCCTTTTGCGTTCAGTAGTTTTACAAATGGCTCCAGTCTCGATTGAAAAATTCAGTTTTTTCAGCAGTTTTTTCAATATTATAAAAAAACGGCTCAAGGAAAATCTGTAAAACTTCCCACGTAAATTCTTTCAGTGGAATTGAAGTGACCTAAAAATAATTCATAATTTTTTTAGGACGTGTGAAACGCATGGGTGTGTTTGAAAGTGTCAGGCCATAAGCTCACGTAGAAAAATTCTGATGGCGGCCGCCATGGCGCAGGCCATGGCGGTGGTCATGGCGCTGGCCATGGCGGTCACCATGGCCGCTGCCATGGCGGCCGCCATCACAAATTTGCCGCTTTCTATGAAGTTCTTTCCCATGGCAATTTTTCCATGGCGATTCTATCCAAGGCATATTTCTGCACGGCATTTCTTCCCACGATGATTCTTTTCATTTTTTCCCATGGCTTTTTTTTCATAGCTTTATTTTCCATGGGCTTTTTTCCTATGGCGTTTGTTTTCCATAGTGACTTTTTCCATAGTGATCCTTTCCATGGCGAACCTTTCCATGACGTTTCTCTCCATTGCATTTTCTCCATGGCAGAATTTGTCAATGCAAAATTTGCTATGGAGAAATTTGCTATAGCCATAAATTCACGAAAGGCATGAAAAATTTATGGAAAAGTCATGAAAAGAATCATCATGCAAAAAATTGCCATGGAAAGAATTGTCATGGAAAATCGCCATGGGGAAGAATTCCATGGAAAGCGGCAAATTTGTGATGGCGGCCACCATGGCGGTGGCCATGGCGGCCACCATGGCGGTGGCCATGGCGGCCACCATGGCCGGCGCCATGACCACCGCCATGGCCCGCGCCATGGCGGCCGCCATCAGAATTTTTCTACGTGCTAACGGGTTGTGGATTTTTTTACTGACGTCTCCCCTTAAGGACAATTGAAATAAATTTTGAAACCAAAAGCTATTTCAATTATCTGGGGCCCTTAACCCTTATTCTTTCTGAAAACCCAGACGGAAAATTACAGAGAAAGAATAGGTTTCGACTCTAAATAATGTCACTATGGTTAATCGGTAATCGGTGATAACAATGATATTTTAACGTCATCCGTGGATTCAACATCAGTTCATCTCTTAGATAGTGCGAAAGATCGCATCTCCATTAATTTATACAAGATAGAATATCGGTAAAAAAAAATGATGTCGCTGAAGATTTGTCAGAGAAATGAATAAAAATGACAGATTGAATGAATGAATGTCAAAAAAATGACGAATAACTGAATAGAAAAATAAAAAAAGATAAATGAATTGAACAAACTTCACACTATTATATAGAAAAAAATTAAAATTGAATTGCAATTATAAAAGGTTGCGATTGGGAAGATATAGCAATTATTTACATAAAAAAATCCATTTCTCCGGAAAAAAAATCCATTTTAGCAAAAAATGTATTTCTTTATAGAAAAAATCCATTTTTTCATAGTTTCATCATAAACATATTCATACTTGACCACTAACACCCAATATAGCTCAACACGCGCGCGCAAGTGCGCGTCCCAATTCTAGTGAAATTATAAATTTCACACGGGGAGAGGAAAAAAGTACGGAATTTTCTATACCGCTCGCCCGGTAAAACAGATATCATGCTAATCCTATCGGCTTCCCATATCTCTGCATACAAATTTTGGAACTTCAAAAATTATTTTCTTGAAAACTCCGCTCCAAAATCACTTCATATTTTAGTGGGACACTCCTCATTATTTCATTTATTCATTATTGAGAATTCAGTTGGAATGAGTTAATATAGATGTTCGAAATTCCTGAGAATATTTCATTTGTACATAATTTTATGAATTTTCGTTTTTTTTTTTTTATTTCATTATTTTTTCACTAAATGATAACAATTCTATAATACCCAATAACAGCGTTCTAATCTGTCACATAAAATTGATCCTCCAAAAAATGTGTAGTTTCCTGCCGAAGCATCACACGTAATTTTCTCTCTCTTTTTGCATTAATTTCACCCATTTCGTCGAATTTTCACTATTCTCAGAATCAATTGGAAACTTAGCGAGATGGAACGGTTCTGCCTGAAGCCTTTCACTGACACCTTTTTGAAATTCATGCAGTTACAGAATATGATATCGCATGTTATAAATTCATTTGGACGAAATCGGTCGAGAAATTTTTAACAAATTGATTTTTTTGAAAAAATCCGAAATTCATCATATCTCCAAGAATACTGAATGAGTTCCAAGCGACAAGGTCTCGAAAGAAAGTATTTATCAAGACAAATATACTGTAAAAACATAAGATTTTCAGGTTGAAGTTTTACCTTTTCTGAGTAAAAAAAAAATCCACACAGACCTACATACCTACACACGGACATTTTTTCCAAATATCATTTTCAGACTCTCTACATCATTTCAAGTGATTCGCAAAGAAAAAATTCAAATCGGAAATTCTCACGTTTGTTAACCTTAAGCTTAATGGAATCTCATTCGGATGCAACAAAAAAAAACTGAAATTTGAAATCAATTTCTTTTTTTTTTTCAAAAATTTTTAAAACTTTGGAACTCGCACCCTTGAGATTGATGATTTTCGTCGCGTGATGAGCGCAGCACCGCACGTATTCAGTAAAGTGCGACGTTGCCAATAACCATTAACGATTCGAAGTGCCAGCCATTTTAATACACGCAAATCAAATGACATGGCAACACGATCGGGCGAATTTTCACTACGATTCCAGTCCCGTAGGGAGCAGCGCGCTACTTTTCGGGATCGGATCCACAAAAAATTATTTTTTCATACAAAAAAAATATATGCCACAGAAAAAAGGTCCTTTTCGATTCGCAATATTATTCAAAAAGTATTCCAGAAGTTTCAATTTAATATTTTTAGTCTAGTATTCGATATTCATGAACTCATAGCATGAGTTCTCAAGGGTTAAAAATATCACGAGATTCCATAAGTCCTGCGTCCGAATATCTAGTTTTTCACGATATTGTATGAATGACAATATCAAAAATGACGCAACAGAAATGAAATATGGACCCACAAATTATTAAAAATAAAAAAACCGCGCCATGTGCACGTTTAAAACGTGTTGTTTGGCAAGCCAAAAATTGAACCTGGGTTGGCTGTGCAAATAATAGATGAGTGGGCAGAAAAATTAAGTGGCCAATCAAAGATTCAAAAAATATTACGCAAAAGAATGGAAATAAAATCCAATGACAGGGAGAAATATAAAGGAGGCAGGGAGAAATTTTCAATTCAACTTATCTATCTATAATTGAAGCAGTAAAGATGAAAAGATAGGCCTTTCTACGTAAGAAAATAGCTTTGTCTTTCCACTATTGGTGAAAATGCACATGCCGCGCCCGGTTTTTTTCAAATAGATCAAATCACTCAGTAATATAATGAAGATGATAATGATTACACATCATTTTCAACAAACATGTATGAGAAAAAGCATTTGTTCCAGAGTATCACGCACTCATTAATATGAGATAGAAGAAATAGCTGAAGAGTTAAAGAGAAATGAATAAAACCTCAACCAGTTGTTTTTTAAATTGGTATTTGATTCATAAAGAGTTCATAGATTCATGAGAATCTTGAAGTGATAAATATTTCCTCATCTGAAAATCAAGATGATCATGAAGCGACTGACCTAGCCTTTATTAAGTTAAGTCGTTCTATGGAACGATAATTATACAGAATTCTATTTGAAAAAAACCGGGCGCGCCATGTGCATTTTTACCAATAGTGGAAAGACAAAGCTATTTTCTTGAATAGAAAGGCCTATCTTTACATCTTTACTGCTTCAATTATAGATAGATAAGTTGAATTGAAAATTTCTCCCTGCCTCCTTTATATTTCTCCCTGTCATTGGATTTTATTTCCATTCTTTTGCGTAATATTTTTTGAATCTTTGATTGGCCACTTAATTTTCGTGGGAACGACAGAAATCTTAACTAGTGTATCCGGACCTCTCTGACTTGAATTTCTTTCCGAAAATGAGCGTAACGGAAGAGCCGCTCTCTTGTGATGCCTCTTTCCTCCAAAACAGCATCGGAAAAGTTTACATGGAGTTAAACCCCTCCGGATTGCCGTGAAAGACAATAATCCTGTCACGATGGACAACAGTCCCGTGACACCACAATTCGTCAACGTAAAAAGCTGATGATGATAAGCTCTCTGATGGTGTAAACCTATTTCTTCCGCCTTCTGGATAGTCCCTTGCATCGATTCTTCAAAAGAGTCCATATTCGATAAAACGTTTCGCTCCAATTTTGACAGTAAATTTGGCAATTTATGCAATTGTTGGAAGACAGGTGAAATTTCTGGAATGTTTATTGTTGTAGGGGCTCCAGAAATCATCGGCAACTGTGAATCTACATCCGAAGATCCTTCCAGGAAGATAGTGGCACTCTCAGCAGTGCAATTAGATCTTAGGTTGAAAATTCCAGTCCCCTCCATTCTAATCATTTCCGAAAAACCATTTAGACAAGTAATCATCAAATTTTCTGGCTCCAAAACTGAATACAGCCAACCATTCCCATTAGTTAACTCAGACCAAGAGTTCTGCAAATTGCTGGTTGACAGTACTTCGCAACCTTCAAAAAGATCAGAAGTAGAGTTAATGTCAGAATTCATCAGCAAATTATACTTACAATCTGTCCCCTGTGCCTTGCGTAATAGAATAGTCTTTTGACAAGCCAAATAGTTTTCTGAAGTGATGCATCTCCCCAGAAAATCCTCCTCAATCAAGGAGTATCTCAACGCCAAACGAGAAACCATCAAATGTTTTGCACTAGGCCTGGTGAATGCTGCAATACCCTTTTCCTCTCAATTTTGGCGAGATTTACACGGAATCATTCGATAGAGCTCCATTTTATCTCTGGACAGTAGAGGGATGGTAATTGTCGCCAGAAATCTACCATTATTCACTTCTGTTGACACCTGAGAAATTTGAGACAAAATTGCTAGATCTAATTTTTCCCTAGGAAGAGGAAAAATACAATCTGTGTTCAACTTCTCTATCTCCATTATCTCATTCATAGTAAGGTTTCGACTCAGAAGCAACGGACTGATCCTTCCATGTTTTGCGTCTTCCAATGCCTTAATAAATTTATGAGCTCCCTCAAGATATTTCCTAGCCGCATGCTCTGCGTCATCACCAATTTTCTTGACGCGTGACAAGTATTCCATGCTGGCGATGAATTCTTTTGTTTCAATGTCATTGTTCAAAACCTGTTTAACCTGGGATTCCAGTATTTCCAAATTTTTAACATTTTTCTCATGTGATTTTTTCATTACATTCCTCTCTGCTTTTATCAGATGAGTAGAATTACTCAAAAGATGCGTGATTTGACGTCGATCATTGAGAAGTCTGTCAATTTCTTTTGTAAGATGTTCATGATCGTTATAGTCCATAGTTCCAAATAATTTTCTGGGAATGGTTCCAATAAAACCCAACCATGGTGCTCTTCCAAGATGGTCCGATCTGCCAGAATCTGGGCTTTCCAAAACATTGGCCAGATGTCTCTGCAAATTCCAAAATTCCTGCGCATAATCTTTAATGACTTCTCTATGCAAAGCATCTCGGCAAGCAATCGGGGTCTCTTGGTTGACACAGTCTCGATGAGTCCTTTCCATAACGTCCAGAGCTGGTAATCCTTTTCCAATCAATGAATGTAGATCCACCGTGACCGTGAGATGCCAGTATTTTTCAATCAAACGGATCTGATCAATCTTCTCGAAATGAAGTCCAGGATCATGTTCTATGCGAGTCAAGATGTAAGCAGGCTTCTCCCTGTCACGCAGGATCTCCATCCTTCCAACAGACAAAACCCAAAAGAAACCAAGAATCACATAGACTCGCATCTCCGGTAGAATTCTTTCTGAAACCAAAAATAAAATATTCAATAATGAGAATAACTAGTGTAACTTCAGCAGGTAACTGATCAGAACAATGGCTTCATCGTATTGTGAACTCTTCCACGCCTTTTTACTTCTTTATAAATTTTTGCTCCAATCTTAGCCAATTTATCTGCCTCTTCATTTCCATGAATTCCCTAATGACCGGGAATAAATTCAAAAACGACATCCAATTGAGAAGACAATTCGTCCAATTTCAGCAATAACTCCATATTTGCTACGGGGTTTCCCTTCGCATTTAAGCAGCCATTATTCTTCCATTCATTTATGTAAGTAGTCTCACAATTTATCGGAAACTCCGAATTCGTGAGGATTCTGACTTGGGAAATATTTTTATCCCGTGCTATTTGATAGGCCAATAGAGCAGCCAGAATTTCGGCTACTATATTTGTCACTTTGGATTTTTGTATAGTCTTCACAACGTTCCAAGGATGTTTATCTCCAAACCAAATGCCCACCCCAGCAACAGCATTGTCACAACCATTGAAGGAGCAGGAACCATCCACAAAAATGTCAACTCTGGAACCTTCTACTGACATCACGAATCTTTCCTGAGGGAAAAAGATGAAGCTATTAAAATCAAGTCTTAGACAAAAATAGATTGGCAGCACTGGCAAAACTGAGTTTTCAGTCAAAACATCTTTTCAGCTTATTTGGATGTTTCATAAACCTTTGACCATCTTCCGTTTCCAAGATGATTTCCCTTTTCTGTGATGTCCACTATTTCGTAGGGACCCACATAACAACCATCCAATTTACCCTTGCGTGGCTCTTTTTCCACATATACAAAATGGCCTCTCTGTAGATCCAATGGATTAGCCTTCCTATCGTATAATTCCTTTGAATGATTTTTGGCTTCAATTAAATTATCGACAGCAATTTTATGGATTTTATCGAGGTTAGTAATAAAATCCGTTAGATAATCCCCATAGGTCTCAATTTGATCAGCATCCCGAATACTTGAAGGCATTCGAGCTCGTTTTCCATAAAGTAATTCAAACGGTGTGAATTTAGTAGTGCTGTGGACAGTGGTGTTATAACTGAACATGGCGAAAGGCAGCAATTCATCCCATCCTGTAAATTCATTAGTGTAAACTTTCAAATACTCAGCTCAAACATGGTGACTACGTTCAAGTGCACGATTTGACTGAGGTCTGTACCCAGAAGTTGTAATATGATGAAACCTCAAAATTTTGCTCAAACAACCAAGAAGTTTGCTGGTGAAGCTGGTTCCCTTGTCCGTCAAGATGACAATCGGACAACCGTATAAAGCTACAAAATTACAGGCTATTGCTTCCGCAATAGTTTGAGCTTCAATGTCTCAGACTGGAACTGCTGTGCACTGCTTCGAGAAATTATCTTGAATGGTTAAGATATGTGCATTTCCCTTGGATGTTGGTGGAAGTAGTCCAACAATGTCAATTGAGATTTTCTGAAAACATTCTATCGGAGTTTCTGTGATTAACATAGGTTGACGTACCTTAATTCGTTCCAGCTTCTCCAGTTGACAAGTTCTACACTTCTTGATGAAAAACTCAATGTCCTGCTCCATACCAGGCTAGTAAAACCTCTCTCGAATTCGATGAAAAGTCTTCATAATCCCCTTGTGACCTCCGGGTGAACATTCATGACATTCCTTGATGATTCCTTCTCGTAAATTCTCCGGAGGAATACGAACATCTCCATGGCAAAGAGTTATTTCAAAGGGAGCTTGACAAAACATCTGTTCCACATAAGATCTGACGTGAATTGAATCCTCAATTTCATCTCCTTTAGCAAGCATACGAAAAGATGGTATGCTGAATTGATACAGTGCATCCCTAAGATTGCCAAGACAATCCCAAAAAGTCTTAAAGCCTGCATACTCAAAATGGAAGTTTTTGACAATCATAGTGGAAGTATGGAATTTTCCACATTTGGTGACTATCACTCGTCCCTTTTTCGGCTTCAGACTTGTGATGTAACTCAGATCAATTCAATTCAGATCCTGTAACAGCTTAGTGGACTGCTTAGTTGCTTCACAATCTGCTGCCAGGCAATGGACGATATTATCACGAGTAAACGTCAATCCATCCCTGGTTTCCTGTATCTTGGCCAAGCTGTCATGATGGTCACTCTCCGAAATTGTAATTTTATCAGGAGCAGTCTCCGAAACAAGATCCCGTAGAATTGACCTGGATATTTCCAATTCAGGAACCACTTCAGCTGGTTCGACATGTGATGAAACGAATTCTTTCTGAATGATAGAATCCTGAACACCTGTATTTATTTCCTCTGGCATCTCTTACACTTCTGGCAGAGTCTAACGTAAGAAGTAAATTCCTGGGTGCAGGGACTGGTTTGAACCGAGGATTTCCATTCGATGATGGAGAAGACTCCGACAACGGTGTCTCTACTGCTGCTGGTGTTGGTAGAATTGATTTTTGTGTAGTATTTGGAGGTGCCCGTGCAATAGGGTAACACGACCAGTGAATGACCGAATTGTTGTAGTGAAGGATGTTTCTACTGATGAAAAATACTAATTAGTTTTTAAACTCAGTTTGATTAATATAATGGTATTCAGCAATCATTCTTCTTCCAGTCTTCATCGTGCTATCTCCTCAATTTCATTACGGTTTTTTGTAAACTAATAAAAAATAGAGTAGAGTATCAAGACCCAGTGAATGACCGCTCTTGCCCATTGAATGACTGGGAGTGGTCCAGTAAATGACCGATGTATTAACTTACTGCTTAAAGTATGCAAATTAATTTCTACATTTGTTTTTTCATCTGAGCGAGGAGATTATTAATTCTACTTCGTGAAAAAAATATATTCTATTATTCAGTTGAAAATTCATTATTTTTCTCCAACAAATTCTTGCCATCACAGTATTCATGTATAAAGATATATATCTTAATTTTCTGAAACAGATTAATTTCAGATGTATAAAAATATTCTTGAACTCTATCAATATAAAATCATCAATTATGATAATTTGCACTGAGAGAAAAAAATATTTTCGAGGAATATTATGTAGTTCATGTCGATCGGGAAATGGTTTGCCGGTGGATTTTTTCCGTTTAATAAATATTTTTTTGCCTCAGTGTGGAATTATATTGTGTCTAATTGATGATTAAATTATGCAGACAGATCCGTAGGGAATTTGAACAATTAACAAACTTCAATATGTAATATTATTTTTATTATCTATGATTTCTATATTGTTATCACCAGTTTGTTATTTAGCTGAAGCATGTGTTATGCCCGGTAAGCGTTATTTGAAATTATTCAATTATTTCATAATTGCAGTGAAGAAGTTGAACACATTAATGAGTTCAACTTACTTCACATATTATTTGGCTCAGCGTCTTCTTGCTACATGTATATTCATGTTGCAATGTGACACTGATAATTGACTATAAGAATCGAACTCACTGATGTTCGAGAGGTCAGTTTGTAACGTGATTTTTCCCATCAAAGAGAAAAACCACCGCGCCGTCCCTCTTTCCGCCTCTCTCTTGTTTCAAGTTCCACACTAAAAAAAAACCGTTGCTGGGCGCCAGGTGGTTTTTACGGAACCACCAAACCGGAAGTTCCTCGGCGGTTCCTGCCCCACATTTTTACGACCCTTAACCAGCCCGTGGCAGCAGGGAGTTCCGCCGAGAACGGAACGAAATAGGCGGAGGGGGGGAGGTGTAACCTTTTTCCCGTCTAGCCCTAGAGAAATTTACCATGACATGAGTCAGGGGTGGAATCGGGGTTGTTCACCCGATCCGTTGCCGTTCCTCCAACAAAAAAACCCAAACCAAAAAACCAACCTTCCCGAAAATTACGAAACCTGAAAAGTGAGAGATTGGGGGAAAGGGGATGGTCCTGCAATAAGTACTCGAAAACACAAAATAATCGGGTAAAATTAGAGTATATTGTCCATGAAATAACTAAATACTACACTCATGTAACTCCCCCTTTTAGTATTCCAATAGTTCCCTTTAAACATCCCCCCAAGAGGCGCGGAGACTCAAAAGAAACGATTACTCCAAAAAGGAAAATTCAAAAAAAAGAAATAATAAATTATCGGAAATCTCAAATAAAGTCTCGAATTCAATTTTATTTTATTCATGATTATTTTGAATCCCGAAATAAAAGTATTGGAGTTATCATTATTACCTGTATCGAAATTAATTTTATTTTATTTATGATTATTAAAGGGTATCGAAATTAATTTTATTTTAGTTATCATTATTTTAGTTTCTAGTAAGCACAACAACCATCCAAAAGGCACAAATTCTCGGAACTCGTCCGAGGTATACGGGTGACGTGATCTGGGGGGAAGGGGGGAATGGAATGTATCGCCACGGGATTTTTGGCAATAAATGCTCCAATTTCTCCTTTTACCTTTTCCTTATTAAAATTCAAAAAAACGTAACGGGAGGGGTAAATTGGGGCTCGTTGGGTTTGTGGGGATCAACCCCATCGAAGGGGGTTGGTTTCGGATTTTTCCCGGGGGAATTACGGGAGTTACGGGGGAAAAGCCACTTTGCCTACCCCAACGCAATGAGTGCGAGAGAGACAGACATAGAGCTGTATACGGCTGAGGCAACGCGTGGGTTTTGGGCATTTTCTTTTCGCAAAAAAAACGTGGTAAAGAACGACACGGCGGTTAACCAAAGATTTCCTTAATTAATTGAAACGGGAATTAATTATTTACGTAACGGGAAAGGGAAGGAAACAATTAAATCAGTGGGAATGATTTTGGGGCAAAGTCTAGAAACGGGGTATAAGAAAAAGGCTGACCAAATCCTGTGGCGTCTTCTCTCCTTTCTCCTCCATTCTCTTTTCCTTCTGCTTTTCCTCCACTTAAAAAACTCACTCCCCACTATCTTCTATTCCCTTTTTTTTTTCTTTTCCCTTTTTAGTTATTCACACAAAAAAAGGAAACACCCACGCGCGAAAATGTACCGGGTGAACCACGTGTTGCTTGCACTCACGGCGTACACTCGACTGCCTTCGGTCCTTCGTGTCCTTCGACTCGAACGGTTCATGCCCCTTTTCACCGCTAGGGCGCATGACATACCTTTTCGCGACGGGACTTTTTCGCGCATTTTCCATTTGAATTTAAACGGGGATTTTGGGTGGACTTTTTATTAATGAAATAAAATTTGTCGCGACCGGGCTATTTTTGGGCGCGCTTCTCCGGGATTTTATACTACTATTTTCATTAATTATTGGGGCACGGATCGTGTCCGCTGATGCCCCCTAAATTTACTAACAACACAAAATCAGAAATATAACTCTTTGAGGCACGGATCCTGTCCGCCGATGCCTCCTAAATCTAACCGGGACGTTGTCCCCCAAAAAAAACGTGATTGGTGTACATTGAGGCACGGATCTTGTCCGCTGTTGCCTCCCAATCCTTATTTAAAATTACCAAGTAACTGGAATTTTCCTCGACTGTTTTCCCTTAATTACTGTAAAAAGATCCCCTTATTGGGAGCGCCCTTTTCACGGGTCTTTCCGCGCGGGATCCCATCCCTAGCCTCGCTTCCGCTTTAAACGGTCGCGTTTCGGGGTTTGTCACGGGGTTTTGGGGCGTTGCGTTACGGGGATGAACGGGTTGATTCTATTACTTTGGCCTAGGGATTGTGCGCGATGGTTATTGCACTTACCTGTGCTCTGCCGATGTTCTGCGATGAACGAGATCCTTCGGGGCTCGTTACAAGTTCTCAACCAGACACGACAGTGATCTGACCAGTCACCTCGGAGACTGGTACCTGTTATCATTATATTTTGTGACGTGACATTTCTCAACACAGAGAAAAATGCCGACACCTTCGTCCCTTCCCCACCCTCTTGTCGACCTTAAAACTAAACATCCCCCGCAAGGGCTAAAAGTGGGTGCCAGTTGGTCTGATTTGGCGGGACCAACACTGCGAATACTCCAGTCAACAAATTGAAATACCTAAACCTAATCATCCCCTAAACGGAACCGGGAACCTGAAACGTAACGGAATTTTTAACCTAAACTGAAGAGGGTGGAAGGGTACGCAACAGCCCCTCGGCAGCTCAGTACTCGGTTGTGGAGAGAGGGGGTGGATTCTTAGGGGAAAATGGGACACTAGGGTAAACTCAGAATGGAACACAAAGATCGTCCTTACGTGTTCCACTATTGAATTTCAACAAAAATACAAAATATAATAACGGTTTTAATAATAACTATGATAAGAAAAGAGGGAGGGCACAAGTCCATTGGTCCGTGTCGTCCATCCTGCGGGCACTGAGGGATGGTCTCCTGACCACGGCCGAGGAATGAAGACACCCCTGGGAGTGGTTCCTTTATCTGACTCTTCACGAGAGTCTTTACCTCATCGTGAACAACCCCAACTTTTACGCGATCTTGGAGGAGTCCCGAATTCGAGTTGGGGGTGGTTTTGGCGAACGCCTCTGGGGAATTCGCCACGACCTGATTGTCCTCCCCGAATCGAGCAAACAATCCCGAGGACTGGCTTGAAGAAGATCCGGGGATAGTTTGGGCAAAAGATACCCACGAGAAATCAATAGGATTTCCCGATTGTGACTTAGGGGGTGGTTTTGGGCAAGAGATACCCATGGGACAGTTGCTAGGGGCCTTTCCGCCCCAAATCACCCGAGAAATCGATAGGATTCCCCGATGGTGATTTAGGGGTGGTTTTGGGCAAGAGATACCCAAGTGCCCCTCGGTGGTCAGCCTGTTCTCCCAAATCCCACGAAAAATCCCCTGGATTCTCCGAATGGGGTTTGGGGTGGTTTTTGGACAAGAAATATCCAAAGACGCACCATCACCACCTTCCTTCCCCAAATCACACGAGAAACCAACAAGATTTCCCGATTGTGATTTAGGGGTGGTTTCTGGACAAGAGATATCCAGAGACACCCAAGCACCACCTTTCTTCCTCAAATCACACGAGAAATCAACAGGATTTCCCGATTGTGATCTAGGGGTAGTTTTTGGACAAGGAATATCCAAAGACGCCCAATAACCACCTTTCTTCCCCAAATCACACGAGAAATCAACAGGATTTCCCGATTGTGATCTAGGAGTGGTTTGTGGACAAGAGATATCCAAGCGTCCCTTATTATTATCCCTGTCCCCAAATACTGGGAAAAACCCGAGGGGTTCAACCCTATTTGATTTAGGGGTGGTTTTCGGACAACAGATATCCGAGCCCCACGCGACAAGTCATATCACCCCAAATCATGGGAAAAATCCAAGGGATGGAGCCCTATTGGATTTGGGGGTGGTTTTCGGACAATAGATATCCGAGCCCCACGTGACAAGTAATATTGACCCCTGAGTTAGGCCCAGGGGTGAGTTGCGCGAGCCGTGTATGCGGGGGTGCAAGTTGGGCTGACGCCAACTGCCTAACACCCCTGCGCCATTATGGACTCTTCCATTCTCGACGCCCTGAAAACCCGTGGAAAACGATAAAAATGCCGGGAATTTTCGCGAGCACAGCACAACCCTTGCGGAGGGTGGATGTTAGAAACGTGCAGCTAAGGGTTTCCTTAATTAAACAATTCTCCCGAGAGAATTAATATTTTTCCCGAGACAAAAGAATGTAATTTCGTGACCGCGTGGCCAAAGAAAAGAAAATGACTCACTTTGGGTGTTTTTCCCCTGGCGTTGAGGAATTGGGGTTGACTTCCTTCGGCGTCTGCCCCTCCTCGTCTCAGCTTCAGTGGCTGTCCTTGTGGTGTTGTTGGGGTTGCTCTGGGGGTCGTGAGAGAATACTTGGGGCAGCTCCAACAACACTGCACTAATTATTGTTCTTTTCTCCCTTGTGTTGCACGTGTTTTTCGACACTGTTTGGCACTCGTTGTGCTCCCTGTAATGTCCCGGACGGGACTGGTTCCACGTCACCATGTGTGAGAACATGGCGGCGTGTCCGGTTGAGGTGATGCGTGTGCGCTCTGTTGCTGTCGCTCAGTAACAGAGTGGCACGAGAATCGGCCCAACTGTAGCCGGCGAATATTTGAATGGGAGAAAGAAATGTATTCGTTCCCCCTTCAAATAAAAGGGGCATTCCTGCCGACGGAATTATTGGATTCTGTCGCACCCCCTCCCGTTGCCGAAGCGTCAGGGTAAGGTTTTTCGGGTGATTAGCGCGATTTCTCGCGATCATCTTGCTGTTCATTTCACGATTTCTCGCGATCATCTCGTTGTTCCTTTCACGATTTCTCGTCATCGTCTTATTGTTCTGTGAGGAATTAAAATATCTGCTTCGTTCTCCCTTTTCGCCTTATTCTCAAGACCATAAATTTTAGCAAATATCCTAACCTTCACCTTCGGCCCCCTTAACAAATCATCCCCTTCCTCCAGCGTGGCTGTAAGACCCGATACGGCTCAAAATACCGTCCCCCAATCCACCTAGAGCGTAGCTCAAACAAAAGGAAAGATGGGCGCCAGATAGATTTTGATGCTGCTGGACCTATCTAACCAGACCAACGGTAAAATGACGGTAACGATGACGGTAAACTCTCTAGGGGATTGGAGAAAGGCCAGAGAGAAGGGTGTCGGAAAAGGGGGTTGCGGCTTGTGCTAGGCTAGTTCAGCTTCGTGGAGAGAGGGCGTAGGTTTAGGGCACACTCAGAAGTCGCCAAAGATTCAATAAACACCAATAAAATCGTAGAAAGAGATCCGAACCATAGAACGAGAGTTTAGGGTAGGAATAGAGGAATAAATAAATACGAGTCGGATAATGTCCTTACATGTTTCGCTATTGCATGAAGAAGACCAAAATTATACAGATTCCTCAATAATACATCAATTAATACATTATTCTTCCCCATTATTGAAAAAGTAGCCAATGCTACTAGGTAATTTGCGAGAAGCGCCTTTTATGAAGAAATGCCTAAAAGATCGGCTCAAAATCCCTTAACGTCATTAAAAAGGCCGAATTAATCGATTAATTCGTTGGAGAATCCAATTAACCCAAAAAGTACTGAAAACCTTAAATGGAGCGAGAGAGAAGGAAAATAATCGCAGAGACCGACAGAATTACTCAATTTTATCTATTTGTACCGAAAATCGCCAATAATGTCGATTTATAGCGGAAAGTACAAAAGTGTCCTAAAATCTGACCAAGATAATTTTCAGATAATTATCTATCAGTTAGATTGGGCGGGATTCCCTAAAAAAGTACTCGCCAGTACTGATTCACAAAGATTTATAATGATTTTTATTGATTATCTCATGCACCCTTAAGGAAGACTCATACACCCTTACGTTTCTATGGAAAAGGTAACCGGCGGCATGACTAATCCCATTGTTATTCTGAATTCATCTGCATTTCCTTCAAAATGCTGCGAGGGAACCGGAAATGACTGAAAATATCTTAATTCGTCGAGAGATATAGGGGATTATTTAGTGCACATCGATTAGTGCAAAAAAAACCCAGAAAGATAACCCAAACTCGAAGAAATCTATCGAAAGATTTAATAGGAAAAGGTAATTCTCCTCCGCATGAATTGCGAGAGAATATTCAAGGACGACGCTCGTTAAAGCGCGCCTAAATATCTCCCTAGTCGGTTGCTAGGGAGTTTCCCTAGCCTAGGGAGTTTCCCTAGCCTAGGGAGTTTTCGGGTTAGGCTGAGTTGCTGGGTTTGAGCGCAACCCAACTGCCTTCACACCGAAGTGGGTGTGAAGGAAAAAGGAAGAGAAAACCGGCATAAAACGGAAAAGAGACTTCGATGCCTGTACAGAAAGGCACTCGAAACTTCTCGGAACTCCGGCTGGAATTATTTCCCCGAATTGAAGGGAGAAATAACTCGACAGCGTAGATATATGCCTGCTTTTATTTCAGATAGAGAGAGCCGTCTTATTTGCATGCGTGCGAGAGAGACAGCACTAGCTGGGAATTGAGGAAACTCTACCAGCAGTGCATGTGTGAGAGAGAGCGTGCAAATGAGTGAAAGCGAGAGAGAAAGAGAGGTATGGCAACGCATTGCGAAGGGCTTTGCGTTCGCCATGCGTGCGAGAGAGATAACCGTGCGAAAGAGAGTGTGTGCGAGAGAGAAGAGAAACCCTGCTCTACCCAAGCGTAGGGAGCATGTGTTGGGCGTCATTGCATCAGCCAATGACGCTTTTCAGGAAAAATGCTCCAAAATGCTCCGAAAATCCCTGGAAAAATCCTGAAAACATCGGGAAAAATTCCTTTTATTTCATTTTCCCCATTATCTCCTCACTGGCCATCAATTAGTCGAAGATATCCGGCCAGGAGAGATAAAGAGAGCCGGGGAAAATGGTAAGTCCACGAGGCGCGTCGTTGTATGTATCACTGCATTCCTCCTGGTTTTATTCTATAAAATCCCTGAAAATCGTGAAAATGACGAAAAGATACTCGCGTAATTTTCCTTTAATTATTTCCTCGGTGGCCTCATTAATTTTTGAGATATCCGGCCACGAGAAAATAGGGAAAACCGAAGGAATGAAAAAGGACGCTTCAACCACGTGTAGCGTCTCATCGCAGTTCTTACTCATGGCACTCGGACTTGATTAATTAATTACACTCGCGAATTTTAATTAATTGAATGGACTCACCATCGTTTCCCGCGGCGTTTTGGGCACTTCCGGGAAAACTGGAGTTTTCGGGAGACTTATGTTTTATTTCGCGAAAGCACGAGTAATTTCGGAGCAGAGACACGAACGATGCTCTCTGCTGCGCAACACTTCACGAACTGAATTGTTCGGGAGTGGGGGTTACGTTCGGTAGGGTTGAGTGGTGGGGCCAGCCGTTGTGCTGCGCCCTCGCGCCACTGCGAGGTACCTTTTACGCAGTCATGAGCATTTATTTGGGCGGGAGAATTCAAATGGAATCGAATTCTCCCGGATTAAATTTAATTCATTTCTTCTTTTATTATTCAAATGAAATAACGGAGTTTCACGGGAGTAATTGTAGGTTGGTAGAGGGTTAATAGGGGTTGGTTTTGAGTGGATTTACGGGAACTATGGTGGCTCGAAGGGGGAATAAAATTTATGATTAGGTGAGGGAAATGGTTGTGAAGTTGGGTTTTCGGGAGACACATTCGGCTTTATATTTTTGAGCCTTGTTTGGGAGATGTTTTCCCCTTTTTCCCGTGATGGATAGTCGCCATCAGAGGGGTACGTCTCCTGGGGAATGAGCAGACTCGCCTCGGCGATACTGTAAACTCGAATTTTGGCAATTCCTTCAACAGGGTGGGTTATTCCCTGCCTCCAGACCTTCCATCCGAGGGCCTGATCATTCCCACAAACTTGGAGCGCGACTCCTCTCAAGTCGACCTCTGCACTCACCCCTGAGGACGCCAAAGAGGGTTGTCCAGAAGCCCTAGGAAACACGGTATATCGGTCACTCAGCCATAGGTGCTTCTGGGCTCTCTCTTCCATCACGAGATAACCGAAGGGTACTGCCCTTCAGAGAATTGGACGGAAAAATTGGAGTGGCGGTACTATCGCGATAGTTATTCAATTTTCGCGGGATTTTCTTAATATTTCGGTAGTATTCCAGATAACCTTGAGCCAGTTTTTCCTCATGACTTGGAGGATTCTAAGATACCCTTTGGTCAGTTTACCCTCATGTCCTGCAGATTTTTAAGATAACCTTCTAAGAGAGCCTTAAGTCAGTTTATCCTCATGACCTGGAGGTTTTTGAAGTGAAACTTCTTTTGGCAGGGTACCAACTTTTCTCGAGCGTGTACCGAAACCGTCAAGTTTTGAGGGGAACTCAATAGTCGAGGAGTGGGGGTAAAGGAGAAGTCTTGCGTTGTTGGCGGGGGAAGCTAGAGCGGGGGCGAGACTGCAGGCTCTATAGGCACGGTAGTCGGGTAGTGGGAGAAGCGAGGTGACGCTGCAGTGTATTGTCGTACTAACGAAAGCATCAACACACGAGGCGTGCCGAAGCCAACATTTTTTGAGTATACTCGAAGTCTAAGTGAGATAGGGTGATTTTGCCTGAATCCTTTTTTTTCTAGAAGATTTCAAAAGCTAAAAAAAAGATTGAAGCAAAGGGCGTATCTCTATTAGATTTCGATATATTCTCAAGAAAAAACCATTGAAACAATTCCTCTATTCATAAATCTATTTTTGGTCGTAGGACTTCGATAAATATCTGGGAAACTGAGTAAGATGATGCAATTTTTGTAGGAATTCTTCTTGTAGTTTTTAAAATTCTCTACAAAAAATGTCATGAGGAAAATTCCGTTATCTCGCTCAGTTTCCAAGATATTTTCGAACAAAATGATGTCAAAAACAAAAGAATATGAAGTTTGTAGCCAAATTGATTTATAAGTAATTTTTTTCGAATATCCCGGAATTTAGCCAAGATAGAGCAATTTTGCATGAATCCTTCTTTATAGAGAGTTTTGAAAGCTACAAGAAAGGATTGAAGCAAAACCGCTCTATCTCGATCGATTTCCGGTGTATTCACAAAAAACTGATTTCAAAAAATCTAGTTGTCTGAACACTTTATAATCGTAAAAATAAAGATAATTTGTTAGTTAGCAGATAACCAAAATCCTATAGACAGGTACTCAAATTCTCAAAGTGTTGTGTTCATTACACAGCTAAATGTGCTGGTCTGTGCTTTTTGCCATTTTCCTTTGAGATTAACCTCGTATCCTCACTTTTCTCAATTATTATCACTTGTTCATTAAAAAAAATCCGAATAATTTACCGCTATCTATACATAATGAGCAAGAAGTTTCACTTCTGTCGCGTGGGTTCCACGCACCCTCTTTTTTAAAGGTAACCCTGAGTCAGTTTACCCTCGTGACCGGGAGGTCTTAAGAGATAAACTTAATCAATTTAATTATCCGCCCGAATTTCTCTCTCTCTACTCACGTGTCTCCTTCTTATTGAGCCTACAGGTGGCGTGGGAAAAATACCACGTCACAGTCCTCCCTCCTTGTCGGACCAGGTCCTCGCGTAGCGTTGCTTGGCTTGGCTGAACCTCTGGGCTCTCGCTTCATTGATGCTGGGCTCCTGAGTCTGTTCCGCGGATTAGTGATGCCTTCGGGTGATTTCCCTCTTGATCTTCCTGAAACGGAGCAATTTTCTCCCGCCCAATTGATTTTTGGGGCCCCAATGAAGGAAGAAAGGGATGGTGGAGTGAAGGGGTGAAGTGATCGCTTGGTTGAGGTAGAAAAAGATATTTATTTCGGCTGGAGGGGTGAAATACAAGTGAGGTAACCTTCACCACCTCCATTGAACACTTTGTGTGGGCTCTTCTTTGAGCAATACTTAAGGCACAGCCTGTTGTAGGGAACCGGGCGACTCTAGGCTATTCTACGCCGAGCCCCCACGTTTCTCAACGGAGAAAAGCGAAGATATATATATGTGTATATATTGTAACGTGATATTTCATCGCGTTACTTATATTTTCGTCTGGGCGCGTTAATTAGATAATGGAACTTAATTTGCGTCCGAAACGAGGATCCAAAAACTTCTGTCAATGAGAGATCATTTATTTATTAATTTCCTTTTCTAATAAAATTGTATTATTTCTCGAATTTTGAATGTACCGCTCATTGGCGATAATTCTCATAATGAGCGGAAGAGGACAGCACCACCTGGAGCGGAATTACTCAGTGAGGGAAAAGGGCTAAAGATTTTCATCAATAAAAATTGATTGAGAATTGATTCAACCTTCATCGGATGAGCAGACGGGAGGAAAAGTCTGGAGAAGGGTCCAGCATTATTAGTCACCGGAAAGGAGTGACATTATTCCTCAAAATATCGATTTTTGGAGTTTCCCGCCTGTCATCGTTGGAAGCGTTGCAATTCGAATTTGACCAATTAACAGTCACCTGTTGACGTCACGTGCGTCGACCAATGACAGCCTGCCACGCTGGAGTTTTTCGTGCCGGCCGGCGTCTTCTCTCAACGAGAACAACATGGCGTTGATTCTCGTTTTGGACGCGTGTTGGATCATTTGGACAAATTTTTGTTGAAGTATTTTGTCAAATAAAAAGTCAATTAAGACATTAAAAATATATTTGTTTGGTTCAGAAAAGATTGCTGAACATTCAGAGATATTAATTTGTTGTGCTCTTCGAAGAATTATCGTTTGGTGAGCGAAAATAGAAATTATTAATTTTTGTGTCGTAAACGAAAATTTTCTTCGCGTCATTTTTTTTATTATTTTATTTTTTTTTATTGTCGTATTGCGACTATTAAAAACTTTATTTTTCGAGATTAGACTTTTGTTGAGAAAATTTTCGTAGTCAATTATTTTTTTTATTCAATGAAAATCTCTCGTTGACAAGCGTCATATTATTAAGATTATTATTATTATCATAATTTTTTTTTGTTGTCGTTACGCTAGTTTATTTGCATCAATTAAATGCCAGTATAAATTATTATAATTTTTTTTGTTGTTGTGAAAAGATCCTGGAAAGAAAATAAGGATTTTTATATTTTTTTTTATTACATTAAATTCATTTCATTGTGTGAAATTTGAGGTCAATGTTTTTGGGAAAGTAGAGACAGTTTCTTTCGTCCCGCGCGAAATCGTTGAGGTCAATGTTTTTGGGAAGTCAGGGACGAATCGTTTTCTGTTCCTTAGGGACCCTATCTTGTGATAAATTTTTATTTGAATTGAATTATATCAGACAATTGTAATTTTAAATTTTATACGATACATTAATTAATAATATTTGAGTTATTAATTAATAGTTGAAGTTTTACAGAATTTACTGATTTCTTTTTGACGACCAGGGACGTATCAACTTTTAGTAACGTGCTGTGCACATTTAATTAATTTAATTATTATTTTTTTTTTGTTTACCAATGTTACAAGTTATTTCATTTCATTTTATTAAATTCAAATTATAATTCCCAAAAATTAAATTTCGTGTTTGAAGAATTATTTATACTCCTTATTCAAACCCAAAACAGCGACTCTGAGATAAGGCTGAATTAGTCGAGCTAAATAAGGGAGTATTTTGATATTTTGATATTTTGATTTTTGATTGTTTGTCGATTAATTTATTTATTTTTTTTTTGTTGTTTAATCGATTGGATAATTTCAGATTATCCTGGCGCCCATTTTGGATTTTTTTGGTTTTGTTTAAAAATTTGGTTTTGGCTATTGGGTGCTTTCAAGCGTGCTTAATTTCGGGGTTTACCGTTAGACCTCGGAATTACGTCACAATATATATAAAAAAAATATATAACAAAACAAAAAAACGAAGGAACTTGATTTTGCTGGCGGAATTACGCTCAGTCTTCCTCCAAAAAAAAGGAAAAATTCGTAACAACAAAAAAACAAAACAAAAAAAAAAGGAAATTAAATTTTTGTGTGTGAATGACTTGTCTTTGGCCTCAGCCCTTAAGACTAGATAACAAAACTTGTCTCGTGTGAGAGTTTGGTGAGATAACCGGGACGCAGACTCATACACGCTGCCCCCTGTGTAATGGAAAAATAAAAGAAACCGAAAAAAAATAAACAAAAAGAAAGATCAACGAAAAGAGAGCCGAAGAAGTACTTAGGTAACCGGGGCTAGCAAGAACTATGCGCCCCTCTTCCTCTCGTCGTCACCTTCACGGTTACCACCTTGGGTGATACTGCTCGTATCCAGGTGGTGGTGGGGGTCCAGATTTAGCAGCGTAGTAAGCTGCGGCGTCGCGCTGGACCTGACTCTGCGGTGGTGGCGGCTGCAGTGGTGCTGGCCCGTATCGCGTGGGCTGATACGGCCCTGTGGTGTATTGGGCTGGCCGTTGTGGAGCAGGCTCGTACGCCAGGTACTCGTACCAGGGCGGTTCGTACGCCCTTGGATCGTACGGTGGCCAGTCGTACGATAAGCGACTGGGTCCAGCCACTGGCTCACCGTACGCTCTCTGGGTTGTTGGGGCCTTTGGGTACTCGGGGTACCTGCATTCAGCGGCAGCACGACGATATTCTTCCTGTGAAACTCGGCGCTCGAACAGCGGTCTATTCACGAGGACTTGTGGGCGTGGAGCCGGTGATCGGGGCTGTTGTCTGGGCGCCTCATTGGTGCTGGGCTCTATCACGTCCCACAACTCCTGCTCTCCTAATTGGCCCGAGGTGGCAGTGTGTGGGGCTCCGACTGGGCTGGTGTCTCGAGCACCACCTCTGTTGCCCTTGCCACGTTCTCCCCTCTTCCTGCGGGGCCGAATCTCCTCATTACGTGGGATATTCCTTCCTAGCCTCCTGATGAATGGGCCACTCGCCCGGTACTCCTCGGCGCACTTTGGACAATTTGCTTTGGTGGTGCCATGGATGCCACAACTGAAGCAAAAAGGTTCCCCGCGGGGTTTTGGGCACGAGCTGTAGCGGTGGCCTGCGTGGCCGCAGTCGAAGGAAACCGCGAATTGTGTTGGTTGGCCGACCCCTTCGCATCGTGGGCAAGGCTGCCTGATCTCAAAATGTAGCCTGCACCCCACACGGAAAGGCTCACCCTTCCACCCGTGGAAGGGGAGCTCTCGCCTCCTCTATCCATTCCTCGACGTCGATTCTGGGTATCTCGGGTGGTGCTAGGGCCACCTCTGCTCCGGCTGGCTCCTGCCTCTCTTGCTCTCTCTCGGGTGGTCGTTCGGGTGACTCATCCGTGAGGTCGACGAGAGCTGGGGGTGGTCCCTGAGGTCCTGTGAGTAGGTCTTGGGGCCCAAGTGGCTGGCCTCGAGGGTCGCTGTGGTTGGGCCGGCAGGGGAGCGACCGTTGCTATGGGCGCTACCTCCGGAAACTCATAATCCGAGGCCTCTGCGGTCATCTGCAGCGCCTCGCTACTGTCGCTTGTGGTGGAGGGGGCTAGACCCTTGAAGCGGTTTAGCTGCACCCGAACTTGCCTCGTTGAGACGACTCGAGGGGTCTTTTCTGCCTCGATGTCAGCCTCTACCATTCCCTGCACGGACCACGTTATCTCGGGCGATCGTGCCCGACTCCTTCGACGTGGGGTGGAGGCACCAGATGCCTCCGAGTCCGAGGAATCCGAGCTCTCGGAGGTGGATGTCTCCGCCTCACGTGCCCGTTTGGGGAAATCCGGTATTCTGATCTCGGGCTGGGCGGCTCTGTTGACGACCGCTTTAACTGCCTTCATCAAGCCGGTCCTCTGGCCAGTGCTTCTGCGGAAGTGTCGCAGGAACGGAGTGACTGGGGCCCACAGGTCTCGCCCTTCGAGACCCCGGGTCTTTGAACGTTTGCTGTCCCCTTTCCCGGAACCCGCTCTTTTTCCCGTTGTCGGAGGGGGTCCAGTGTGGCCTCCTCGACTGCGGTCGCCAACTTCGTTGAGGTACTGGGCGTGGTCGGAGGAGCGGCCTTCTCAACTCCGGTCGCTAACTTGTCTGAGGTACTACGCGTTGCCGGAGGAGCAGCCATCGTGGCATCCTCAACTCCGGTCGCTGGGTTACTTGAGATATCTGAGGTCGATGGGGCCACGGCCTCTGGGGCTTTGATCCCCTCGACTGGTGCTGGGGGTTGGTCATTTGGGGCCAAACTGACCGCCCCTATCTCCTCCTCTTCTTGCAGCAACAGCTGCGGTGGTGATTCGGGGACCTTGTCGATCACCATTTTCGTGATGGTGATGGTGATCGGCTCCGTGGTATTATCCTCTGGAGTGGGAAGTTCCTGGAACAGAGATAACCGGTCTCGTTAAGTGAGTTCGAGACAAGGGAACCATGCATTAGCAAAAAAAAAAGAAATATAGCAATGCGATCGGCCTTACCGGGAGAGGTCTCTATTCCAAGCCAGATAAGGGGCTTACGGAGAACTCGCTAGAGTTAGCGTGTCCACCCGGCCCAGGTAGTGGGGCTTATATGAAGAGTGAGGCCTCAGTATCCTTTGCAACATCCAAATAATTGGAATTTACACGCAGGATGTCATCATCAGCTCATTCAACAATGCCCAAAAAAAACAAGATGAAAGAAAGCCCAAAAATGCATTCGCAACACCAAAATAAAATGACGAGAAAGCCTTTAGCCAACCGGCCTAACTTTTAGCATAACATAAATATCATTCAGTGTAGTGCAAGGAAAAACCCAAAGAAAATCGTAAAGAGGAATAAGATTTTATCGCATCAAACAGCAAAAAAACAAAATCTTTCCTCGAGAGAGCCATGCATCGAGTATTTGGAAAAACATAAGCGTAGACAGCATTCCCCCCATTTCAGACTGTATTAAAAGAAAAATTGACGAACCAAATAAGAGAAAGGTTTTTTTTCTTCTTATTGAGAGAGCCGTTCGAGAGAAAGAAAACCTGAATATTAGTTCAAGAAAAGGAAAATCTTTCATCGCAACCGAAAGCATAAGAGAACCGAAAGTCAGTTTCTCCTCATGACTTGGAGGGTTTGTGCTCAATACCCAAAAGATAGCCATAGTCAATTTAGCCTCATGACCTGGAGGTTTTCATAGATAATTGCGAAAAAAGGAAAATGAGCATACACAAAAAAAATCTTTTATTACAAAAGGGCAAAGAAAAAGAAAAGAGAACCTGAGTTAGTAATACACCAAAAAAACTTTTCATCGAGAGAACCGTGCCTTAAGCATGTTTCATGCATTGTTATTGACGGAACCGTACATGGTGCATGCTTTAGGTAGCGTTATCGAGAGGACCTGACCAATACGCGTCGTCTAGTGGTGGGTGATACGGCTTAAGATCATTAATCGACGTATCGCCCTTCGTTTTTCCATTCAAATCCGTTAGAGCATACCTCGTTCGCGAGATTTTCCGGTCAATCACGTATGGACCATCGAAAGTCTCAGTGATTCTCGCAGAAAATCGTTTCGCTGCATTCGAGAGATAATGAGTTTTTCGCATCACCAAATCTTCCTCTTCGAATTCCCTTTCTCTATGACGCAGGTTATAATAATGGGTTTTTGCTTGTCTTGCACTTCACGCAACGCATGCGCGAACACTTTCCTTAAGGTATCCAGTCACTTCATGCGTTCGATCCATTCTTCTGGATTCCGAGGGATGATTTCGGGTTCACCCTCAATTTCGCGGCGCATGGAATTCGAAGGTTTTGGCTCTCTACCAGAATTCGCAAAAGCGGGAGCTGCCTGAAGAGAACCGTGAAACGCAGTATTATATGCAAAACGGAATTCATGTAAGTGAATATCCCATTCACGTTGGTCTTTATCAGTGAACGCTTTAAGCATGACCTTGATAATGCGATTTACGCGCTCTACGGGATTTCCTTGGGGATGGTAAGTGGGAGTTGTACGCAAGATAACCCCTGTTTTCTCCGCTAACGCTCGAATCTCGTGATTGACGAATTCGTGACCATTATCAGTCAATAATGCACGCGGAGTTCCCCAACGAGAGATAATTTCACGCTCGAGTACTGTGCGAATACTCTTTCCCGTGGCACTACGCAAGGGTACTACTTCAATCCATTTTGTAAAGAGATCCTGGATTACTAGTATGTAATGATGTTGGGATTTACTCGGTGTAATTGTCCCCATAATATCCGCCGCGACGGTCGTCCAAGGTTCTTCGATGACCTTGCGACCCATCAAGCCTGCAGGAATATATTGTTCGACTTTACAACGTTGACACGCGTCGCAGTGTCGTACGAATGTTACAACATCATTAAGCATATTTGGCCAGGAATATTTGAGGGCGACCTTTCGATAAGTCTTATCAGCCCCAAGATGTCCGGCCTCTGGTGTTTCATGTGACTCTCGAAGGGCCTTAAGGCACGACTCTCGAGGCAACACCAGTTTCCATGCATCTAAGTCTTCAACTTCAATCGAGATAAACTCATTTGGACGATGGCGATATAAACGGCCTTGATTTATTTGCCAGTCAGAGAACCTATCGGGATCGTATTGAACGTCCCGATATCGCTTCAAGTACCATTTGTCTTTTGTCTCGGTTATCGCGTGAAGTGTCTCTTCTTCCGGAGTATCTTCACCCTCTGGTGTTCGCGATAATACATCTGGGACATGGTGCAACGCACCTTTACGATGAATAATTTCAAAATCGTATTCCATCAGTCCCAGTGCCCATCTGGCGAGTCGACCAGTGGGTTTTCTCAAATTATGCAGCCATCTTAGACTGCTGTGGTCTGTGATGACTGTGAATGAGTACCCTTCAAGATAACCACGAAATTACTAATGTATTGAATTTTATAATTTATTTACAGTTGAAATTCCTCCTAAAAGTTTTATACACGCGGAATTTTTAATTTACTAACTCTATTCATTCTCGAATTTTCCAAAAACCCTGGAGAACTGCTCGACTTCTGGTCGTGGCCACGCCACATCGTTGGGCGCCACTTGTGAGGGATTAAAATATCTGCTTCGTTCACCCTTTTCGCCTTATTCTTAAGACCATAAATTTTAGCAAATATCCTAACCTTCACCTTCGGCCCCCTTAACAAATCATCCCCTTCCTCCAGCGTGGCTGTAAGACCCGATACGGCTCGAAATACCGTCCCCCAATCCACCTAGAGCGTAGCTCAAACAAAAGAAAAGATGGGCGCCAGATAGATTTTGATGCTGCTGGACCTATCTAAGCAGACCAACGGTAAAATGACGGTAACGGTAACGGTAAACTCTCAAGGGGATTGGAGAAAGGCCAGAGAAAAGGGTGTCGGAAAAGGGGGTTGCGGCTTGTGCTAGGCTAGTTCAGCTTCGTGGAGAGAGGGCGTAGGTTTTGGGCACACTCAGAAGTCGCCAAAGATTCGATAAACATCAATAAAATCGTAGAAAGAGATCCGAATTCTATGGACTGGCGGAGAAGGTAACCGGCGGCATGACTAATCCCATTGTTATGTTGAATTCATCTGCATTTCCTTCAAAATGCTGCGAGGGAACCGGAAATGACTAAAAATATCTTAATTCGTCGAGAGATATAGGGGATTATTTATTGCACATCGATAAGTGCAAAAAAAAACCAGAAAGATAACCCAAACTCGAAGAAATCTATCGAAAGATTTAATAGGAAAAGGTAATTCTCCTTCGCATTAATTGCGAGAGAATATTCAAGGACGACGCTCGTGAAAGAGCGCCTAAATATCTCCCTAGTCGGTTGCTAGGGAGTTTCCCTAGCCTAGGGAGTTTTCGGGTTAGGCTGAGTTGCTGGGTGTGAGCGCAACCCAACTGCCTTCACACCGAAGTGGGTGTGAAGGAAAAAGGAAGAGAAAACCGGCATAAAACGGAAAAGAGACTTCGATGCCTGTACAGAAAGGCACTCGAAACTTCTCGGAACTCCGGCTGGAATTATTTCCCCGAATTGAAGGGAGAAATAACTCGACAGCGTAGATATATGCCTGCTTTTATTTCAGATAGAGAGAGCCGTCTTATTTGCATGCGTGCGAGAGAGACAGCACTAGCTGGGAATTGAGGAAACTCTACCAGCAGTGCATGTGTGAGAGAGAGCGTGCAAATGAGTGAAAGCGAGAGAGAAAGAGAGGTATGGCAACACATTGCGAAGGGCTTTGCGTTCGCCATGCGTGCGAGAGAGATAACCGTGCGAAAGAGAGTGTGTGCGAGAGAGAAGAGAAACCCTGCTCTACCCAAGCGTAGGGAGCATGTGTTGGGCGTCATTGCATCAGCCAATGACGCTTTTTAGGAAAAATGCTCCAAAATGCTCCAAAAATCCCTGGAAAAATCCTGAAAACATCGGGAAAAATTCCTTTTATTTTATTTTCCCCATTATCTCCTCACTGGCCATCAATTAGTCGAAGATATCCGGCCAGGAGAGATAAAGGGTAAATGTGTAGTATAGCGGCCTTTCCAAATAAAATTAATTCAAAATTAATTTAAATTACCTCAGGAAGGGAGGTGGCGAAAATGATGTAGTATATCTTGGTCAAAAATTTGAAGGAAAGTATAGGAACTCGCAATAGCTCAGTGGTCAGAGCACCTGACATGTAATCAGAGGGTCGTGGGTTCAAATCCTGCTTGCGCATTCCATATTTTTTTCCGAAGATTTGACTTTGATAATTATTTAAATTTTATAAAAAAGGCCCCTATTCTCCACATTTACCAGATAAAGAGAGCCGGGGAAAATGGTAAGTCCACGAGGCGCGTCGTTGTATGTATCACTGCATTCCTCCTGGTTTTATTCTATAAAATCCCTGAAAATCGCGAAAATGACGAAAAGATACTCGCGTAATTTTCCTTTAATTATTTTCTCGGTGGCCTCATTAATTTTTGAGATCTTCGGCCACGAGAAAATAGGGAAAACCGAAGGAATGAAAAGGGACGCTACAACCACGTGTAGCGTCTCATCGCAGTTTTTACTCACGGCACTCGGACTTGATTAATTAATTACACTCGCGAATTTTAATTAATTGAATGGACTCACCATTGTTTCCCGCGGCGTTTTGGGCACTTCCGGGAAAACTGGGGTTTTCGGGAGACTTATTTTTTATTTCGCGAAAGCACGAGTAATTTCGGAGCAGAGACACGAACGATGCTCTCTGCTGCGCAACACTTCACGAACTGAATTGTTCGGGAGTGGGGGTTACGTTCGGTAGGGTTGAGTGGTGGGGCCAGCCGTTGTGCTGCCCTCTCGCGCCACTGCGAGGTACCTTTTACGCAGTCATGCGCATTTATTTGGGCGGGAGAATTCAAATGGAATCGAATTCTCCCGGATTAAATTTAATTCATTTCTTCTTTCATTATTTAAATGAAATAACGGAGTTTCACGGGAGTAATTGTAGGTTGGTAGAGGGTTAATAGGGGTTGGTTTTGAGTGGATTTACGGGAACTATGGTGGCTCGAAAGGGGAATGAAATTTATGATTAGGTGAGGGAAATGGTTGTGAAGTTGGGTTTTCGGGAGACACATTCGGCTTTATATTTTTGAGCCTTGTTTGGGAGATGTTTTCCCCTTTTTCCCGTGATGGATAGTCGCCATCAGAGGGGCACGTCTCCTGGGGAATGAGCAGACTCGCCTCGGCGATACTGTAAACCCGAATTTCGGCAATTCCTTTAGCAGGGTGGGTTATTCCCTGCCTCCAGACCTTCCATCCGAGGGCCTGATCATTCCCACAAACTTGGAGCGTGACTCCCCTCAAGTTGACCTCTGCACTCACCCCTGAGGACGCCCAAGAGGGCTGTCCAGAAGCCCTAGGAAACACGGTATATCGGTCACTTAGCCATAGGTGCTTCTGGGCCCTCTCTCCCATCACGAGATAACCGAACGGTACTGCCCTTCAGAGAATCGGACGGAAAAATTGGAGTGGCGGTACTATCGCGGTAGTTATTTAATTTTCGCGGGATTTTCTTAATATTTCGGTAGTATTACAGACAACCTTGAGCCAGTTTCTCCTCATGACCTGGAGGATTCTAAGATACCCTTTGGTCAGTTTACCCTCATGCCCTGGAGATTTTTAAGATCACCTTCTAAGAGAGCCTTAAGTCACTTTATCCTCATGGCCTGGAGGTTTTTTAAAGGTAACCCTGAGTCAGTTTACCCTCGTGACCGGGAGGTCTTAAGAGATAAACTCAATCAATTTAATTATCCGCGCGAATTTCTCCCTCTCTACTCACGTGTCTCCTTCTCATTTAGCCTACAGGTGGCGTGGGAAAAATACCACGTCACAGTTCATTCCACGATTTCTCGTCATCGTCTTATTATCTCTTATCTTATTATCTATTAGATCTAATTACCTTAACTTACTTGTGCTCCGGGTTTGGGGCTGCTTCTCCCGGGATCGAGAGTGTCGTAACTTAACCCTATTTACCCAATACTGATGATAGCCCTCCGGAACTTGGTTCCGGTCCGCCGACTGAACTGAACCCGGCCCTCTGGAACTGCGTTCCAGTCCGCCAAACGTAACCCTTAAATACCTCATAAGTCTCTCGATCCTGTTATTCGGAACGGGGGTGTTTCAACCCCACTTCCACAGTCACCCACCTTGGAACTGGGCTGAACAGTGAGCCTGTTCCCGGTTGGCTCCTTTTCGGCCACCCTCGTTCACCCTCGGGAACTGCTCTTTTCCTGCCTCCTTAACCTCTTAACCGACGCGGAACCCTAAACGAAAACCCAAAGTTTGAACCCACAACCTGAAAATTACTTCGATCGAAGGGTAGTCAAATAATAACTCAGTTTCTTCATATAACTATGACGTTAAGCAGTCTTTATTCATCCAGTCATACTGGTTAGTGAGAGGATCTCCCATGGAGTGGATTTCCCCTAACTTATAACAAAATACTTTTCTTTTTCTCTTATACTAAATCTCACTTTGATTGGAACACCTGATTTGGTTGTTGTATAATTTGTAGTATCAAAATCTTAACCTAATGACTAGGGGCTGTTTGCCCCAAACGATACGGTGATAAAAAATGGTATATACAGAAAATATAGACAAAAGAAGTTAATAATAACCAGGGTTATTTTCCCCAAACGATACGATGATTTGACAAGGTCTCATCCCTAGCGCCTCGAGGGGTGGCTTGCCCCTATAGTCGAAAACTTGTATGAAATAGAAAAATTTTAGGTTTCACCACGAGCGCCTTTTTGGGGTGATTTGTCCCTTAACAAAAAGGTTTCATTTGAGCAGGGTTCAGTTGTCAGGGATATGAACGATGGTTTCACATCCGATAGACTACGTCCGTAACCGCTGGCTCAGATCGTTCGCACTAGTATGCGATGGTTTCCATCGGACGTAACTCTTTTTCAGTGGCGTATCGGACGAGAGATTTTTGCATTCATTGCACTTTACCACCGATGGAATTCATCCAATTCTCTCGAATCGGATATCTAAATTGTTCGAATCATTCATTCACAACCGATAGGATATGCCGAATAAACGATGTGGCATATCTTCACCCACACTGAATTCGTTCGAGCAGGGTTCAGTTGTCAGGGATATGGATGATGGTTTCACATCAGGTAGCTCATATCACTCGCAATAGTATGCGATGAATTCCATCGGATGTATTTTTTTTTCAATGGTGCGTCGGACGACAGATTCTTGCATTCTTTGAACTTTACCACCGGTGGAATTCATCCAATTCTCTTGAATCCGATATCTAAATTACTGGAATCATTCATTCACAACCGATGAGATATGCCGAATGAACGATACAAAGTGCATATATCGGTTGCACCGGATTTTTTGACTCACTGCCGATAAGGTAGAGAGTACTCTACCTTATCCATACAGTGTCTTTCATTTCCACTCCGCTAGATGGTATTAGTGAAATAGAAAATCATTTCTATACAATAATAAAGTTATTATTAACAAGTTTTAGCTGCTCCAAATTTCTATAAAAATTCATCTTTTAAAAAAATAGTTAAATCAAACCAATGATGTGCGTACCTTGTTTTATCTACAAAAAAACTCATAACATAAATGGAGTGGGGTCAATTTGACGCCACGTGTGCTTGGAAGTTCTGTTCAGGGGTGAATAATCCGAGGGTTGAGAATAATTGATTTTTTCTCAAGTTGAGCAGCTAAAACTTGTTGATAATAATTTTATTATTGTATAGAAATGATTTTCTATTTCACTAATGCCATCTAGTGCAGTGGAAACGAAAGACACTGTATGGATAAGGTACTCTCTACTTTATCGGCATTGAGTCAAAAAATCCGGTGCAACCGATATATGCACTTTGCATCGTTCATTCGGCATATCTCATCGGTTGTGAATGAATGATTCCAGCAATTTAGATATCGGATTTGAGAGAACTGGATGGATTCCACCGGTGGTAAAGTTCAAAGAATGCAAAAATCCCTCGTCCGATGCACCATTGAAAAAAAGTTACATCCGATGGAATCCATCGCATACTATTGCGAGCGATATGAGCCACGGATGTGAAACCATTGTCCATATTCCTGACAACTGAACCCTGCTCAAACGAATTCAGTGCGGGTAAAGATATGCCGCATCGTTCATTCGGCATATCCTATCGGTTGTGAATGAATGATTTGAACAATTTAGATATCGGATTCGAGAGAATTGGATGAATTCCATCGGTGGTAAAGTGCAATAAATGCAAAAATCTCTCGTCCGATGCGCCACTGAAAAAAAGTTACATCCGATGGAATCCATCGCATACCATTGCGAGTGATCTGAGCTATCGGTTACGGACGTAGTCTATCGGATGTGAAACCATCGTTCATATCCCTGACAACTGAACCCTGCTCAAACGAATCCAGTACGAGTAGAGATAAGCCCATCTGGCCGATGCCATTCCTCGGCCACCTGGGTACGCACCCTCCACTCCTCGTACTCTTCCAGGATGGCGTGAGCGAGAACGCGGAGGTCTACGTCGTCCGAGCGACTCGTCAGCCTCTGCGGGTCCACCGACGGGGATTGTTCGCCCCGGCTCTGATTTCGGTATGAGTCCGGGAGCTCATACGGAGCGTTGCGGACCGATGGGCGAACAACGTCCTGTCGTGTGGGTCTTGTGGGGGCGCTGACCGGCCTTGGTGGTGATGGCTGGATGGGCTCCTGCCGGCTCCCGGAGGATGAAGCTCTTGCGTGGCAGGAGTGACCATCCCTGGTCTTAGCCCTCACAAGCCCGCAGAGGTGGCAGGAGGGTTCCTTGGCCGCCACCTCGCACTCCGTCCACGTGTGTCCCTTCTGGCGGCACTGATAGCAATAGGGGAGGTGGCGTCCTCTGCGTCGGTGGTCGTGGCTGGAGGTGGTGGGTTCCTGGCTGGTGGTGGTGTCTCCATGGCTGGTGGTGGTGTCTCCCTGGCTGGTGGTGGTGTAGGTGTGTGGTGTGTGGATGTTTTGTGTGTATGTGTTGTGGATGTTCTCAGTGTGTGTGTTGTGGGTGTTCTGTGTGTGTGTGTTGTGGGTAGGCGATTGGAAAGGGGTGTGGGGGTAGTTTTGGGTTGTAGGCGGGGAATTTTGAATGTTTTGGGTGGTAGGTTGAAGGTGATAGGGGGGTGTTTGGGTTTCTGGGATTTCACCTGTGTGATTGCGGAGGAGGTTGTAGGGGGGATGGTTCGGGGAAGTGTGTGTGTGTTGGGTGACGTTGTGAGCGTGGGTCCTGGTGTAGGTGTGTGGATCGGTGTAGGTGTGAGTGGCCTTGGGGCTGGTACCTCCGTCGACTCCCCCACCACCACGTCCATGAGGGTTGGTCCCGGTGGTGAGGTCGTTGGTGTGACGGGCGGTGTCTCCATTCCACCAATCCCGTTCCCTCCCTCGAGCGCGTGGTCGGCCGCGGTTGTGTCGAGCTCCAGGAAGGGTACGTCACTCGTGGTGAGTGCCGGACTCCTCCTGGAAGCCTTCTGCCAACAATCGCCGACGCGATTCACCCGCTCGAGGCAGATTCGCGGCTCCTTGATGGTCGGGGGGGGGGGGGGGTGGATGGATTGGATCCGTCTGGACCTGCTGGGTCTTAATCCTCACCCTCCCCCTCCTGGACGTCTTCGGGGGTGTCGGGGGTGTCGGGGGTGTCAGAGGGTCGGTGGACGTCTCTGTATCCACCCTTCTGGGGCCACTGGTGACGGAGGGATCGGGTCCGTCATCACCCCAGCATCCTGGGTTTCAGCCTTCTGTGAAACCCCGGAAGATACAATCATGCTCGACTCCTGGGAACTCGCACACTACAAGCAAGCTCCATACCAGATGGGCGAGCTCGACTCCGGTATCGGTGGAACTTCGTATCACCCCGATGTGATGGGTGGTAACGGCTGTGTGGTGGCTCAGTGGATGGCGGCCAGCGTGCCGGGTCGTTGGCTCTCCAGCCATTGGAGCCCCGGCAGTGCGTCCCCCAAAAGGCTCCAGTAATTACTGAGCACTGCCGGAGGCTCCCCTTGCTGGAGAACCTGGTCCAGTAACCCACGCTGGGTCTCCACCTCGACAAACACACAGTCGTCATCGGTGGTGGTCTCTGTCTCCTCGCTCCTTGGGTACTCGGTGATGGGGTCCTGAAAGTGGAGCTCCCCCGACTCCTCCCGTAGAAGCACCTCCGGAGATGGGAGAGGGAGGTCCACCTCCATTGCCTCCTCCACCAACTCTATTTCCTGCGCGTTTAGTTGGAGGATCTCCTCCAGCTCCTCGCTGGCCGTCTTCCCTGAGTCCTCAGTCATCCTGTGTAATCTGCAACATGAAAAGATTATCACGCGGGTAGCAGTGAGCGGATTTCTATGCTACGGAGGGGTTGTTCTGTGCTCGCTCCTCGAATAAACAAACTCGCGACGCGATTTCGATCAATAGTTCCCCACGATTCCTGTTCATTACGCGCTTAACGGGGGGTTGTACGGTTTCAGGTCTTGACTAGACGCTTCTCCCACGGATTTTCCTTGGAGATTTCTCAGTGCATAGCGAGTGCGCGACAATTTCTTCGAGATGATAAATGGACCCTCGAAGGGTGGTTCAAGAGAAGCGGAAAATCTCTTGGCCGCACTCGACAACGGATGACTACGCCACCAAACCAGTTCGTTTTCTTCGAACTCTTCAACTCGGTGGCGCAAATTGTACTGATGTGCCTGTTGATTGGACGCTTCTGTAAGCGCATGAGCTAGGGCGTGACGAAGGGTGTCGAGCCTCTTCATACGCTCAATCCACTCTTCAGGATTACGTGGAACGACCTCAACTTCCCCCGCCAGCTCTCGACGAAACGGAATGACTGACAGGGGCTCTCGTCCGAAGTTTGCAAAGGCTGGAGTCGCCTGTAACGCTCTGTGATATGCAGTGTTATAGGCAGACCGGAACTCAGAGAGATGAACATCCCAAGTTCGGTGATCATCTTCGATGAAGGCGCGGATCGTCATCTTCAGCACCCGATTCAGCCGCTCCACAGGGTTGCCCTGAGGGTGATAGGGTGGCGTGGTTTGGTGTTGAATACCGGCCAGGAGCATCAGGGCTTTGATGTCTCTGTTCACAAATTCTCTCCCGTTATCGGAGAAGAAAATGCGAGGAGTGCCCCAACGATTAATTATCAGGTTCTCCAAGTGAAAGGCAATGATCTTCCCGGAGACTCTCCGAAGAGGAACTACCTCAATCCACTTGGTGAAGAGGTCCTGCATCACCAGAACGTAGCAGTGCCCTGATTTACTTGGAGTAATGGACCCAACAATATCAGCTGCGACGGTGGTCCAAGGACCATCCACAACCCGTCATCCCATCAGCCCTCCGGGAGGGGCTTGTTCCACCTTACATCTCTGGCAGGTTGCACACTGTCGGACGAAGCTGACTACATCCCTGAACAAATTGGGCCAATAGTACAGGGTGTGAACGTGGCAATGGGTTTTATCCACGCCAAGGTGTCCCGCTTGAGGTAACTCGTGACATTGTGATATGACCCGAGCCCTCTGCTCACGAGAAAGCACAAGTTTCCAAGCGTCCAGATCTTCCATCTCTGTGGAGACGAGATCGGCAGGTCGATGGTGGTAGAGTTTACTCTCCACGATCTTCCAATCCGGAAACGAATCTGGCGCTCGACGAACATTGCGGTATCTCTTATTATACCATGTGTCCTCGGTAGACTACATTCGAGCTATGGTTTCTTCCTCCGCGCTCTTCCCTAGAGGTGATCGCGAGAGGGCGTCAGGGACGTGGTGCAACGCCCCCTTACGATGAATGATTTTGAAATCATACTCGAGTAAACTGAGGGCCCAACGAGCCGCCCAGTTGGATTCCTCAGATTATGCAGCCAGTGAAGGCTACTGTGATCTGTGATCACGGTGAATGAGTAGCCTTCGAGATAACACCGTAATTTGCTGATGGACCAAATTACAGCGAGACATTCCAACTCAGTGACGGTGTATTTCCACTCCGCTACCGTTAGGGCATGACTAGCGTATGCGATGACTCGTTCTTCACCATCAATGACTCCGATCCACCACGACTCCGATTCTCTGCTTGAGCCTGAGCGTTGTGAACCAGCGTGGCTCGACTCACTGGCAGCGTCGTCTTGGCACTGCCTTCCAGTTGCTCCGTCTTGTGGGGAGGCTCCTTGGATGACGTTCTTAGGAGGCCTACCCTTCTCACGTTTAGGTAGCGGCAAGGTGATGAGCTCAGAATTGGCCGTTTGGGGTGCGTCACCCCTTGGCCTTTCTTCGGGGTCAGGCCCACGTGCCCCATCCTCAGGTGGTTCTTCCCGTGGACGATCCTCTTGGGGTGGGCCCTCTGGGGGTGCCGCTCCATCAGTGGGTAACGCCATTTGCAGTTTTGATTTCACTTAAGAGAAATTTTGGTCAAATCTGCATTTTATTTCATTAATTTTCACTATTACTTTACAGTGAATAAAATAACGATCTACGCCGTGTACTAGAGTTCGAGGCGAGAAGATAAGTTTTACACTTGACCGTTCACTTTGGCTTTCGGATGTGAAGTGAACGACGCTTGCTCTCTTAGCATTGGCGTGGTGCCTCGATGGCGTGAGGTCCCCTGGAGGGGGTTAAGCCCCTCTCTTCAGTCGAACACCTCTGCTCATTGGTGACTTTCAGAGGAGTGGAAGAGATCACCAGACCTCAGGTGATTTCCGGGGGTAATCACCTGACATGCTCTATCCCCACTACGCCAGCTATTTCGAGTAAGTCGTTATTTGAAAAAAAAAATTTCCTTTTTTTTTCTAACGACTTTTCTTCTTTTCGTTCCCTCAAAACTTTATAAATTCCCTCTCGAAAGGGGCACGCTTTATTAGCGCGATAAAACACCAATGGAAAATTTCCAGGATCGTGTTCCTTTTTCCATGGTGACAAAGAAAGTTCGAACAACGCGACGAAACGCCCTTAGGATTCTCCAGAGTTGTTTCCCTGATTCCTAAGGTGATCAACCACGCTATTGAAGCACGACAATCCCGAGATGAAGGGGATCCGAGATGAGCTAAACATTCCCATTCAAATTGGGCACATCAAAGCTGTTGAATCTGCACTTCAGGGAGGTGCTCGTAAACCACCAATCCCTGAAGTGACTCAGATTTTTCAGGTACCACCTGCGGGTCAGTACCGTCCAACAGATATCGGACTAGGTGGATGAAGTCCCGGTCGTTGACGGTCTCAACGACAGAACGCCCCTGTTCAGGGGTGTATATGAACAGGCGCACGTCCTCCTCTGGTTCGCCTGAGAACCGCAGCCGTCTGATGCGATAGAATCCCATCAGGGCTGCGATGTTATCAAACTCGAGGAGTCGGGCTAGGCCTTCCTGCTCGGAAGGGTAGTACTGACGAACTGCCCGTACTACCACCCGTGGCGTCGGTCCACCCTCTGGGTGAAGAGCCAAATACTCCGATCCCAGTGAGACACCTGACTCATTATCCCAATCCACTATAGTGGAGCGTTGGAATGATGAGGGCGATGGGCAAGCCCGCGGACTTACAGGGGTAGCGACAGCGGTCGACGTCCCTGCCGAGTTCACGGCTCGATTAATCTCACCCTCCCCACGGCATAACCGCACGTAGGGCAGGCGACAAGCATCTCTCTGGGTTCCACCAGGGGATGATGGGGTTCCAGTCGGCCCTGTGCGACTACGAGGACCAACTCTTCCCCTTTTATTCATCATTCTTCTCTTCGTTTTGTCTTTTCGCACAGGAGATGTGCTTCGTTCAGCGGCTAAACTGAGAGTGAGTCGTCAGCAAGAGGCGGTTCGCGTCGGCTGCCCCCACTCTAGCCGTTAACTTGGTCGGCGCAAGTCACGTGACCATCGCGTGAGGCGTTTGGTCACGTACGCCCACGACCTTGTTGACGCAGAAATCTATTTTTCTCAGAGTTTTACCTCTGAGATGGATTTTCGATTTATTTTTCGGACTTTGGTTACCGATGACATCATCGGCCCATTGTTCGAAAGTCTATTTTTCCCAGAGTTTTACCTCTGGGAATATTTTTCGACTTGTTTTTCTCAATTTCGGTCCCACGATGATGTAACGTACCCATTGTTCTCGGATTACCCGAGAACCGGGCAAATAAGGAACAATGGATTTTATTTTTAATCCCTCAATAATGCTGAAAATATCACACACAACGACAATTTTGAATTGCAAATTTTTCCAACGAGTAAATAATCATCCCATAAAGTATTTTTAGATCGACTTGGACCAATGGACTGCGTCGGAATAACAGGGGATGATTTTAGTTTTAATAACTTTCAACTATCTAACTTTTCCCAAAACTAAAACGTAACTCCTCAGAAACATCCCTTATCCCATCTTCAACGCAAGAGCCCCACGTTGGGCACCATTTGTGACGTGACATTCCCCAGCACAGGGGAAAATGCCAACACCTTCGTCCCTTCCACACCCTCTTGTCGACCTTAAAACTAAACGTCCCCCGCAGGGGCTAAAAGTGGGCGCCAGTTGGTCTGATTTGATGGGACCAACACCACGAATACTCCAGCCAACAAATTAAAATACCTAGACCTAATCATCCCCTAAACGGAGCCGGGAACCTGAAACGTAACGGAATCCTTAACCTAAACTAAAGAGGGTGGAAGGGTACGGAACAGCCCCTCAGCAGCTCAGTACTCGGTTGTGGAGAGAGGGGCCGGATTCTTAGGGGAAGATAGGATACTAGGGTAAATTCAGAATAAAACACAAAGATCGTCCTTACGTGTTCCGCTATTGAGTTTCAACAAAAATACGAAATATAATAACGGTTTTAATGATAACTATCATATTAAAAGAGGGAGGGCACAAGTCCATTGGTCCGTGTCGTCCATCCTGCTGGCACTGAGGGATGGTCTCCTGACCACGGCCGAGGAATGAAGACACCCCTGGGGGTGGTTCCTTCATCTGACTCTCCATGAGAGTCTTTACCTCATCGTGAACAACCCCAACTCTTACGCGATCTCGGAGGAGTCCCGAATTCGAGTTTTGGGTGGTTTTGGCGAACGCCTCTGGGGAATTTGCCACGACCTGATTGTCCTCCCCGAATCGAGCAAAAAATCCCGAGGATTGGCTCGAAGAAGGTCTGGGGGTAGTTTGGGCAAAAGATACCCACGATTCTTTCAACCCACGTAATTTCACCCCATCCCACGAGAAATCAAAAGGATTCCTCGATTGTGACTTAGGGGGTGGTTTTGGGCGAGAGATACCCATGGGACAGTTGCTAGGGGCGTTTCCGCCCCAAATCACCCGAGAAATCAATAGGATCTCCCGATGGTAATTTAGGGGTGGTTTTGGGCAAGAGATACCCAAGTGCCCCTCGGTGGTCAGCCTGTTCTCCCAAATTCCACGAAAAATCCCCAGGATTCGCCGAATGGGGTTTGGGGTGGTTTTTGGACAAGAGATATCCAAAGACGCACCATCACCACCTTCCTTCCCCAAATCACACGAGAAACCAACAGGATTTCCCGATTGTGATTTGGGGGTGGTTTCTGGACAAGAGATATCCAGAGACGCCCAAGCACCACCTTTCTTCCCCAAATCGCACGAGAAATCAACAGGATTTCCCGATTGTGATCTAGGGGTGGTTTTGCGACAAGAGATATCCAAAGACGCCCAATCACCACCTTTCTTCCCCAAATCACACGAGAAATCAACAGGATTTCCCGATTGTGATCTAGGGGTGGTTTGTGGACAAGAGATATCCAAGCGTCCCTTATTATTATCCCTGTCCCCAAATACTGGAAAAAACCCGAGGGGTTCAACCCTATTTGATTTGGGGGTGGTTTTCGGACAACAGATATCCGAGCCCCACGTGACAAGTCATATCGCCCCAAATCATGGGAAAAATCCAAGGGATCGAGCCCTATTGGACTTGGGGGTGGTTTTCGGACAATAGATATCCGAGCCACACGCGACAATTAATATTGACCCCTGAGTTAGGCCCAGGGGTGAGTTGCGCGAGCCGTGTATGCGGGGCTGCAAGTTGGGCTGACGCCAACTGCCCAGCACCCCTGCGCCATAATGGACTCTTCCATTCTCGACGCCCTGAAAATCCGTGGAAAACCATAAAAGTGCCGGGAATATTCGCGAGCACATCACAACCCTTGTGGAGGGTGGATTTTAGACACGTGAAGTTAAGGGTTTCCTTAATTAAACAATTCTCCCGAGAGAATTAATATTTTTCCCGAGACAAAAGAATGTAATTTTGTGACCGCGTGGCCAAAGAAAAGAAAACGACTCACTTTGGGTGTTTTTCCCCTGGCGTTGAGGAATTGGGGTTAACTTCCCTCGGCGTCTGCTCCTCCTCGTCTCAGCTTCAGTGGCTGTCCTTGTGGTGATGTTTGGGTTGCTCTGGGGGTCGTGAGAGAACGCTTGTGGCAGCTCCATTAACACTGCACTAATTATTGTTCTTTTCTCCCTTGTGTTGCACGTGTTTTTTGGCACTGTTTGGCACTCGTTGTGCTCACTGTAATGTCCCGGACACAACTGGTTTCACGTCGCCATGTGTGAGAACATGGCGGCGTGTCCGGTTGAGGCGATGCGTGCGTGCTCTGTTGCTGTCGCTCAGTAACAGAGTGGCACGAGAATCGGCCCGACTGTAGCCCACGAATATTTGAATGGGAGAAAGAATTGAATTCTCCCCCCCTTCAAATAAAAATGGGCATTCCTGCCGACGGAATTATTGGATTCCGTCGCAATTTTATTATACATAATGGACATTAATTAATCATTTAAATAAATAAATATTCATTCTTTTTCTAATAAACCACCGAGTTGATGTATCTATTCACTGTAGAGGGTATTTCTACAGATAAACCCAAAGAACCTACTCTTGGACCAATTCCAGTCCTAACATTTGGTGGCAGCCGATTTCTTCGAAGGCAAGGACTGATCAACCATTGCCGACGACTAAAGTGAGTACGAGAATAACTTGGTGAACTTTGGAAAAATCGCTTCCATCATGAGAGCAACTGTCTTCGGATAGACTATCGCTAGATCGACCCAGAGAAGAGGACTCAAACCACCTCACTTTCAAGGAGGAAACAAGTCCATCGTCAGATAGAATATCGTAGAGGTTATTGGCAGTGAAAGCTCAGCTAAGATTATTGGTTGAAAGTAACTAGCATCGAATGACATAACATTCGTCATTCTTAACCTCTCACGTCATACTTGTTGTCCAACAAGAGAAGATTCGAATCGTACTAAGCGACTTTTTTGAATTACCAAATCTATTCGAAAGAATAGTAAAGGATTTTAAGCTGTTAACACCGTTAAAATCGAGTCTCCGGAAGCGGGAGGAGAATCATAGATGATTTCCATTAGAACCTGAAGGAGTTACGTCTCAAACGGAGACAGAGTACATTCAGACGGGGCCAACGTCGTTGACAATTATGTCAGTTTTTGAAGATGCTTTGGCCTGCGTGTCAATAGCAAATGAACATATACCACGTCGTTGTTAATTTTTGAAGATGCTTTGGCCAGTGTGTAAATAGCAAATGGACATATGGTTGGAGTGCCAACGTTACGGACCAGTATGTTAAGTTTTTGAAAAAAAGGATCCAGTCACAGATGGACACTTGGTAGACGTACCAGTGTCTAGGGAATCACTAGTCAAGACGACAAGAAATAGTGATATCCATAGTTTGAAATTTGAGCATAGTATAGGAAGTGCGAGCTCTTCAGTGCCAACCGGCAAAGAAAAAGATTTTCACCAATTCAGGAGGAAGATATAAGTCTACTGAGAGTGCTAGACATTCTCAGGGAAAAAACAGTTGATACATAGGGAGGCAATCATCTGGAGAACGTTGTTTCAATTGTGGTCTATTGGACCGTGTCGCAAGAAATTGCAGAAACAGTAAAGTTATATAACTCTGGTAGAGTCTGAGTACAAAAGTACAAAAGTGACAGAAATCAGAATACGAAATTCTTGAAGGGACTGCATCTGAATTTAGTAGCTTTCAGTAAGGAACAGATGAGATCGTCAGCTCACCTACAGCTCGTGTTGAAAAAAGAGCTATGAGTATTGCTGAGATTTTCTTTCGGATTATGTTTGAAATAACTAATGCAATGTCCTGAGCATCAATTAAGAGCACAGAACTTTGAGCAAGTCGCAGTGCATAACTCAGTAGTAACGACGAAGCATGAAATAGGTCAGGGATTGACTCAGAAAAGGAAGTAATGAGGAAGGAAATATAGGTGAGAATGTGGCTACAACCCTTAAAACCTTGAACCTTCCAGAAAAAGAGAGACAATGTTATAAAGACGTCGCAGGAATAAAATTAGACATACAATGACGTCAGACCAGGTTTAAAAATTGTTTCACTTGAACAAAAGGAGAACGCACTACTGCAGAGTGTCGATTCTTACCAAGAGACCAATGTAATCAAGAGGTTAATCAACCGAATAACAAGTTTGACGAAACAATTTCTGGAAAAATTCAAACGTTGCTTATCGAGTGATCATAATATTCGTCAGTGTCGCAAGTCGAATATATAAATTGAAGTTTTTACGTCATCACATATTGCGACAGCTGAAAGCAATAAATGTAGTACAGCGAGAAATACAAACAATTTCACTGGCAGACAAAAAGATGATTCAGCTCAAGAATTACGAAAACTCAGCTAGCAGTCAAAAAAAGTTCATCGCATCATGGCATACGGAATCAAGCGAGATCCTCAAGTGTGTAAACAGGCACAACGAATGATAAGATCAGCCAGCTTAATAAAAAAAAAAAAAAAAAAGGTTTCATATCACATCAAACATAGAGAAAGTATCTAGGATTTTGGTAGCAAGATGAGACTGTTTCATCAAGTAAAGACCATTTCATAGATTTCAGCGAGGCCTTATAACAGGTCAACTGCTCATGGACGCTGATTTCGTTGATTTTCAGGAATCAGTCAATGAGGAACGATACGAAATTTAGTGGCTGACAAACATCTATTTTCGTCACAGCACAAAATCGACTAGATTTGAAATCATGAATTTGAATTTGGATGGAAATTCAATAACAGAGAAGCCATATTTTCTTCCACTGAAAGTGAAGAGTTAATGAATTACAACATCATCGAATTTCACAAAACGAAATCATAAGATCGATCACGGAGATGAAATTTATAAAATCTCATTTGAAAAATTGAATAAGGAACATGAGAAATTGATTTTTCATCTGGAAAGTTTGGAGGCTTTTTGACAGAAGAAGACTCCTGAGGGGATAATTTGAGGAACAATAATTGGAGACAGGAAGAAACTACAGAGGAAATAATCATCGAGTAAACTGTTGCTCGTACCAATTATTTGACAAACATTCCCAAAGGTAGGATGAAAAAGAGACATGCTCTTACAGGATACAAAACAACGATAGAGATTATTCGGACAAATCAAGAGCATGCTGGTATTCAAGGTTAAAGAAAAGAACAAAACTGCAAGTGCAGTCGATTACATGTATTACGTCATTTGATTAACGTTATCACGCTCTTCGGCCTCTTTTTTGTGTAACTAGAGTAAAAGAAAGAACTGTTTACAATCCTATTACTTCGTAAGAATGCCAGAAGAAGTTAACGAAGAAGAACAAAACCACTACAGCCAGTGATCAGCATATGGTTTATTGTCCAATAAACCTAAAAGAATTTGGAAAAGTCAAAAAGTACGTTAAGGTAGAAAAAAAATATGTTAGGCTCGCTATGAGGGCACGGAGTTTGGAGAGTGTTGAGTGAACTTAGACTTTGTCTCTTTAGAGAGATTGAAGACACTAAGTAGAAAATATAACCACCATGTCTCAATTCAATTGGTACCATCCTTGAGGGTGTCAGCTACTGATCAGCCTCAAGGCATATCTGGAAACGATTGGTCGAAAAGCGGAAAAATTTGGACTCATCAAAATCGTGGGCAGAATTATGCGAATTCAACAAGCAGACAGCTATCTAGTCGATCAAGTAAATACATAAGAATGAGGACGTGTTTCAGGCAGAAAAAAAATTAAAGGTTCTCACATCACAGGCCATTCAACTTCATCAATTTGAAAAGATAATCGATTAAACTATTCTCATATTCTAAGATCTCAGAACACTAGTCAGGACCAGGAACCAACTTTGATAGTAAATTTGATAGGATAACCAAAGTCCAGATCTGAAGATGTTTCACGGAATACTTATAACAGTGAGGGAGGAATGAGAAAAAATAGATTGTAATCGTGAAAAAAAATCATCAACAGTCAACTAGACGATTTTTGGTACTTCAACATCTGTATTCAGAAGTTACTGCAAGAGCATCTGAAGATTCTGCAAATGTCGTTGGAACGTGGATCAGAGAAATACATAGATACATGATGGAAAAATATGCATTACATACTTTTAGTCTTTTCCATACAGATGGAAAGTAATTGAGATGAAATTTGAATCAATAACAATTGCTGAGGAATACCTGGAGCCGGAAAATTCTACGATAGTGGAAGTGCATAATTCAGAAATAATAGAGCCCTTTGGAGCCCTCAGAATTGATGATACATTCGTTATAACTGTCGAAAAATATCAGGCAAAAAGAAAAGCACAAGAAGTAATACATCAAAAGTGTGTCAAAACAATTATTCGTAAAATAATAATTCAAATGAAAATTTCAATGAAGAAATGAGGTGAAGTGAAGATCGAATTACGGCCGCAGACGACCATCGGGCAGTGCACTGAGTCAAAGACGCTGACCTCTGCATTCTTCAACGTTCATACTGATGGATCACCTGACACAATGAAATACGAAAAGTGGAAGAAGGAATAAACAGCGACGACAATCATATTTAATGGAATTCTGGAAAAAGAGTAAAGAAAACTGAAACTATTATACTTTCATGAATTCCTAATCCATAATAAGAAACTGGAATACAAAGACTTGCTGGAATATCCTCGTTAGATAAGAATAAGGATAATTTTAGAAGTCATAGGAAGGATCTATTTGATATTCTGGGAGATAATCAAGTACTCAATTTATTTCTTACAATGAAAATAGATTTGATAGTACAACTATAGTGCGCATTTATTTAGTATTGAGTATTCATTTGTAATGAAAATGAATACTGAGATCAATGTACCATTCTCCATCAATTTAAAAGATAGAAGTAGCCTAGTGAACCTCTCATGCAAAGAATATATTTTAATAGAAAACATATTAACCCCTCAAGTACGAGGTCCACGTGGTATCGACCTACTTTCTTGTCCTATCGGCCGGTTTCTTGTCCTATCTGTCTATACGTCGTATCGACGCTCTTTTTTAACATTAAAAAATCATTTTCTCAAATACTATCGCAGATGTAGCAATTGAAAAAATTGATTTGGTAGATAATGGAACTGTCTTCGGAGTGGTGAATAATTTTTTTTTTTTGCAATATTCTTACCCCTTATTTTTAATAAACAAAAGTTGTGGGCTGAAATTCCACGCTTGATATATTCAATCGTTTCGTTTATCGGAAAAATTTTCTTTGAAAATTCCGAAATTTTTACTCAAATTACTCTGAAGGTTCGTCTATAAAATGGTGCAATGCAAATTTCAATCGGATTCATAACTTGTTTGTCATAAATAAATTTATCGTGCAAGACTAGTTCAGCAACTAATCATCTGATAGAATTAGAATTGGGCTCAAAAATTCACGAAATATTTCTATAACGCAAAATTTGAGGAAAATCGATATCTCTATAGTATTTCTATGGAAAACTAATGCACTCAATGAAAGTCGTTCCATAATTTTTAGATGAAACGTTCATGAGACGTTGCGTATCGAGCAGCGTAGTCTGATTGTCAGATGGCTCCCGGCCGATTGGACAAGTCGCAGCGTATGGGTCCCGTACTTGAAGGGTTAATAGAGAACATATTTTATGGGAAGAATATAGACTTATTCTAATTCACTATGGATGATCAGAACACTTGTTCGCATGAAAATACGGAAATCAAATGAGACAATTTGGCAGAAAAAGTAATTTTATTTACTTCAATACGTTGTCAGCAGAGCTACGCTTATTGCAACTCAAATGACAGCAAATTCCATCGAAATCACACGAATTTAATAGTAAAGGTCCAAATTCAAATTCGATGTTAGGAAACATTCTTCTCAAAAAGGGGGAAGGAAAGAAATGGAGCTAAGGTCAGAGTAACTCATATTCAGGAATTCTCAATACAGACATCAAATTCATTACCTTCAAGGAAGCGGTATCTAAACAGGTCAAGAAAAGTCAAAAATCACAATCTACACTTCATTTACTTTTTGAGATAAAGACTTCGCATGCATGAAGAATTTGCCGACGCAGGAGTTCATTGTACAGTTGATTGAGCAGAATGACCATGTCGATGACACCAAGGCCAAGTGCACGATAGCACTTGCACAACAGCTGGTGCAAATTGATGAGCTCAAGAGCACACCAACGAACTCGAATGGATTCCTTTCTATTCATCCAAATCTACAGACTATCAACAGAAACATCCTACAGGAAGATGCAATTGAAGATAGAACATCGACGAACAATTTCAATCAGAGAATCAGTCGGTCAATCAGGAGAACTAGAGACTCCAAGTCTCCAACATAGAGATCCTGAAAAGAAATTCGATTGCAATTATCACATTAACACAGAATATATATATATGGGCAGATCCATTACTTTTCGACGAAAACGTGCGGGCGTGGGTTTGCGATTTGGCTGACGATTTTTTCATCAAATATGGGTCACAAAAAGAGGCAATCCCCAAAATTTCAGCTCAATACAACCAAATGCGGTTTCTGTGCAATTTTCCGAAATTTAAAAAAGGTCGATTTTTCAGTCATTTTCAAATATTTATATCTTAGCCACCATATGAGTTAGAGATTCGCACGAGCCGGCATTTTTTTCTACTAACCTTATATTTTTCAGAAAAAAATGAATTTTCGATTTACGCTCGGATCTGGCTTCGCTGGGAGCTTCCAAGTGAACCATAGTTTTAGCGAAATTTCGTCTATTTTTGAGACGTGCTCAGATCTACAGTTCTTGAAGTAGGAAGTGGCCTGATGGTTTACATGCTTTATCTACTCATATTCTCTCCATATTTACCCTAATTTCCGTCAAATACCGTTATTCCTCAATTATATGACAAAATAAAGCCGCTCGTTTTTCGAAAAAACGCAGTTTTCGGATAGTTATAACTTTTTTCTCTGAACTCCGAATTGCTTGAAATTTTCAGGGAATAGCCTTCATTCTGTCTTCAAGCAGCCCTGAACATTTCAATCTTGGAATAGAAGTGGTTTACGAGCTGTGAATTTTCACAAGTAGCCAATTTTCTACTTAATATGGTATTATTGAGGCTTTATCCTTGATATCCTCAAATCTGCCTGATCAATTAATACTCACCATCATCATCATAATTATCTTCCTTCATGTCTCAAAGTATTTCAGAACTATGATAAAAGTGTAATATATACTCAGCAGAACAATTAAAGGAGCAGAATTTTTCTCCCATTTTTTCAGTGTTCTTCAAAGGACTGTAACTTCGCGAAAAATGATCGGTTCGGGATGAAAAAAAAAGAAAAATGAAGCTTGAAATGTCTACTTTTGAAATCTTGGGAAAGAAATTTTTTTTGAACATTATTTATGGTGCGAAAAAAGCAATGAAGGCGAAGGAATTTTTTTTGTTTTTTTGTTCAATTTTCAGAATGATGTACGGGCTCCAAAAAATTTTTTTTGGCTCAGCCAGTGACAGCATCTTTTAGCCTGATTCTTCAGCTTCAATTCAAAATTTTTTTCTTTCTGTACGACCATTTGTCACTGAGATATCGGCAATTGAATGAAAAAACACCTTTTTGTCTTTGATCATCGATATCTCGTGAACTACTGGTCGCACAGCGAACGGATTGTGGGTTTCGTAAACTTGAATCAATGCTCTATGAGTATCTTTCAATCTTTTTTGGAAAAAAAAATTCCTTTATTCTTAAAATTGGTTTGAAAAAGTGGCAAAAAATGAAGTTTTTTGGTGTTTTTGAAAAACGACCTGAACTTCGCGAATATTGCGAAAAGTGCTAATGTTTTAAGGTACTTTTCGAGTTTAAGATATGCCTAGACACCCTGCAGAATTTCAAGTCGATCGTTCGAACCGTTTTTTTTAATCAAACTCTCAAAGTTCCAGCAATAATTTAAGGAGCAGGTTTTTGCTCCTTAAACGTGAATTAACGATGATTAAGGTAATAATTTTTTTTTTCATCATTTTTTTCGTCGTTTCGCATGAAATGATGAACATTTCATGAACAATCGTCAAAGCTAAGAAAAAAATGATTTAAAATTTTTTATTTTCAAATTTAAGGAGAATTGAATTTTTTTTAAATAAAAAATTGAATTTAAAAAAAAATCAATTGTCCTTAAATTTGAGAAAAAAAATTTGAAACTTATTTTTTTCTTATCTCTGATGATTGTTTATGAAATGTTCATCATTTCATGTGAAACGACGAAAAAAATGATGAAAAAAAAAATTATTACCTTAATCATCGTTAATTCACGTTTAAGGAGCAAAAACGTGCTCCTTAAATTATTGCTGGAACTTTGAAAGTTTGATTAAAAAAAACGGTTCGAACGATCGACTTGAAATTTCGCAGGGTGTCTAGGCATATCTTAAACTCAAGAAGTACCTTAAAACATTAGCACTTTTCGCAATATTCGCGAAGTTCAGGTCGTTTTTCAAAAACACCAAAAAACTTCATTTTTTGCCACTTTTTCAAACCAATTTTAAGAATGAAAAAAAAAAATTTCTCCAAAAAAGATTGAAAGATACTCATAGAGCATTGATTCAAGTTTACGAAACCCACCATCCGTTCGCTGTGCGACCAGTAGTTCACGGGATATCGATGATCAAAGACAAAAAGGTGTTTTTTCATTCAATTGCCGATATCTCCGTGACAAATGGTCGCACAGGAAAAAAAAAAATTTGAATTGAAGCTGAAGAATCAGGCTAAAAGACCCTGGCTGAGCCAAAAAAAAATTTTTGGAGCCCGTACATCATTTTGAAAATTGAACAAAAAAACAAAAAAAAATTCTTCGCCTTCATTGCTTTTTTCGCGCCATAAATAATGTTCAAAAAAAATTTCTATCCCAAGATTTCAAAAGGAAACATTTCAAGCTTCATTTTTTTTTTCATCCCGAAGCGATAATTTTTCGCGAAGTTACAGTCCTTTGAAAAAAACTGAAAAAATGGGAGAAAAATTCTGCTCCTTTAATTCTTCTGCTAAGTATATATTACACTTTTATCATAGTTCTGAAATACTTTGAGACATGAAGGAAGATAATTATGATGATGATGGTGAGTATTCATTGATCTGGCAGATTTGAGGATATCAAGGATGAAGCCTCAATAATGCCATATTAAGTAGAAAATTGGCTACTTGTGAAAATTCACAGCTCGTAAAACACTTCTATTCCGAGATTGAAATTTTCAGGGCTGCTTGAGGACAGAATGAAGGCTATTCCCTGGAAATTTCAAGCAATTCGGAGTTCAGAGAAAAAAGTTATAACTATTCGAAAACTGCGTTTTTTCGAAAAACGAGCGGCTTTATTTTGTCATATAATTGAGGAATAACGGTATTTGACGGAAATTAGGGTAAATATGGAGAGAATATGAGTAGATGAAGCATGTAAGCCATCAGGCCACTTCCTACTTCAAGAACTGTAGATCTGAGCACGTCTCAAAAGTAGACGAAATTTCGCTAAAACTGTGGTTCATTTGGAAGCTCCCAGCGAAGCCAGATCCGAGCGTAGAACGAAAATTCATTTTTTTCTGAAGAATATAAGATTAGTAGAAAAAAATGCCGGCTTGTGCGAATCTCTAACTCATATGGCGGCTAAGATATAAATTTTTGAAAATGACTGAAAAATCGACCTTTTTTAAATTTTGGAAAATTGTACAGGAACCGCATTCGGTTGTATAAAAAATCGTCAGCCAAATCGCAAACGCACGCCCGCACGTTTTCGTCGAAAAGTAATGGATCTGCCCATATATATTTTTTTTCATAGTCTACACATTCCTCAGGCAAGCCTGATGCTTCCTGTTTAATTTTCAAGTGTCGACGTAACCTGCAAATAAGCCACCGGTACGCGTTGCAGGATTATAGCGCGTAGTTTTCTTGTATTCCCATATCTCGCTAATTTCTAAAATTTCATAGCCAACCTCTACAGCTTTGCGTAATTCAAGAGATACCCAAGTGCCTAGAAATTCACGGTCTTGGGCTCGTTCATGAGCACAATCATACTGTATCAATCCTTCATAACAAGAACGGCAAAGAGGAAACAATAGTTTCCCATGAGCCTTAACTGGTAAAACAGGGTGAAATAGCTGTCTAGGTGGTAAAACTCTACATTTAACAATTCCTTCGATTCTTGATATGTCATTATTCGGACATACTTTCTTACATGCTTCCCCCACATGAACCTTAGGATGACCTACGGGGAAAATTTCTGTTTTCAACACATACGGGTACAATGAACAGACATCAACGTACTCAATCTTCTCACCTTCTTTGACATCATAATGGGTTACCGTATTTCCTGTACGCCCGCCGAAAAATGCGTCCCTGGGATCTAATGAAGTGGACATTTCTTGATCAATATCACTCAAAAATTCCGATAGTAGTGGATCACTTTTTTTTATCACGGTTGACATCACACTCCCACATTTCAAATAACTATGTACCCCAAATTCTGAAGCTTTCGGGTTGTGGCTTCAGTCCTTTCATAACGCCCTTCCAATGTGTCATTGGTTCCTCGTTTTTCATCTCGATTGAATTTAAAACAACGTGGACAGCCAAGCCAATAACACCCATGGAATTGATAAGCATATTTCATGCTTTCTAGCTCATCTTCCCAATATCCATCTAAACGATGACCTGATTCGGCCCTATGTTCGCACCCATTTCCTGCATGCACTATTCTATGTCTTTCTTCGTGCTCCCTCCATAGTAACCATTCGATTGCTGCTCTAGATTGCGTTTTACTGAGTCGATAAACCCCCTGTGGAATGATGCCAATTTGTTTCTCCTTTAAAAAATTTGTCTGATATATTCGCATAGATGTTGAAGCGATCGTTACGCATTCCGTTAAAGGACAGACATTACCAACACCTAAAATTAACTGTCGAAACTTCATGCGTGCACGTCTCAAAATTGTTACATCAAGTTTACCATAATGAAGAATGTCTTTCTTTAAATCAAATTTATCAGTTTCTTTTTTACGAGCATCGTACCATCCTACAAACTTTCCGCAAGCTTCTACACTCATTGTGTTACATCCATAATACTTTTCGTCTGGTATAGCATCTACATAATCCTGATTGTCATGCGTATTGAAAAAATGAGGAAAATATCCTTTCCCTATATCACCTAGCCCAAAAGCCTCAGGTAATTTAGCCAGAGGCATATGGAAATAGTTCAAGCTATCGATGAATTTATTTCTATCGAACTCCATTAGAATTATATTTGTCCCGTTGATAATAGCTTCAATTTCACTATTTATTCCCTTCATTACGTCACGTAGAATAAACTGTGAGTCATACCCCTTTGCATTATGGGCGATGCAGACTATCTTTTTATAAGCCTTTCCCATCGATGTGATGTGCTCCACGAATCCACGAACAGGATCTTCACCATTAAAGATATTTTCACGTTTCTTACAGACTTTACAAGGGCTGTTCCTTTTCATTCCAGCAATGTCATCATCGTTCTCTTCGGCACATAGATCACATACGGTTTGAGCAACGCAAAATATCGGCACATGTATGTTCACATCGTCATTACCGGCCATAGTATCATCCTGCCTTGTTTCAAAAACATAGAAAATGAAAGCAACACGTTTCACAGTTCCATGTTTCTTCAATTTCAATAGAAACATATGGCATAGATGAGATACGCTTTTGAACTGCTGACACGTCGAACACATATATTTGTTACACACATGCTTATGTTTGACAGGATTGAACTTTGTGTTACTTTTATGGTAAGGTGGCCTTTTAGGTCTCTGCTGTATTTGAATGAATTAAATTACGAAGCTTCTAGATTTAATGTATCAACGTTTCGGCCTCTATGCGAAGCCCTCTTCAGGATACACATTCTTTATTCTATGAAATGAACAAAATGAAAAGTAGATAAATGAAAAATACAATTAAATTCTTTTCATCGGTGTCATAGTGGACTTTTTCAACAATTTTCTTATTATAAATCTATTACCTTATTTAATATATTAATTGATAAAACTCCATGATGTAATGTTGGTTTTGAGATGTCTTAAACATAAGACCATAACCTCAAATCTTGTTATTGTTTGTAGTCAATAATTTTTTAAATAAAACTTTGAATTGAGATCTCATTATGACAGTCATTATCATTAAAATATTGTAATTAACGGTTATTATCGTTAATGTAAATGTTAAAAAATGATCAATTCATAATTGTTTAAAATGACATAATGTAAAATTTGGCGATGTAACTGTATCATTCAGTTTTTAATGACATGATATGATACTGAGGAATGCTGAATAAAAATCTTGATGATATTCACCCACAGAGTAAATCTAACATTATCAGTGAAAGTCCCTAGAAAGTCACTAAAATGAGACTTGTACAAATTGAGTCACTAGAAAATAACGAGACACTAGATTGATATCGTAAGAATAATTCTCTATATAATTATAAACAGTATTTTAAGATGAATATGAAGGTTCTATTTCTTAATTAATAAATGGTCATATATTTTTGGAAATTTATCACAATCTTGATTAAAATTAACTACTTTGTGGGATTTGATGTAAAACATTCCGGAGAACTTCAGTTCCCATTGATTGCGTGCATTTGATAATATTTGTGCAGTTTTAAAATTAAATGTGTGTTTATCAATTGAGACATGTTTAGCGAGTGCAGTCTTGTATGATAGTGGATTTTTTTCACTACGAACTTGTTCTTTAAGTCTTTCACCAAAGAATCTTTTCGTTTGTCCTATGTGGCAACTATCACAATCGTGACAATCAATTTTGTAAATTACATTAGATTTATTATGAACATTAACTTTATCTTTTGTTGAACCAAATAAGTTGTTCAATTCGTTTTTCACTCTCAGAGCAGACAAAGGTCAAGTAACAGTAGCTCTTGATAAAACAGATTACATTGATGCAGGTTTTCACTTACTAAATGACACTCAAACATATCTGCCAACTGATAATCCTGATAACACAATTGTTATCCAAAAAATGAATAATAATCTAATAACTGATTGGAAACTTAAGAATTTAATAACAAAAGAAACTGCAGAATATCTCACTATGACAAACAGCATTATTCCGAAACTCTATCTCCTTCCAAAAATACATAAACCGACTTTGTGTTTTCGCCCAATTGTTTCATCAATAAATGGTCCTTTGCATAATCTTGGAAGATTTATACATAAATTATTATCTCCTTTAACAGAAAATCATTTTTCACATGTAAAAAATAGCTTTGAATTCATTGAAAAAGTCAAAGATAAATTCATTCCTGATAATTATGTATTATTGTCTCTTGATGTAGTATCTTTATACACCAATGTCCCAATAGATAAAGTAGTTTCAGCAATTCACAAATTGAAAGACAATCTGAAGTCAAAATTACCATACGATCAAATAATTAGGGCTATTGATGTTGTAATGAACAATACATACTTCACTTTCAAAAATAAAGTATACAAGCAAATATTTGGTTTACCAATGGGTTCACCATTGGCACCAATTTGTGCTGATCTAGTCATGATAATATTAGAAAAAGAATGTCTGAATGAACTAGATTTTGAGATACCCATTTACTTCAGATATGTTGATGACATCATACTTTGTGTTCCTAATGATAAAATACAAGAAGTTGTCAATTGTTTTAATAACAAACATACACGACTGAAGTTTACTCTTGAAGCTGAAGTTGATAATCATTTATCTTTTCTTGATATTTTAATAATTAGAGAAAACAACCATCTGAAATTTGACTGGTATTGCAAACCAGCATGGTCGGGACGTTTTCTAAATTTTGAGTCCAATCATCCAATGTCACAAAAAACAGCCGTAATAAAGAACCTAACAGATAGAATTTTCAAAATATCAAGTACTAAATTTTTACGAAAGAATTTGAAAATAGCAAAAAAGGTATTATTATTCAATGACTATCCACTACTCCTAGTAAATCAAATCATAGAACAAAGACTTAAGGTATCAAAACATCAAAATAATATGACTCAAAATTTAGACAATTTACCACAAATTGATTTCAAAAAATCATTAATTGGACCATATTCTGAGACTTTTACAAAAATTCTTAAAAACACAGTTAAAAAATTTGGATTGAGCGTCATTTCGAGAGTGGAAAACAAATTAAACAACTTATTTGGTTCAACAAAAGATAAAGTTAATGTTCATAATGAATCTAATGTAATTTACAAAATTGATTGTAACGATTGTGATAGTTGCTACATAGGACAAACGAAAAGATTCTTTGGTGAAAGACTTAAAGAACATGTTCGTAGTGAAAAAAATCCACTATCAGACAAAACTGCACTCGCTAAACATGTCTTAATTGATAAACACACATTTAATTTTAAAACTGCACAAATATTATCAAATGCACGCAATCAATGGGAACTAAATTTCTCCGAAATGTTTTCATCAAATCCCACAAAGTAGTTAATTTCAATCAAGATTGTGATAAATTTCCAAAAATATATGACCATTTATTAATTAAGAAATAGAACCTTCATATTCATCTTAAAATACTGTTTATAATTATATAGAGAATTATTCTTACGATATCAATCTAGTGTCTCGTTATTTTCTAGTGACTCAATTTGTACAAGTCTCATTTTAGTGACTTTCTAGGGACTTTCACTGATAACGTTAGATTTACTCTGTTGGTGAATATCATCAAGATTTTTATTCAGCATTCCTCAGTATCATATCATGTCATTAAGAACTGAATGATACAGTTACATCGCCAAGTTTTACATTATGTCATTTTGAATAATTATGAATTGATCATTTTTTAACATTTACATTAACGATTATAACCGTTAATCACAATATTTCAATGATAATGACTGTCATAATGAGATCTCAATTCAAAGTTTTATTTAAAAAATTATTGACTACAAACAATAACAAGATTTGAGGTTATGGTCTTATGTTCAAGACATGTCAAAACCAACATTACATCATGGAGTTTTATCAATTAATATATTGAATAAGGTAATAGATTTATAATAAGAAAATTGTTGAAAAAGTCCACTATGACACCGATGAAAAGAATTTAATTGTATTTTTTATTTATCTACTTTTCATTTTGTTCATTTCATAGAATGAAGAATGTGTATCCTGAAGAGGGCTTCGCATAGAGGCCGAAACGTTGATACATTAAATCTAGAAGCTTCGGAATTTAATTCATTCAAATACAGCAGAGACCTAAAAGGCCACCTTACCATTAAATGAACTGAATTATCTAAGGTCGTATATCCGAAAAGTGAACTTTGTGTTACATTTTCTACACAGTTGGATGTTAGCACACACTGTTGGATTTTCCCCACTGTGTGATCCCGATTGTGCTATCATACGGAGGGTTTTTCAAACATCTATCACAAATTTTGTCACATATGTGACCAGGCGATCCATAAGGCTTCTCACAATGTCTGCAATAATATTTAGAGCCGAAAAAGACATGAAGGCAGGTGATTGGCTCATAATGTTTCTTTTCCTCATAATATACGATACGTAATGTATCTTTTAAAGCCACTTTATTGGCAGCAACTTCGGAAGTACCATCATAGAGGATGGGTCGTAGTTTACCGTTCCTTTTTAGTGCATGTCCTATAATCGGAGATCCTTCTTGAGCAAGATACCTCTGATATTGTTTGATTTCTTCCAATCCACAACCGGTCTCAAGTATCGTCATTCTTGCATCATCATTCAACTTCTCTGCTTCCGTTCGTTGTAATTTCCCCTTGACCTGTCGAATGACGTTCCATTGTTCTTATTGGAGTTCAGAAAATTGTGATGGGTCCAAGTGAATACTCGAAACACCGGTTTGCAATATCAATTAAACGTACTTTATTTATGCAATTAAGTATAACTATACATGTGGCTTTTGCACGTGGCCGCGAGATAAGTGAGTTACTTTAGAAGAAAGTATTGCTCCGATTATTACGTCACTGTAGTCACGGTATAATAACTGAGTGGGGACAGGCGCGACAATTTGAATATGAAAAGTTGACTTGATATCCAACAGTTCTTTTATTCCACCTGAATCAGCTCTGGAACTCGTTTTTTGCGCATGTACCCTTGCAACGACAATGGAACGGGCTAGACATAAATTGTCCATATTGAGAATTTGTATGACACCCGAGTTTCTCTTCCACGATTTAGTTTCTGTATCAGGATCAGCCATGCCTTCTGGAGCTTCTGCTACATGCAGTTTTATCCAAAAAGTATCGGCACAATCAAAACCATTAGCACTTTGCGCGACTGAACTAACAAGATTCCATAAATCCTCAAATTCATGCCCGTTTATGGCACGAGGGCTTACCCAGGCATTATCCTTTTGCATATTAGCAAAATTAAATGTCAAACACATTCGATCCTTACCATCTCTGCCTGCCTCAATAATTTTATTATACACTTCCCGGAAAGCACATTCTACCCAATCTTGAGGATTGGCACCGTCCGGCAAGGGGTGAATTTGAAACTCCATCACATGTGTGTCCAATTTGAAACGCTTAAGATGCTCACGTGATCTGCGTATAACTCTCAGAGCTGAGCGATCTTCCTCTTCTTCAACAGGGTGTAATCCATTTCCTAGTTAATCGATCATCATCGGCTGGTCAAATAATTGTCGGTCAAAATTGACAACGTATTCTTCAGCGTTTTCCGGAATTTGAGGATTATTAAATAAATTTTCCACTTCACTGTCACTCGGTTCGACAAATAAATCCGAGTTGAAATTTTCAATATAATCGTACGCATCCTGTTGAACTTCAGGATCAGCGTACGCTAAAAATGCAGGCTGGCTGGAACCGCTTGGCTCGGGAAATTCAGGACGCTGTGACATGGTCAACAACTGAGATTGAACTGACCACAGCATCTTAGGAAAGAGAGAAAAACCCTAATTTTCGGTAGGTGTGTATAGGGAAAAATGCCTCACCCCCACCATGGGCTTTTCCTTCACTAGCAGGTGCGACAAAGGGTCGCCCGGCGCAGGTAGATTCTCCGGCTGACGCTCGGACCCCCCAGCGTGCTACCCTCAAAGAAAGGCTCAGGCGCTACAGTATGCCTTGGGAAATGCATAGTTTTATTATAAAAGAAGTGTTTTTTCTGTAAATTCATTCACGTACGAAAATGGATCCGAGATGGAAACATCCTTTCACATCTATGATATGTGGCCCTACGGGTTGTGAGAAAACTTTTTTTGTTAAACGTTTTTTGAAAGAAATTGAAGAAATGACTGTTGGAATTTTTCATAGGGATATTGGAAAAATTAATAACATCAACTATTGTCAAATCGCGACGTTTCGCTGGACAATTCCAGCTTCTTCAGGCTCTGAAACCAAATGTGACATTATTTATTTGTTATTCACTTTAATCTACATTTTTTCCGATCTGAAATAATTATTTTTACATTGTATATCATTCACGAGAAAATTATTATGTATAACGCCGGATCATATTTAACCTCGATTCTACAATTTCATTTCTTTTTTATATGAATTACCTTGACATTATTGATGTTTTGTCGATTTAAAATTATTTTCCATAATATGGAACCATGTACATTCTTTCACACTCTTCATTGCAACAATCAAACAATTAAATAATTTAATAAATTAACGAATAAACTACACGATTACTAATGAATAAACGAGTAAGACTGGAGCACAATGACAACAAGCGTATGATTTTTCATTATCGGCAATTTCTTGATTGACAGTGTGATCAAACTTGCGATCAATGGAATTGTCAACAATGCTCACTCGGTTGCGCACTTATCAGTGCACAATTGTCTCATGGTCTTCACTCTCTTCCTTATCCGCTCATTTCCTCCCCATGAGGACTTCCACAAAGACAACATAAATAAAGTTAACGGGATTTTGGAAAAGAATGGTTACCCAGGGAAGTTCATCATGCGATGTGTAGCACAATTCAGAAAGAGGAGAACGGATGGAGATCCTGAAGAACAAGCACTTGAAGAAGAAGCGCCTGATCGCCAGAAGAAACGGTGCTTTAGATTCCCGTTGATTAATGGATTATCGCAACAACTACAACGGTGCTTCAGGAACACTGATGCGAAATTGGTATTCTATAATCTGCACAGAGTAGGAGATCTGTACTCAAGTTTAAAAGACAAAATACCAGTGCTAGACGAATCAGAGTTAATTTACAGAATTCCTTGTGAATGTTCAACGTGCTACATTGGACAAACGAAACAACGACTAAAGAAAAGGTTGAGCCAACATAGGACCGATTGTGCTCCATCAAAAATCTTAAAAAACAATCGAACAGCTCTGGCGATCCATCATTTTGATACAGGCCACTCGTTCAAATTCGATGAGACAACTATACTGGACTTTGAATCAGATTGGCGGAAACGCAACATCAGTGAGATGACTTACATCTACATCAATGACACCGTCAATGGACGCGAAGACACGCAAAACTTGAGTAGGATGTACAGCAGCATTCTCACAAAATTCAAAAATAGAAGAAATCAGAAATGAGCGGATAAGGAAGAGAGTGTGATGACCATGAGACAATTGTGCACTGATAAGTGCGCAACCTAGTGAGCATTGTTGACAATTCCATTGATCGCAAGTTTGATCACACTGTCGATCAAGAAATTGCCGATAATGAAAAATCATACGCTTGTTGTCATTGTGCTCCGGTCTTACTCGTTTATTTATTAGTAATCGTGTAGTTTATTCGTTAATTTATTAGATTATTTAATTGTTTGATTGTTGCAATGAAGAGTGTGAAAGAATGTACATGGTTCCATATTATGGAAAATAATTTTAAATCGACAAAACATCAATAATGTCAAGGTAATTCATATAAAAAAGAAATGAAATTGTAGAATCGAGGTTAAATATAATCCGGCGTTATACATAATAATTTTCTCGTGAATGATATACAATGTAAAAATAATTATTTTAAATCGAAAAATGTAGATTGAAGTGAATAACAAATAAATAATGTCACGTTTGGTTTCAGAGCCTGAAGAAGCTGGAATTGTCCAGCGAAACGTCGCGATTTGACAATAGTTGATGTTGTTATTAATTTTTCCAATATCCCTATGAAAAATTCCAACAGTAATTCATGAGAATAGAAATGAATCCGAGAATAAATTGAAGAAATTTGTGACACGGAAATAAAAAAAGTGATATTCTATTACGCTGAATGGCAAAGTGCATATATGGATTATGATAAGGATTTCGTTGAATTTCGGGAAGGAATTCCAAAATCCAGTGATTTTGATGATAATCTCCCTAAGCTCGTAGTAGTTGATGATTCAATGCGTGAATCATCAAATGGTGCCATAGTGGATTTATTCACTAAGGGTAGCCAGCATAAAAACCTTAGTGTAATGTTTCTCTCGCAGAATCTTTTCCATCAGGGTAATGGTCAGCGAGATATTTCATTGAACACCAACTATATAATTGTTTCTAAAAATCCCCGCGATCGAGCTCAAATTGCCCACTTAGCACGGCAGATATATCCTGAGGATCCGAAATTTTTGCAAGAAGCATATTTCGATGCTACAACACCTGCACATGGGTATTTATCACTCAATCTCAAACAATCGACATCAGAGAATTGTAGATTCAGAACTTGCATCTTCACTAGCGACATCTACCATTATGTTTATGTTCCGCGAAAAAGTCAGCTTATAAAAGGAGGAGGTAACTCGACGGATGTACCAGTTGTGAGATTGTAATGGCTGAGAAAAGTCGCTGTGGATCCAGCTCCATTCGTAAGTCACTGGATAAAAAAAATACATCCCTATTGTACGCACTCATTCACGCTCCTCCCAAACTGCGCCGCATTCTACTGAAACATGCTCATAAAGATTTGATACGCTGCATCGGCGAGTGTGCTCTGAATTTGATGCACGGGAACGTTCATTTGAAAGAGCCTGAGAAAGCGAATCTGAGAAAATATAAGAAAATTTCAAGAAAATTGGCAGATAAAAAGAACCTCTCGGGAAGAAGAAAAAAATTATAAATCAAAAAGGCGGTGCCCTTCTCCCATTACTCCTAGGTCCTATAATCAGTACAATCATTACATCTCTAGTTTGACAAACTGGAATGAGAAAAATTGTTACTAGTCATGATGCATGACTCAAAAAATGGTTCTTGTCCCTGAAAATCGGGTGGAGCATTTGAAGCATCGGAAAACTGTAGGTGCTAATCAGAGCACACAGCAAACACTGCAGCCTGTTATCCGGGAAATTCAGCCCACAGCCCAAACACCTGGTGATGCTATCAGTCGTCTGGATGCGCAGCTGCTGGAGATTTTGAATTCAAAAAATCGTACAGATGATCATGAAAAGTGGAAATTATATAATGATGTTTTGAGGTGCTACTTGTTTTATAGCAGGAATAACACTGAGCATCCACAAATAATAGAAGGCTCTACGCCCGCATCGTGATATAAAGCAGAAGCAATTGTGGCAACTATTCCTAGAACATATAAATGGAAGGCTACAGGATTACTTGAGCATATAGATCAGATTGATGGAGGGAGGAGATTGAAATAGGATGAACGTGGACAAGTGACGTTGGATGGTCAATCAATACCCGGGGCTAATATAATTGATCTTGTTCAGGATGCCCTTCGCGCTAGAAAAAATCATCACGCTAGGGGCTGGGAAGCTTTTGCTAAATTTATTCGGGAGATAAACACACCTCTGGAGTTCATGGGCAACCCTAAATACCAAGCTGGAGTGTTCAGACGTGTATTCACAGCACCACCGCCACCTGTGGACAATCTTCAAGAAGGAGCAGAAGAAGTGCTATCACCCCCCTTATCACCCTCAACTCAGAAGAAAAGGAGAAGAGAATGGCTCCACTTCAGAAGAAGTTGCCGAGATCGTATTATAGCCCCTCAGAACCTGTAGGATACACAGGGACTCAAAACCTTCTAGAGAAATATAAACGTAAAATCCCTGCAAATGATGTTAAGAACTGGTTGAATGCTCAGGATACGTACACTCTTCATAGACCAATAAGATGGAAATTCCTTCGTTGACACTATGCTGTTACGAATATTGATGATGTGTGGGAGGCTGATTTGGTAGAACTTGGATCGTTGAAAACTTATAATAATGATATATGTTATATATTGGTAGTTACAGATGTTCTGAGTAAATATGCGTGGGTTGAACCTTTGGAGGATAAGTCGGCGTCACAAGTGCTTGATGGTTCAGAAAGATTCAGGAAAGAAGTGATGGTCGTGTGCCTATTGCCATACAAACAGACAAAGGGAAAGAATTCATAGCCAGTAGCGTTCAAAATTTTTTAAAGGAGAATGATATAAAATTTCGAATTGCTCGTAATCCTGATATAAGAGCTGCTGTTGTAGAGCGTTTTAATTCAAATTTGAAAGTACGAATGTGGCGTTATTTCACGTATTCTAGAACTTACAAATATGTAGATGTATTACAACAAATTGTCAATGCTTATAATCATTCAAAACATACTTCAATAAAAATGACATCTGCAGCAGTCACTATTGATAATGCTTCGCAGGCATGGCGAAATATACAGAAACGATTTATTAATGAAAAACCCCGTAGAGAATCCTTTAAATATAAGGTTGGAGACTATGTTCGCATCAGTAAGGCTAAGGGCGTCTTCGAGAAAGGATATGAGAATAATTGGAGCAAAGAAATTTTGGAAATACGTAGATGTCTGCTGAAGCCATCTCTTCCAATATATGAATTGAAAGATTGAGCTTCGGAAGAAATTGATGGAATATTCTATGAACAAGAGCTAGTTCCTGTGAATGAAAACATTGAAGGAGAAGAATTCATAGTAGAGCGTGTTATCCACTCTAGAGGAAAGGGAAAGATTAATGAAATGCTTGTGAAGTGGGAAGGATACCCCGACAAATTTAATTCTTGGATACCTGCGGTCGACATCCAGAATATAACGGAAAAATGACGAAAAACGAGTTTTATGTTGTGTTGCCTAGTGACAGTAGCATGGATTATTATCCAAATAACACTGCATTAAAGTATACGACACCTCTTCCTAATCAAATTGAATTGCATGGTGAATGGGTGGTAGGACTGAGTGAGTTTCAATTCCCTTGCAGTTTTCTATATACTAACGCAGCTCAAGATTTTATTGAAATATCCACGTATTTAAAACCGGATGGGAGTCATGTGAATACGGCTAGAGTCCCCATTCAGTCTGCACTCTATAACACAATTCAAGATTTGGCAGAAAATTTGAATAAAATAAGCGTGATGGTTGAGCATTTACAGTTTAAATGGGAATCGAAGAGCAATTCCATTACGATACAGCGTAGCTGCAAAAGAGATGAAAGCTCGTTCATGGGGCATGAGATCAAGTTTTCTCGAAAACTTGCCGATATATTTGGTTTCACCTACACGCATGTCAAGTTCGACAGCCCCCCTGTGATAAGAGGCATAAGGCCTGTGAGTCTGTTACGTGCACTTCCAATGAACCTGTTCATTTATTCGGATTTATGCACCCCGTATGTAACAGGTGATGTTGTGTCGTCGATGCTACGTGTGATTCCTCTGAATGCTGCTCAATCCGTGTATGGTAGCACAAACTGCGTAACATATTCGAAGCCTCATTATATCCCAGTCATACGATCATCCTTCCCAACAATAGAAATAGATATAAGGAATAATCAAGGAGATGCGATACCATTCGAGTACGGCCCTTTAAACGTGACACTTCATTCCAAGAAAATCAATTAATTATGACACCCTACCTTGAATATTATGAGCATCAGGCAGGAGGAGGAGCTGTTTAGAAATTCAGTAATTTTGGGCGGGTTTATGTTGGAAACCCTTATCAAAGGGGCCATGGAATCGGGGCATTCCTTGGAGGACTTTTTCGACGTATTCTACCTCTTTTTGGTAGCGCTGCACGCACTGCTGGTAAAGAAGCCCTCAGTGCAGGCGTGAACGTCATAGGAGATGTGGGAAATAGAGTACCACTGAAGGTGGCACTTGAGAACCGATTAACCGAGTCAGGACGTGTCTTGAAAAGGAAGGCCGCGGAGAAAATATCGTCTATGATGCAGGGCTCGGGTTATGAAAGAAAGCGTAAACGTCGAAACACCCAGAAACGAGTTAGTCGTAGTCGTGTCAACAACCTTAAAAGATTAAGTACGAAGAAAAAAGTGTAACGGTTTGCTCAGCTGACCTTGGCCAACCGTTAAAGGCACAAAAAAATTCTTTATTTAAACCCAATTTAATGATTGAAAATTTGACTCAACTGTTTCCCCAATTAATTTGCCTCTTGAAAAATGGGCGCCAGTCGTTTTTGAAAGATTCTACAAATTTGGGGGAAAACGACAAATCCCCAAGTTTTATTTAATTTTAATGAACTACAAAAATCCCCAAAAAGACTCTAATTTAACCCGCTTTCTTATGTGAGACTCCTATATTGTCTCAAGGGGGGGAGGGGACGATACCCTCCCTTCGGGTATTCGGACAAACGAAAAAACTTTACACAAACTCCTGAAAATTTCGGTTTAAATAACAAAAATTAGATATATTCAAAAAAATAATATAAGTACATTTAAATCAAAGAAAATAGGAATTTTTCAGGAATAATACGAGGATTATTTCACTTCAATTATTAATCGTGAACGTAACTCAGAATCAACAAAAATAACTTTAATTCTGCTTGAGTGAAAACACCCCAAACAGACACTAACTCTACGTTTCCTCTACTCTTTACCTTTTACTCAAAATTCTTTACTTTTTAACTCAAAATATCAATTATACGGGGACTCGCGTACCTTACTCTATTTGCGCTATCTTTCCTCCGTCTTGGCCTCTTTAACTTCTCTTTTTGATTACTTGAATTTCTCTACAATTTTCCTTGTACTTTTCTTTAATTTTCTCTCAATGGTCTCTACACGATGTGGCCGCCACGGTGTCCCGGGTGAAGAAGAACGAGTCTTCTCTCCCACGAGTTGCGTTGGGTGCCCTCGGCCGTTCCCGCTCAGCTTCGGTAGAACCGAGGCCCAACTCGACCAATAATCGCGCGAGTCCCCCACTACTCTCCTTAACGTCACTGAGTTTAATATATATATATCACACTCGAAAATAATCACAATAGTTACAACATGACAATATTTTCCCGACAATCAAACGAAGAAGTTTTGTCTCTTATTTCACTCGAGTTTTCACTGGCTTCGGCGTTGTTCTCGACGATCTCCAGATTCCCTTGCTGTTGGCCAACATCTCCTAGTGTTGGCTGATGCTGGACCAAATGAGTGGATGCTGCTTCCATCCCGGCTCCTCCAGATCGTCCTTGATTCTGCTACCTTATTTGTGGGACTGGGAAAAATCCTTCCCAGTCCTACTCTCGTACTTTCCTCCACATTTTGGAGGAAGATTAAGCAAAAATAAACAAAAATAATTAGTGAGGTCACAAAAATCTGTTGACCTCACTCTGGACATTTGCTGTTTTTACTCAAAATGAGCCCATCCTCACCGGGTACCGCGAGTTACGGCCATTATCGCGATTTCAATAAAAATAATTAATTTTTCCTTATTTATTTGATTTTGTGACGGTAAAAACCGTCACAAAAGAGTGCTTCAATCAAAAAGAAGAAACACGGGGCAAAGAAGAGTTTAAAAAAGAAGAATAACAAACGCAGTGTTTACGATATTTTTCAATAAACAAAAATTTCCTTCTTACATTCTCACTCCTCCGAGTGTGCAAAATCTGAACTGGAGCTTTTCACGCTGCCCCCAACGCAAACAAGTATTGAACAATCGCAATGTGTCTATTACAACCCGATTTCTACAATAGGCGAGGATGCTCCGATTGAATTCGTTGTACCCGGCCATGGTGAAGACTATCTAGATTTAGCTCATACTATGATAAAAATACAGGCTAAAATAGTGAAACCTGACGGTACTGCCGTGGATGCAGACTCCGTTGGACCAGTGAATAATTTTTTACATTCTATGTTCAATCAAGTGGACGTGTTCTTCAATCAGAAAATTGTCATGCCCCCTAACAATTTATATGCGTACAGAGCCTACATTGAAACACTATTGAATAATGGCGAGGATGCTAAAAATTCTCATCTTCAAATGGGCTTATGGATGTCGGATACTGCTGGTTCAATGGATAAAGAAGCTGCTGCAGCAACTAACGAAATGAGGGGCTCGTTGCTAGACACAATTTTACAAAAGGAGGCAAAACATTCGATATGATTGGGCATTTGCATTGCGATGTTTTCAATCAAGACAAATTTTTATTGAATGGTGTGGAGATGAGGGTTCGCCTCATTCGCACCAAGGATAGTTTTTGCCTCATGGATTATACAACTCATAATTACAAGCTCCGAATTATGGAAGCATCACTAATTGTCAGGCGTGTTAAACTCAGCCCTGGAATCCTGATTGCCCATGCGAAGACCTTATCAAAAACCACGGCAAAGTATCCATTAACGCGTGTTGAAGTAAAATCATTTGTACTTCACAGCGGAATTCTTGGCGAAACTATCGATAATGTAATTTCAGGACAATACCTAAAAGAATAATTTTAGGCTTTGTGGAAAATGCCAGTTTTAATGCCACAAAAAAGAAGGATCCATTGTAACGAGGCCAGAAATTCGGGAGGAATCCGTGCCTCGTTGTGTGTAGGTGCGTGTGTGTGTTAGGTGCGTGTGTGTGTGCTAGGTGCGTGTGTGTGTTGTAGGTGCATATGTGTGTGTATTAGGTGCGTGTGTGTGTAGTAGGTACATGTGTGTGTGTATTAGGTGCGGGCGTGTGTGTGTGTGTGTTTAATGGCGGAACAGGCGACTACTGAATCCAAAGGGGGTTTTCTACAAGAGAAATCCGGAACTACCAACGTTGCTCAGCTTGCTGAAGCGCCCTCTGCGCTAAGACTCGCCGTCAATTACGTGGAATTAATATTCGGGGTTATTCTTGCAATAAATAATATGAAACCGACTATTTGTTCTTGAAGTATCTCTTTAACTGTTGAAAATATAGCAAGTCCGGTTTTCCTACTGTTTGAATTTGGCGCCAAGGACTGACGTCACACAAGTGCGCCTTGAGGTGGTGTGAGTGAGCCGGCTGGTATACAATATGGCCGACCACGTGGCACGATGCAACACCTGTTGACTCCTCTATGCTTTTTCAGATATTATGGTTTATTATTTTCGGATTCGTTCGGAAATAATATTATTTATCTATTCCTCATTTATTTCCTCACAATTTGGATGAGATTTATGCTCGATTTTCATTTGGATGGGGTAGATAATCGTGGATTCAGTTCTAGATAATTAACTGACGTGGAGACGCCAATTACGCTCGTGTGATTTTTCAACGAGTTATTTTATGATCAATATTCTAATCTTCGGCCAAAATATAATGTCCAATTATCCACGATTATTCCCTCTGTTTTTCCGGCTCAATTAACGCCCAGCAATCCGGCTAATTACTTTACAATTAATTAATTATGCTAAGGCTGATCACGCGGTATCGGAATTACACTTACTTGGGACAGCCAATGTTTTCAAACTCCAGATTTCTCACACTATTTCTCTCTTTAGAGTCTTTCTATAATAATCACTTAATGCTAATCTCTTTTGAGTCTTCTGTTCACTTAAAATTACTTCACTTATCACTAATAATCCTTGATTATATTGACTTAATTATACGGAACTTAGAAATGTACGTTTGTTGTTTTTGACAGTTATTACAGGAGTGGGGGTTTTCACTATATCCATGAAAACCTTCACTCCTGCCTCCGGCAGGTGTTGCCTCTACTTCTTATCAATCAATAATTCCATTATCGACTGCATATCTGTGCTTATCCGGAGGAGGAGGGAAAGGCCACCTCGACGATAAAACCCTCATGCGATCACATCGTAACACCATTCAATTTCCGAAATTTTGGTATTAATTTCCTTTGTCTGAACGTTGATGGCCGTCAAATACCTACGAAACCCCTTCAACCGAAATTCACTGAAGATATTTCAGCATCAGTCGAAACTTTTAACACTGTATTTTTTGGAACCGGGACACACTTTAGCGAGCACGGCAATGGTATCAATCGGTCCTCATATGCAGATGGTTAATGCTCATTCGCTTTCGATCTAACACCAGATCTATCGGCAGGCTGCGCCAGTCATTGGAACCTTGTAAAGAGCGGATGTGTCCGTATCGAGGTAGGCTTCGCGGAAACAGTAGCACAAAATGTAAATTGCGTTGTATATGCTGAATACGACAACTCATTAGAAATCGATTCTACGAGACAAGTTATAATGGACTACAGCGGCTAAAGAAAAAAATCTATATATTGGGATCTTGGTTGAATATGTATCGCAGTAAGATACGAGCATACTTTTGAGCAGCACAGTTTATTGCTACAAACTGCGGACCTTTTTTCATGAATACCCTACAGCTGCGTAAAGCGTTACCGTTTACTAATGTCAGTATCGGAGAGGTCTACCCTGTGGACAGAGTTCCCTGGTCGTGGACGAGACCTTGTGCGATCATTGTCAACACCGATAATCACTCACGGCCGCGAACCCACTGGGTGGCAATATATCTCGGTTCCAATGGACGTGGACTCTATTTCGACAGCTTCGGAATGCCACCTTCCAACTCAGGAATCACTCAAAGCCTTCGGAGAAATTGCCGTATATTTGAATGGAGCGAAAAAAGACTCCAAAACATATCGTCTAATGTTTGCGGCGATTACTGCATTGTTGTGCTTCACTGTGTTCACAATAATGGGAGCTTACGCTCCTTTCCTAGATTATTTACAAATGATACAAAACGGAATGACCATATAATTATCAAACTGTTTAAATCTATCACGTCTAAGATGAAGAGGAAGCGTAATAATACAAGAAACACCTTCCAGAACTTGTCTGGTACAGGATTATCTGATTTTAATCAATATGCTAAGCCACGGCTGATTGTATCCTAGTTTTGAGATTTAATTTGAATAAATTTGGTCAATTTCATAAAATATTGATTTGTTCATGATCTTCTTCTTTTATCCATTCCCCTGACACCTCACACCTCACACGCCACCCTATTTTCCTCCTCCCACCACCCACCACCCTATTTTTCTCCTCCCACCACCTACGCCCATCACCCACTTAGAAAAATTCTCCCCTGTATCCTTAAAATTCAGCCACCACCCACCTCCCCACCTCCCCACGTTCTCCCCTTTTCCCAGACACCTCACACGCCACCCTCCAACCCTTTTCTCCTCCTCCCACCACCCCACTTCAGAAAACCTTCTTCCCGAAAATTCCTTTCTCACCCTCTGCCACCCCACCTCTGGAAAAAATCTTTCCCACGCGGGAAAAACCATTAGTCACCTCTTACAGGTGAACATCTGCACCATAGAAGGGCCCTACAGTGGGCCTCGTCATCAATCACACCGCTGACAATGGGACCGGGAGGGGGGGGGGAGCCACGCCCCTTTTCGCTAAGAACACGCCATTACTACCGCTGTTCTGCACGTTTTCCCTCAATTTCATCCATATCTCTCTCCTCCTCGTCTTTGAATCCTTCATCAGCTGGAGAATTGGAGTCCCCAGTTTCCTCCTCAATTTCCGCTTGAAGCTCCAGAGCATTCTTTACACTAAGTTTTGGATGCTCGGGATCGAGAGTCATCGAAGATTTTCTAGCAGCAAGTAGATTGGGCATTTGATCTTCCTCTGGAGTTGCTGCTGCTGGTGAGGTTGTTTGAGCGGCTCTGTGAATAGTATCAACGATGTCCTTACACATCGGATGGTAATCTCCGCAAGCCTTCTCGAAATCTGGGTGCCCCTCCGCAGTGTAGAAAGTGTTCCCATGTTCACATACATGGAAAAACGTTAAAATTCCATTCATATTCACCCAGGTTGGAAATTCAGGATGGAATTTGTGATACAAGGATTGTGTCAGATCCTAAATAACGTTCGTGTCAATTGTAACCCATTGGAATGGGATACAGACGCGAATCATCCTCGACATAGTTGATAACGAAAAACTGAAATCAGAAAAGACAAATATAAATGAGGAATGATATTTATAATTATTATCATTTTTTTTTATTTATAATTTTATTTCTCCAATGAATATCATCTCAGTGAGAAATAATATCTACCACGAAAAAGAAGAACAAAAAAAAACGAGTTTTCAAATTGTTGATTCAAAAATAAATCGATAAATGAATGAGAAACGTATTGAAATTGATTGATTTTACTGTTTGAATAATCAAAATTCGTTAAATTGACAATTTGGGAATGACTAACCGTCAAATGTGTTTAGAATTTTTAAGATGAAAGAATTTATATGTTCTCCGCAACTTTTCGTTACAGCAATCGGGAAATCAGTGATTAAGTATTTTACTTACTGGAAAATATCCTGGGATCGGAAAAGAAGATCTTGAAGCTTTTCAATTTTCTTTCTTCCAAACTCGCCTTCGAATTATTCACTGAACAGTGAAGAAAATTCAAATTTTTCTTCCTTTCTGGACACTTGAAGAATCACTTTATTGCTGCTTCATAATTCTAATGAGATGCTCAGTGTTGAGATGATTTCAAACTGAAGCAAAGCACTCGAAGGGAGGCTTATACCTTGTTGAATTTGCCTGAGTTTGCATGCACGTGGAGGTGATGTTATCAGGTGTGAAAAAAAAAGTTCCGTGAGAAGTGAAATGTTTTTAAATGAGATGGAAATAATTTTTCATAGAATTCGACAAGATACTCAACTCATCAACTAGGGTTCATTGGCTACGAGTCTCGCATTACCGTGAAAACATGCAGTGAAAGAAATGCGTGAGAATTATTGAAAAAGATCAGGTGTTCATTCACTTGATTAAATCGTCTCTTGTTCACATGCAAGTGCAGATGCACTACGAGGAAAAAAATATTTAAAAAAAAATACGAGGAAAGTAGATAAGGTTGTGAGCTTCGATTCTCACCCGAGATCGAATCCGATCGCCTCCAATTTTTGTCTGAAACTTGTGCACTTTAATTAATTCAATTAATTTAATTCTTTAATTTAATTGATTTATTTAGTAATTCAATTTCCATCTTTACGCGATAATATGAGATTTCAACTACTATAACCTGAATAGGTTAGAAGTTCAAATACTCAGGCACTCTGAGCCTTCTCTCCATTTAAGTTCAGATGAATTTCTCATGAACGAACGCATATATGTGACCGAAAATTGCCGCAAAAAGTGATGTTACGAAAAATAAATATAATCTAAACACGGTCGGTGAAATCAAAACTCTGTAATATATAATTGGCATGATAGTGACGATATGCACAAGTTTCCGAAAATTTGAAGGTGTGAGGTGTCTCGGTAGCTCAATGGTAGAGCAACTGCCCGGAAAGTAGATAAGGTTGTGAGCTTCGATTCTCACCCGAGATCGAATCCGATCGCCTCCAATTTTTTTCTGAAACTTGTGCACTTTAATTAATTCAATTGATTTAATTCTTTAATTTAATTGACTTATTTAGTAATTCAATTTCCATCTTTACACGATAATATGAGATTTCAACTACTATAACCTGAATAGGTTAGAAGTTTAAATACTCAGGCATTCTGAGCCTCCTCTCCATTTAAGTTCAGATGAATTTCTCATGAACGAACGCATATATGTGACCGAAAATTGTCGCAAAGAGTGATGTCACGAAAAATAAATATAATCTATACACGGTCGGTAAAATCACAACTCTGTAATATATAATTGACATGATAGTGACGATATGCACAAGTTTCCGAAAATTTGAAGGTGTGAGGTGTCTCGGTAGCTCAATGGTAGAGCAACTGCCCGGAAAGTAGATAAGGTTGTGAGCTTCGATTCTCACCCGAGATCGAATCCGATCGCCTCCAATTTTTTTCTGAAACTTGTGCACTTCAATTAATTCAATTGATTTAATTCTTTAATCTAATTGATTTATTTAGTAATTTAATTTCCATCTTCACGCGATAATATGAGATTTGAACTACTATAACCTGAATAGGTTAGAAGTTTAAATACTCAGGCACTCTGAGCCTTCCCTCGATTTAAGTTCAGATGAATTTCTCATGAACGAACGCATATATGTGACCGAAAATTGCCGCAAAAAGTGATGTCACGAAAAATAAATATAATCTACACACGGTCGGTAAAATCAAAACTCTGTAAAAAAATATTTCAAAGGAAAGAAAATAATTGGGAAAATGAGATGAAGTTAATTTTTCAAAAGAATGAGATGAAACTCACCTCATCAGTTAAGGTTCATTGGCTCCAGATATCTGATTACATGCAATGAGATCCAGCGATAGGAATGCGTGAAAATAATTAGGAAAGATCAAGTGTTTATTCATTCGATCAAATTGTCTCTTGTCGATTAGTATCGCACATTTCTTCACTGCATCTTATCGTAGCCAATAGAATACCTGCAGGCAATGATTCTCAGCTGATGAGATGAGTTCATCACATTCTATTGAAAATTTACTTTATCTCGTTTTCTGATTTTTTTTATTCTCATTTTTTACTTGAGTGCATCATCATCTGCACATGCATGTAACTGAAAAGATAATTCAATTAGATGAATAAACACTTGATCTTTTCTAATTACTCTCACGCATTTCTTTCACTGCATCTCATTGCATGTAATGAGATATCTGGAGTCAATGAACCTTAACTGATGAGGTGACTTTCATCTCATTCTTTTGAAAAATTAACTTCATCTTATTCTTCCGATTTTTTTCTTTCCTTCGAAACTTTTTTTTTGTGTTTTTTCCTCGTAGTGCATTTGCACGTGCATGTGAACAAAAGACAATTCAATTGAGCGAATAAACACCTGATATTTTTTCAATTACTCTCATGCATTTATTCACGACATCTTATCGCAGGTAATGCGAGACTTGTAGCTAATGACCTTCATTCGACAGGCTGACTCCTGTCTCAGGTGATTGAAAAATTCAATTCCATCTCATTTTCTTTTTTCTTATGAGAATTTCACTCATAGTGCATCATCTGCACTTGTATGTGAACAAGAGACAATCCAATCGAAAAATAGACACCTGATCTTTTCAATTATTCTCACGCATTTCTTTTGCTACCTCTTATTATGTGTAATGAAATATTTGCAGCCAATGAACCTTAGTTGATAAGGCGACTTCACGTGTAGATGATGATAACAGCGAAAGAAATGCGTGAAAATAATTTAAATGAAAGATATTGTTATTCGGAAATTCTACTGAGCCTTTCAAGAGTCAAAACTCTTGAAACAATTTCAGAATTCCCAGAAATTGTTATTTCATGATTCCCTAGAATTCCTCCGTCCTAACGATTTCAGGATTCACAGAAATTAATATTTCGTGAGTTCCTAGAATTTTCCCTTCCTAGAAAATCCATGAATTCCCAGAAATTAATCTTTTGTGATTTCCTGGAATTCTGCCTTCCTAGAAAATCCATATCACATCATCAACGTTCAATTCTAGAGCAATCCCAGGATGTCTCATCTACTGGTCTAGAATCGGCCTAGCATACCTACTCACAAGTCTTTGATGACAGTCAATAACACACTGATACTTTTGAAAAAAGTTAAATCCCAATGTCAATGAAGTCGAGAGACCTTTAATCACCAAGCAATAAGAATCCGATCGCTCCCCTTCAACTTGAAATTCTAACAAAACCTGACTTCTTACAGGAATGCTTTTTCCTCCAAAAGCTCCAGTTAACTTTTTTACGGGGAATGGGATCTGTCTGCAATGAATTCCTGCTTCTTTAAGCTCTTCCAAGGCTCCTGGTGAGACTGCTGATACTTCTGCCCCTGTATCAATCAGTCCCTCGAATGTTTACTCACCGAAACTGACCATAATGCGTGGAGATCTCCCGTATTTTCCAAACATTCTTCCAAGAGCCTGAGACTGTACAGGTCAAGGGTTGTTCAACATCGCAATGGCATTGCCCGCAATTGGATTTTGGCGTTCCGGTTCATCATCATCATCAGTATCGTTTTCATCCCTTTTTTCCCATGAAATTTCGACGTTTTCTCCTGGAAGCTCATGCTCTGATTCGTATCCGTCAAGATCCTCATCCCTACTCAATGATGACTGTTATTCCGTTTCTGTCAGACTCGCGTCGTCGGGATCCTGCTCCTCATTAGCCTCTTCATTCACCCTATTTGGTTTATCATAAGCATGGGTGTTGGCAATGGTTCTCACTCTTGGATTTCTATCTTTTTCATCATCTACCTCTACAGATTTTTGCTGAATTTTATCTATTACCTTATTTTCCCCCGGTCCCCTGAATGGTCTGCTCTCCCGAGGTTTATTATCCGATTTATTGTCTAATTCTTCCTTTGCAATTGCCCATTCATGCCGTTTTTCATCTCTTAACTTCTTTACTTTTTTCCACACTTGTGAGGCTTCATCAAGCTCAGCAAGTATGTCAATCACCGCTTCCGGGGACTGAGCATCACGCGCATCAATTCGGTCTGATACGTGCTAAGCGAAATGTCTTTTAATGTGTTTTATGAATCAGCTCTCTCCCATGTCATGGTCAAAATACCACGCATGAATAGACCAAGTTAGGCAATATGTTTCTATGGATTCATCCTGCTTTGGATCGTATCTGTCAGTTACAATGTAGGTCATACAATCCTGCTGTAGTAGTGGAGACCAATATTTCATCAGGAAAGCATCCACCAATTGATCGTAACATCTGGCGTTGGATAAATTTCCCCAACGAGCTGCGTCTCTCTTCAAGCAAGACAAAAGAGCCATTTGGGCTTCAAAAGGAGTATATTCCTCCAGATAGCCAGCTCATCGAACATCATGACAAACTTTCGCTGGTTTCCATTCCGCAAATTACCATCGAAAGTAGGTTTCGTTAGCTTCAGGGATTACTTAGCTTACTCTGCAGGTCGGTCTACCTTGTCGGTTCTCATCATCCTGCCATGGCTCATACTCATTCCTTCGTTGATCGTGCTGATAACCTGGTTGTCTCTGTTGTGCAACTGGCAGCCCATAATATTGCTGAAATGGTGCTGCTCCATTTTGCTCTTGTCCCGGTGGTGGAAGACCATATTGACGAAGAGGTGAAGATCCACCATAAGCTGGGTTGAAACTGATGTTTGCTGGACCCATGTATATTGGTGGACCATCCAGTCTACCCTGATGTGGTGCCACTCCTGGCTGGTTAAACCCAAACTCTTGTGCCCCATTTTGTATTTGCCCCGGATTCAGTGGGTTATTCTGATGATTAACTTCTCCCCTTGGCCCAAGAAGCACTACCTGCCTGAGGGTGTTTAACAACTCTCGCATCATCTCCGTGATCTGTTGATTTTGCACATTACCGTTTCCAGGGTTTCCAGCTTCTGGTGGCCGATTATTCTGATGCATCTCATTATCTACTATATTCCCAGGTACTAGTTGTCCTGCAGGTGGAGGTCTTCCTTGTCCCGGGTTATCTCGATTGTTCATGCCCAGCGGGGCTGCCTGTGGATCATTTCCACCCATTTTCCCAAAATTTAATGGGAAAATCTCAGACCATCTGAGTCCTGTCATGGTCACCAATTATGTAACCGTACAGACGAACATCAATCGATTATTGGATGTTCGTTTCTGCTGTTGTTTCGATTTTTTAAATTGTCTCCAATTCAACTAAAAAACAATATAAATCCATATAAATAAAAAACTTTCCTTTCTAAAACACATTCGATTTCACACTCATTTCAAATTATCACTCGAATATTATTCTCATCCACAACTATTCTTAAACACAGAATTACAAAACTTCTATTATTTAAAACACGTTTAATTTGACACCTATTTCAAATTATGGTATTTGTGCAGAAGAGCGCCCATAAAATTTAAATAATTATCAAAGTCAAATCTTCGGAAAAAAATATGGAATGCGCAAGCAGGATTTGAACCCACGACCCTCTGATTACATGTCAGGTGCTCTGACCACTGAGCTATTGCAAGTTCCTATACTTTCCTTCAAATTTTTGACCAAGATATATTACATCATTTTCGCCACCTCCCTTCCTGAGGTAATTTAAATTAAATTAATTAATTTTATTGTGGGCTCTATTATACACAATTACCGCGCAGCGGTATTTGTGCAGAAGAGCGCCCATAAAATTTAAATAATTATCAAAGTCAAATCTTCGGAAAAAAATATGGAATGCGCAAGCAGGATTTGAACCCACGACCCTCTGATTACATGTCAGGTGCTCTGACCACTGAGCTATTGCGAGTTCCTATACTTTCTTTCAAATTTTTGACCAAGATATATTACATCATTTTCGCCACCTCCCTTCCTGAGGTAATTTAAATTAAATCAATTAATTTTATTGTGGGCTCTATTATACACAATTACCCAAATTATCACTTGAATATTATTCTTATCCGAAACTATTCTTAAACACAGAATTACAAGAATTTCTATTATTTAAACACTTTTAATTTCACACTATGCGTTCTACTTTATCGACTATGGGTATCTTCAACATTATCCGGCAAGAGTTCCGTCGTGGTTCAAGCTTCAAAATAGACTGTCTGCTCTTAGCGTGTGTGCTCCTTTTATACCATACGGTACCCATTGATTAATTATTGAATTAGCCCTTTTTGCTTCCGAATGGAAGCATTGTAATCGTGATTTTTTTCGAATTTGAGATTTCATCGGAATATGACTCCAAATGATGAGAAATGTCGAAAAATGATATTTTTTTAGGGTCGTCTGTATGTATGTGTGTGTGTGTGTGTGTGTGATGACACATTCCATCGCTTTTCTCAATAACGGCTGTATGTATCGACCTGAAAATTTTACGGTATATTTACCACGTGTGCGCCATGTGCTCAGAGGAATTTCAGCTCAATCGACCGAATGGTTTCCGAGAAAAAGCGAATTATTGAAAAATCGTTTTTTCGAGTTTCTCAGCGAAAAATTATTTCACAGCATCCATCCTCAGCGAGGAGATGCGCATTGATAAGGCGCACATTAAACCTCGGAGGTGGTGAGCGCTCAAATTTCTGGTTCATCCGGTATTTTAACAAACATGTATTTTTTTGAAAATCCTGGGCAACACGATAACTAAAAAAATATTTGAGTGAGAAACTTCAAATTTCGTGAATTTGTATATCTTATGAGTGAGACCTTTGGGATTGAATATGGGCAAAATCGGTTCTGCAGTTCCTGAGATATCCTTGATAAACCATTCAATGAATAGGCACTCTATCTCTGGAACTACTGGACTGATTTCGCCCAAGTTTAGCTTAAAATATTCGCTTAGACGAGCTTAACAAATGCTGATAATTTCAGATTTTCCTTCGAATTCTCTGATAGGAGTGCTCAAATGAATAGTTTTTCCACAAATTTCAATTTTTCTCCATTTTCTCCCTGAGAACGCTCGTATTTTTTATTTAATAATTGAAAAGTAGACAATTTTTCCTAAAAAATGACCCCATTATCATTCTACTACGACAACAAGAAAGACTAATTAAAACCTGAAATTCAATTTTATAATTTTTCAATTTTATTGTATGATCTAAATTTTTATATCATATTGATTTTTTTTCATGAAATGTCATTATGTAAGGGGGACAGATTATATTCAGGTGTCTATTTTGATTTAGAAGTATAATTCAAATCCAAAAACAATGTTTTAATAATACATTACACACCTAGGGAGGCAAGAATACATCTGGTGTGTGTCTGCTGTTTTTTTCAACAAAGAGAGTAAAGAATTAAGTTTCTGACAGAGAGAAGTGAGGGAGGAAAGTGAGTTCTTTATTAACGGAATTCAGATGCATCACGGTAGTTATTAGCAGATTATAAAATTGAAAATTCCATTCGGAAGCTGTCTGCCAATTGCATTGGCAGAATATGAAATTCAAGCATAATACTGAAACTTTCAAGTAACGCACAAGAACCGGGCGCCTGCTTGTTTTATTTTATATTTGTATTTTCTGAATTTCCATAATGTCGTGATTGTTTTTATGTAATGTTTTAATGGATATCTTTGAAATTCACTCATATCGGTAAATATTTAGGATACACGTGAATAAACTCAATTAAAGTTTCCCTAATGGTTTTTTAATAGATTTGTCCTAATCTATTCTGAACTCGTTCAACAAATCATCGAGAAGATCCAATTTCTGACCTAGCAGGCTGATTGAATTTTTGGTTTAATCCCCTTTAAATCATAATCATTTTGCATATTCGAGTTGATTCCTTCACATCACTTTGATTAATCGAGCATTTTGATTAATCATTTTAATGTGAGCATTTCAAAAGAACCCTTCAGATGCCAGCAGAATCGACTTGGTCTGCCAAACCAGACCTCTGCCCCCTCAGTACGACCCCCATGATAGAGATGGCTGCACGACAGGTTGACCCATTTGAACCGGGCTTTCCCGTGTTGCTGCATCTCATGATAAATATTTCCGTTTCCAGTGATTGCCAATGAACTCAGTCCAGGGATGTGTATGTCACTGAAATCCTGTTGTGAGTGCAACTTTGCCGTAATAATCTTCACCAGTTACGACACTGTGGTAGATTGTCAGCAATTCTGCCTCACGATAATAACTATCAATGTCGATGATTCAAACGATCTAATGCTCCATCATCCTATTCATCATGCTTTTAATGTCCCTTTTTCTAATTTGATCCTACGATTGATGAAATTCCAATATTTCGACAAGTATCTACACACTATAGTTTTTGTTCGTTGTTTCATTTTTATAATGAATAATGAAAATTATGATCGCAAAATATTTCTAGTAATTCATGTCTAACAAAAAATAATTGATCCTGAATTGTAAATAATGGTGAACGTTGCGACGGAATCCAACAATTCCCTCGGGTGAGAACCCAATTTTATTTGAAGGGGGAAAGAATTCAATGCTTTCTCCCATTCAAATACTCGCGGGCAACGTTCGTAACACTTCGTGGCCACCCGAAAGCCACGAAGTACGTGCGCAGAATCGGAGTGCGCGCGCAACCAAGAGAAGCGCACGCATCTCCGGACACGCCGCCATGTTCTCACACATGGCAACGTGAAACCAGTTGCGTCCGGGACTTTATCAAGAGCACAACGAGTGCCCAAAAAGTGAAAAAAACCACGCGAGTGAACAAAGTGACGATAAAGACTGTTAATTGTGACGGGTTGGAGTTACCCTGGAGTTCTCTCACAACCCCAGGACCACCCCAACGATATCAAAGGGCCAAATACGAGGGCTGAGACGAGGAGAGGACGTGAGGAGGGTGATTAACCCCCAAATACCAGCCTGAGGGAAAACCCCAAAAGTGAGTCGTTTTTCTGAACACGCGGTCGAGTCAATTAATTCTTTTGTCACATTTTCTCTTTATTAATTTTCTCGCGGATAATCATGGGATCAATCGGACTAATTAATTAAGGCCGTAATTAAGTATCATGTCTCGAAAGCAACCCCCTTAAAGGGTTGTGCTGTGCTCGCGTATTTTCCCGGCATTTTCTCGTTTCCGCGGCTTTTCAGGTAGCGTCGAGAATGGACGAGTCCATTAAGGTGTAGGGGTGTTGGGTAGTTGGCGTCAGTCCAACTTTACACCCCTAACGCCTCTGACTCCGTGCAACTCACCCCTGGGCCTAACTCAGGGGTTAATATTACTTGTCATGTGGGACTCGGATATCTATTGTCCGAGAACCACCCCCAAATCCCATAGGCCTCCACCCCTTGGATTTTTCCCATGATTTGTAGCGATATGACTTGTCGCGTGGGGCTCGGGTATCTATTGTCCGAAAACCACCCCCAAATCAAATATGGTTAAATCCTTCGGGCTGTCCCAGTAATTGGGGGATGGGAATAATAATCAGGGACGCTTGGATATCTTTTGTCCAAAAACCACCCCTAAATCACAATCGGGAAATCTTGTTGGTTTCTCGTGTGATTTGGGGAAGAAAGGTCGTGATTGGGCGTCTTTGGATATCTTTTGTCCAAAAACCACCCCTAAATCACATTCGGGAAATCTTGTTGGTTTCTCGTGTGATTTGGGGAAGAAAGGTGGTGATTGGGCGTCTTTGGATATCTTTGGTCCAAAAACCACCCCTAAATCACAATCGGGAAATCTGGTTGGTTTCTCGTGTGATTTGGGGACGAGAGGTGGGGCTTGGGTGTCTTTGGATATTTCTTGTCCAAAACCACCCCCAAAACCCCTTCGGAGAATCCTGAGGATTTTTCGGGGAAGTTTGGGAGAACAAGCTGACCATCGAGGGGCACTTGAGTATCTTCTGCTCGAGACCACCCCTAAATCCTCTTCGGGGAATCCTATTGATCCCTCGGGCGATTTGGGGCAGGAAGGCCCTTAGCACACGTCCCATGGGTATCTCTTGCCCAAAACCACCCCCTAAGTCACAATCGGGAAATCCTATTGATTTCTCGTGGGACTTAGGGTGAAATCACGTGGGTTGAAAGACCTATGGGTATCTCTTGCCCAAAACCACCCCCTGAGTCACAATCGGGAAATCCTATTGAGTTCTCGTGGGACTTAGGGTGGAATCATGCGGGTTGAAAGACTCATGGGTATCTTTTGCCCAAACTACCCCCGAACCTTCTTCGAGCCAATCCTCGGGGTTGTTTGCTCGATTCGGGATGACCATCAGGTCGTGACGAATCCCCCAGGGGCGTTCACCACAAACCACCCCCCAACTCAAATCCGGGACTCCTCCGGGATCGCGTAAGAGTTGGGGTTGGTCCAGATGAGACACGGACTCTAATGGAGAGTCAGATGAGGGAACCACCCCTACGCCGTGGTCAGGAGACCACCCCTTAGCGCCCGGATCGCGGATGACCCGGACCAATGGACTTGCGCCCTCCCTTTCTGTTATTACCCTAATTATTATTCATACACTGATTATTTTGTATTTTCGTATTATGGAATTTCAATAGTGGAACATGTAAGGACAATATTTGAGTTTATTTTTTGGGTTTACCCCTGTTGTCCCATCTCCACATCCGAATCCACCCCTCTCTCCACAACCAAGTACTGAGCTGCCGAGAGGCGGATCCGTACCCTTCCACCCTCTTTAGTTTAGGTTAAGTTATCGTTACGTTTCAGGTTTCCGTCACGTTTAGGGGGATAATTAGGTTTAGGGATTTTAACTTGTTGGCTGGCGTACTTGCGGTGTTGGTCCCGCCGTATTAGACCAACTGGCGCCCATTTTTAGCCCCTGCGGGGGATGTTTAGTTTTAGGTTAACAGAGGGTCGGGGAGGGACGAAGGTGTCGGCAGTTTTCTGCGCGGGCAGAAAATGTCACGTCACAACGTTCAATCATCATTTCAATGACGAGTTTCCGAAAGAAAATTGCATCATTTCTTCCTGTACTCATTACTGTTGTTCAAGTGAAAATCATGCTTTTTAATTTTTGAATATTATTTTAGTAAGAAATCAAAAGTGATGATTATTTTTGATGGCTCCTAATATGGAATATCTGCGTAATGACAGATGAACTATGCGTTCGGAATGTATGAATTTGGGAGATTCATCTCGTAAATCGTTTGGAAACACAGAAAATTTTGTCCACTACTATTGGATGGTTCAATTACTGATGGATTCAATCAATAATGATGGAACAATTCATAATGATCACGATACTGAAAAGGAATTGAATCATGATGCGCTTCCGTCGATATTCCTGATATATGTGAAACAATGCTTATGCAGCTTGCTTTTCCACACGTTAGGTTCCACGAAAAGATGATTGATTTAACGGATTAATGATTCTTTATTTAGACAGATAATACCAGTCATGCCTACTACCTCTCCCCCCTGCGGCAATGTCAGGGCTTTCAACGTTCCTTCCCCCCTGTGGTGTATATTTCTTGAGTAGTATCATTAAAATAGTCACTGAGATGTCCAAAATTTATTACTATTTCCGAAAGAGAGCAGCTTCGAATGATTCATTGGGTTTCTTGTAAATTAGTGAAAATACGTCAAGGACGATAAATATAGTACAGTTACTGGAGAGGAAATGTTTGCTTGGCCCTCTAATTGTCACACTTTTTCCGGGAATATGTTGGAGCAGTTTTATCCCCAGGAAAATGGTAAAATCCCTATAAAGCACTCACAAACTCGGTACATGGAAAGCATTTTTTTTCTATATTAAGCAAAGAGATATATTTTATTGAGGAATTCGTTTTCCATTTCAAGAAAAGAACGATTCATCATCATCACCTATTTATAATTGCGTTCAATACGAACTCATTCTATTTTCTATCTATTAACTGGTTGATCAATATGAAAATTTTTCTCTCAATGTAGTATATTTATTCTTCCAACAACCAATGAGATCAGCATGAAAACTGCTCAATTCTTTATGAACGAAAATGTTAATATATAATGAAAATGAATGAATTACAATCTAAATTTTTCCAATTGAAGCACCGCATTATTGCTTCCAATGAATAATTTCTAAAAATTAATCATTATTGTCTCTTTTTAGTTGCATGGAAATTTCATTTTTGTGAGAAACTGTTTTTTCCGTCAGTGTGATAATATTTAATGAATATCATCAATTTTATCTACCATGCATTCAATGCTTACGTGATACTGGATATTTCCAACCTTTTTTCTCGAGGCAAAAACAAATTTCTTAGTGAATCGAGCATGATGATAATTCCGTCATGAATCGCTTATATGAATTCTGTTGTTCACTCGGGCGAAAAATCTCTTGTTTTTCGCTGTGATATGTTGGGAAAATATCTTCAGAACTGCATTGATGGGAAGATTTCCCCCACGCCAATGAGATTGCGTTGGGAGGGCTCATCTGAATCCCAAAATTCATACAGCAAGCGGAGGGTCATAAGCAGTAATGTCTCAACCAACATTCTCTCCGAAATTTTGTAAATGGCATATTTGGGTTCAGAAATGCTTGTTTACTGAAAATACTCTGTCAAGAAATTTTTCTTAATGTTGGTTAAGATGCTATTGCTCATTACTGTCCAAGTGACAGGTGAACATTTGAAACGTCAATCATTGTCGGGTGGACAAAGGGGTAGCAGGTATAACGGGTAATACCTGTCAAAGCAAAGGACGAATGATTCATCACATCAATCACCTTTTCGTCGAACTCAACTCGTGGAGGAGCAAGCTGCATGAACATTGTTTCACACATATCAGGGAAATTGCCGTAAGTGTTAAACGATTTAATTCCTCCCCAATACGGTGGGACAATGTCTTACGGTCCGTCAAAAATTTGTCGAGGCCTGAAAATCATCCAACTGTATCTGATTGAGAGAGTTCATTGAACTTATATTTGGCAGTGATATCATCCATATTCGTCATTACTAGCTGCTCGACGAGATTACATAGTGTTTTGGAATTCACGGGAGTGAATCGAACATTAATCGAACCATCCAATAGGAGTTGACAAAGTTTCCCGCATTCTCAAACAATTTGCGGGATGAATTCCCAAAATTAATTGATTCTGAACCCAAAATTCATTTTTCAGTGAATAGATATTTCATGATGAAAGTCATTGGAGATCGATTTATTCCTCTTGATTACTTACTTAAGTGAGATTCAGTCATTGAGATACAAGTTTCTGCTATTGGAAAACAGCGATGAGTAAGCCACGGAATAATGCATTTTTTAAAGAAACTTGTCATTAAAAAAAAAATTGATTTCCCGTGTAGCTCTTCATCTTTGACAGTTTTCTTTCTTCCCAGTTATATCCCAATCTCTTCCCCGTGTACCTTTACAGTATAATACCACATTTGCACTGGGACTCCGAAAAAACCACTATCGGAAAACCGCAGCCGGTGCGAGCATCTCTCCTTTTTCGAGAGACTCCCGCTTGATATGACAAAATCTAGGCATGCAAATTTTTTCCCCACGGTGAGGATCGAACCCGGGATCTTGGAGAATCTGCTCACAGCCCTCAGACCACTCGGCCACATCACTAGTAACTCGCCATTTAATATCCACTGTGACGTCTGCACGTCTCTTCACTGTTATATATTTTTGTCTAAGATTGATTTTAAAAGTCGATGGAACTAGACGAGTGTTTCTACACGTAGGCCTCTTCTAGGGGAAACATAAATTTTGGAGATACCGTACCGTATCTCATTACTATTCCCCACATATTGAAAAGTCCGTTGATTGCTCTCCAAAAAGAAGTTGATGCACTTACGCGGGCGCGAGAGTGACAGTTGATGCGTATGTGTTGAGTCATGCGTGCTGTCTCTCTTTCATGAGTTTTTTATCCGGCCCTTGCCCTATTCTCACGCGTAGCGCAACAAACGAAATAGAATTCTTTTCTATGCATTGTGTGGATATAAAAACATATAAATGAACAGAACACACTTAGTGTTACTGTTCCTAAAAATGATAACGCTATTAAAATGCAGAAGTGTAATTTGAAAAGGAAATTTAAACAAAAATTACGAGTAGATTCTAAAATAAGCCGTTGCGGAGGGGAAAACGGGCCTCCCCGAAACGACTGATAGAGTTTAACCACGTATGGAATGTTAAAAAAAATACATGTGGAAGGGATGGAGTGATCCCAAAGCATTGGTCATGGAAAATCTTGTAACATTAGGGAAACGCCCTAACAAGAATATATAAAAACCCCGTGACATTCAGCAGATTTAGGTGCAGTAAAGTTTTGTCATGTAGTCAGTTCAAGTCAGTCAGTTGATACAGTCAGTTCACTCTAGTTCAGTTCAATTCGTCAGTCAGAAATAGTGTGTAGTCAGTTATCAGTCGAGTCGACAGTTAGTTTAGTTACTCTTAGACTAGAAACTTTGCAAAGAATTAGTTAATTTTAAAAAATGAAAAATCGTACAGAGAAAAAGGAATTGGGAAGTAGAATGAAGAATCTGATAATTTTCTGAATTAAAACTGTCGAGTCAATGACTTTTTTTTTTTTTTGTTAAATAAACTTCAAGTGAATTTGACATTAAAATTCAAGTGAGATTTTGAATCAGTTTAATCGCAAAGAAGATTTTGAATTGGTTAAACAAGACAGCCACAAAGGTAATAAGTTGTCAACATTCTATTTACTGAATTTATAAAATTTTGGATATTAAAATGTAGGTCAGTTCGACCATCTTGAATGAAATTGAATTCCTTCTCATTTTTATTCATCCTCAACTGAAACCATTCCAACATTACTCCAATCCAGTCTATTCACCGAAAGGTGAGGGCAAAAACGGAGGGTGAGACGCATTCCATAAAACTCCTTGGTGTTATGCCCCATAAGCATTATTTAATATTATTCAATTATTTCACAATTTCAGTGAAGAAGTTGAACACATCAATGAGTTCAACTTACTTCACATATCATTTGACTCAGCGTCTTATTGCTGCATGTATAAGCATGTTGCAATGTGACACTGATAATTGACTATAAGAATCGAACTCACTGATGTTCGAGAGGTCAGTTCTCAACCAGACACGACAGTGTGTCATTTTACCTTTTACCTTTATATTTTATTATACATCATGGATATTAATTAATCATTCAATTTAAATAAATACTTATTCCTTTTCTAATAAACAACCGAGTTGAAGTATCTATTCACTATAGAGGGTATCTCTACAGATAAACCCAAAGAACCTACTCTTGGACTAATTCCAGTCCTAACATTTGGTGGCAGCGGATTTCTTCGAAGGCAAGGATGGATCAACCATTGCCGACGACTACAGTGTGTACGAGAATAACTTGGTGAAATTTGGAATTGGAAACTCGCTTTCATCACGAGAGAAACTATCGTCGGATAGACTATCGCTAGATAGACCAAGAGAAGAAAATTCTACTCAGTTGCATGAAGGAAACGAGTCTATCGACGGATAGAATATCGTAGAGGTTTTCGGCAGTGAACGTCCAGCTAAGCTCATTAGCTGAGAGTAACTGTATTGAATAGCAAAGCATTTGTAATTCTTGACTCCTCACGTTTATACTTGTTGTCCAACAGCGGAAGATTCAAATTGTACTTAGCGACATTTTGAATAATACAGGATTTCAAGCTGTGGAAACAGTTAAAATCAAATCTCTGGAAGGGGGAGGAGAATCATAGAAGATTTCCACTAGAACCTGAAGGAGTTACGTCTCGTGCGGAGACAGAGTTCATTTAGACGGGCCCACGTCGTTGACAACTATGTCAGTTTTGGAAGATGCTTTGGCCAGCGTGTCAATAGCAAGTGGACATATGGTTGGAATGCCAACGTCACGGACAAGTATGTCAGTTTTCGAAGATGCTTAGGCCAGCGCGTCAACAGCAAGTGGACGTATGGTTGGAATGCCAACGTCACGGACAAGTATGTCAGTTATCACGGAAAATTTCGCCAGCGTGCCATTAACATATGGACATTTGGTAGACGCATCAATGTCAGCGGAATCACTAGTCGGTAAGACAACAAATAGTGACATCAACAGTCAGAATTTTGAGCATAGTACACAAGGTGCGAGCTCTTCAGTGCCAACCGGCAAAGAAAACATATCTCTGATAGAATCTGAGTACAGGAGTACAAAAGCGACAGGAATCAGAGCAATAACTTTAAAGGAACTACAACTTGAATTTTGCAGTATTCGGCAGAGAACAAATGAGAGCGTTAGCACATTTGCAGCTCGTGTCAAAAGCTTAGCTATGGACATAGCGAAGATTCGCTTTGAATTAGGAGTGAAACAACCAATCCAATGTTTTGTAAAAACGATGAATTGTACTACATTCAATGAGTCTCAATTAGGAGCAGGGAACTTTGAGCAGATCATACTGCAGGATTCAGCAGCAAAACTACAGTATAATTCGGGTCAGAGGTCGACAGAGAAGAAGAACCTTCTGAACCAAAAAGAGAAAAAGGTCATTAGTGAAAATATGGTTACGACTACAGCTTCTGGAATTTTTGACGGTTCAAGAAGAGAAGAATGCCGCAAAGATGTCACAGGAATTGGAATAGACCTACAACGACGTGCCAGTGAACTCAAGAAACGAACAGCGTTTATAGTAGACACTGGTGCTATGGTTTCTCTAATAAAAATCGGTAAATTACGTCACGCAGTTCCGATCATAGAAGACACAGATCTCCTTCAAGGAATTGCTGAAGAAACCATCTTGACATTGGGAAAAGTTATAATATATCTGAAAATTGGAGAAGGAAAATTAGGACACGTATTTCATGTGGTACCTAATGAATTCCCGTGCTCAGGAGGAATTCTTGGGGAAGATTTTCTAGAATCAACAGATTTGAGCGTACAAATCGAGCCAGGAAAAGAGTTGTGGATAAATTGGACAGGCTTCAATTTCCGAAAAATACGGGAACGAAGATTGGTTCCAGTACAAAATGAGACACCAATAAAGAACAAGTCAACTCAGAACTGGAAGACCATCAAAACTGTGCATAAGAAAATCATCAAGAGAACGATAATTACTAAGGAGAGTCTGGATGACTCAATAACTGAATATCCAGTCATTTTTACAGAGAAAATTGTAGAAGTAAAATTTCGTTCACACGGAAATAATCCGAAGTGTAATGATCCTCAGATAAATGACCGAAAGATGCTAGCAGAGATAGGAGAATCTTTCCATTTGAAACAAAATCGAAATCCGTCGATCCATGAGGATTCGAATCAGAATTTTGATACTCAGAAAAGAGGAAAAGAAAGAGAGATTATTGAGAGATCTCACACTGCTGAATTAGTGCCAAAATACTGGCTAGGATTTCAAGGAGGAATAATTTATTTGACCAAAATTGGTGAACATTTATTGGGAGAAGAACCAGATGAGCTGTTTGATTTGCGGAAGGTTGAGGTCATAACATTGACCAACAATGAATCATGTAAAGAAAATACTCATTGCTCAATCATTTTTGCAATTTTCAAGAAACCAGAGGCAATGGGAGCAAATGCAGAGTATCATCATCAGACAGAGAATGGGAGAATCATCGGAGGTCTATTCTCAGTATTTAAAACAATCACGACTTTGGAAAATATGCTGAAACGAAAAGGTTTCATTCCCAGTCAAATGTATACAGAATGTCCGGGAATTGCAATAGAAAGAGAAGGCAATTTCAGCCTTGATAAAAGGCAAATTCAAAGATTCCAATACGACTTCATATCATCTAATCTCACTAAATTTCAAGGATTGCGGTGGTGCTATCATCCATACATTAACATTGTGGTACTTGGATCTAGCCTAGGAAAACATAATCACGAGGGAATTCAGCAGTTGGCAAATATTCATTCCCATCAAAGAACAAAAATGAATAAAGTTGAAGTCATGCGATTGAAAACTAATTCAGATGAGAATTCAATTGAGGGTACAAACTTGATGGGTCACAACATCAGTCAATACTACAGAAAAGACATAGTAAGATTAATCATGGAGCCGAATTGTCTGAAACCTCGTGGTCGAGTTGCAATTAAAAGATTCAATGAAAAATATGAAAATTTAATTCTTGATTCGCATAGAAAACCTGAATTATTACCCGAATCAGCTGAAATTAATATTGCATTAATACTGGAAGAAACTACAATATTCTTAAGGGAAGAATTATTGAGGGAATCGTTGATTATATCGGTCATTTAGGATCAGGAGGTTGAAAAATATCTCCAATGGACATCTCACACCGAAGGCAGCATCAGAAGATCCATCCTCTTGCGGAATAGAGAACTACGATTGAGATTATGGATCATGGAATCAGTACAATATAAAAACAAGTTGGTAGACAAGGTGAGACAGATGGATAATATTGCAAATCCAGGTGTTTACATAATGAAAACTCAGTGTAATACAGGACTAGAACGATGTCGAAATCCCTTTGGTAAATATTTAACTCAAGCTGAAGTCATTACGTTAGTTGACATTCAGATACTGACCAGCCTCAAGGAATACCAGAAAACAACAGCTCGTTATGAGGAAGAATTCCGATACAATGAAGACCTCAACATGAAAATCAAAACATGGACAGAATTTTGCAGCTCCAATGGAAAATATCAACTTTATAGGCAAGATGAACAGGGAGAAATAAGAATAAGTTCCAGGATAGTGGACACAACAGTTACTCATATTTCTATGTTTCAAATAGAACAAATATTTATTCTCATTTATAAAACTTCAATGACGAAGTTTGATGTTAGGAAGAAACTAATTCATCAGTTTTCATCTAATGAAAATTTGGAAATAGTTATTGAAATCCCACAAAAACCAAGTGTTGTAAGAATTTTACATGGTAACCAAGGTTCGGCACTAAAGAAAGTTCATAAAATAATTGGAGGAATAAGGAAAAAATCAGAAAGAGTCCATCCTGAATGTGCCGAAAAAATGAAAAATCATCTCGCATTAATGACGTCCGTTGTAAGCTCTTCAATCAGATACATGGATGCAATCAATATCTCGAAAGAAAGGCAACCAGCAATCACCAGCAATCAATTATTCGACTTTTGGTACTTCGATACCGTCTACGTTCAAGACTTACAAGAAGAACATCACCAGGTACTTCAAGTATCATTGGATCTTGGAATAGAAGAATCGGTAAATTGATACTATAGGGACGCACCAGTTAAATTGCTGTTAATTGTAAAATTAATAATTATTTTTGGTCACTGAACAATATTCATGGTTTTGCCTGAGTCGCTCGAATAAATTTGTTGAGTCATGAGACTTTTTGAGATGTTTAACTTGATTAGTAACAAACTCAACTTAATAAAGTTTTTGCAGAATAGGGATGTCTTGCGGTCCCATCATTTTTGCAACAGTTGTGGGAAACGCATGACATTCTCTGAAACTGAATGCAATTTTAGATGTTATGGCTCGACAAAGAGTGTCAATTCACATAAAAAAAAAAAAAAAAAAAAACTGTCAACTCAAGATGTCATACAAAAACCAGTGTATTAAAGGGATTGATATTTGAGAGGACAAAGGTTGATTTGTGTCTATTGTTCCGTTTAATTTCCTTATATCTCATTTTCGAGAAAATCACTTTACGAAATTTATCTTCTGAGACGAAATTAACCATCAAAACTATTAGTTTTTGGATTAATAAAATCAATAATGTATTATTAAATTGGGTGAGAGGGGATCATGGGAGCAAGTTGGGGGGTGAGGGTCAGGTGGTTGAGGTAGATGAGACGTTTGTCGGACATCGTAAATATGGGAGAGGGAGCATTACCAAGGGACAATGGATTATGGGAATCTTTGAGAGGGGAACGAAGAGAGTCTTCCTATTTCCAGTCACTAATCGAAAAGCTAGTACTCTTCATCGTGTTATTTTAGATTCAGTTGAACCCGGCACTTCAGTTTATACTGACGGTTGGCGTGGTTACTGTGGTTGTTTGGTTTTTAACCAATTATTTGGACGAGATATTGGCTTTTATTATCTCTCATGTACTTATCACCATCGATGTTATCGACTGGTGATCTCAGATGACCCTGACCTCTCTAATTGGTCACTTGAGGCGCCACAGGATGGACAAGGATCATGTCGCGCACCCTTTGATTGAATTATCGAATCAATCAATGTGGACACCTGCCATCTTTTCTCATTGTTCTCGCTCTCATTTGCATAGTGAATCTCAATGTGTATATCTCACGACAGTTTTTCTCATTGTGCTTACTCAAATTATCAATTCTCAATTATTGTAATTAATCGGTTATCTCAAGAGTGGAATTTAAAACAAGAAAAATATCTGTGATATTAAATAATATTCATCTGACTCGTTTTATAATAATAAAGACTAATTTCCCTCACATCAAGTGTCAGATATTTTGTATGAAATAACGCTCCCAAAAAGTTAATCAAATTATCTCGCACATCTTCTCGAAAATATCCGCAGATCCAGGATTCTCCTCGAACAGTGGTCTTAAACAGAAAGGTTTTTTACATCGTAAAGTGAATCACAAATATCAATTTGTGAATTCACATGACAAAAATATTAACATGCAAAGCATTGAAAGAGTCTGGCGAGATTTGAAGTCCATTCTACCCCGCTATGCTGATCGTCCAAAATTTCTCCTAAAAAAGGTGAGTAAATTTAGGTTTATTAGAGCTCATAAATATGAGCACCGAATTGGAGCGTTCTTGGATATTTTAGCCATCTTGAATAACCCGAATTAAATTTATTATTATTATTTTTTTTTTTTCAAATTTAATTTTTCTTGATTTTGATTGAAATTTCTCACGCGATGTATTCAAAAAAATTTTTTTGACAAATAAAGCGCAAAATGTACGTTATGAACACAAATGTGAAATGAGTACTTTTGTCATATATGAATTTAATATTGCCTAAAGAAGGTAGGCGGAGTATATAATGTCAAAGGATTCTTCTTCATCAAAATCCCAGGCTTCGATATATTTGAGGGTTGCAATAGGTTCTTCTTCGAGGCCTATGCACCACTACGTCCAAGTTCGTGGCCTTGGGTAATGCAAAACGTGGTGATTTTCCCAATCAAAAAATTATGATGTAGAATGGTTACTTGATTTTCTTCTTTTTTTCAATTCCACGGTTGTAACTTTGCAAAATTTAATTGCTCTCTCCCACCTTGTTGCTGTCATGTGACCCAACCCCAACCTTGACAAACATCACGAAAAATCAATAAAAACTTTAGCATAAATAAAGTGACAGCACTTTGACCTGACGTGTCTACCTGGTAACAATTTACCGAAGAATCTTTGCGAAAGATGATGAATGATTTACGTAAGCAGCGTTATACACAAGTTGACATGTGTAATGAGGAAAACTACGAGAAAAATATTGGACCAACAACAGTTACAATTCAAGAGCCTGGAAATCCTACAAGAATTAACATGCATGATTTGAAGGTGCAAAGGCCCTTAGAAGCCTTCGAAATTGACGAAATACGGATTAAAACTGTCGCAAAGTATCAGGCAAAAATAAAAGCAAAAGAAGTAACACATCAAAAGTGTGTCAAAACAATTATTCGTGAAATAATAATTCGAATAAAAATTTTAACGAAGAAATTAAGTGAAGTGGAGATCAAATTACGGTAGTGGACAACCATCGGACAATGCACTAAGTCAAAAACGCTGACGCATGCATTCTTCAACGTTCGTACAAACGGAGCACCTGGCAGAATTGAAAACGAAGAACGAAAGAAGGAAGAAACAGCGATTAAAATAATATTTAATAAAATTCTGGAAAAATATTTGATGAAAGTGAAACTCTGACGCTTTTATGGACTCCTAATCCATGGAAACAAATCGAAACACGAGGACTTGCTGAAATATTCTTATTATAAGGATGAGGATAATTTTGGGGATTGTGAGACGAATCTATTGAACGCCGGGAAGGATAGTCAAGTACTCAATTTATTTTTGACAATAAAAATAGATTCGATAGTACAAATATATGTAATGAAAATAGATACTGAGATCAATGAACTATTATCCACCAATTTGGGAGATAGAAGTGGTCCAGATGAAGCTCTCACACAAGGAACATGTTTGATGCAGAGATCATCGACTAGGCAGCTAGAAAATGCCGAAAACGGACTGATTGACGAGAGCACCCAAACGACCATAGCCGAGATAGATTCTCCATTCTCCTTCCTCCGACAGAACATATCCAGGCGCGCCATGATAATAGCCATTGCACAAGATACAATAGGGAGAGGTAAATCCTTCTTTGATCAATCGTCGTATACCTGGCAGATGGCGAGGAACAGCCACTTTCTGTTTCGAAAGAAGTCGACAAGAAGGAGTAACTCTCGCGGGATTCAAATTTTCTCCTTTTTGACACCACTCACGGATGGCGGAAGAAAAATCTTGCGAATAGCGAGTGAAGCCCTACAACAAGGAAAATTTTTCATCTTCGAGAAAAGAAAAAATAAGGGAAAACACTTCAAGATTGAAGGACTTACTAGTTCGTTTGCTCCAACACATTGGAAATTTTCACAGTCGAAACGTATACAGCCAGAACAACAACAAGCTGATATCCGAAGACGACGCTGTATTAAACGGTGTCTTAGCGATCCTGACAGCCCTTGCGCTTTCTGCTGGGGACCACAAATTACAGATTTGCGGGAAAACGGATTCTTCTTGATGACCGATGTTCGGACTGTTTGGGGACAGTCTTCACAGATGTGCAGATCACTACCACATATAGAACACTTTTTTATGGCACAACTCATATTTGAACTGAATTCGCTACGAATAATTAGGGAACTTGTTCACACAGAAATACGAAAATCGAATGAAACGATTTGGCGACAGAAGAAGTTTTTATTTACTTCAGTGCACTAGGTTCTAGGAATGATGCTCCCCAACAAAAATCTCCCGGAAAAAAGTTCCCAGAAAAATGTTCCCCTAAAAAAATCTCCCCTAGAACAATCTTCCCAGGAATAATATCCCCAGAAAAAAGATCCACGAGTGCAGAAACATTTTCACAATTACAACGAACAATTAAAAAAAACACACAATTACTGATTCTCAGTTTTTCAAAAAAATTAATAGAAAATTACTCTTGAAATTTAATAAAATGTGTGTGAAATCATTGATCGGGAGTGGGTTTACATGTCAAACATACGAATTTCAGTTGTTAATAGCTTCTAATTAACCCCCGCAAGGTCTATTCAAATAAATTTCTATATATAAAGGCGACTTTCGACTGTGTGTATGCCAAGTTTCAGAAAAATCTATAGAAAAGTGATTTGCTTGGGAACGTCCTTAAGAGAAAAACAAATTACATTTCATGAAGAAATATCATTTGAAGAGGATATTTTGTCAAGGGAGATTTTTTCCGAGATAATTTGTCCAGGGAGATTTTTTCCAAAGGAATTTTTGGAAGGGAGATTCTTGAAAAAATTATTTTTTCCGGGAACATTTTTCCGGGAAATTTTTTCCAGAGAGCAACACTCCGTCTACCAGTGCACTATCAGCAAAAGCTACGCACATTCAAGTTCAAACGACAGCAAATTCCATCCAAGTCACATGAATTTACATCCGAAAATTCAATTGGTAATCCAATAAGAAATTATGAACGAGATAATTGTGCAAATTCATATTCAATGTTAGGAAACATTCATCTCAAGAGGGGGAAGAAAAGTGAAGAACTTGAACTCAGAGAAACTCTGATTTCTGTTTTCATAGTGAAAGTTAGTACAGATTCAACAATTCTCTATACAGACATCCAAGTATTGATTGTTGAAGAAACTGTAACCAGACATGTTAGAAAAATGAGAAAATTACAGTTTACAATTTACTTAATTTTGCAATTTTTAGCAGACTTGAAGACAGAAAAGAGAAAATTCAGCAGAATGAGCATGTCGATGACACCAAGGCCAAGTTCACGAAAGCTCTTACACAACAAGTGATGCCAATAAACTCAAATGGATTTCTTTCCATTCACACAATTTCTAAGCTATTAATAGAATTATCCCACAGCAAGATGGAACTGGACAATGGAAGAGACATCGACGAAAAATTCTCATTTCAGAGATCAAGATCTGAGAAAAGCAGAGACTCCCGAGTTTTTACCATAGACATCTTAAATTCGATTGCAATTGCAAGTTACATCAATAATTGCATTCAAATGAAATTAAAAAAATATATATACAATATATAATCAGATATATAGATATATATATCTATATATATTCTATCAATTTTCAAAACAGAAGAAAGAAGAAAAAGAAGAGGGTGCGTGGAATGCCGCACGTAAGAAGTGAAACTTCATTTCACAATGCTGAAGTTCATAAACTACGTATTGAGAATCAAATTTCACTGATTCATCCTCCCCAAATATTTAGATGGTGCACGAGACTTCTGACAGAATTGTATTGCCATCACAACTCTATTATTCCATTTTCAAAATACTGTTCAGTAGCCGAAGATTACACACTACAGAAATTTTTTTTGATATAATTGTATCTAATTAGATATATTTTGATCGCGACAAGTGCAAAAGAGGGTGTGTGGGATCCACGCGAGACAGAAGTGAATTTGTTGTTCATTAGGATAGATAGAGATAAATTATTAATATTTTCTCACAAGAGATAAAATTGTGAGAATAGCAAACAGATGCGGGTGGAAGCTCAAACAACAACTGGATGCACAGATCTCCTAGCTGTACAATAAACATAGGTACTGAGCATTAAAAATTTTAATACCTGCCTATAGGATATAGGTTTTTGTTCACTAAGAAATTACATTTTTTTCTACGATTATGAAGTATTCAGATAGATCGTTTTCTTTTTCAATCATAGTTTTCTGTGAATATCTCAAAAATTGATTGAGATAGAGCGACTTTGCTTCCATTCTCTTATGGCTCTCTCGAAATTCTCTACAAAAAAGGTTTAGTGCAAAATCGCCCTGTGTTGCTCAGACTCCGAGACGTTCCAAGAAAATTGATTAAATGAAATAAATTTGTGTGGAAACTTGATACTCTTCTTTTTCAGCATCTTTCTTTTCAGGAATAATACATCTCGGGTACTGAGCGAGATAACGAAATTTCCCTGGAAAGCCTTTTTGTGGAGAATTTCCAAAACTACAAAAAGAGTTCTTATAAAAAATGCATTATCTCGCTTAGTTTCCGAGATATTCATCATAATTCTACGACGAAAAAAATTGACTCATGATAGTCTTTGGTTCAATGATTTTTTGAAAATATCTCGAAATCTAATGGAGATACGCCTTTTTGCAACTACTGAAATTTTCTGCAAAAAATCATCGTAAAATCGCTGTATCTCCCTTAGTTTCTGAGTTTCTTCAAAAAATTATTGTAAACATGCAAAAATACAAAAAACAAGCAGAAGTGCTACTCTTTGTGCGTTACTGGCAAGCCCCACTCCTTGTGCGACATTTAATATGTTGCCAATTCGATTGGCAAAATGCTTCCGAGTGGAATTTCATCAATTTTGCATCAAATCGCTATTCATGTATTCCATTGCTCAAACAAATAACATCATTTTTACGACAAATTCGCACTTAAACATTCCTACGAATATTGTTCCAGACCGTATCGATCTGTTCAGGATTCAATCTTAGGACCTGCAGTCCTAGCTTACAATAATCGATTAAATTGCAATAATGTCATATGATACATAAATTTTCAATATTAGATGGAAACTGAGATCCTACGATAAAACTTAAAAATTGAAGTTCCGGTTTCAAATAGGATTCCTATTCTTTCCGATTGTCGTCAGAAGAAAATGTACTCATTTGGTAGAAAAAATTGTCTACTTTCGAATGGTGACATAAAAAATAGTAGTGTTCCAAGGGAGAAAGCTAAGAACAACCGTGATTTTTGAAAAAACTAAGTTATCGAAAACTCTTACAAGAGACTGCCTCTGAAAAATCTGAAATTCTCACCATTTGTGGGGCTCATTGAGATGAATCTTTTAAGCTGAACTTGGGTGAAATCGCTCCAGTAGTTTTCTAGATATAACCTCTTTTCATAAAATGGTTCTCGTGCAATATCTCAGAAACTACTTGACCGATTTTGCCCAATTTCAATACCAAACTTTTCGTTCATTAGATGCACAAACCCACGAAATTTGGAGTCTCTAACTCAAATATTTTTTGAGCTATCGTGTATACAAAATTCAGGATAAAAAACACTGTAATTGAAATTATCCGCAAACGAAAAATCGCAGCGAAATTTACCTCGAGTGAAAATTGTGTGTTCAAATGAGATGAATTTCATCGCTGAGAGTGGGTGCTGTGAATCAATTTTTCGCGGAGAAAAGTCGAAAAAAGATTTTTCGAAAATTTGATTTTTCTCGAAAAGTACTCAACCGATTTCGCTCAAATTTCACGGAGAGCAATTTGCATGGGAAGAGGAAAGTACTGTTAAATTTTCAGCTCACCAAGTATTACCGTTCCGGAGCAATGAGCTGATATCTGTCACACAAACACACACACACACACATACATACAGACATTTTAAAAAAATGGCATTTCTCGACGTTTTGGAACATTCTGAGTCATATTCCGATGAAATCTCGAGATCGAAAAAAATCGCGTTTACAATGCTTCCATTCGGAAGCAAAACAGGGAAAGTGGATTTTTTTTCAATTGTTTTATTGAAAGTATTTCGGAAACTAATCAAGATAGAGCAATTCCACCCTACAGTTACGTTGAAGAGAATTCACAATCTATAAAAAAAGAATATAGCAAAATCACTCTATCTCGCTTAGTTTCCGCGATATTTTCAAAAGAAGATTGAAAGAATACATCCATGCTCTGCATATTATTGAGACTGCCGTCCTTCGTGCACAGGCGCCGCCCCACTCCTTCCCTATTCTCTCACTCGCTCCTATACCTCATATACTGGCGTTAAATTTAACACGTGGAATTTAACGCCAGCGTTACACGCGTCTGACGTCGTATAAGAAGTTTCACTTCAAAAAATGTGAAATAAGAATTCAGGTGCGAGAAAATATTTTAAATGTAAAACTTGTAAAAGAAAAATTGTGGAATTCTCATTAATGAAGGCATATTCTTGTCTATAATGAGAGAAAATTATCAGGGATAATAATTTTCTTCCCTGGGGGGGAGGAATGTTATGCCCCATAAGCATCATTTAATATTATTCAATTATTTCACAATTACAGTGAAGAAGTTGAACACATTAATGAGTTCAATTTACTTCACATATTATTCGACTCAGCGTCTTATTGCTGCATGTATAATCATGTTGCAATGTGACACTGATAATTGACTATAAGAATCGAACTCACTGATGTTCGAGAGGTCAGTTCTCAACCAGACACGACAGTGCGTCATTTTACCTTTTACCTTCATATTTTATTATACATTATGGATATTAATTAATCATTCAATTTAAATAAATACTTATTCCTTTTCTGATAAACCACCAAGTTGAAGTGTCTATTCACTGTAGAGGGTATCTCTACAGATAAACCCAAAGAACCTACTCTTGGACCAATTCCAGTCCTAACATTAGTGTTCGGGGCAAACTATCAATATTCAATTAAATTGACATTTAATTGTAATTACTCCCAACACTTGGACGTGAGACCACTATTATTTGCAGTTCCACAGTATTAATTTATTTTTTGTGAACTCAAGTCGACACTGGTATTCCGCGATTATAATTTTCCTTATCCTCGTTGCGAATGAGACCACGCACAAAGATTATAATGTGCAAATACTTGTCGAAATTTTAAAATTCCATCAATTGTAACGTCAAATTCAAAAGAGGGATATTAAAAGCATTCGATATCTAAATTGCTTTAATCATTCATTCACAACCGATGAGATATGCCGAATGAACGATGCAGCATATCTCTACCCGCACTGAATTCGTTTGAGCAGGGTTCAGTTGTCAGGCATATGGACGATGGTTTCACATCCGATAGCTCATATCGCTCGCAATAGTATGCGATGGATTCCATCGGATGTAACTTTTTTTCAATGATGCATCGGACGAGAGATTTTTGCATTCTTTGAACTTCACCACCGTTGGAATTCACCCAATTCTCTTGAATCCAATATCTAAATTGTTTAAATCATTCATACACAACCGATGAGATATGCCGAATGAACGATGCGGCATATCTTTACCCGCACTGAATTCGTTTGAGCAGGGTTCAGGTGTCAGGGATATGGACGATGGTTTCACATTCGATAGTGCATATCGCTCGCAATAGTATGCGATAGATTCCATCGGATGTAACTTTTTTTTAATGGTGCATCGGACGAGAGATTTTCACATTCTTCGACTTTTACCACCGGTGGAATTCATGCAATTCTCTTGAATTCGATATCTAAATTATTCAAATCATTCATACACAACGGATAAGATATGCCAAATGAGCGATGCGGCATATCTTTACCCACACTGAATTCGTTGGAGCAGGGTTCAGTTGTCAGGGATATAGACGATGGTTTCACATCCGATAGCTAATATCGCTCGCAATAGTATGCGATGGATTCCATCGGATGTAACTTTTTTCAATGGTGCATCGGACGAGAGATTTTTGCATTCTTTGAACGTTACCACCGGTGGAATCCATCCAGTTCTCTTAAATCCGATATTTAAATTTCTGGAATCATTCATTCACAACCGATGAGATATGCCGAATGAACGGGATACTCGTTCTCGTTCCCGTCTCAACTCGCCATGCCACAACTGGCCATGACGAGTTTGTTTCCGAAGAGATTATTTCACTGGAGACTTTCGTGCTACGGGTTCCAAGATTGAAGAGCTAGATGGCCCACTGAGTCTGTAAATGTTTGTAAACGAAAAATAAAGATTGTTTCCTGATAGCAATGTGATCTCAATAATCTCCCATTTGTATGCATATTTGTCCCCAATGTTGTCAAATTATGATGACAGTTTGGGAATAATTCCTGTGTCTGTGCATTCAAACTTGAGATTGTTTCGGGACTATTATCTGGGGATGAAATTGTCCACGGACTTGTAGACATACTCTTCAAATAATTATGTCCGAGCATCGAAACACTCCCTATGAATCCCCTCGTTATGTCTCAATAGAACATTTCAATTGGAAATATTTCTCTTGTATTTTGAATTTGTGGACGAGATCGTATCCAATCTGTAATTTGGGATACTCGCGCTTGTTTCTGTCTCAGCTCGCCATGTCACCGCTGGCCATACCGACTTTATTCCCAGAAAGATTGTTTCACGAGAGACATTCGTGCCACAGTTTCCAAAATTGAAGTGCTAAATTCCCCACTCTGTCTGTAAATGTTCATGAACGAGGCATGGAGAATGTTTCCTGACAGCGATGCGATGTCATTAATCTTCTATTGGTATATGCACTTGTTCCCATTGTCGTTAAATGATGATGACAATTAGGAACGATTTCTGTGTCTAACCATTCGAACGTGAGGTTGTCTTGGGATTATCATCTGAGAATGAAATTGTTTATTAGCTTGGAAACTTACTCAATGATTAATTATGTCTGAGCATGGAAACATTCCTTATGAATCCCCTCATTATGTCTCAATGGTTCATTCCAATTGGGAATGTTTCTTGCACATTTGCAATTTGCGGACGAGATCGTTTCCAATGTGTAATTTCGGAGACAAACTTTGTCTCCAAAATAGAGTATGGTTGGTGAATGACAGCCCCTGTAAATCCATTTTTTCGACCAACAGATTACCTTGAAAACTTACCCGTTTTATCGACAATGAGCACCAACGTTCTTTCCCAGAATCTCGCTGGAGGGTGCTCTCAGGCTGAAATGAGTGACTAAAGATATTTTAAAATAATTTGCTTCATCCATTATTTCCGCCAATAATTGGCAAATTTGGAAAGAACAATTAATGAACCAATTGAATGAAAAGGTCGGCATCGCCATCGAGCAATTCAAGGTCTTTCTTGATGATGAGAGGTGCTTATCAAGAGCGAAAAAAAAAGGAACTTAGGAATGAGCGCACTCAGGAGGGCAAGAGGGAGGTTTTGGGAGAATTGAAGAGATAGGGTCAGGAGACCAGGACAAGCACGACAAGATAAAGAGATGATCTGATGAGGGGCTGGAAGGATGATAGGGCTTCTTTCGTCAAACAGCTAAGTGGATGAAAACTTTTTCACAGGAAGAAACAGGCAAATGAGAAGTCAAGTGACGTTGTGCACTGATACTGTTTCGGAGAGAGAAAGGCTATTCAAGAGAGACAAGCTCGCATCTGCATACGATGGCTGAGAGATGAGAGAAAATGCCTAGAAGAACCGAAGACACTCACTGGCAAAAGCTCAAAACTCAGCAGAACACTAAGACTGGAGCACACAGTCTATTCTGCGGCTAGAATTACTGGAGAACAAACTGATATAATGCAGATGAGTACCAGAAGAGGACTGAGGAAGGCAGGCTGGGAAGCTTAAGACGACTTAACCCCAAGGGAACAGGAAGTCTAGCGATTGTTGGCGGCTGAGAGGGAACTGGCAGCTAATAGAGATATTGGGGTGGAAGTGGGATATTAAAAAATCCAGGTCCGAGGAATCGGTTCACACGGGCAACGACTAAGCAGAGATGCATGTCCTCCATAAGATAGGGAGAGGGATAGTGAAGGCATCAAAATTATCAGCTGGAATATTGCAGAAGTATAGCCCAAGAGCTATACAAGGAGACTAATACAGAACATAAATGGAAACCAATTCAATAATAAACTTTTATTTTAAATTATTTATTATTTCCTCCTCTATATTACCGGAAGAGTCACACCTATGACGGATTGGCTAAGCAGCTAACTTGGGAGGTCTTCCTCTCTTTTTGACAACAACTGATGGTGTTGGAGAAGAGGATGGTGTAGATGTTTGCGAGTTTAGCAGTCCAGCCCAGAGATTCTTAGCTTGCAAAGTGCTCTCATTCTTTTGCTCAAGGGCAGTGCAGTATAATGAGTTTTTTTCAAGGTTATTTGGAGATTCAGGAGAAGAGGGATTATCTTGTGTCGGTAATGTGGTTATTTCAGAGAAAGACCTTGTGTGTTCTTGGGCATTTTTGCTCATTACCGACAATCAAACATAACCTCTTGTTCTTTTGTTTTTATTTGCAAAAACTTGAAATTGTTACAAAACTTATGCAGTTTGTTAGAAAACAGACAACTTATACCTCAGACTGGTGCTCGACTCCTGCGGACCTTATTAAGTACTTATATGCTCGAGATGAAAGCCTTTAACTTGAAGAACTTGGCAATATTAGAGGGAACAATTTAGACACTTGTTGCTCGTTTTTAGCCCGGATACGAACCCCCCTCCTTTTATTTTAAATAACCAATGGTTACAACATTTGAATAAAAAAATTTTCAAATCATTTCATCGACGATGACGACGTCGTCGTTGAACTGGGTAAACATTGGCTGGTTGTGGTTGCTCCTCATCACTTGAGTCAAAAAGGTTGTTGTACAACCCACTTCTTCCACTGTTCCCGTCAATTGCGTGTCCTTCTGCAAAGGGAGAAGGTGGGATAGAATGGACATAAAGGGTAAAACAGATGCAAGTGAGTTTTGATATTGTGTTTTTGGGAAATGTTCCATATTCACAAAAAAAATTGATAATAGGTATTTCTTGATGATTTCATTGGAAATCTGAAAAAATTTGAGACAGAAAATGAGTGTAAGAATTATTTTTGCTTTGTATTTTAGAAAATTGGATTTTTTTGGGGGTATTTTTGAGGGATAAAACTATTTCAATGAGAACTCTATACCTCTCACAAGAGCAACGTTCTCATTGCTTGCCAATTGGAACTGCCAATCTTGTGCTGATAAATTTGCTGCATGCTGGGAATAAATTTTGAAACTGTCTTTCTGTTGCGTTCGATCCATCACGGCCAATAAATATTCTCTTAAGTCGAATTTGTAACAGAAACAGGAGAATCTCATTCGTAAATTTTCCATTATCAATACGAGTAAAATTAATTCGGGTCAATTCTGGTTAGAAGAATATAGGACATGAAGAGTCTATTCGAAGAATTAGATAGTTCTATTTCACCCGGCTTTTTCATCAATTTATATATTTTTTATTTTAGACTAGTTTTCACTTCCTCGCTTCGCTCGGATCAGTTTTTGTGACATTTGAATTACAACAATGGACTCTATACGTGGATATTGTAGAGCACGCAAAGAGGTTCTTGAATTTTCTGGAAGACCCTCGCATTCTCTGAAAGATTCTGGAACAATCTAGAAAATTCCTGGACTATCTGGAACATTCCGGAACATTCGAAAGCATTGTCAACTATTCTAGATCATTCTAATACATTGTCGAACGATCTAGAACATCATTTTACATTCGCCCATAGACGGAGAAAAAGAGGGTAATACTCGCTTTCACGTCATCCCCTCCACAACCGCCGAGTCTCCCGCTCTCAGTGACGTGGAAGGGATCGGCGATCGTCAGCTGTCGCCTGTCAGTTGACAGGGCATAAATGTTCGAATGGAAGGGGAGGGAGGGGAGGAATGCTCTCAGAAGAAAAAAATTAGGATTTCTCCAATTTTTTTTCATTAAATTAATTTTTGCACTTCTTTTCATTTTTTCGATCGTTCAGGAATGATCAAAAAAAATGGGAAAAATGAAAATATTCATTGAAGAAAAAAATTGAAAAATCCCGATTTTTCGATAGTTCTTCGAGGCGTCACATGACCTTGACGCCTCGAAAAACGGAGCACCAGTCTCTCCTGGAGGAGAGAGGGCAACTTTTATCACTCAATGTGTCTCTGTACTTGGTACGGAGACTCTTTGAGCCACAAAAAAACCCCTCCCACCTCCGGGGGAGAGGGGAAAGATGCCCGGAGGTGTGAAAATCAGGATTTTCCCTATTTTTTTTTTTAAATTAATTTTTTCACTTTTCGTCATTTTTTCTATCGTTCAAGAATGATCAAAGAAATGGAAAGAAATGAAAATATTCATTAAAGAACAAAAATTGAAGAATCCCGATTTTTCGACAGTTTTTCGAGGCGTCATGTGATCTCGACGCCTCGAAAAACAGAGCACCAGTCTCTCCTGGAGGAAAGAGGGGCATTTTTATCACTCGAAGTGTCTCTGTACTTGGTACAGAGACTCTTTGAGCCACAAAAAACCCCTCTCAACTTCGGGGGAGAGAGGAAAGATGCCCGGAGGTAAAGAAATCAGGATTTTCCCTATTTTTTTTTTTTAATCAATCTTTTCATTTTTTTGATCGTTCAAGAATGATCAGAAAAATGGGAAAAAATGAAAATATTAATTAAAGAAAAAAAATTGAAAAATTCTCATTTTTCGACAGTTTTTCGAGGCGTCACGTGACCTCGACGCCTCGAAAAACGGAGCACCAGTCTCTCCTAGAGGGAAGAGGGGCATTTTTATCACTCAAAGTGTCTGTACTTGGTACAGAGACTCTTTGAGCCACAAAAAAAACCCTCCCACCTCCAGAAGAGAGGGAAAAGATGCCCAGAGGTAAAAAAATCAGGATTTTCCCATTTTTTTTCTTAAATCAATTTTTCACTTCTTCCCATTTTTTTGATCGTTCAAGAATGATCAAAAAAATGAAAAAAATGAAAATGAAGAAGAACATCATTCAGTGGGAATTTTTTTTCAGATTTCCTTTTCTTTTATATTGTCCGCAATGGCAGACGGTGCTTTTCCGAGAATCTACCGTTCGCTCTCCTCTTTTTGCCCCCTCCTCTCCCTCGATGAAAATATCGCAAGGATCGTCGTTTGTTTCACGCTTTTATTCGTCAATTTATTCTCTCACTCCTCGTGAAAAGAAAAGACATGAGGTGAACACAGCGTCAGCGTTCATTTTCCCATTCCAGTCTTGTATTCCGTCGTATCCATACGTTTGATAGTTATACTATGCTGTTAACGGCCATGGAATATCGCGATATGCACTTCGAGTACGGCCGGGTCGATGGGAATGCCAATCTCGCAGCGCAGTTCTACGCTGTCAGATATCCGAATCGTCTCCATCATCCTGGTCCTCGTGCTTTTGTCAACCTCCATCGGTGGTTGGGTGATGGATACGTGCTCCCACCGCGTGGTGACAGACGACCCATCCGTCACAATCGTGTTCACGTGGAAGAGGAAGTGCTGGACGCAGTGGAAAATGACCCAACCACCAGCACCAGGAAAATTGCTGCAGCGATCGGGACAAGCCACAGTGAGATGCACCGAATCCTGAAGAACGAGGAATTCCATGCATTACATTTCACCCCCGTTCAGAAATTGCTGCCTAGAGATCATGCAGCGAGGTTGGATTTCTGCCAATTTTTGGTAGAAGCACATCGCAGGGATCCTCATTTTATCTACCACGTGTGTTGGAGTGATGAGTGCATGTTGGATAGGCAAGGATTATTCAATCATCACAATCCACATCATTGGAGCATTGATAATCCTCACCTGGCAAGCCCATCGAACTTCCAATACCATTGGCAACGCCTGAACGTCTGGGGTGCCATTTTGGGCGATGAGGTGAATCTACGTCTAGCTCCTGATCCACTCGGAGTAAGTATCAGAAAAATTCGACTTAAAATTATGCCAAATACTTATCTTCAAACTTATCTTATAACTTATCTTCAAATGTTCCTTCTCCTCACAGCTGGCAACTAAATGTCCTTTTCCTTTTGACAATCTTGAAGATTCCATTTCCTGTTTCCCTTCAGTTTCCCTCCACCTTTGTTTCAGGGGGATGATTACCGAGATTTTCTTGCTGAAAATCTTCCGGCTATCATCGGGGATGAACCAGCAGGGAGGCTTGTCTGATTCCAACAAGATGGCGCACCAGCTCACACATCACGAGTTGCTCGGTGATTTTTGGATGAGACATTTCCGGAGCAATGGATTGGCAAGCATGGACCAGTGCCTTGGCCTCCACGGTGAGACAAATCTCATTTATGGATATGATCACCGAGTACATGACTCCATAATTTCCGGCAGATCTCGTGACCTCAATCCTCTGGATTTTTTCTTATGGGGTTTCCTAAAAGAAAAAATCTTTGAAGTCCCGGTGCCGGACGGAATGACGATGATCGCCAGAATGCATGGTGCCACGGGAATGATCACGCCAGAAATCCTGTCCAACATGTGAAGGAATCTGGGGGACAAGGCGCAAAAATACATCCGAGTTGGGGGGGCTGGACATTTTCAGCAGTTGCCCTGATTTTTTCAACCTCAAAATCTCTATCTCATGAAACACAAGTCACTGATGCACCTTCTATTTCCCATTCTCAACACCTTTGTTTTCTTCTTTTTTTTTCATTTTATGTAAAACTTACCTGGAATTTCATCATCACATTAACCACCAGAGCATGTAAACTAATACTCCGATTTCGAAGAATATACGATAAATTTTGATTTTACCGAGCACATTGCATGTTGTCCCAATTCCTTGCTCATCTCCTGTCCCAGTTCAACAGGAAAACCGAAGAAACCTTGACGCCTCGAAAAACTATCGAAAAATCAGAATTTTTCAATTTGATTTCTTTAATGAATATTTTCATTTTTTTCCATTTTTTTGATCATTCTTGAACGATCAAAAAAGAGGGTGCGTGGAATGCCGCGCGTAAGAAGTGAAACTACTGTTTCACAATGCTGAAAGACATGCATTACGTATTAAGAATCAAATTTCATTCATTCATCCTCTCCAAATATTTGGATGGTGCACGAGATTTGTGGTACAATTGTTTTCCCATCACAATCCTATTATATAATTTTCAAAATACTGTTCAGTAGCCGAAGATTACACACGACAGAATTTTTTTGTTTTTGATATCATTGTATCTAATTAGACATATTTAAATCTCGAAAAGTGCAAAAGAGGGTGCGTGGAATCCACGCGTCACAGAAGTAAAATTTGGTGCTTATTAGGATGGATAGAGATGATTTATAAATAGTTTTGAGAATGGTGAGCGAATGCGTTAGGAGCTTAGAGAAAAACAACCAAATGCACTGGTCTGCTAGCTGTTCAATAAACATAGGTATTGAGCATCAAGGGTGTATTCTAGTATCTTGGGTCAACAAAAGACCGATCTTTCGGAATTTTTTTTGAGAATGCTATGAAAGATATGAATATGAAAATGAATAGGTATGATAAATAAAGTCTTCAAATAGAAAACAAAATTTTTTTTCATCTATTTTTCCCAAGTTTTGTATACAAAATCCATTGCTCAACCTAACGCTGTAATTTTGAGGCCACTCGGCTCCCACACGATTTCTCGCCAACGGCTTATCTGATACAAAGAAATCGAAGTGCTTTAGATTCGGTGTGATAGTGGCTACGGATTGAACCACCAAAATATTAATTTCCAACTAATTTTGTTAATTTTATCTTAAAAAAATCAAAACAACTGAAGAAAATTGTTCATTTTTCACTGGTTTTCCTTAAAAAAAATAGTAAAAATCAAAATTTTGACTTGATAGAGGTTCATCTTGTGATTTTCGATGTGTAGAATAGGTGGTGTAAATTTCAGAAGGATCGGCCCACTGGTTAAGGAGAAATCGTGTGGGAGGTCCGAAAAAAAATTGTTGAGAGAAAAAAGCATTTTAAGTTGTTTTTAACAAGATTTTTTTTACTTTTAACGAGAAATCATAAAAAAATCTTACCAAAATTCACTCTGTGATATCTGCACAATGTTCTTAGATGTATATACATTTGAAAAATGTTTTTGAAAAAATGTAGAAAAAAAAATTTCAAATTAGAGTACATCCTTAAACAAGTGGATAATAGTATTGCTTTCTAACTGATATAGCTTTTTCTGCTAATACTTTAGCAATATGCTTCCGAATGGAAGTTATTCATTCAATTTGTCCATTATCGTGTGATTCTTAATGAATTTTATATTCCGTAATTGTCTTTTTTGTATTTATCGATTTTTTACTAATCGATAATCAGATGTTATTCGAGCTGGTTGAAGTTATTCGTTCCTTTCTGATCTCTAGTTTCAGTGATCATTTGCTTATGACGATTTGTTTATTACGACGGTAACCTTTTCATGCAAAAGTGCTTCACGGAGACTAATTTAAAATGGCCGAAAGTATGTTATTATTATATTTATTAACCCACAATAAAAAACTGAATTTGTTAAATAGACTTCAATATCTTACTTAGCAGTACAGTACACTTCCGATAGAATGCCCTTCCTTTCGATGCGAGCTCCGATCATGTCTCACCACGCTTGCTATCTTATTCCTTTGGCGGCACTATTGCAAACGTGCGACACGTTCGCAATAGTGCCGCTGAGCAATGATGGTTCAAAAATTGAAGATTATGCTCTATAATTACCGGATTTATTTCAATTTTATGAGTTAATATACTGATTGTTCATAGGTATGTTGGAAAAAACATTAACAATATCAAAATATTATCAATTCGCGACGTTTCGCTGGACAATGCCAGCTTCTTCAGGCTCTGAAACCAAACGTGAAAGCTATTTATTGTTCAGCTAAGCGTTCCAACAAAACGTCACGATTTGACAATATTTTGATGTTGTTTATGTTTTTTCCAATATCCCTATGAACAATCAGTAGATTATGCTGTATTATTGACTCTATTGTGCAGTTACATTCTTACGATAAAGACAAAGCCGTTGGCACTATATCGAACGTGCGGCACGCTCGCGATAATGCTGGCCTACTGATATATAGTTGGGGAAGCCCATTCCTCGGGAATTCTTCCCCTACGGTCCCGTGAGTGGCACTATATCGAAAGTGTACTGTATATGATTGAATAATTATATCGATTGAGGATAGTATAGATATTGAGGTAAATATTAGGCGAGTACCAGATGCGAATTGTTGACCTTGTCTCCTCTATTGCCTAACCTAACTCAAGTACTCATGAATTCTGTCCTGAATTCAGAATACTGACCTGAATATTTAAAAACTATCATTTACGAAGTGATAGATAAATTTTGCTTACGGATTCATCATCTATCCAAAGCTCAGAACTCAATAATGGCTGAGAACAGGAGTTTCTCAGATGGATGTATTTCATGCATTCTTTTTTAATCCAGTGATCTAGCAGAACTATTGATGATTTTAATCAATGCAGCATTCCATTCTTTATCCACTGAGAGCCTCAATACCTTTGAAAGCACTGATATAAGATTTTCGAAACCATCATCAAAATATCAAATTTTGACAAATTCACTAAAACAGCAATAACTTGAGAACTAATTATGCAAATAAGCTCAAAATTGACAGGCATCTAATTGATACAACTCTGGAGATAATATATAAGTATAAATAAAATGAGTTGGATAGTTTCCAGAAATTCCATTAAAAACTGATTTTTGAAAAATGGACATATCTCAAAAAGTACTGATCCGATTCTCTTCAAATAAAGCTTGAAGAATGGAGTTCGTCGAGAGGAAGTTAAGTTCCACGAAATATGAAATTTTTCTATAGAACCGTTTTACTGTAGTTGAGACTTTTATGCACATACGGACACACAAACACACACACATACACACACACACACACACAGACATGCGCTAAAAATGTCATTTCCTCTCTCTTTAGACCATTTTAAGTATCTTCTATTAAAAAAATTGGAATCGAAAATTGTCATGATTACATAGCTTCCATTCGGAAGCAAAATTCCTATACCTGCGCATAGTATATTGGTTTTTGTTCACTAAGAAATTACATTTTTTTCCACGATTATGAGGTATACTGATGAATCGCTTTCTTTTCCAATCATAGTTTTCTGTGAATATCTCGAAAATTGATCGAGACAGAGCGATTTTGCCCCCATTTTTTTGTCGCTCTCTCGAAATTCTCTACATGAAAGGCTTAGTGCAAAATCAATTTGTTGGTAATCGGCCATAGTGCACCACTCCAGAATTTAATGAATTACTACATTAATTAATTATCAAAGCACCAACGTTTCGTCTGCTGTGCGCAGACCTCATCAGGGTGCATGTATTTATTCTAATAAAAAAAATCATTCAAAACATCAATTATACAATTTTTTTGGCTTTTTCTATGAAACAGAGTATATGATAATTAATACAATTGCTTATCTCGCTTAGTTTTCTCGCTTATCATCTCGCTTGGTTTCCGAGATTTTCATCAGAATTCGACGACGAAAAAAACAGACTTATAGATAGTCTTTGGTTCAATGATTTTTTGAAAATATCTCTAAATCTAATAGAGATACGCCCTTTTGCAACACTTTGAATTTTTTACAAAGAAATCAGAGTAAAATCACTGTATCTCCCTCAGTTTCTGAGTATTCTCAAAAACTTATTGTGAACATGAGAAAATACAAAAAAAAACAGGAAAAGTAGAATCTTTTTTCAATTGTTTTTTTGGAAGTATTTCGGACACTAATCAAGATGGGGCAATTTTACCGTATAGCTATCTTGTAGGAATTTAAAAGTCTATAAAAAATGAATGTGGCAAAATCACTCTATCTCGAGTGGTTTCCGAGATATTTTCAAAAGATGATTCAACATTATACGCAATATGTGTAAGGTCTAGTTACGTACATTGACAAAACATCAACTTCGGCACTGATGCCAAGCGAATGTTTTTTGAAAAAAACCTACATTCGTGCTTTGGATATTATTGGGACTGCCGTGCCCTGAGCGCAGGCACTGCCCCACTCTTCCACTATTCTCGGTTCTTTCTCCCTTGCCTATACCCAAGATGCGAGCGTTAGATTTAACACGTGGAAATGTGACATGAGGGTGACGCTCGTCCGACGTCGTATAAGAAGTTTTACTTCAAAAAATGAAAAAAGTGGAAAGATTAATCAAAAAAAAAAAAAATAGGGAAAATCCTGATTTTTTTACCTCCGGGCATTTTTCCCCTCTCCCCCGGAGGTGGGAGGGATTTTTTTGTGGCTCAAAGAGTCTCTGTACCAAGTACAGAGACACTTTGAGTGATAAAAATGCCCCTCTCTCCTCCAGGAGAGACTGGTGCTCCGTTTTTCGAGGCGTCAGGGTCACGTGACGCCTCGGAAAACTATCGAAAAATCGGGATTTCTCAATTTTTTTTCTTTAATGAATATTTTCATTTCCTTCCATTTTTTTGATCATTCTTGAGCGATCAAAGAAATCGAAAAAAGTGGAAAAATTAATTAAAAAAGAAAAATAGGGAGAATCCTGATTTTTTTTACCTCCGGGCATCTTTCCACTCTCCCCCGGAGGTGGGAGGGATTTTTTTGTGGCTCAAAGAGTCTCTGTACCAAGTACAGAGACACTTTGAGTGATAAAAATGCCCCTCTCTCCTCCAGGAGAGACTGGTGCTCCGTTTTTCGAGGCGTCAAGGTCACGTGACGCCTCGAAAAACTATCGAAAAATCGGGATTTTTCCAATTTTTTTCTATGATGAATATTTTCATTTCTTTCCATTTTTCTGATCATTCTTGAACGATCAAAAAAATGAAAACAAGTGAAAAAATTAATTAAAAGAAAAAAATCGGGAAAATCCCGATTTTTTTACCTCCGGGCATCTTTCCCCTCTCCCCCGGAGGTGGAAGGGGTTTTTTTGTGGCTCAAAGAGTCTCTGTACCAAGTACAGAGACACTTTGAGTGATAAAAATGCCCCTCTCTCCTCCAGGAGAGACTGGTGCTCCGTTTTTCGAGGCGTCAAGGTCACGTGACGCCTCGAAAAACTATCGAAAAATCGGGATTTTTCCAATTTTTTTCTATGATGAATATTTTCATTTCTTTCCATTTTTCTGATCATTCTTGAACGATCAAAAAAATGAAAACAAGTGAAAAAATTAATTAAAAGAAAAAAATCGGGAAAATCCCGATTTTTTTACCTCCGGGCATCTTTCCCCTCTCCCCCGGAGGTGGAAGGGGTTTTTTTGTGGCTCAAAGAGTCTCTGTACCAAGTACAGAGACACTTTGAGTGATAAAAATGCCCCTCTCTCCTCCAGGAGAGACTAGTGCTCCATTTTTCGAGGCGTCAAGGTCACGTGACGCCTCGAAAAACTATCGAAAAATCGGGATTTTTCAATTTTTTTTCTTTAATGAATATTTTCATTTCTTTCCAGTTTTTTGATCATTCTTGAACGATCAAAAAAATAGAAAAATTAATGAAAAAAAAAAATACGGAAAATCCTGATTTTTTTACCTCCGGGCATCTTTCCCCTCTCCCCCGGAGGTGGGAGCGGTTTTTTTGTGGCTCAAAGAGTCTCTGTACCAAGTACAGAGACACTTTGAGTGATAAAAATGCCCCTCTCTCCTCCAGGAGAGACTGGTGCTTCGTTTTTCGAGGCGTCAAGGTAACGTGATGCCTCGAAAAACTATCGAAAAATCAGGATTTTTCAATTGTTTTTCTTTAATGAATATTTCCATTCGTTTTCATTTTTTTGATCTTTCTTGAACGATCAGAAAAATAGAAAAAAGTGAAAAAATTGATTAAAAAAAAAAATAGGGAAAATCCTGATTTTTTACCTCCGGGCATCTTTCCCCTCTCCCCCGGAGGTGGGAGGGGTTTTTTTGTGGCTCAAAGAGTCTCTGTACCAAGTACAGAGACACTTTAAGTGATAAAAGTTGCCCTCTCTCCTCCAGGAGAGACTGGTGCTCCGTTTTTCGAGGCGTCAAGGTCACGTGACGCCTCGAAAAACTATCGAAAAATCGGGATTTTTCAATTTTTTTTCTTGAATGAATATTTTCATTTCTTTCCATTTTTTTGATCATTCTTGAACGATCAAAAATATGAAAAAAAGTGAAAAAATTGATTTAAAAAAAAAAAAAAAATCCTGATTTTTTTACCTCCGGGCATCTTACCCCTTTCCTCCGGAGGTGGGAGGGTTTTTTTTGTGGCTCAAAGGAGCTCTGTACCGAGTACAGAGACACTTTGAGTGATAAAAGTTGCCCTCTCTCCTCCAGGAAAGACTGGTGCTCCGTTTTTCGAGGCGTCAAGGTCACGTGACTCCTCGAAAAACTATTGAAAAATCGGGATTTTTCAATTTTTTTTCTGTAATGAATATTTTCATCTCTTTCCATTTTTTTGATCATTCTTGAACGATCAAAAAAATGGAAAAAAGTGAAAAAATTGATTGAAAAAAAAAAATAGCGAAAATCCTGATTTTTTTACCTCCGGGCATCTTACCCTTCTCCTCTGGAGGTGGGAGAGGTTTTTTCGTAGCTCAAAGGGTCTCTGTACCAAGTACAGAGACACTTTGAGTGATAAAAGTTGCCCTCTCTCCCCCAGGAGAGACTGGTGCTCTGTTTTTCGAGGCGTCAAGGTCACGTGACGCCTCGAAAAACTATCGAAAAATGGGGATTTTTCAATTTTTTTTCTTCAATGAATATTTTCATTTCTTTCCATTTTTTTTGATCATTCTTGAGCGATCGAAAAAATGAAAAAAAGTGGAAAAAAAACTAGGGAAAATCCTGATTTTTTTACCTCCGGGCATCTTTCTCCTCTCCACCAGGGGGTTGAAGGTGTTTTTTTGTGGCTCAAAGAGGCTCTGTACCAAGTACAGAGACACTTTGAGTGATAAAAGTTGCCCTCTCTCCTCTAGGAGAGACTGGTGCTCCGTTTTTCGAGGCGTCAAGGTCACGTGACGCCTCGAAAAACCATCGAAAAATGGGGATTTTTCAATTTTTTTTCTTTAATGAATATTTTCATTTTTTTTCATTTTTTTGATCATTCTTGAACGATCAAAAAAATGAAAAAAGTGAAAAAATTAATTTAAAGAAAAAAATTTGGAGAAATCCTAATTTTTTTCTTCTGAGAGCATCCCTCCCCTCCCCCCCCCCCCTTCCATTCGAACATTTATGTCTTGTCAGCTGACAGGCGACAGCTGACGATCGCCGATCCCTTCCACGTCACTGAGAGCGGGAGATTCGGCGGTTGTGGAGGGGATCGGTTACCGCGGAGTGGGGACGCACCAACACATCCGTCAATCTCCCACGGATGTGCGGCCGTCTATCGGTGGGCTCTCATTGGCCCACCTTTCCACCCTCATATCTTCGCAGGGGTTCATCGGAGAGAAAAGTGGAAGAGGACTTTTCTGCTCCAAATGAACCCCTTTACCCAGGATTTCCGGGAGTACCTGTACTTCTGGTACACCCGGTATATGATGTCAGGGCTGCAATAAATATCAAAACTAATAGCTCGAGTATGTAACAATCCACCTTGAGTGAAAGGTTGAGTGTTGTAATCGATGAATTGTATCAGATATCAATGATTAAGGGAAGGAGAATCAATGATAACTGAAACATTGAATTATCCCAGAAATTTTCATTCATTTTGAACTCATTATTTGTTTCATTTAGCAAGAACGTAAGATTGAAGTTGGAAGTGTGGAAGTGTAAGTATGAAGGAATAATTATATTACCTTTATTGTATTTGATATATGAATGTGTTCACTCCGATTGAGTCGACTGATCATCCGGTCTTCTGCAAATAAGAAGGCCCTCTGATTTCCTTCAGCCATCTCTCCTTTGTAAAGATTCTCCAGTGGTTGGAAATTGGATAATGAGTTATGTAGCTGTATCAAATTATTAGAAAACCTTGGTCTTTGATTTTTTCTCAAACGAGAAACATAGGCCTTACAAGCTTTCATTGAATAAAGATCTCTTACGATAGGATTATCGTTTATGGCCCTTTCATGAATGTCTGACGGAGGAAGTGTTGTCATCAGAGCCTGCACCTTAATATTTCGCTTTGTTGCAATGAGTACCATAGCATCTGCATTGACTTCATAATTCTTATGATTATGCTCGAGAATGTATTGATTTTCTTGATTGATACGAATTCTTGCGGGACATCTCTGACCATTCGGTCGTTTTGAACATCGTAAAGTTCCTTGCAAATTCTTACATCTGTGGAATAGTTGGTCTTCATTAATGACAATACATTCGGAATCATCTCTTTGTCCTTGGATCAAAGTAATCAAATATCTAGGAATAACTTCATTTATTGCTAATCTCAATTGGAATTGTCTTTCGTTTTGTATTAGTGGCCTTGCGTCGTTTTCATCAATTCCATCATTTTCATCCCATTCATTCAAAAGCTGTTCGATATTGTTGCCATTTTCCTGATTGTGATGATTGTTACCGTCTCCGAAATTTTCATTGACGAACATTCGATTTGCGTCTCTGTTATTTTCAATATTTGGATGCAGCTGAGGTAATAAGAAATACCCCTGTACCAAGTCATCATCAAGAATAACATCCGCTTCAACTGATTCATCTCGATCTCCTGTTGAATTGTTTTCCATTTCATGTGAACCTGTTTTATTGGAAGTTTCTTGAAAAATATCTGAAAAAAGGAAACAATTTTCCTTGCTTTTGATCACATGATACATTATAACGCCATATTTGCGCTACAATGTGTGATTTAATGATTTTAATGTGTGATGAAATAATTTTTTTAATTTATTCAACCACCAGAACGGAGAGTCCGAGAAACGAGAAACAATATTTCAATTTTTTTATTTAAACTGATTTTTCCGATTTTCTTTCCCGCCTCGAATATTCTCGCTCTTGCCGGAGTTCTTCTTCACATCGGAAGGAGGTGCCTGCAGATGAACAGGATCATAGAGAGCTGCTGAAGGAAGTTATCGACGCAGAAAACGAAAATCGATGGGAGGAGTTTTCCGACGGACTCTCAAATTTGATTGGCTGATAATGGAGAAAATCAAGGACGTCTGAATATTACAATTAATTGAATAATAATTAATTGCCATTATTATTAATTAAGTTATGATTATGTAAATTTATTTTGGAATTTTTGACGTTGAATTTTAAGACGTTTTTCTTCATCATGAATTTAATTACCGGATTAAAAATTAAACAATACCGGCGATAAAGGAAAGTCTTAAACGTCATTGGATGATTAATTGAGGGAAGAGCCACCTGTGGTCTAATTTGCGACGCACGCCGGCGTCTTCCCTCACTTTCCGTTTTGGTGGCAAACAATACAGACGTGATTTTCGTTGTGTGAAAAATTGAGCAATTATCGTTGCAATTGAAATAATTAACGTTGCATTGAAAGAAATAAATTTACCGAGAATCTTGGAGATTTACTGGGGATTGAAGGAAGCTGAAAGATACGAAATTTTTTGAGGCTAGATCAACAATACTCCGGTAAGCGTGTGTTTATTCTCGGCAGATTTAATTAGACATTTTTTTGTGATAGCGTCATTACGACGCCGGTAACCGCCATTTTCGGATTTTTCATGGCGTGTTAGTTTTTTTTTATTGTGTCGCAAATTTGAATCAACGCGAATTAATTAAAGTCTTCTCGTTTCTCGCTAATTGTTTTTATGATTCTTTTCGGAAATTATTATTGTCGGAAATCAAAGGATTTATTGTAATTTATTATTTTTTTTTGTATTTGGAAAATTGACGTTTTAAAGGATTTTCAGTGATATTTTTATTTGATGATAAATAATTTTTTTTATTTTTTTATTATTATTATTTTATTTATCAACGACGATTGTGGTCGTATAATTTTATTTTATTTTTTCCTTATTTTTATTTCTGAAATCGCTGAAAATCATAAAGGCGGATTTTCATGGGACGCCGGTCGCCCATATAAAAGTAGAGCATTAAAGTGCTTGCGCGGGAAATCAGAATTGATTCAAATTTTGACTTTTAAATTCTTGACTATTTTCTTTTAACGACAATTCAAATAGTGTTGTTTAATTTTTGTTTCGTCGTTTTGGTGAGAATTTGTCTGGACTTTTGAATTGATTCTGGTTTTAATTAATTTTTTCTATTAAATATTTTTTAATGGAAATTTTGATTGTATCGAATCATGAGTGATTTATTGTGTAAAACATTTCGACAATAACGGCGATAATTTCAATTGTTTAAACAAATTTGAAATTCAGTAACTAATTATTTTATTTATTCTGATTATTGTAATTTCAATTTATTTTTTTTTAAAGAGCAGAAGTTTGAAAAATAGATAACGCTCTAATTATAATTCCGAAATGAAAATTGATTTCTTTTATTTGCGTTCATTTCTCGAAATCTGTATTCCTAGTCCAATTTTTACAGGTGACGTTGTGAACCCAGCCACCTCCGCGGTCATTAAGATCTAGGGATCTTTTTGTTGCTGACTAGTCGGACATTCACCTGGGAATTATTTTGTAGCTCGTTTGTAGTCATTTGTAGTTCTTTTGTAGTTCTTTTGAGTTTTTTTATTTCGGACGAAAGATCGTCCTGACGCCCAACAATTAACGTTGTTTTGAATTTATTTTTATTTTGGATATTTTATATTTTTTGAGTTTCACGAATTTAGTTTGATTACCGTGGATTGAAAAATACGTGACAACATATAGGGGAAGGGGTTTTTATGGAAGTTTTTATGGATATACTAGGGGGCCCAGCTCCCCCTCGCTCCCCCCCACTAAAGGAATTTCGTATTTTCTGAAGAGAATTCAATAAAAATAAGAGGATTTTTGAGGAAATTTATGGAGATACGCCTTTTTTAGGTTTGCCACCTTTTTTTAGAAAGTTTTGAGAGCTTTAAGAAGAGATTTATTCAGAAAAAAGGTTAATTGTAATGAAAAAAGGGGATTTCCTATTTTTTTAAGGGAATTCAATGAAAATAACGGGATTTTTCTTTGATTCACCCCATTTTTTTGAGAGTTTTGAGAGCTCTAAGAGAATTAGTTGGAAAAAGAAGTTCATTAATTGTGATAAAATAGGGTATTTTCAATTTTCTTCATGGGATTTGATAAGAATACGACAAGTTTGAAATTTTTATTGATTTTTTTTTTGTCATTTTTGAAACGAATGACGAAATAGAAAGCTATTTCAATTATTTTCAATTTCAGTCATATCTGTCTACGTACTTGGAGAAAATTATCTTGAAAAAAGTAATAATAAATTCAAAAAATGGAGAATTTGTCGATTCCTTCAAGGAAAATTGAAGACATCGATTCAGTTATATCTATCAAAATATTATGGATGAATGATATCAACGACATTTGGATTCGACCAACAGCCTGGGAGAATGAGTTTCTAAAATTAGCAGAAATGCTCAATATTTATCACATTCAATTAAACCAAGGAAAGGAAAAAAAAGATTTTCTGGAAGGAGAAATTGTTGGCTTAAGTATAGCACAGCTGACGCGGTATAAAAATTATTTATACTGTAATTATGTGCAATTTTTTGATATATTCTGATTGTCAGGGGGTCAGCAACACAACGCAACGCGAGAACAACATCCTAATTAAAATTTTCTGAAAAATACAATCAACTTTTTCCTGAAAAGTTTAACCCGTAAAAACGGAAAAACCGAAAACTGCCAAAATTGAGATTATCACCACGTTTTGCATTACCCGAGGCCACGACGGGGACGTAGTGGTGCATAGGCCTCAAAAGAACCTACACAACCTATCCTAATGCGACTCACGGGATTTTGCCGAAGAATTTTATTGACAAAAAACACCGCTCACCTTCTTTGAGCTTCAAAAATTTCATTTTTAATTATTTTCAGGGAACAAGTACCTAGAGCATAAAAATGCGTACTTCTGTTCTCCCCAGTCAATAACTTGAATGCTTCGCGTGAAATATTATCAACCGATCAATTATATCATACATATTCGAAATTTTTTTTTAAAATTAAATTGAAAAAACGCATATAATTTTAATTCAGATTTAGAAAACTTCGAAATTACTCATCTGGAATTGTAAATCCACCGGTAATCCATTGAGACACTATACTTTTTCTTCTTTCAAAAGAAAGAAACAAAGTTAACCATCATAGTAACACCGGAAGACTCACTGGATAGAAGAAGGCTATAAAGGTTCTTCTTCCCAATATTTCCCCCTCCAACACCAACGGTTTCTATCCTACTCATGTAAATGTCTTCAATTCGCAAAAATAATCGATAATTTTCGCTTGTTCACTCTCACCGCACACCGCGTTCCCTCTCCCATGACAATTCAAAACACTGAAATAAACCGGTATAAACTGACTTTATTTTCACGTGTAAAATTTGATATTTCCAACTATTTTCATTTTAAATACGTTAAATGAACTATAGAGATTAATGCTAAATTATAAAAAACTGAATTTATTGAAAAATTTAATAGATTTAGAATTTTGAACTTACGTCAGCTCTACTATACAAAAGCCAAATTGTTGCTGTACATAATTTTGGTGTGTATCGAGCGGAAATATTGAATGACATTGGTGAAGAAGACGATGAAGTTGAAGTGCAATATATTGATGATAAATATGAAGAGACTGTGCTGTGTTCTAAAGTATTCGAATTAGAAGAAGTTTTTTGTAAAATCCCGAGGATGGCAGTACAATGTGGATTGACTGACATTGATATTAAAGAATGCATGTGGATTGACGTTTCTAATTATTTCAAAAGTAATGTATTGAGGAGAAATGGGACTTTCGAAGCTCACGGAATTCAAGATAACAGCCGTATTTTTGGAAATATCGTCATTGATGGGCAATATTTGGGGAAACAGTTGTTGGAAATGGAATATGCTGATGGAACTGAGATGGGTTGAATAGAAAGATTTTATGAGTTTATTGGAAAATTTTCAATGTGATGAATTTTTTTTCAATTTCATTTTTTTCTTAATGAAATTTGGAGAGTCTTGGAAGTTTTAAGAAGAAATTAGTAGTATAACAGTGGCGGTTCTGGACCACGAATGACCTTCAAACTGAGTCATCACCGTAGAGGTCATTCAGGAGTAGGAACTCCCAAAGGGGGGTGAGAGGAGAGGGGGGATGGAATATCTGGAATGTCCCATGAGGGGGGGTGTGGAAGGGGGTAGCCTTGGAATGAATCATCAGTTTCAAGGTCATCCGGTGAGGGGGAGAGGAGAGAGGGGGGATGGAACATTCTGGAATGTTCCATGAGTGGGGGGTGTGGAAGGGGGTAGAATAGCCTTGGAATGGATCATCGGTTTCAAGGTCATCCGAGTGGGAGGGGGTGTGGAAGGGGCGTAGGATAGCTTTGGGGTGAATCATCAGGCTGGAGGTCATCTGAGTAAAGGTTTCAATAAATTATAATGTGTTGAAGGTCATCAATGCATGTCAAAGGTGAGGGTGAGAGGGGGATGGAACATTCTGGAATGTTCCATGAGTGAAGAGCGGGGGGATGCGGAAGGGTAGAATAATATTTTTTTGAATGATTCATCGGTTTCAAGGCCATCTGAGTGATGTCTGAAATAAGTCATCATTTTCTGAAGGTCATCTATGTAAAAGTCATCTTGTGAAGGTCATCTATGTAAAGGTTATGTATGTAAAGGATGGAGAGTGTAGAGGGGTAGAAGTAGCATGAAACATTCTAGAATGTTCCATGAGAGGTGGGAGGAGCTGATTTGTTCCTTGGAGGGTGTGGAAGGGTAGAATAATTTTTTTCACATTAGTCATCGGTTTTGAGGTCATTTAAACGAGGTCTGAAATGAATTATCATTTTCTCAAAGATCATCCTTATAATAATAATAATTTATTTATTTGATAAATAAAATCATCGCAATGAATTTATCACTAGTTTTTCGATTTTCTTTTTATGCTTTGATGTTTTTAATTTATTCATCGGATAAATAATGGAATAAGTTCCATACGTGATCCATGGTTCTATTGATCATAGTTCGATGATTGAAATAAACATTTTTAAACGACTGTTAACATAGTTGATAGATCGGTGGTGATATGCTCTATTAGACTCAGTGCATCGCGAAATTATTTGTCACGTTTCTTAAATGTTTATATTTTTTTCTCACATCTTTTTTGATGTTTATAAAAAGAGAATTCGATATTGAATCGTGTTTAAAAAAATATGAACATTGAGTGTGATGTCTAATCCTTTGTGACCAGTCTGATGCATCAGTTCCACTTGAATCAGCACAGGAGAAAGACTTTGCTGGACCACAACAAAGATTTACTTTTGATCAACAGAAATAATTTCTTTATTGTGTGTTTTCAAGTAAGTTGAAATATATGTATTACTGAAATGTGATAAGTGAAAAAGTGCAACAAGTGACCTCTGGATATTTGAAATCTTTTATTTTTTTTCATAGAACTCTTCACTTTTTGAAAAAACTTCTTAGATAATTCAGTAGTGTAGAGGTAGAACGAAATAAGCAAAAATCAACCCATTCTGTTTTATCTCTTCAGTACTGAATAGTTCAGCAAAATTTTTTCCATATTCCTCACAGATGAAAATACAAATAAAGTTTTTAAATAGTGAACTTATTTGGGAGGTCACGTGATGTCGAATTCCGTGATGAAAGTGCTGACGGTTGCTGGAGTTTATAAAAAAGCAAAATAGTGGACGTTTTAGGTAGTGAGTGTGTCGCGGGATGTGGTTTAATACTTTTATTCTTTCTTCTCATCATTAACTATAAAATATAAATAGTGGGTGCAAACTGGGTCACTTGTGGCGTGGTAAAAATATTCCGGTAATTTGGAGGTTATTCTCTTTCTCCTTCTTTCAATCTAAATCTAACGTCTCTCTCGCTCCAATAACCATGAACTAGGATGTCTAAATCTAGAGAGGAATGAGCCTTACGGACATTGACGGGAGTATCAGCCCTACCCAGTCAACACATTACCAGCTGTCGGTCGGCAAGCCATCTGCCACCTCCTCCCCGTCGATAACTACACGGATTACTAACGAAGACGAGATAGGCGCGAATGTTTCAAATAGCGCTAAGACTGATTCAATTGAAAAATTGGAATCTCTATTGACTGCCGCCTCACAATTGAGACGCACTTCAGTTGAATCTCTCCCGGCAGCCTGGGATAAGGAGACGATTCTTGATACGGACTTGACACTACTTTCTAAAGTCAAGAGAACCTGGGAAACGCCCCAACGAAGGGGTAGACCATCAAAGGCGGAATCGCTCTCGAGAAGACGCACTCAGTCTTCGAGCAGCACTTCTACAGTTTTAAATTCCCAACACAGAGGCTTGAAGAGAGGAGGGGACGACATCTCGTCTTCTCTCGCAACTATTAAAAAGAGATTCTCTCGCCACACTGCCTCCAACTTAGAAAAGTTTGGCTTCAAATTTACCCATAGTGGCAGTCGGGCTTCGATATTGTCAATAACCAGCCCAGCCGACTCGTTCTTATCACAAGCTTCTTGTAGCAATCCAGGCTTCACCATGGGTGACGAGCCCAACGGTGAAGGCAACAGTATCCTTGCGGCTCTAAGGGAGATGGAAAATAGACTGAACGAAAAATCAGACAAGAGGGCCGAGGAAATGAAGAGAGTTATAATAAAAGAGGTCACTGAGACAGCCAAACGTGAAATTAGTGAAATTGCAAAAGGCCTGGACACCCAGCTGAGGGAATTCATACAGAAAAATGACGATCAATGGGCTGCTACGGAGGAACGTTTGGCTAAAATCGAAGCCTTTCAGGCCGACGTGACACCTGGTATGAACACAAATGTTCTCAGAGCAGAGATACAAGCCCAAGTAAAAAACATTGCAGTTGAGACTCAAGAGGGCCAATTCGAGGCATTGGAGGCATCCTTAGCCTCCAAACTAAATGTAGCACTCAATGAGATTGATGCTAAAGAAAAAAAAGAGAAAAAATTAAATATTATTATTCGCGGTCTAACGACAAGCACAACCGACTATATTCAAATCACGGAAGATTTTCTCAACAGCAAATTCAATCTCCGAGCTTGCTCTTCGAAAACTGAATTCCTGGAAGCCCTTCCAGCGGTGAGAGTCACACTCAACAACTGGGAACTGAAGTTGAAAATTCTGAAAGAAAAAAGAGAAACGCTAAAAAATTCCAAGATATTCATTGATTCCGATCTAACATCTAGAGAGAGTAAAATAGCAGCAAAATTAAGGTCCATTGCCAAAACAGAGAGAGAATCGGGGAAAAAAGTTCGACTTGGACATCTAAAAATAAACCTGGACAACGCATGGTACGAGTGGGACACCATAAGAGAGGTTCTGATCCCCTCTTCCTCTGCTGGTAAAAAATATTCCAATGGCAGAAGTCTACAAAGAACAGCCCCGGGAAATGGCAAGGGCAGAGCATACTTCCCCCTCAACAACAACTCTCAATCACGTTCTGGAACGCAAATGGACCAGGACGCCTGACAGACTTCGTTTCCAACTGCAAAAACTCAGTCATCTGTATCAGCGAGACCTGGTTAACAGCAACACCACCCCATCTCAGTGCGAGATGGTACCAACACCACCAACTCTGGTCAGATGCTTCAAGGATCTTCGACAGGGGAAGAGGCAGCGGAGGCCTGGTGATGCTGGGTGACAAAGATTTTTGCGCTCTATCGCTCGTCAGTGTTTCAGAGTGGTGGATTTTTGGTGAGGTTTCGGTGCAAAATGAGGTCATTGTGGTTGGCTCAGTGTATCTTAATCAGGGGGTTGACATGGATCTAGCATTGCAATCCCTCCAAAGCGTGATCGACGAAATTGAAACCAAATACAACGATAATCTGATTGTTATTGGTGGCGATTTCAATGCCTGGATCCATAATCTGAACTCATGGCCGGAGGGCTCGTTTGAAGACTCGTTGTTACATGCGGAAAGAATACCTCTTCATAACAAGAAACCTAATGCCCGAGGCTGCGACCTCGTTAATTTTATGGAATTTAATAATTACGTGGTGTTGAATGGAAGAATGAATGATGACTGTCCGGGTAAATTTACATACATAGCCAGAGGTGGCACAAGTATTGTTGACCTAGTGTGGGTTAATTTTTTATATATATCTCGTTGCCAGAGATTCTGCGTGGACTCTTCGGTTGTTCTATCAGACCACTTCCCGGTTTCCTTATCTATCTTGGTCAATAATCAGGTAGGGCCACCAGAGAACGTGGACCCTGTTCATCCTGCACGCAGGCTTGTTACATGTCTCAAATGGAACCCTGAACAAGGTTCAGCCTTTAAAAACGGTATGAAGTGGTCTCCTAGGATTGCTGTGGGGTCGCCCAATGTGTCTAGTGAGTCTCTGTGTGAGAATTTGAAAGTTGCCATCACTGAAACTGCGAAAAATCTCGGGTTGGTTAGGGCACCAAGCTCTGCTAAGTCTCAAAAGCGAAATAAACCATGGTATGATATGGACTGTAAAGATTCCGAATGCTCTGTAGCGTCTGTGAAAAAATCGATGGAAGAATTTAATTACCGGGATGATTTGAGAGTAAATTTTTGTATTGAGAGGCGTCGACATAATAATCTCTTAAAAAACAAGAAATTATTGTATTACACGGAATTAAGAGAGAAATTCGCAAACATCAAAGACATTAAGAGCTTTTGGAACGTAGTAAAAATAGCGAGAGGATTTGAGCCAAGGGTATTCTCCATTCCCCTGTGCGGATGGCATACTTTCTATCAAAATGTATATCCAGATAAATCACTAAATAAGTATACTTTCTTTGGGACTTTCGACAAAGAGCTAGACGCAGAAATTACCACAAAAGAAATAACAGACATGTTATGTTAGTGCAAAAATGGCAAATCGGCCGGGAGTGATGGAATATCCAATGAATTCTTGAAACACCTCCCAGAAAACTGGTTATTGTATTTAACCTTTTTGTTCAACCACATTTTACAATCAGAGGATGTTCCTTCTTCCTGGTCCGACGTGCTCATGACAATGATCCACAAATCAGGGGATAAGTCCGATCCCTCAAATTACCGTGGCATCGCCCTGATTAACTGTGTCGCGAAGGTCTTTACAATGATCATTAAGAACAGACTGGAGAAGTGGGCCCATAGAATGGGCATTATTCCCGAGAATCAGGCAGGATTCGTTAAAGATAAGAGCTGCATGGACAATCTTTTCACTCTATCCTCAGGGATCCAGTTTCAACTTAGACTCAAAGGGCGCCGTGTGTATACTCTTTTCGTCGACTATAAAAGAGCCTTCGACTCAATTAATCACTCGAAACTGTGGCTTAGGTTACTTGAGATCGGGGTGAGTGGTAAAATTGTCAGACTCCTGTGTAACTTATACAGTGAGGCTCGACTGCGTGTGAAACAGGGTAACGAACTCTCTGAAGCTACAAGCATCACTGAGGGAGTTTTACAGGGGGAGGTACTGAGCCCCCTCCTCTTTATACTGTTCATTTCAGATATGGACGACTTCTTCAGTGAGAGGGGGGCCCAGGATGTCCCTCTGGATAGTCACCATGATCTCATGAACCTCCTGTACGCTGATGATCTGGTCATTTTAGCACCTTCTGCGGCCGCTACGCAGAAGAACTTGAACATCTTGAAGGAATACGCAGAGTTTAAAAGTCTTTCGGTAAACTTGAAGAAAACTCAAATTGTCATCTGCAAAAATGGTAGAAGCTCTAATAAAAAGGAGGAATTCTGGTACGGCAATGAACAGATCTCAGTGGTGGAGGAATATGAGTATTTAGGCTTACAGTTCTCTAAAGTTGGGTTCGGTATGCCAACTGTAAAGAGAGCCGTAGCCAAAACGCGTATTGCATGCGGCACGGCTCTTAAGATTTTAGCTAAAATTAAATCCGATTCCTGGCAAAGTAACTATAAAATTTATGAGAGTGTTGTAGCCTCAACTCTCCTATACAGCTGCCCAATATGGGCTTTAAGATTCACCGACATGATAGAGGCAACACAAGCCTATTACTTTAAGCGATTATTTCATCTACCCAAATCCACGCCTCACTACTTGCTTAGGCTAGAGACTGATACTGATCCAATTGAGGTTAAAGTTTTGTCGTTGACCTTGGGATGGATAATCAAAGTCCTAAAAATGGAGGATTCTGGACTACCCAAAATCTGCCTTCTTAGACACCTTCAGCTCTACAAGAGTAAGCCAGAATCAATGTCCAAAAAAATGACCAAGGTTGTTGATAATTACAATTGGATCGGTCAGGTCAATGGCCTGCTCTCCAAAGTCAGCGCAGAATACCTCTGGGAAAACTTGAACCCGGACTTCTGGGCTGAAAATAAAAAGTCGGTTATTGACAAGATGAGAGCATGGTGGGAAGAAAAGGATCTCGCGCGCTACCAAGTATCCCATAGCAGTCAAATTGCAATTCCGAGGAGTGTGGGTGATGGTACAGCCTTGTACTTAAATTCCAGATGTCCCTGGCAGTACATTTGTACTATGATGCAAACGAGACTGGCCACGGTGTACTACCACTCGTACTCGAGGAAAGGCATGACTCATAAGATATTACCCTCAAAAAATTGTATTGTATGTAACCAAGTGACCCCTGAAACCATAATCCACATCCTTATTACATGCCCCCTCTATAAAGCTCTGAGAAAAAGGTGGTTGCCCGAATTTTACCTGAGTCAGGAGGCGATTAACTCGCTCAATCTGTCTGACTTGCAGGATCTAGTGATCTCTTTCATGAACGATCAGGTTAACACAGGAAATAATTTACGCAAACTATATCTCTACATTCAAAGTGCCATGAAACTGCGACAATTCCATATTGAATTGTAATACTACTCTGTATGCTCTGCCCATTGCACTCATAATCAATTACTTAGCATTTAAGAATTATGTTATTGAACTGATACGCAACGCATTCGAATATTTTGTATGCTCGTTGGTGAAATACTGTTAATAATGTTAAAAAAGCAGTAACCATAAGACAAACTTTTGTACCTCCACTGTCATAGGGAAATGACCCTGAGAGACAGTTATCTATATAAATAAATAAAAATAATAGTGAACTTATTTTACGGAAAAATTCAGGAAAAAATTGTGTGATAATAATAATAATAATAACATTAACACTATTTTTTTGAACTTTTCATACTCGAATTTTTTTCGTTTGTTCACATAAAAAAATGATTTTGGATAAAATTCAGTGGTCTAGTGGTGAAACAAAATGATGAGCAGCTTTTTTTTTTCATGTGATCCGTGTGTGAAGTGGAGTCATTCAGGAAAAAAAAAAGTTCAATATGATTCGTCACTTTAGCATTTTTTTTCAAATTTAATTATGTAGAACTAGAACAGGATGAGTGAAATCAATTTTTCAATATTCAAAAATCAATTTAGAAAAAAATACAATTTTTTGTTTTTGTATTTATTGAAATTTTTTTTTAATCATGCAACAATGTAAAGATAATATTTTTTTCAAGAGTAATGGGATACTTGAAACATAAATAATTGAGAGAGAGAAAAATCAATTCATTCTGTTTTATCTCTACAGTACTGAACTTTTCGTTTGAATATTTTTTCAAAACGAAAATATTTTTTTTCAGTTGAGAATTTTCCATAAAAATGGGGGCTTATCTACAACAGGGCTATGTCTCTATAACCAACAACATTTTGGTTCCACAAGAGTGGATTGATTATGCCCCGAGAGGCGTTGTGGAAGTTATTACAAATTTGGCACTTTCCAACGAGGTTCGTGCAGGAAACGCAGAAGTATAATCTGAAATGGGAGGTGTTACAGCTCGTCTGAAATTCATTCAGGATTTACAGGTGTATGTCTTTGAAAAAATCGACACTGTGACCCTCGATGGAGATGATAATAATTAAGAATGGTAATTCTCTCTTTCTTTTTTTCTTCTTTCGAATCTGAAATTAAAATAATTTAATTCTTTGGTTTTCATTTTTTGAAGTGAAACTTCTTATACGACGTCAGACGCGTGTAACGCTGGCGTTAAATTCCACGCGTTAAATTTAATGCCAGTATATGAGGTATAGGAGTGAGTGAGAGGATAGGGAAGGAGTGGGGCGGTGCCTGCGCACGAGGGACGGCAGTCTCAATAATTTGCAGAGCACGGATGTCTCAATCTTCTTCTGAAAATATCGCGGAAACTAAGCGAGATAGAGTGATTTTGCTACATTCTTTTTTCATAGATTTTTGATTCTCTTCGAGATAACTGTAGGGTAAAATTGCTCTATCTTGATTAGTTTCCGAAATACTTTCAAAAAAACAATTGAAAAAGAATCGACTTTTTTTTCGATACACGATGAGGATAATATGGGAATTTTTCTGAAAGATTTTTATAAAAATTACCATGCTCCACATCATAATCTTTGCTTTTTATTTCGGAAGAAAATTGCAATTTTACACTTGGCTTTGGATTGAAATATCTCGAAAACTACTCACAAGTTATCGAGACATGTTGTGAATGAAATTTAGAGGAAAGATTAACGAATAAAATAAGCAAAACTCCATTTCTCTATGATTCGTAGTTATTGGGATATCAATTTTTTAATGAAAAATTCAGGAAGGACGTCCGAGCGCTCATTTGTTGACGATCGGGCCTCGTTCATTGTTTCTGAACTATTCATTAAAAAATTGATATCTCGGAAACTACTGATCGTAGAAAAACGGCGTTCCGCTTATTTTCTTCGTCAATCTTCTCTCTGAATTTCATTCACAGCATGTCTCGATAAATGTTGCATAGTTTTCGAGATGTTTCAATCCAAAGCCAAGTGCGAAATGACTAATGGCTCATATACTGACAACAATTGAAAGTACCCGACTATGCCCCTTCGTCTATCATATTATGAGGCTAGTATGAAAAAAATATGGAAGTAAACGTTTTCTTCGAATATCCCGGAATTTCAGCAAGATAGAGCAAGCTTGCACGAATCCTTCTTCATAGAGAGTTTTGAGAGCAACAAGAAAGGATTGAAGCAAAACCGCTCCATCTCGATCAATTTCCTGTGTATTTACAAAAAAATGATTTTAAGAAATGTAGTTGTCTGAACACTTCATAATCGTGAAAAAATGATAATTTGTTAATGCACAGATAACCAAAATACTATACTCAGATACTCAAATTCTCAAAGTGTTGTGTTCATGACACAGCTAAATGTGCTGAGCTGTGCTTTTTGCCGTTTGCCTTCGAGATTAACCCCGTATCCTCACATTTCTCAATTATTATCACTCGTTCATTTGAAAAAATCCTAATAATTCATCGATATCTATACACAATAAGCAAGAAGGTTCACTTCTGTCGCGTGGGTTCCACGCACCCTTTTTTTGTTGCAGATTCCTCCACTACAGAATGGTTAATCATGGATTGCTTTTTTTATATATGCTACAGCAAAGAATCTCGCTTTTACATTGTAACGTAATATTTCGATTACGTTACTTTTTGTCGTCTGGGCGCGTAATTAATTTTGAATTTTTAGTAGTTTTGGCACCACCAACTGAGAATCAAAATAAACGAATCACGAGAGTTCAATTTAAGTAGAAATTATGTAAAACTAATGCCGATTGGTTAATTTTGTATGTTAACGCTCATTGGATTATCGTCAATTGAGTTGATGTCTCACGAATGGAAGAGGGAGACACCAGATGGACGATGATGAGGGAACCGACATTATCTATGGAGTTGGTTAATTGGAGGAAAGTTTTGGCGCCAATGACGAAATTCATCGGAAGAATTAATTGAGACGTTTAGATGAACCTTGGTTGCATCCTTGGACTAAATAAAAATTGTCCCAACTCTAATGTCATAGATTTGGAGTTTCTCAATTTTCTTCGTTGGAATTTATCGTCATTGCAAAAGGAAAATACTTAACGTCAGGTTAAGCTGTATTGAATGACGTATTTTGGGATCGGCCAATAAGGAACGTCCTTCCCAGAAAAGACGCCTTAGCCGGTGCACAGCGCTTGCTGTCGGCTGATTCTCGTTTGGTGTGCCTTAGTGAAAACACATGTTTTGTCGTGTTTTGCACATTTTGTTAACCGCCATTTTTGCATTTTTTGGAATAAATTAATTCATTGGAATTAATTGTATTAATTGTCGTTTAATTGAACTTAAAAAAAATATGTTCACGTGGAATAAGTTGGGAATAATCTGGTGAGCAAGTTTTAGTTAATTAAATTTTGTACGGTAATTTAATTTCGTGGTCGTAAAATATTAATTTTTTTTAGCGTAATGACGCTAAGTAATGGTGACGCCACGAGATTGAATACCATTTGTCGGCGAAATTATTTGATAATTTTTTTTTGGAAACATTTAATTATTTTTTTCTATTAAAAATAATTTTGAACTCTCGTTATCGTCTCTTAGAAAAAATTATATTTTTTTTTGAAAAATATTTTATTTTTTTTCTTGTTGAAAATTTATTGTCGCGAATTAAAAATTAATTAACGGATATTTTGGCGTCGTGGCCAAAGTTAATTAATTTTAATGTATTGAGAAATTTGAGACTTGCGACTTTGTGGAATTTAGTTGTTTGTAATTTTTTTATTTTTTTCATATTTTGAAAGATTTTGTGAATTAATTTTTTTTTATGAAATTAATTTGATTAATTTCATTTATTGGCATATCGTTCAGTCGGCCATGATATTTAGGGAAACTTTCTAGAGAAAGTTTCCTAGTGAAATTTTCTAGGGAATTTCCTAGGGAAATTTTTAGTTACTTTTGTTTCGTTGCAAAAGATAACTTTAGGTGGCAGCACCATGGAATTTTTGAATTCGTTTAATTGTTTTGATTGATTTAAATTTTGATTTGACGGTTAATTAATAAATCAATTAATTTATTAATTAATTAAATTTTATTTTTTTTTGACATTATTATTTTTTTTTAAATTTAGTTTTAAAGAATTTGTTTGTAATTATTTGTTTATTTATTATGAGTTGTCGGAAGTTATGTTTTATGTTATGAGAAATTAAAAATAATATTTTATATTATCGTGCTGCGCACTTGTCGACTAACGCAGGGGTTAAATAATTTATAACTTGAATAATTATTTTTTTTTATATAAATTTTTATTTTATTCCCTAAATCATTTGTTTGAAGTTTATTTAACACTCCTTATTCAAACCCACAACAGCGACCTTGAGAGGAGACTGATCTAGTTCGTGCTGAATAAGGGAGTATTTGAGTTTGTGGTTTAAATATCTTGATTCTGATTTTGTTTTGTTGTATTAAGATCAATATAAGATTGATCGGATGTTGAGATACATCCTGGCGCCCATTTGGATTTTGGTTTTATTTTGAAATTTCGTTTTTGGCTATTGGGTGCTTTTCAAGCGTGCTTAATTGTTGAGCTTACCGTTAGGCTCGAGAATTACGTCACAACATATATATATTTTCTTCTAATGGAAGAAATGTATTTTATTATTCTAAGAACAAAAGACATTGTACTGAGAATTTCAGTTATAAAGGAAGAGAACCGAGAGGTTTGTTTTTTTTTTTTAGATATTTTAGAAAATTAAGCGAGTCACGCACTACTTAATTTCTTGAATATCCTTTCAAACAAGTGGAAACTTGCATCATTCTCTATATCATTATAGCTTTATCTGCTAACTTATTAGCAAGTCGCTTCCGAATGGATTCCTTTTTTCCACTTCACTAAATCGTTTAACATGAATTTCCATTTTTGTTCAAATTTAAAAGGAGAAGAGTATTCAATAATTTAATTTGAATTAATATTCAATGCTTTCATTCGAATTGCTATTCCATTGTGAATACCTTTTTTATGTTTTGCGGATATCGATTAATTCATACGATTTTCAAAGTTTCCTTGGTAACCGATTTTTAATCAACGTTATTCTTGATAATCTATCTATTTATTGATGATAGTTTTTGAAAAATTTTGATACTAATGATTTTTTTTATGGTGATCTTGTTAGCACGATAACCGAAAAAGAAATCCAAGCTGGAGACTTCCAATTTGATGAATCTATACTCCTTATAACACTGATGCATGGGATTGCTTGTGGGCATAATTCATTGAAAAGTTTTTGATGGAGGAAATTTTTTCAGTTTTGAAAAAATTCACTTTTCCGGACATATCTTCGGTTCTATCCGTCGTAGTGAATTGGGATCGGTCTCAAATGAAAGATGAGATCATTTCTCATCAATTTATATCATTCAAATCTTTATTTTATTGATTTTTCAATTACTCATAGCCCATTATCTAAAAATCAATTTTTACGTTGTATCTATTGGAAAAATCGAAAAAAAATTTCTTGGAACTATATGATGTTGAAAATTGGACATTTACCGCCGGTCAGACTTGACGACCGACGATGAATTATCGGTCAAGCCTCAAGACGAGAAAATTACCCCCACTCCTGGGAGTAATTTCGGCGAGTCTTCACTTCTTTGAGAACGCTTAACGGGGCTACACCGCTTTTTTCTCCACGGTTAACGTTTTCTTTTGCACCTTTTCGGGCTACATCCACAGTTCAATCAACTCATAATTATTCGGTTTAAATCAACGTAATTTACTTCAACAGTGTATTAAAAGAATTAATATAATTTACGGTAAATCAACGGGTTAAATCACGGTACAATCAACCGACCAAGTGCAGTATTCTTTTGGGACAATTGACTAATTTACAGTGTAACTAATTTCACGTATTTTATAATAAAAACGCCACTTCGGTCATAAAACAATAATTGTGCAGTGTATCGAATCATTTACAACGATTATCGAAAACCCCAAATTCCCAGTCCATTTTTCTTTCCAGTTTTTTTATGAACTATTAACATATGAATCGATGGAAAATGAACTCATCTTCCATTTGAGATCGATCCCAAATCACTACGACTGATAGGACCGGAGATATTTCTGAAAAACTGAAATTTTTCAAAACCTAAAAAATTTCCTCCATCAAAAACTTTTCAATCAATTATGCCCATGAGCAATCCCATGCATCAGTGTTATAAGAAGCCTATATCCAACAAATTGGGAGTCTCTAGTTCGAATATTTTTTCAGTTATCGTGCTAACAAGAACTCCATTGAAAAAATCATCAGAATCAAAATTTTTCAAAAACTATCATCAATAAAGAGATAAAAATTGGTAGCAAGCTGGCTCATATGATTGTCAGCACAAACTATAAATATGAGCGAAATCGGTTCAGAAGTTTTCAAAATTTTGGTGAAATACAAATATTCGAAATTTGCTAATATCTCAAAAACTACTGAACCGATTCCAATAAAAAAAAGCTTAAAATGAAGAGTTCAATGACCGGAATATACTGACAAAATTTCAGAATCCCACATATAAAACTCCAGAAATTATTGAGACATGTGTGTGTGCACAGACATACACACACACACACACACACACACACACAGACGCACAGACATTTTTTCTAAATATGATTTTTGGACTTTTCGGATGATTTTGAGTAGTTCCCAACAAAAAAATCCAGATCGAAAATTTTCACGATAGTAATGCTTCCATTCGGAAGCAAAAAGGAAAGAAGAAATCAACTCGGTTTCTTTCACTTTTCTATGCTACAGCAAAGAATCTCGCTTTTACATATATATATATTTTTTTCTAATGGAAGAAATGTATTTCATTATTCTAAGAACAAAAGACGTTGTACTGAGGATTCCAGTCACAAAGGAAGAGAACTGAGAAGTTTGATTTTTTTTTTTTTAGATATTCTCAGAAATTAAGCGAGTCACACACTACTTAATTTCTTGAATATCCTTTCAAAAAAGGAAAAAAAGAAATCAACTCGGTTTCTTTTACTTTTCAACTATCGAATTTATACTTCTCAATAAGAAAAAACGCATTCAATGACTAAAGTGTTAAAAATACGGTGGATTGATTTTTCTAAAATTAATATGGTAGAAATTAAGGGGGGGGGGGGGTTAGGGTTTAAGCATGAAAAAAAACGTTTTTTTTACGATTTTTTTTTAGACGTATGGATTGAGCAACTTTGTTGAAACCTTTTGAACATTATTGAGTATGGATTCAACAACATGAAGTATTTTTTTTATATGAAAATATCCACAAACAAGCCGATGACGGAGCTTTTCTGAGAACGTCTATTGAAATAGACGATTTGCGGTGATCACTGTATCTCAGCTAAAAGTTATCAGAAATAAAAATCCATTGAATCTTAGTCAAAGTATCATCAAATCCTCCCCCCAACGTTCTCTGATTATTTTTTTTTTCATTTTTCAATTTTTGGTGGTCATTTAAAGTGAAAACTGCTATTTTTTACGAAAAATTGCGCCATTTTGTGGCACAATTTTGGTAGAAAACCCCTTTAATGTGAAAAAAAAAATAATCAGAGAACGTTGGGGGAGGATTCAATGATACTCTGACTAAATTTCAATGGTTCTTTATTTCTGATAATTTCCAGCTGAGATACAGTGATCACCGCAAATCGTCTATTTCAAAGAAACGTTCTTGGAAAAGCTCCGTTGTTAGTGGATATTTTTGCATTAAAAAATTACTCAATATTGTTCAATCCATGCTTAATAATGTTCAAAAGGTTCCAATAAATCTGCTTAATCTATACGTCTAAAAAAAAATCGTAAAAAAAGTGTTTTTTTCTCCACGCGTGAACCCTTACCCCCCCCCCCCCTCCCTTAAGCGAGTCACACACCTCAATTTTTCAGAATATCTGTTTTCAAAATTTTTCTATAGGTTTTATCATTTTTCTATTTGGGGGGGGGGGGGGGGGGGGTGAAAAAACGCTTTTCAGTGAATTCAAGCGTTGAAACGGGGATGTTGATTTTTTTAAACGAATATTTCAGAAAATTGAGTGTGACCTTGTGAGGAATTGAAATATCTGCTTTGTTCTCCCTTTATGCCTCATACTCGGTACCATAATTTTTTGCAAATATCCTAACCTTCACCTTCGGCCCCCTTAACAAATCGGCCCCTTCCCCTAGCGTGGCTGTTACACCCGGTACGGCTCAATATACCGTCCCCCAATCCGTCTAGAGAGTAGCTCGAACAAAAGAAAATATGGGCGCCAGATAGATTTTGATGCTGCTGGACCTATCTAACCAGACCAACGGTACGATAACGGAACGATAACGGCAAACTCTCTAGGGGGTTGAGGAAACGCCAGAGGAAAGGGTGTCGGAAAAGAGGGTTGCGGCTTGTGCTAGGCTAGTTCAGCTTCGTGGAGAGAGGGCGTAGGTCTAGGGCACACTCAGAAGTCGCCAGAAATGAGATAAAACACCAATGTCATCATTGAAAGAGATCCAAACCATAGAATGAGAGTTTAGGGTGAGGAATAGAGGAACAAATAATTACGAGTCGGTTAATGTCCTTACGTGTTTCGCTATTGCATGAATAAACTCAAAATATACATAATTGCTATGAATGCACCAATTAGTTACATGATTTTTCCCCATTATTGAAACAGTAGCCAATGCTACTTGGTAAATTGTGAGAAGCGCCTTATATGAAGAAACTCCCAGAAGATTGACAAAAAATCCCTTCCTGTTATTAAAAAGGCCGAATTAACTTATTAGCCCGTCTGAGACTAGAATCCACTCAAAAAAGTACAAAAGGTCTTAAATAAATTGAGAGAGAGAGAATAATCGCCAAAGTCGAGAGAATGAGTTAAATTACTTCATTTGGGCCTAAAATCGCCGGTAAATTCGAATTATAGCGAAATAGACAACAACGCCCCAAAATCCGGCCAAGATAATTTTCAGATAACCATCTATCTATTAGATTGGGCGGAATTCCCTTAAAAGTACTCGCCAGTACTGATTAATAAATAATATTAATTATTTCTACTAATTATCTCGTGCGCCCTTAAGAAAGATTCATACGCCCTTACGTGTCTATGAACTGGCGGAAAAGATAACCGGCGACACGAGTAATCTTATTATTATTCTCCATTAGTTGGCATTTCCGCCAAAGTGCTCCGAGGGAACCGGAAATGGCGAGAAATACCCTAATTTGTCAAGAGATATAGGGGATTATTTATTGCACATCGATTAGTGCAAAAACCCCAAAAAGATAACCCAAACTCGAATAAATCTATCGAAAGATTTAATAGGAAAAGATAATTCTCTTTCGCATTAATTGCGAGAGAATGTTCAAGGACGACGCTCGTGAAAGCGCGCCTGAATATCTCCCTAGTTGGTTGCTAGGGAGTTTCCCTAGCCTAGGGAGTTTTCGGGTTAGGCTGAGCTGCGAGGTGTGAGCGCAACCCAACCGCCTTCACACCGAAGTGGGTGTGAAGGAAAAAGGAAGAGATAACCGGCATAAAACGGAAAAGAGACTTCGATGCCTGTACAGAAAGGCACTCGAAAATTCTCGGAACTCCGGCTAGAATTATTTCTCCGAACTGAAGGGAGAAATAACTCGACAGCGTAGATACATGCATGGTTTTATTTCAGATAGAGAGATCCATTGTATTTGCATGAGAGGGAGAGAGACAGCACTAGCTGGGAATTGAGTAAACTCTACCAGCAGTGCGTGTGAGATAGAGAGAGCGTGCGAATGAGTGAGAATGAGAAAGACGGCGATAGCTGTGAATTGAATAATTCCAACAGCTATGCGTGCGAAAGAGATAGCCTGCGTAAATGTGTGAGTGCGAGAGAGAGCGCAATAGCGGTGAATTGAATAAATTCGAGTCGCTATGCGTGCGAGAGAAAGAGCCATACGAAAAGGCATGTGTGTGAGAGAGAAAAGAAAGCCGGCTCTACCCAAGCGTGGGGAGCGCGTGGTTTTTGGGCATTGCATCAGCCAATGATGCCTCGCCAAAACTGCTCCAAAATGCTCCAAAAATGCTCCAAAATTCCTGGAAAAATCCTGAAAACATCGGGAAAATATCCAGGAGTTTCCTTCCCCCATAATCTCCTCCCTGGCCATTATTTAATGGTAGGTAACCGGTCAGGAGAGATAAAGAGAGCCGGGGAAAAGTGAGGTAATCACGAGGCGCGTCCTCGCTGCATTCCTGCGGGCTTCTTCCTGGAAAGTCCCTGAAAATCGCGAAAAGTTGACGAAATACACTCGCGTAATTTTCCTTAGTTCCTCTCCCAGTGGCTTTATTAATTAATAAAGATATCCGGCCACTGGAGAGTCGGAATGCCGAGGGAATAAAAGGACGCCACGACCGCGTGTAGCGTCACTTTGCATTTTCGTTCGCGGCACTCGAAAAAAAATGATTAATTATTAACACTCGCGATAAATTAATATATTTTCAGACTCACCATAATTTCCTGCGGCGTCTCACACGTATTTTCCGGGAAAACTGGGGTTTTGGGTACTTTTAATAATTCGCGAAAACACGAGATATTCGGAGCAGAGACACGATCGATGCTCTCTGCTACGCAACACTTCACGAACTGAATTGTTTGGGAGTGGGGGTTACGTTCGGTAGGGTTAAGTGGTGGGGCCAGCCGTTTGCCTGCGCCCTCGGGCCATTGCGAGGTACCTTTTACGCAGTCATGCGCATTTATTTGGGCGGGAGAATTCAAATGGAATTGAGTTCTCCCGGATTAAATTTAATTCATCTATTCTTTTATTATTTAAATAAAATAACGGGGTTTCACGGGAGTAATTGTAGGTTGGTAGAGGGTTACTAGGGGTTGGTTTTGAGTGGATTTACGGGAACTATGGTGGCTCGAAAGGGGAATAAAATTTATGATTAGGTGAGGGAAATGGTTGTGAAGTTGGGTTTTCGGGAGACACATTCGGCTTTATATTTTTGAGCCTTGTTTGGGAGGTGTTTCCCCCTTTTTCCCGTGATGGATAGTCGCCATCAGAGGGGCACGTCTCCTGGGGAATGAGCAGACTCACCTCGGTGATACCATAAACCCGAATTTTGGCAATTCCTCTAGCAGGGTGGGTCATTCCCTGCCTCCAAACCTTCCATCCGAGGGCCTGATCATTCCCACACAGTTGGAGCGCGACTCCTCTCAAGCCGACTTCGCACTCACTCCTGAGGACGACCAAGAGGGTGGTCCAGAAGCCCTAGGAAACACGGTATATTGGTCACTTAGTCATAGGTGCTTCTGGGCCCTCTCTTCCACCACGAGATAGCCGAAAAGTACTGCCCTTCAGAGAATCGGACGGAAAAATTGGAGTGGCGGTACTATCGCGGTAGTTATTTAATTTTCGTGGGATTTTCTTACTATTTCGGTAGTATTTAAGATAACCTTGAGCCAGTTTTTCCTCATGACTTGGAGGATTCTAAGATACCCTTTGGTCAGTTTACCCTCATGTCCTGGAGATTTTTAAGGTAACCTTATAAGGGAGCCTTAAGTCAGTTTATCCTCATGGCCTGGAGGTTTTTAAGAGAACCTCAGTCAGTTTATCCTCATGACCTGGAGGATTTTTGAAGATAGCCATAGGTCAGTTTATCCTCGTGCCTGGGAGGTTTTTAAAGATAAACTTAATCAATTTAATTATCCGCGCGAATTTCTCTCTCTCTACTCACGTATCTCCTCCTTATTTAGCCTACAGGTGGCGTGGGAAAAATACCATGTCACAACCTGCACTATAATTTTTTATAGTTATTAGAAAAAAAAAGTACTGCTCCGCTCAATTTCTTGAATATTCATTTTAAAGAATCAATCAATATCGTTTTCACCTCTCTCAACTATAGTTTATGGTTTTGAGGATTTTTAGAGAATATGTTTCTCTTAACCATTCTGAGAGAATTTTTCGTACAGTTTACAAGATGTTCTTCAAAATTGTTGAGAGATAAATATTATCATAATCACTTTCTTAAATTAAGAAAAAAGTATTAATTATCGTATTTCATATTATTATTAATAACTGAAGAAGTGTTGTGAATCTCTACATTTATATAACTAAAAAAGATATATTGTGAAGGAATTCAGTCTTTTTTTTAGAGAGAGATAAAGCAGAGCAAATTTATTCTTCTAAAATAATATTTTATAAATTAAGCAAGTCTCTAACATGCTTAATTTTTTTTCTGAATATTCTTTAAAAAAGAATTACCTTGAGTAGTTTCACCTCTTAATTACTAAATTCATCAACATCATCATTTTTTGGAGGATTTAAATATTATTATTATTTTATTTTGAGGTAAAAAGAATGAGTGAATGTTTCTTTCTCACGATTTATATGCACTTTTCTCATTTGAATGAACGTTTGAATTATTATTCGAATACTATTATCTTATATTTTATATTATTATTATATTATGAAACAAGTGGAAACTTGCATCATTACGTTTATCATTATAGCTTTATCTGCTAATTTATTAGCAAGTCGCTTCCGAATGGATTCCTTTTTCTCCACTTTACTAAATCGTTTCACATGAATTTCCATTTTTGTGTTCAAATTTAAAAAGAGAATAAAATTTGATAATTTAATTTTAATTAATAATCAATCATTTCATTCAAATTGCTATTTATTGCGAATTCTATTTTGATGTTTTGCGGACACGATTGATTCATTCAATTTTCAATGTTCCCTTGGTAACCAATTTTTGATCAACGTTATTCTTGATGATCTATCTATTTATTGATGATAGTTTTCAAAAAAATTTATTTTAATGATTTTTTCATTGGTGTTTTTGTGAACACGATAATAAGAAAAATAATTTAAGCTAGAGACTTCCAATTCGGTAAATTTATACTTTTTATGTCACTGATGCATGGAATTGCTCGTTGGCATAATTGATTGAAAAGTTTTTGATGGAAGAAATTTTGTCGGTTCTGAAAAGTTTCAGTTTTTCAGTAATATCTCCGGTTCTATTAGTTGCAGCAACCTGGTTGTTATCTCAAATGAAAGGTGAGATCATTTCTCATCAATTTATATCATTCAAATCTTCATTTTATTGATTTTTCAATGACTCATTGTTAAAAAAGTGGATGATTTATCGACTGAGCCAATTTATCATCTGGCATCAGTCGATTGACCACTTATCGAGAACGTCGCTAGGTGTGAATTGGGGGATCGCATGAGGTGATCTCACAATCGCTTCACTGCTGCGTAAGAGCCTCAAGAGTGAGGTGCAGAGTCATGAGCGAGTTATCAAGAGTTGGTGGCTAGTATCAAGTGTAGTAGAGACAGTTATCACGAGAAAGTTATCAATGGTTGCGAATGTGTAGAGTTATGCGTTATCAATTAAAGAGTCTATTTTTGTAACACATGAGTTTCATTTATCCTTGAATTCCCTTCTTCTCGATTCGGCTAGAACTTCCACATCCTCATCATCTGGCACCCGTGGAGTAGAGTTCACTTGAGTATATCATCGAGGAATCCCGGCGAGTTGCATCGGGTTTTCCTCCGTAAGAATCAGGGCTGAAAATTGCCATGATTTTTAACATCATAGCCCATTATCTAAAAATCAATTTTTACGTTGTATCTACTGGAAAAATCGAAAAAAAATTTCTTGGAACTATATGAATCGATGGAAAATGAACTCATTTTTCATTTGAGATCGATCCCAAATCACTACGACTGATAGGACCGGAGATATTTCTGAAAAACTGAAATTTTTCAAAACCTAAAAAATTTCCTCCATCAAAAACTTTTCAATCAATTATGCCCATGAGCAATCCCATGCATCAGTGTTATAAAAAGCCTATATCCAACAAATTGGGAGTCTCTAGTTCGAATATTTTTTCAGTTATCGTGCTAACAAGAACTCCATTGAAAAAATCATCAGAATCAAAAATTTTCAAAAACTATCATCAATAAAGAGATAAAAATTGGTAGCAAGCTGGCTCATATGATTGTCAGCACAACCTATAAGTATGACCGAAATCGGTTCAGAAGTTTTCAAAATTTTGGTGAAATACCAATATTCGAAATTTGCTAATATCTCAAAAAATACTGAACCGATTCCAATAAAAAGAAGCTTAAAATGAAGAGTTCAATGACCGGAATATACTGACAAAATTTCAGAATCCTACATATAAAACTCCAGAAATTATTGAGACATGTGTGTGTACACAGACACACACACACACACACACACACACACACACACACACACACACACACATACATACAGACATTTTTTCTAAATATGATTTTTGGACTTTTCGGATGATTTTAAGTAGTTCCCAACAAAAAAATTCAGATCGAAAATTTTCACGATAGTAATGCTTCCATTCGGAAGCAAAAGCAAAAATGAAGTTTTAACAATGTTATCAAAATAGAATCGAGATAAAAATATATTAGTACATGAACACACACACACACACACACACTTTGATTATTTGTTCATTTTCATCATTAATGATTCTATCTATTCAATGAAAAAAAAATTCCATATGATTCCTTCATCTTCCACTCATACATGTATAGAAAAAAATACATTCAGGTAATTATTGTTATCATTTTCCTTTCTACGTTTTCTAACACCTTCTCAAGACTGCTTGTGTAAGAAAAAAACATAATTTTTTAACTTCCCGATAAGGAAGTTATTGTATTTGCCCCGAAAATCGATTTTCGATTTTTCATCAGATCTCGATGTTTCAAGATGCTGACATGAATTTCTGACATTTTTACGGAAGTGTCTGTATGTGTGTGTGTGTGTGTGTGTGTGTGTGTGTGTGTGTGTGTGTGTGTGTGTGTGTGTGTGTGTGTGTGTGTGTGTGTGTGTGTATTGTAACGTACCACTTTTGTACGAATTAACGAAAGGAGTGGATGAGTCTATGTCTATGAACCAGAGAGACTCATTCTAGAATATTAAATGATGGAGTCGAGACAGTTAGATTTTATGCTCTAGAGAATCATATTTATTTAACTATTCACATAGGGTTTTAAGAGGAGCATTTTTTCTCCGATACATGGAACGACCTTTCTTCTTCGAATTTTATCTTATATTTTATTTGTATGAAAGTAGTAAGTGCGCGTTTCTAGCGAAAAGGGGCGGGGCTTCCCCCCCTTCCCCCCCTCTATTGTGCGTCGGTCCCATTGTGGGCCCCTCTATTATTAGGATGCAGGTGTTCACCTGTAGGGAATGATTAATGGGTTTTCCGTCGTGGGAAAGATTTTTTCCGAAAGTGGGTGGCAGAGGGTGGGAAAGGAATTTTTGGGGAGGTTGTGGGTGGTGGGAGGAGGAAAATAGGGTGGAGGGTGGCGTGTGAGGTGTCTGGGGAAAGGGGAGAACGTGGGGAGGTGGGTGGTGGGTGAATTTTGCTATTCCAAGAGCGAGAAAAAATCTCGCAACTTCAAAAGTTCATTTTTTGAAACTCTCCTCTGAAAAATGAAAAAAAAAGAAAAAACATACATGTTTTCTCCTCATCCTCTTCTCTGCCTTTCTCCTAATCTCAGGCTGAAAAATATACCGTCGCCTAAAAGCCTGGCGCAAGAAAAGATGGTTTTTTCTTTTCGTTTCCAACGGAAACATAAATTGCCCCAAGGTCTGAATAGTCAATTATATAATTGAAAAGACCTTTTTTCACAGAAAACAACAAAAGGATCAAGAAAGGTTTTTCTCTCCTTCTTTCTCTCTTTTTCTCGTTCTACAGGTTTTCCCTCTCCCTAAACAGAAGAAACCCAACGCAGCAAAAGAATGACCATCCCAAAGATGACCCTGGAATGTGAAAAGGCCTTTTCTTAAAAGATGAAAAAACCCAAAAATTCTTTCGCTCTCTTTCGCTCTCTCTTTCGTTCTGTGGTCATCTATCTTTGGGATCTCACCATTTGGGGTGAACCCAACAGAAAACTCAAAAGTTTTCTCTCTCTCTCTCTTTGTCTTCATGCGGTAGGTCTTTTTTCCAGGAAAATATTTGGAGGTTGTAAAGGACAAGGCTAGGTCGAATAAATGGGAAACAAAGTTTTTTTTTTCAGAATTAAAATTTCACATATATTTTTTCTTTCCAATATTTTTTATACATATGTATCATACGGTGTGTAAAAGGCTGGCACCTCAGCAGGTGCGCCCAACGCGTAGCTTAAATTATCAAAGTCGAAATTGAATAATTCTCCGAAGAATTGATATAAATATTCCAAATTATATCGGGGGAAACGCTCGCGTAGATCTGCATAACAGCTCTTGAAGATGTCCTCAAAATCGGCTTGGATGTATTCTCGTAGCTGAGCAGCATCCGGTAATGCGTTATACTGCATATTTTTCATCACGACACGCGTAGCAATATCAAGAAGAGAATCCTTGTATGCAACGATCGGCAAAGTGTTCAAGTGATTCAGCCATTGATTGGCTCATGATGCTTTCTTTTTCAGCTCCGTTATTGTTGATTTTAACATCACAATTTTTTGTTCCCCATCAGCGTGGGAAAATGTGATGGAACTATTTTGGAAACTGGTTGTGAATTTAACAGTCAGTTTCCCATAATTCTTTTCTTGGAATTTCCTTTGGAAATCCGCTGAGTGTCCCGATGCTTCAAAATAATGTTGTAGGTAAGGGAGATCCTCACACAGCAGGTGCCATTCTTCACCACTTAACGGTATTACAGCACGATGAGGGCGTGACGCGATAATCTGGACGGTCTGCCCAAATTCTTTTACAGTGTTCCATTTTAAACCGACACGAAGTTGCTTTGTGTCGGATTTATTCAAAGAAACTAACTGCGCCAATACCACATGCTGTTCGGGTGCACTACTACTCACTGACTTGCTGGTGGCCATGGTCTCACAGCAGGTATAAAGTCAAGAGGAAACTGACTCCAGTTTTCAGCGGAACCTTTTTTATAGGGGGTTTTTTCGAATGTTCAAAACCTTCCACCCCTATGCTCTGACTTTTCACTCGCCCGCGCGTTTATAGCGAAAAAGGGGGCAGGACGTATCCCCACTACTGAGGATTTTCAGCGTTTCCACGATTGGGGAAAATAGGGCCAGCGTATCCCCCCCCCCCCCCACTCCCGTTAATTTTCCTTCCATCAAAGGTGTAAAATTCGGTCTTCATCTATTTTCCAATCTTCTTCGGCAAAGTGCCTGAGATTTGGGGCACAGTTTCCACCTGAAAAAATGGCATCAACATCGGGAATCACTAACAGCAGCAGGACATCTATGGGGTACAGCACCTTGGACATTTCCAGATCCAGAGCATCAGCATCACGCGATATGAAAGAGGGAGTGAAAAGAAATCTGTATGAAGTGAAAACAAAAGTGAATAGAGTGATTAAAAAAGCGTGTGGCGGAAAGTGGATTCAGCCGATTGAATCGAATGTGACAGAAAGTGACGAGGACAGTGGAGGGGCCCCAGGGGGTCTCCCAAAAGTGAAACACACCGTCAAAACTCCTCAGTTGGAATTACCAAAAGTAAGTGTAATAAATCCTGTCATAAACCGACAAGCGGCCAGCGGGGGGCCTGTGCGGAAAAGACGAAGGATATCCGCGGAGGACGAAGAGTGGTTGGAACGGGTCAAGGAAGTGTTCAACGATAAAAATGATCGTTTATTCCATTCAGTGATGGTAGGATGGCTGAAAAAAATGGAAGGAGAGAAGCAGAGGCGGCTCAATAAAGCAGCGAAGAAGAAAGAAGAGTTTCTCGCCAACGATCAACTTCGCAAGGAAAAGGAAGAAAAATTGATCGCAGCATCAATTGAAAAAGAAGCTGCGCTGGACGCTGTATCACGCATGGCGGAGTTCTTCGACGAAGAACAATTCGACGACTACGGTAAATATTAATCATAAATCACTTTTTCCTACAATATTTTTACAAATTTTAATGTGATAATTGATTTTTTTCTTTTTCACAGTCAAGGGTCTCCCGTCGATTGAAACAACCGCTCCGGAAGGATGCCCACGTTTCACCTCACAGGAGTGGGTTGATTTGAACATGTGGATCTCCGATAACGAAGATGAAAACATGCTGCGTCAAGGAATAGATTACGCAAGTCTCACGCAACTTTTATAAAAAAAATTCAATTAATTAAAATTTTTTCCATCAATTTTTAAAATAATTTTTTCTAAAATAATGATTAATTTAAAAAACTTAACGATACTTGTATTGATTTTAACTACTCTTTTTTATTGAAATGATGCATTGATGAGAATTTTTATTAATTAAAGAAAAGAAGAATTTACAGAAGAAATCCGCTGTGAAAATTTATTTCCAAAACTTTTTCCCGCCCCTTTACCGTGGAACCTTTTTCCTAAGAAACATCGTGTTTCTTTTTCTTTCAAGAGACCTTTGCCTCCAAGGATATTTCGTCAGGAAGAGAGAGAGAGAGAGAGAAAGAGAGAGAGGGTTTGCCTGAAAAAAAACATGAAAATCTTCTCGTCTCTTTTTTCCTACCTGAAAACATAAAATTGCATCTTTTTCTTACTTCTCCCTTTCTCCAAGATGTCTTCCTCTAGAGTACGGCTTCGGGGGTGCTATCCCCTCTTCATCCTGGTTTTTCAACGGATATATAAGCTGCTCGGAAACTCTGGTTGTCACAATCAGTTTTCCAAGCAGCTTGGAACTTCAAATTTTTTACGTTTAAAAAAAAAAAAAGTGAAAAAAATGGCCGTCCCCATTTTAGAGGCAATTGTAGTGTTGTTTGTATTTGAGGTGAGTTCTGTGTGATAATTCCAGTTGTTTTTTGGTTTTTTATAGTGTTTGTGATAGTGTTTTTTGCTTTTTAAAATGGAAATTAACCATGTGTATTTGTTTATTCGCGCAGATGGAGGAGCGTCGTCGTCAGAGGGACATGGACCGGGCCATGAACGATTGGTTCGCTTGGACGGACCCAGATCAGGAGGCATATGAGGGAGAGGACGTGTGGGGTATCGGAGCCCTCATCTCCATGGAGGAAACTGTGCAGCAACAGCTGGAGCACGTAAATATGCCTATATTTGGTAAGAGTTTTCTTCTATTATTTCTCTTTTCAATTTTTCTCAGATTCCTCCCCAATTCACTTATTTTTTCATACCCCAAGTTCATTATTATTTTTGTAAAAAAAATTTTTTCTCGAATTTCTACTTTTTTTTCAATTGACACATTTTTTCTTTTATTTTATTTTTAACTAATAGTTTATTTTTTCTGTTCCAGCGCGGTGAACAGTTTTCCGGAGGAATAGGGCCGGACATGCCCAGAGCCCGTTGGATTGCGGACCTCAGAGCGGAAGCCCGCCAAAACATCCGTGAGGAAGAAGCAGCCGCAGAGCTCTTTGACCTGGAGGACCATTGGAACCTCCGGATCCTCTTCGGAGAAGCCCCACCAGCCCCCGAAACTCCACAAGAGGATTGGGACCTGGAGTCCTGGGATTAACCACACCCTCCCCTCCACGAAGTGATAATAATAATAATAATAATAATAATAATAATAATAATAATAGTAATAATAATAATAGTAATAATGATAATTATAAGAAAAAGAAGAAACTGAAATTATTTTGTAGCAGGTTTCAAGACCATTTAAATAAAAAAACTATTAAAAATTGATACTTTCTCATTATTATTTAAAAGAACCCCTTCCTCTTTATGTCCCTTGTTTAAATTCAATAACTAATCCTGAAAGTTGGAAATTAAAATTGAAAAAAATAAACCGTATAAACAGATTGATCGATTTTCGGTAGTTTTCCGTACACCTTCCGGCATCTATCGGATTTTTTGCGAATTTCCTCGATTTTTGCAGTTTCCATTGATTTCCAATGGAATTCACCGCCTCTTGAGGGTTTTTCGCAAAACTTATCGATTTCGGGCAGTTTTCCGTACACTTTTTGACATCTAGCGGATTTTTCGCAAAACTCATAGATTTCTGCAGTTTCCATCGATTTCCAATGGAGTTCACTGCCCTCTTTGGGATTTTTCACTAGATTTTTCGCGATTTTATCGATTGGCAATGGAAACTTCTTTATCTGTAGTTTTTTTTCTATTTTTATCGATTTTCCATGGAATCTTCAGTATCTATCGCTTTTTTTCTGCAATTTTATCGATTCCCAATAAAATCTTCATTATCTATTGCTTCTTTTCCAACTTTTCAATGAATTTTCGCGGAAATCTCCATTATTTAACGTTTTTATTGAATTTCCGCAAATTTTCTCAAATTTTTAATGAAACTTTACCATTTTCTTCTATTTTAAATTGAATTTACAGTTTTTATCATATTTTTAAGCTATTTTTTATAGTTTTTCATAGAAACATAGACGGTTTCCGCAAATTTTCTCAAATTTTTAATGAAACTTTACCATTTTCTTCTATTTCAAATTGAATTTACAGTTTTATCATATTTTTAAGCTATTTTTTATCATTTATCATAGAAACATAGACGATTTCCGCAAATTTTCTCAAATTTTTAATGAAACTTTACCATTTTCTTCTATTTTAAATTGAATTTACAGTTTGTATCATTTTTTTATCATATTTTTTCTATTTTTTATAGAAACATGCACGATTTCCCCGAATTTAATTATTTATTCATAAAATTCGGTAATTTTTTCCTATTTAAAAACAAATTTACAGTTTTATATTGTATTTTTTCATAGTTTTTTATTTTTCATAGAAATATACATGATTATTTTTTACGTTTCATTTATTAATTCTACATTACATTAGTTGTCTAGAACTTACGGTTCCTCTCAAAACTATTCTGTTATTTTATTATTCTTATTTTTTACCTTTCATATTTTTTTTAACTTTTTTTCCTACAAAAAATTTTATCTAGTTTTCTCTATTCTCCATAGTCCCGCATATATGATTGAAAGAAATGTCAATCATTTTCCCACAAACCATTACTCTATATTACTAATAGTTGAATGCACTGTCTTTGAATCTAGTTCATTTGTCCTAGAATGTGTTTTTTTTAAATTTATCTTGTTGTTTCTTTTTTTATTCCATAATTTCCTATACAATCGTCAGCTGTTTAGAGCTAGATTATTTTCTCTTAAACTATAATTTTTCTTAAATCGATTTTATTTTTGTTTCACTCTTCTTATTTTTTTCATAGTTTCTAAACTTTTTTCTCAAAAAAATTTGTTGAGATTTTCTCTCGTTATTTTTTTCATAGGATTATAATCATTTTCCGCTCATTTTATACCACTGTTCTATCTAGAGAGTGATTCAATTCGTAGTTTCTTTAAATCTAATTCATATTTGTCGTTTTTTTCTTAAATGTATTTTATTTTTGTATTTTGAACAATTTTTCTTACATATTATTGATAATTTTCTCCCCAAAAATTTCTACGATTTTTTTGATAATTTCTCAGATTTTCTTTCTTAAATCTACACTACTTTCCGTTAAATCTATTATCCTTAAATCCATCTTATTGTTGTATTTTCTCTTGCTTTTTTTCTAATTTCCACTATTTTTTTGCTACTAAATCTATTGTTTTTCCCTAACGCTCTTCCATTATTATTAATCAAAAATCTATCTATCTATCTATCTTCCTAATGTAGAATCTGTTCATTCTACTCTCCCGTATGGGTTCATAAAATCCCAGAAAGTCTTGCTAATTTTGCCGGGGTTTTTTTGAACCCATACGGGAGAGTAGTAGCGCCCTCATCGATCCGACGTTTGGGCCCCGTGGCTCTAATTTTTTTCGTTTCCGTCTTTGTAACGACGTCGTGGTACATTGTACGTCGTATCCCTTTGTATGAGATCTCAAACTCTTTCGCTTTATCGACTACAAGGGCTCGGATTGTTTTATAGTTTATTTCTTCCCTTGTTCCATAATTCAACCGCACTCCTTTAATTACAGAATTTTCAACGATTGAACCATTCGGATTTTGTACACGATATGTGTAAAATTTTGGACCCCCGGAAACGAATGATTTGATAAAACTCCCGTTCTTGGAGCCCTTTACTTCGTCGGTTAAATCACCAAGGAAGTTACCTAATGGTAGATCGTTTTTCCCATCACTCACATAAAAGACTGAATCTGTGTCATAATATAAGACGCGGTCTTGCTGCTTCTCCAAGTAGCTATAAAGTTTTAATCTCGCGTGAGCTGTTGTATACGCGGCAATCACAACATTCGCTTTTGTAGAAACCTCTGCAGCCTCTCTCAAATGTTTCCAGGACATGAAGAGTGTATCATTGTCAACTGGAACCAACCCTGTTACTTCTACTTCAGGGTTAAACATCAATTCTGCAAATTCTTGATAAGATCTAGCTATTGCTTTTTTTGATAAATTTTCCCGCTCTCCGAATTTTCCCCATAAACAATTCAGACAAAGTTTAGCAACAGCCCTCAACCCCGGATTTTCTTCAATTTTATCCTTTTCTAATGTGATTCCTTCTTTTTTTTCATATTCCTTGATATATTCCTTTTTGCTTCCGAATGGAAGCATTGTAAACGCGATTTTTTTCGATCTCGAGATTTCATCGGAATATGACTCAGAATGTTCCAAAACGTCGAGAAATGACATTTTTAAAAAATGTCTGTATGTATGTGTGTGTGTGTGTGTGTGTGTGTGTTTGTGTGACAGATATCAGCTCATTGCTCCGGAACGGTAATACTTGGTGACCTGAAAATTTAACAGTATTTTCTCTCCCCATGCAAATTGCTCGTCGTGAAATTTGAGCGAAATCGGTTGAGTACTTTTCGAGAAAACTCAAATTTTCGAAAAATCGTTTTTTCGATTTTTCTCCGCGAAAAATTGATTCACAGCCCCCACTCTCAGCGATGAAATTCTTCTCATTTGAACACACAATTTTCACTCGGGGTAAATTTTGCTGCGATTTTTCGTTTGCGGATAATTTCAATTACAGTGTTTTTTATCCTGAATTTTGTATACACGATAGCTCAAAAACTATTTGAGTTAGAGACTCCAAATTTCGTGGGTTTGTGCATCTAATGAACGAAAAGTTTGGTATTGAAATTCGGCGAAATCGGTCAAGTAGTTTCTGAGATATTGCACGAAAACCATTTTATGAAAAGAGGTTATATCTCGAAAACTACTGGAGCGATTCCACCCAAGTTCAGCTTAAAAGATTCATCTCAGTGAGCCCCACAAATGGTGAGAATTTCAGATTTTTCAGAGGCAGTCTCTTGTAAGAGTTTTCGATAATTTAGTTTTTTCAAAAATCACGGTTTTTCTTAGCTTTCTCCCTAAGAACACTTCTATTTTTTATTTCACCATTCGAAAGTAGACAATTTTTTCTACCAAATGAGTACATTTTCTTCTGATGACAATCGGAAAGAATAGGAATCCTATTTGAAACCTGAACTTCAATTTTTAAGTTTTATTGTAGGATCTCAGTTTTCATCTAATATTGAAAATTTATGTATCATATGACATTATTGCAATTTAATCGATTATTGTAAGCTAGGACTGCAGGTCCTAAGATTGAATCCTGAACAGATCGATACGGTCTGAAACAATATTCGTAGGAATGTTTAAGTGCGAATTTGTCGTAAAAATGATGTTATTTGTTTGAGCAATGGAATACATGAATAGCGATTTGATGCAAAATTGATGAAATTCCATTCGGAAGCATTTTGCCAATCGAATTGGCAACATATTAAATGTCGCACAAGGAGTGGGGCTTGCCAGTAACGCACAAAGAGTAGCACTTCTGCTTGTTTGATTCCTCAGTCACGTATTCCTCAGGCCAACCTGATGCTTCTTGTTTGATTTTCAGGAACATATCGATATAGCCCGCAAATAAGCCTCCCGTGCGCGTTACAGGGTTATAGCGTGTTGTTTCCTTGTATTCCCAAATCTCGCTTATCTCTAGAATTTTATAACCGACCTCTACAGCTTTACGTAGTTCAATTGATACCCAAGTGCCCAGAAATTCACGGTCTTGCGGGCGATCGTGAGGGCAATCATCTTGCACTAATCCTTCATAGCAAGAACGACAAAGTGGGAATAATAACTTTCCACGCGCCTTGACCGGTAAAACAGGATGAAATAATTGTCGCGGCGGTAGAACCCTACATTTTATGATCCCTTCAATCCGCGATATATCATTATTCGGACATATTTTCTTACATGCGTCTCCAACATGAACTTCAGGATGACCTATAGGGAAAATACCTGTTTTCAACACATACGGGTACAACGAGCAAACATCAACGTACCGAATTTTTTCATTTCCTTTCACATCATAATGTGTAACAGTATTCCCTGTACGCCCTCCAAAAAAGCTTCTCGGGGGTCTAACGGTATGAATAATTGTTGATTAGTGCCACTCAAAAATTTGGATAATATAGGGTCATTCTTTTTACTACGATTGAAATCACATTCCCACATTTCAATAACGTTGTAACCCAAATTTTGCAGTTTTAGGGTTGTGGATTCAGTCCGTTCATAACGCCCTCCTAATGTATCCTTGTGGGATAATTCTTTATCTCTATTAAATTTGAAGCAGCGAGGACAACCATGCCAGTAACATCCGTGGAATTGATAAGCATATTTTATACCTGAAGACTCATTTTTCCAATACCCATCTAAGCAGTGCCCTGATACAGCCCTATGCTCGCGCCCATTCCCCGCGTGAACTATCTTATGTCTTTCTCTGTGTTCCCGCCATAATAGCCACTCGATCGCTGCTCTAGACTGCGTTCTACTGAGTCGGTAACCCCCTTGCGGTATGATACCAATCTGTTTCTTTTTCAGAAAATTCGTCTGATATATTCGCATACATGTTGAGGCAATTGTCACACACTCTGTTAACGGACAGACATGACTAACCCCTAGAATCAATTGACGGAATTTGATACACGCTCGTCTCAAAATTGTTACATCAAGTTTACAATAATGGAGAATCTCTTTTTTAAAATCAAAATTATTATCTTTCTCTACTCGTTCATCATACCATTTTAAGAATTTTTCACGATCTTTCACAGTCATATTGTCGCATCCATAATATTCCTTATCCGGCATACGTTCTACATAATTTTGATTATCACGAGTATTGAAAAATTGAGGGAAATATCCCTTCCCTATACCACACAAGCCAAAAGCTTCTGGCAATTTAGCCAAAGGCATATGGAAATAATTTAAACTATCGATAAGTTTATTTTCGTTAAATTCCATCAAAATGATATTAGTTCCGTTAATGATAGCTTTAATTTCGCTGTTTATCCGCTTTATTACGTCTAGTAAAATGAATTGAGAGTCATACCCCTTCGCATTATGAGCGACGCAAACTACCTTTTTATATATTTTTCCCATCGATGTAATATAATCCACGAAACCACGAACCGGATCATCTCCGTCAAATATATTTTCACGTTTTTTACAAACCTCACATGGACTGTCCGTTGTCATGCCTCCAATGTCATCATCATTCTCTTCGGCACAAGAATCACACACAGTTTGGGCCACGCAGAGTGTTGGCACATGGATGTTCACTTTTTCATTACCGTCCATTGTATCATCTTGGCGCGTTTCAAAATCGTAGAAAACGAACCCAACACGCTTCACAGTTCCACGTTTCTTAGGTTTCAATGGAGGCATATGGCAGATGTGGGATGTATCTTCGATTTGATGGCATATAGAACACATATATTTATCACACACGTGTCTAGTTTTGATAGGATAGAACTTTGTGCTGCATGTCTTACATATCTGAATGTTAGCACACACTGTTGGTTTTTTCCCACTGTATGAACCTGCCAATTTATGTTGATCAAAACATTGTTTTCCATGAAATTCGCGAGCACAAGTTTCACATATCATCTTATTTACAATCGCGCTATCACATGGAGGGTTTTTCAAACATCTATCGCAAATTTTGTCACATATGTGACCAGGCGACTCGTACGGTTTCTCACAATGTTGACAGTAATATTTAGAACCGAAAAACGCATGGATAGAAACAATCGGTTCATAGTGCTTTTTTTCCTCATGATATACAATGCGCAATGTGCCTTTTAAGACCACTTTATTTGCAGCAACTTCGGCCGTGCCGTCATAGAGGATGGGTCGTAATTTACCGTTTCTTTTCAGTGAATGTACTATAATAGCATACCCCTCTTGGGCAAGATACCTCTGATATTGCTTGATTTCTTCCATGCCGCATCCGTTTCCTGGTATCGTTACCCCTGCTGCCTCGGTTAATTTTACTGCTTCCTCTCGTTGTAATTTCCCTTTGAATTGTCGAATAGCATTCCATTGTTTCTTTATTTTCCCTGAATCAGCTCTAGAATTCGTCTTGTGGCCGTGGATTTTCGTAACAACGAGTGAGCGGGGTAGGCATAAATTATCAGTGTTCAAAATTCGTATCACACCTGATCCCTGTTTCCGTGTTCTCTTTTTTGCGTCTGGATCAGCCATTCCTGCAGGTACTTCTGCTACATGGAGTTTTATCCAAAAAGTGTCAGCACAATCAAAACCATTAGCACTTTGAGCGACAGAACTAACAAGATTCCATAAATCTTCAAATTCATATCCATCAATAACTCGAGGACTCACCCAAGCATTATCTTTTTGCATATTAGCAAAATTGAATGTCAAACACATACGGTTCTTACCATCTCTACCCGCCTCAATAATTTTATTGTAAACTTCACGAAAAGCACATTCAATCCAATTTTCTGGCGTAGCACCTTGAGGTAGTGGGTTAATTCGAAATTCCATCACATGTGTGTCCAATTTAAAACGTTGAAGACGCTCACGTGATCTGCGTATTACTCTCAGAGCTGCGTGATTTTCTTCTTCAGTAGGCTGTACCCCTGTGAAATATGATAAGAAAAGCAGTTAATTATTGTTTTTTTCAGTCTTCCATTGTAGTTTCGATTGAATTCCTCTGTACTTACCATTTCCTAGTTGATCGTTCATCATTGCCTGGTCGAATAATTGTGGGTCAAAATTGACAACGTATTCTTCAGCGTTTTCCGGAATTTGAGGATTATTGAATAAATTTTCCACTTCACTGTCACTCGGTTCGACAAATAAATCTGGGTTGAAATTTTCAATATAATCGTACGCATCCTGTTGAACTTCAGGATCAGCGTACGCTAAAAATGCAGGCTGGCTGGAGCCGCCTGCTTCGGGAAATTCGGAACGCTCTGACATGGTCAACAACTAAGATTGAACTGACCACAGCATCTTAGAAAAGAGAGAAAAACCCAAATTTTTGGTAGGCGTGCATAGGAAAAATGCCTCACCCCCTCCCCCATTATGGGCTTTTCTTTCACTAGCAGGTGCGACAAAGGGGCGCCCGATGCAGGTAGATTCTCCGGCTGACGCTCGGACCCCCCAGCGCGCTACCCTCAAAGAAAGGCTCAGGTGCTACAGTATCCCTTGAGAAATGCATAGTTTTATTATAAAAGAAGTGTTTTTTCTGTAAAATCATTCACATGCGAAAATGGATCCGAGATGGAAACATCCTTTCACATCTATGATGTGTGGTCCTACAGGCTGTGGGAAAACTTTTTTTGTTAAGCGTTTTTTGAAAGAAATTAAAGAAATTTGTGACACGGAAATAAAAAAAGTAATATTCTATTACGCTGAATGGCAAAGTGCATATATGGATTACGATAAGGATTTTGTTGAATTTCGGGAAGGAATTCCAAAATCCGGTGATTTTGATGATAATCTCCCTAAGCTCGTAGTAGTTGATGATTTAATGCGTGAATCATCAAATGGCGCCATTGTGGATTTATTCACTAAGGGTAGCCATCATAAAAACCTTAGTGTAATGTTTCTCTCGCAGAATCTTTTCCATCAGGGTAAAGGTCAACGAGATATTTCATTGAACACTAACTATATAATTGTTTTCAAAAATCCCCGTGATCGAGCTCAAATTGCCCACTTAGCACGGCAAATATATCCTGAGGATCCGAAATTTTTGCAAGAAGCATATTTCGATGCTACAGCACCTGCACATGGATATTTGTTACTCGATCTCAAACAATCGACACCAGAGAATTGTAGATTCAGAACTTGCATCTTCCCCAGCGACATCTATCATTATGTTTATCTCCCGCGAAAGAGTCAGCTTATAAAAGGAGGAGGTAACTCGACAGATGTACCAGTTGTGAGATTGTAATGGCTGAGAAAAGTCACTGTGGATCCAGCTCCATTCGTAAGTCACTGGGCGAAAAAAATACATCCCTATTGTACGCGCTCATTCACGCTCCTCCCAAACTGCGACGCACTCTATTGAAACACGCTCATAAAGATTTGATTCGCTGCATCTGTGAGTGTGCTCTGAATTTGTTGCACGGAAACGTTCATTTGAAAGAGACTGAGAAAACGAATCTGAGAAAATATAAAAAAATTCTAAGAAAATTGGCAGATAAAAAAGAACCTCTTGGGAAGAAGAAAAAAATTATTAATCAAAAAGGCGGTGCCCTTCTCCCATTGCTCCTAGGTCCCATCATCAGTACAATCATTTCATCTTTAGTTTGATAAACTGGAATGAAAACAATTGTTACTGACTATGATGCATGCTCAAAAAATGGTTCTTGTCCCTCAAAATCGGTTGGACCACTTGAAACATCAGCAAGCTGTGAGTGCTCATCACAGCACACAGCAAATTCTGGAACCCGTTATCAAAGAAATTCAGCCCACAGCTCAAACACCTGGTGATGCTATTAGCCGTCTGGATGCGCAATTGCTGGAAATTTTGAATTCAAAAAATCGGACAGATGATCATGAAAAGTGGAAGCTGTATAATGATGTTTTGAGACGCTACTTGTTTTATAGCAAGAATAACGCAGAGCATCCTCAAATAATAGAAGGCTCCACACCCGAATCGCGATATAAAGCAGAAGCAATTGTGGCAACTATCCCTAGAACATATAAACGAAAGGCTACAGGATTACTTGAGCATATAGATCAGATTGATGGAGGGAGGAGATTGAAATGGGATGAACGTGGACAAGTGACGTTGGATGGCCAATCAATACCCGGGACTAATATAATTGATCTTGTACAGGATGCCCTTCGCGCCAGGAAAAATCATCACGCTAGGGGCTGGGAAGCTTTCGCTAAATTCCTTCGGGAGATAAACACACCTCTGGAGTTTATGGGTAACCCCAAATACCAAGCTGGAGTGTTCAGACGTGTATTTACAGCACCACAGCAACGTGTCGACAACATTCAAGAAGGAGCAGAAGAAGCGCTATCACCACCCTCATCACCTCCGGCTCAGAAGAAAAGGAGGAGAGAATGGCTCCACTTCTAGAGAAGTTGCCAAAATCTTATTATAGCCCTTCAGAACCTGTAGGATACACGGGGGCTCGAAACCTTCTACAGATTTATAAACGTGAAATCCCTGCAGATGATGTTAAGAATTGGCTGAATGCTCAGGATACGTACACTCTTCACAGACCGATAAGACGGAAATTCCCTCGTTTACACTATGCTGTTACGAATATTGATGATGTGTGGGAGGCTGATTTGGTAGAACTTAGATCGTTGAAAACTTATAATAATGATATATGTTATATATTGGTAGTTATAGATGTTCTGAGTAAATATGCGTGGGTTGAACCTTTGAAGGACAAGTCGGCGTCACAAGTGCTTGACGGTTTCAGAAAGATTTTGGAAAGAAGTGATGGTCGTGTGCCTATTGCCATACAGACAGACAAAGGGAAAGAATTTATAGCCAGTAGCGTTCAAAATTTTTTTAAGGAGAATGATATAAAATTTCGGATTGCTCGTAATCCTGACATAAAAGCTGCTGTTGTAGAGCGTTTTAATCGAACTTTGAAAGAACGAATGTGGCGTTATTTCACGTATTCTAGAACTTACAAATATGTAGATGTACTACAACAAATTGTCAATGCTTATAATCATTCAAAACATACTTCAATAAAAATGACGCCTGCAGCAGTCACTATTGATAATGCTTCTCAGGCATGGCAAAATATACAGAAACGATTTATTAATGAAAAAACCCGTAAAGAATCCTTTAAATATAAGGTTGGAGACTATGTTCGCATCAGTAAGGCTAAGGGCGTCTTCGAGAAAGGATATGAGAATAATTGGAGCAAAGAAATTTTCGAAATACGTAGATGTCTGCTGAAGCAATTTCTTCCAATATATGAATTGAAAGATTTAGCTTCGGAAGAAATTGATGGAATATTCTATGAACAAGAGTTAGTTCCTGTGAATAAAAACATTGAAGAAGAAGAATTCATAGTAGAGCGTGTTATCCGCTCTAGAGGAAAGGGAAAGAATAAAGAAGTGCTCGTGAAGTGGGAAGGATACCCCGACAAATTTAATTCTTGGATACCTGCAGTTAACATCCAGAATATAACGAAAAAATGACGAAAAACGAGTTTTACACGGTATTGCCCAGCGATAGCAGTATGGATTACTATCCATCCAATACAGCATCGAAGTACACTACACTCCTTCCTAATCAAATTGAATTGAATGGGGAGTGGGTGGTAGGACTGAGTGAGATTCAATTCCCCTGTAGTTTTCTACATTTGAGCTCAGATAACAGCTTCATCGAAGTATCCACGTACACAAAAAAAGAAGAAGAAGAAATTCTTTCGAACTCGAAGAGGGTGGCCCTCCCATCTGGAGTGTATAATACCATTCCTGAATTTTTTAGAAACTATGAATAAAGCAAGTGCGATGGTGGATCACCTGGGGGTTAAATGGAATCCCAAGACCAATACCGCCCTGATACAACGTATTTGCACGAAGAGAGAATGTGTTACAGTGGGTCATAGGCTGGTGATTTCTCAAAAACTTGCAGATATATTTGGTTTTACTACCGTTAATTTCGTATTTGATAAACCTCACACGTATAGAGCCGCAAGACCTGGGAGTTTATTACGGGCCTTACCGTCAAGTCTTTTCATTTATTCGGACTTGTGCACACCATATGTAACAGGTGATGTTGTGTCACCTTTGCTACGTGTCATTCCTCTAAATGCTGTCAAATATGTTTATGGTAGTACGAACTGCGTTACATTTTCGCAGCCTCATTATATACCACTCATAAGGGCATCCTTTCGTACCATAGAAATAGATATAAGGGATAATCAAGGAGAAACGATACCATTCGAGTAGGGACCTTTAAACGTGACACTTCATTTCAAGAAGATCTATTAATTATGGAACCTTATCTTGAATATTATGAGCATCAGGCCGGAGGAGGGACTGTTGAGAAATTCAGCAATTTCGGACGGGTTTATGTTGGAAACCCGTATCAAAGAGGTCATGGAATCGGTGCATTCCTTGGAGGACTTTTCCGACGTATTCTACCCCTTTTTGGTAGCGCTGCACGCACTGTCGGTAAGGAAGCCCTCAGCGCAGGTTTGAACGTGATAGGCGATGTAGGAAATAGAGTGCCGTTGAAGGTGGCGCTCGAGAACCGATTAACCGAGTCAGGACGTGTCCTGAAAAGGAAGGCTGCGGATAAAATTTCATCTATGATGCAGGGATTGGGTTATAAAAGGAAGCGTAAACGCCGAAACACCCAGAAACGCGTTAGTCGTAGTCGCGTCAACAACCTTAAAAGATTAAGTAAGAAGAAGAAAAAGAGTGCTTCAATCAAAAAGAAAAAGAGCAAAGGAAAGAAGAGTCTAAAGAAAAAGAATAAGAAACGTAGTGTCTACGATATTTTCCAATAAATAAAAATGTCGTTCTTACATTCTCACTCCTCCGAGTGTGCGAAATCTGAGTTGGATCTTTTCACACTGCCTCCAACGCAAACGAGCATTGAACAGTCGCAATGTGTTTATTACAACCCGATTTCAACAATAGGCGATGATGCTCCGATTGAATTCGTTGTACCCGGCCATGGTGAAGACTATCTAGATTTAGCTCATACTATGATAAAAATACAGGCTAAAATAGTGAAACCTGACGGTACTGCCGTGGATGCAGACTCCGTTGGACCAGTGAATAATTTCTTACATTCTATGTTCAATCAAGTGGACGTGTTGTTCAATCAGAAAATTGTCACGCCCCCTAACAATTTATATGCGTACAGAGCCTACATTGAAACACTATTGAATTACGGCGAGGATGCTAAAAATTCTCATCTTCAAATGGGGTTATGGATGTCGGATACTGCTGGTTCAATGGATAAAGAAGCTGCTGCAGCAACTAACAAAAATGAGGGGCTCGTTGCTAGATACAATTTTACAAAAGGAGGCAAAACATTCGATATGATTGGGCATTTGCATTGCGATGTTTTCAATCAAGATAAATTTTTATTGAATGGTGTGGAGATGAGGGTTCGCCTCATTCGCGCCAAGGATAGTTTTTGCCTCATGGATTATACAGCTCATAATTACAAGCTCCAAATTATGGAAGCATCACTAATTGTCAGGCGTGTTAAACTCAGCCCTGGAATCCTGATTGCCCATGCGAAGACCTTATCGAAAACCACGGCAAAGTATCCATTAACGCGTGTTGAAGTAAAATCATTTGTACTTCACAGCGGAATTCTTGGGGAAACTATCGATAATGTAATTTTAGGACAATTACCTAAAAGAATAATTTTAGGCTTCGTGGAAAATGCCAGTTTTAATGCTACAAAAAAGAAGAATCCGTTCAATTTCCGAAATTTTGGTATTAATTTCCTTTGTCTGAACGTTGATGGCCGCCAAATACCTACGAAACCCCTTCAACCGAAATTCACTGAAGATATTTCAGCATCAGTCGAAGCTTTTAACACTGTATTTTGTGGAACCGGGACACACTTTAGTGATCACGGCAATGGTATCAATCGGTCCTCATATGCAGACGGTTATTGCTTATTCGCTTTCGATCTAACACCAGATCTATCGGCAAGCTGCGCAAGTCATTGGAACCTTGTCAAGAGCGGATGTGTCCGTATCGAAGTAGGCTTCGCGGAAACTATAGCACAAAATGTAAACTGCGTTGTATATGCTGAATACGACAACTTATTAGAAATTGATTCTACGAGACAAGTTATAATGGACTACAGCGGCTAAAAAAAACATCTATATATTGGGATCTTGGTTTAATATGTATCGCAGTAAGGTACGAGCGTCCTTTTGAGCAGCACAGTTTATTGCTACAAACTGCGGACCTTTTTTCATGAATACCCTACAGTTGCGTAAAGCATTACCGTTTACTAATGTCGGTATCGGAGGGGTCTACCCTGCGGACAGAGTTCCCTGGTCATGGACGAGGCCTTGTGCGATCATTGTCAACACCGATAATCACTCACAGCCGGGAACCCACTGGGTGGCAATATATCTCGGTTCCAATGGACGCGGACTCTATTTCGACAGCTTCGGAATGCCACCTTTCAACTCAGGAATCACTCAAAGCCTTAGGAGAAATTGCCGTATATTTGAATGGAGCGAAAAAAGACTCCAAAACATATCGTCTAATGTTTGCGGCCAGTACTGCATTGTTGTGCTTCACTGGGTTCACAATAATGGGAGCTTACGCTCCTTCCATAGATTATTTACAAATGATACAAAACGGAACGACCGTATAATTATCAAACTGTTTAAATCCATCACGTCTAAGGTGAAAAGGAAGCGTAATAATACAAAAAACACCTTCCAGAACCTGTCTGGTAGAGGATTATCTTATTTTAATCAATATGCTAAGCCACGGCTGATTGTATCCTAGTTTTAAGATTTAATTTGAATAAATTTTGTCGTATTCATAAATATTGATTTTTGTACAATTTTCTTTCACGACCATCCTCCCCTCATTCTCCCCTTTCCGTGGATACCCCACATGCCACCCTCCGCCCTATTTTCCTCCTCCCACCACCCACAACCTCCCCAAAAATTCCTTTCCCACCCTCTGCCACCCACTTTCGGAAAAAATCTTTCCCACGACGGAAAACCCATTAATCATTCCCTACAGGTGAACACCTGCATCCTAATAATAGAGGGGCCCACAATGGGACCGACGCACAATAGAGGGGGGGAAGGGGGGGAAGCCCCGCCCCTTTTCGCTAGAAACGCGCACTTACTACTTATGAATGATTAACCCTTTTCTTTTACACATTTTGTAGTATTTTCATTAATAAAGTCGAGGCCGATGGCGATGTCCTCTAGGTTCTGGTGTCCTTGTCCTCTTTCGCGTGTGGGAAGCCACCATCCTTAGACCCGGAGCGTCCACCTACGTTTGGAAACGCTCTCAGAGTCTCTCTTAATTTTATCGAATATTTTACAAAAATTTACAAAATATTTACAGAGAATATTTTATTAAATTAGTCGCTCGGGCTCTTCACCGTTGCGAAAGGGAAACTCGCTCGGGCTGTTCGCCGTTGCTAAAAGAGTAAGGATTTTGCTCGGGCTCTTCACCGTTGCATGGAACTCGCTCGGGCTCTTCACCGTCGGTCAAAGAAAAAGGATTTCGCTCGGGCTTATCGTCGTCGCTTAGTAAGGGAAAGGGTTTCGCTAGGGTTATCGCCGTCACGTGATGAGCCTCCTTCCGCAGGTGGAAGGAGGCTCAAGTCTCTCGGCTGTGTGGGCTTCTTATATAGTCTTCTCTGCTGGCGGCTCCGATCCCCCACTCCTGGGTTCCCCTTCTCTCCGCCTCTGCAGCTGCTCTCTGATTGGCTGCCTGGTGCGCTGCTTGTGCCGTCGTGATGGAAAGTCGCTCGGGCTGTTCACCTTTGCTTTTACTCGGGCTGTTCACCGTCGCTAACGCTCGGATTATTCACCGTTGTTTTCGCTCGGGCTATTCACCGCTGCTTTGCTCGGGCTATTCGCCGCTGCAAGGGATTCCTCGGGGCGTAAACCCGTTGGAGAGCCTCGGGTGTCTTCCACCGTTGGCGAGGGAAGAGTGAGGTCGGTCTGCACTGCGAGCTCCTTATATACCCGCAGCCCAGACCCTACGCGCTGGCTTTACCCCCACCCGCTCTCTCTCGACCAATGGGAGCGCGCGTATGCTTCCCTTTCACTTTTCGTGTTTCGGAGCCACGAGTTTGTTCCCCGCCCCTTTTACTACCGTCACAGTATGTATGTGCGTATGTGACGAGACTTTGGCCAATAATTGCACTGCCATTAATTACCCGAACAAAATTTTTTTTCATGGAATAGAAGTATCTCTATGTAACTTAGCCCTGATTAGATTATGAGCCGGGTCAGCTCATTAGTTCCTAAGTTTTTTAAGGAAAAGTGATGAAAAAACTACTAAATTCGTAAACAAATTCGGAATTTTCGATCAAAGTACGTCACTAGTGGATGTTGATGGGGCAAAAGAGACCACCCTGGAGTAAAATGAAACAGGGAGGGAGGGATGAGGAGGGGGGGGGGAGGGGCTTATGACAAAACGGACGACCCTTTCACTTCATAAAGAGAATCTGCAGCCAGTCTATGAACGAATCGGGAAGTTTTTTTTGTGACCTCTAACAGGTCGAACACATTCTAAAACCAACATGACGATGCTTCTCCATCCACGAACGAGCGTAGCGAGCAAGTCAGAACGTACCCCAATTCGCGAACGAGCGTAGCGAGCGAGCAGCAACGCACTCCAATTCGCGAGCGAGCGTAGCGAGCGAGCAATAACGCACACCTCGTTTAAATTGTTGTGGATCATCATTTTCTCAAGTTTCATTATTTAAAGCCCTATTCTAAGCAAGTCTCGAGCTTTGTCATTTGAAAAGACAACTATTTTTACGTCAATATCTTTGATGTTAGACAATCAATTCAATTATTATTATTCTGGAAAAAAAATACATAGATCCCCCACTTTTTACCAATAAACTACAGAATTGCTCCATCACCCTCTTATATCCAAAATTATTATTATTTTGAGTCAAATCAGTAAAAGTTATAAAAGTAAGAGTGATTTGATGGGAAAGAAATAAAAATCAAGTGGAATAATTTTCTCATTCTTTATTCATTCCGATTCCTTAGACTCGGAAAAATCTACAATGAGAAAACTATAAAAAATACACATTAATTTTTCACTTTTGTGAATTTTGGTCCTTACTCTCTTGATCAACTGTAAGAAATTCACAGTTATTGTATTGACCTCCAAGAAAACGCAGATTGAGAATCCCTTGTGTAGCAGCATGATTAAATGCATCAAACTCTGCTGACGACCCCACAAAGGATGTTGAGAGTCTTTGTGGGAGAAATACAACGAAGCTGTCGTCCAGTTCCACCATAACTTTTTTCCCCCAACGCGTTTCAATGATTTTTAAACGATTCACTCGATAAATCTTATGGATTTCAAGATCTTGTAGTCTGATCGTAGGTAAAAATCGTTCCATGCGAGCAATGCGATTTATGGAAGCACAGTCTAAGCCTGCAGAATGTTTTTTTCCGTTCATTTATTGTAAATGAAAAAAATAGGATATATTATACACTTGGAGAAATTATAAATCCAATGATAATATGATTGAAAAAAGCAGTGAAACTCACGTTTTTTTCTAAGAGAAATTGGATTTAATAATTTTTTCACTTCATTCTTTCACGTTCTTCAAATCGAAAAACACTGTAGATTGAGCACGAATCCTAGGATGCTGCTCTTTTATACGGTTCCACTGTCCTTCGAGAAAGCTCTTATAATACCATTTAAACTAATAAATCAATCTATGATTCTAGAATTTTTTTTTCTTTCAACGTCATGCATACTATAAATATTCCGATGAAAAGTCATTTGTATAGTTCTTCAGAATTATTCAAGGAAATATTGATAGGGATTTCAAGAACCGAACGGTGATATATAATCCTTAACCTTCACGTCTTCTAGGGTGCTGAAGGTGCACTCCTCTCTGATGTTCAAGGACATTGTTAATAAAAAAAAGAAGTTTTTGAAATGTGTCATGCAATTCAATCATTTTTTCGATTAGATCAAAGAGGGCACCCGGTACCTCATAAAAATGCATTTGTTTCCTATTGCGGAATGCATCAATAGATTGAAGGTATGTTATTGGAGCCTTGAACGTGTTTACTTCTTGAACACGCGCTCATATAAATAGGGGTAGTGGAGCTTTTACAGTCATTTTCAAGATTGATTCTTTCCGATCAATAAGCTCTTTATAAGACAGCCATCTATGAAAGTGCAGTACGTTATCGATATCTAATGAATCGTAAATTGGTTTTTCAAGTGTGTGCAAGTATTATTGCCTTATTATGTAGTATTTGTTTGTTCGCATATTCTTTAAGACAACTTCTTTCGAAATAAGAGTGCAAAATGGACACTGCAACATGCTTGCGGGTATTGAAAATATTTGAGGAGGCAAATAAAAATATTATGGTCTCCGATGCTGATCAGTGGATTGAGTGGTGTAATCATTTCATCAATTTCTATCAGAAGCTCTTTAGAGAACTAGAGAACTTGTCAACAGGGGACAAAATATGACTGCAAACTACTATATCGTTGATTCATGCTTTCTGTGAAAAATTTAAACAAAAGAAGCAAGGGGGAGCGCTTGCAGCACCTTCTACACGAAAAGTGAAAGATCGGGTTATAGAAAGATATGGAAAGTGCTTTTGGTGGAAGGATTCGAACTGGTGCTGTAGTGAATCTGCGTCAAACAGATCTTCTATCCTTTTTGAAAGATGCTAAGTCACTAACAGTGGTACGTTTAAAGAATGCCTTGCCACGACAAGGAAATCTGAAAGTGAATGGTGTACTTGCTTGTAAGTTTCGAGTGATTAAGGATGGGGAAACAATAGAAGAGAGGAAATTTTTCAATACGCGGAATCAGGTTATCCTACCAACGACTAATATTAAGGAATGGTTTGATGAGCATTTGATTGAACGACTACTCAAGAAAGTAGAGGATTTCCAGGAAAGAGATTCTGGTTGGACCCTCCTTGAAGTTGTCAATCTAGTAATCAATATTAATAGGTATATTCCTCTGGTAGCTGGAATGAATACTTTCATCCTATTACCAAGGCATATTCAATTGAAGAAAACAGTAGTGAATATCAAGAATAATGATGAATATTGTTTTCTATGGGCAATAACAGCCGCTCTGCATCCGACTAATCCACATGTTGAGGGTCTTCACTCATATCCACATTATTCTCGGGCCACTTTACCTGATCGAACAACACTTGACTACAAAGGATTGGAATTCCCAATGAAATTGAGAGATGTATTGAAATTTGAGCGTTTGAATGGCCTCTCAATCAATGTCTATGGGATTCAAGGCGATGAAATTGTTCCTTATGATTTAAGTGAATATGAATCAGAATGGCCAACGATACATCTATTTTTATTTTGCACAAATGTCCACTCAAAGCCAGAGTCACAGCCAGTCTATCACTTTGCATGGATTCGAATTTTATCACGTTTAGTAAGATCACAAGTTTCAAATCATAAACATCTTATGTGGTTCTGTGATCTCTGTTTGGGACATTTTTCCAATGAAGATTCATTTGAGAGACATCAGAATGATTGTTACAACATCAACAAATGTCGAATGAAGTTACCAACAGAGAAAAATAATATTCTCACCTTCAAAAACTATAAACTCAAGAAGATTGTACCATTCGTCATTTACGCTGATTTGGAATGCACTCTAGAGAAAACTGGAGATATAACTAGAGATGAAACTGGAGATGATGAAACTGGAAATGAAATTTTGTATCAGAAACATATTCCGCACAGTGCTGGATTCTATCTACACTGTGATTTCAATGACGATCGATCAGAATACAAAATGCATCGTGGAATAGATTGCATTGATTGGTTCATCAATGAATTACAGAGAATTGCTTATCAAGTGGATGAGTGTCTAAGTACGAATGTACCAATGGAGACACTAACACCACAAAAAGCTTATGAATATCGAACAGCACAAGTGTGTCACATTTGTGAGAAAGCATTCACAGCTACTGATGTGAAGCATCGTGATCATTGTCATTTCCCTGGCAAGTATCGCGGTCCTGCACATCCCCAGTGCAATGTGAATTACCAAAGCTCTCGTACTATTCCAGTAGTGTTTCATAACTTGTCTGGTTATGATGCACATTTCTTTATCAGAGCGTTAGCTAAGAAATATCCCGGCTCAATCACTTTGCTCCCACTGAACAAGGAGAAATACATTTCGTTCACAAAGAAAGTAGAAGGCACTCAAGTTAATCTTCGATTCATTGATTCATTCAGATTCACGGCAAGTAGCTTGGAGAAATTGGCACAAGACTTGAATAATAATGATAAACGAATAACTTGGAAATACTGTATTGAGAATTCGGAGAATTTCGAATTGTTGACGAGGAGAGGTGCATTCCCTTACGAATATGTGAACTCCTGGGATAAACTGGATGAAGATAAATTACCATTGATGAAGGAGTTCTATCCAAGATTGAACAGTGAAAACATCTCTGAGGAAGACTATAAACATGCTCAGAATGTTTGGAATACTTTCAACATCAAATCATTGGGAGAATATTCAGATCTCTATCTACAGTCTGATGTCTTACTTTTGGCAGATATCTCTGAAAATTTCAGACGTCATTGCTCCTCCGTCTACAAGCTTGATCCTCTACACTACTTTACAGCTCCAGGATTGACTTTTGATGCAATGCTCAAATGCACAGGTATACAGCTGGAACTTCTCACCGACATTGAAATGCATTTGTTCATTGAAAAGGGAATCCGTGGAGGAGTAGCACAGTGCTCCAATCGATACGCTCGTGCTAATAATGAGTACATGGGAACGGCATATGATCGCAACAAGGACACTACATATCTTACGACTTTGATGTAAATAATCTCTATGGAGCGGCAATGTCCCAGTATCTACCTTATGGATCATTTGAATGGGTGTACCCATTGAGCATTGATGTTGAGAGTATTCCTAATAATTCTGATGTGGGATACATCCTGGAAGTTGATTTGGAGTATCCTGAAGAACTTCATGAATTACACAAGGACTTACCACTCTGTCTTGAGCATTTCATACCACCCAAAAAGAAAATTTCAAAACTAGTGACCACACTGTTACCCAAGAAAAACTATGTGATACATTATCAAAATCTGAAACAGTGTCTGAAACTCGGTATGAAATTGACAAAAATTCATCGTGTTCTGAAATTCAAACAGGCTGCTTGGCTAAAACCATACATTAATCTAAATACAGAACTAGGAAAACAGTCTCAGAATGAATTTGAGAAAAACTTCTTCAAGCTAATGAATGATGCAGTTTTCGGGAAAACCATTGAGAATGTGAGGAAGCAGAAGGATGTGAGATTAATTACAAGGTGGGACGGAAGATATGGAGCTCAAGCTCTTATAGCTCAACCAAACTTCCACAGCTGTACAATCTTTGATGAAGACGAAAATTTAGTGATTATTCAATTGAATCGTGATGGAATCAAAAAACGCGATAGCGTTTTGCGCCATGTGTACGTTTAAACATGCACAGTGCTATATATACATTTCCGATTAGAGGGTTTTCTTTTATTTCTTTAATTGAGCCCTTTTCTCCGTCACAAAAAATACTGCATGTCACATGCAGCATTTTAGTGAAAAATAAACCTTCAAGTATGAAAAAAAACAATCCTTTTGTTTAAAAAAAAATATTTTCATGTAAGCCACGCCCCATCCCGACGTTTTTGAGTAAAATGAAAAGTCGGTGGGACATTTCGTTGTAACGTTGGCTGTACTGACTATCCTATTCTCTCGACCAATGAAATGATGACCAGTATTGGCATCATTATTGTTTCAAGGTAGAGAACGGCGGCAAATACGATTTCAAAGTAGAGTTTTTCAAAGTCGATTTTAAAGTTGTGAGGGGTTAAACGCATAAATGGCGACACATAAGAGCTCACGTTAAAGAACAAATTTTGATAATTAATTATTCAGGATTGATAGAATGATTCTCTTGAAATTGTGCACATAACCCTACAATGAATTGAAAAAAAACATGGATCAATGAGAGAAATTGATAAAAAAAACATCACAGCTCGTATTGGAATAATTGAGTGAATCAAACGAAAAAAAAATACAACTGGCTACAGATAAATTCATGAAGTTTGCATGAATCAAATACCGATTTGAAGAACAGCTGGTTGAGGTGATTGTTAATAGTTCATAAAAAAACTGGAAAGAAAAATGGACTGGGAATTTGGGGTTTTCGATAATCGTTGTAAATGATTTGATACACTGCACAATTATTGTTTTATGACCGAAGTGGCGTTTTTATTATAAAATACGTGAAATTAGTTACACTGTGAATTAGTCAATTGTCCCAAAAGAATACTGCACTTGGTCGGTTGATTGTACCGCGATTTAACCCGTTGATTTACCGTAAATTATATTAATTTTTTTTTTTTTTTTTTTTTTTTTTTTTTTATACTTATTTAACGTCGCCATCTTCTACGCAAAGATTATGCCAATCAGCGACGGAGGTTCATGGTGTGTCTGTGGACAAAGCACTTGTAAATAATTTTACAGTGGTGCTTGTATCATTCGGCAGAGACTAGGATTTGAACCCGGGTCTACGAGTTGGCAATCCGACACTCTACCGAACGAGCCACCGTTCACCTCCAAATTATATTAATTCTTTTAATACACTGTTGAAGTGAATTATGTTGATTTAAACCGAATAATTATGAGTTGATTGAACTGTGGATGTAGCCCGAAAAAGGTGCAAAAGAAAACGTTAACCGTGGAGAAAAAAGCGGTGTAGCCCCGTTAAGCGTTCTCAAAGAAGTGAAGACTCGCCGAAATTACTCCCAGGAGTGGGGGTAATTTTCTCGTCTTGAGGCTTGACCGATGATTCATCGTCGGTCGTCAAGTCTGACCGGCGGTAAATGTACAATTTTCAACATACCGCCCGCCTCGTTGTCTCATGACGACGACTTAGTCATGCTTTTGCTGGCTGAGTCTCCGCCACTTAATTGCCTGAGAATCCTCTGCTTCAGATTCTTCGTCTGCTTCCGATTGGTTTGCTCGTTGACGGTCATTCTCCTCGTCTAAGAGAGAATGCGCTTGTGCTGTGCCGCTTGTTCCAGGTTCTACCTCGTCTTCAGGTAGAATGCCCAACTCGTTCTCCAGTTGATTTTCTTCGTCGTTGATGGGCATGATGGGCAAGACACAGAGCTTGTGGATTGATCGCCGAATGATTTTTTTCTTGCAACGCAGATCCACAACTCTGACCAAGCCATCTTTACCCACGTATCGTTTGACCACCATCGCCAATGGCCACCTGGATGGAGTCTGATCGTCTTCCGTGACCAGGACGAGTTGACCTTCGTTGATGTTCTGGTTGCGTTCTCTCCACTTGCTAAGAGATTGATGATGTTGAAGACACTCCCGATACCACTGATTCCAGAAATCTTGTGTTTTCTGGGTGATCCACTTCCACCTTAGAGGCTTAACTCGTGATTCTTGGAGCCTGGATGGTTCAGGAACCGTTGCCAATGCCCCACGAATGAGGAAATGTCCAGGAGTGAGCGCCGTTGAATCTGTTGGATCGTCCGAGAGTTGTGCTATTGGCCGTGAATTGAGTATTGCTTCAATTTGCGCCAATAACGTTGATAATTCCTCGAAGGTTAACCTGGTATCTCCAATGACCCGCTTCAAATGGTACTTCATGGATTTTACTCCAGCTTCCCATTTACCGCCGAAGTGTGAGGCACGAGGAGGGGTGAATTTCCATGTTGTGCCATTGCTAGCGACTTGTTGAATGATGTCTTGCTGCTCTTCTTCAAGCTTTTCAGCAGAGCGCTGAAGGACGCCTGCTGCTCCAATGAAGTTGGCACCACGGTCGCTGTACATGACTTCTGGGATCCCTCTCTTCCCAGTAAACCGTTTATATGCCGCGATGAAGGCTTCCTCTGATAGTGATGACACTGCTTCTAAATGGATTGCTCCAGTTGAGAAGCAAACGAATACTGACACGTATCCGACTGTTGAACGTGCACCTGTGCCTCTCCATTTCAGAATGGGGATTGGACCCGCGAAGTCCACTCCAGTATGGAGGAATGGCCTTGATGGAGTGACTCGTGAGGCTGGAAGTTGCCCCATGAGTTGATACGCCCGTTGACCCTTGAACCTTGTACAAGTGAAACACCGATGAATGACCGATCTGACTGTATGTCTTCCTCCGATGATCCAATACTTTTCCCTTACGTAAGCCAATGTTTGTTGATTTCCACCACGAAGAGTTTTCAAATGAGCATTCCGGATAATTAGCTCCGAAAAGTATGAATCCTTAGGTAAGATGATTGGATGAATTTGCTCAGGATTTAGCGGGGCGTTGGTAAGCCGCCCGCCAAGCCGCATGATTCCAATTTCATCAATCAATGGAATAAGCTTCTGCAGTGCATTATTCCGTGGAAGTTGTTGACCTCCCTGTAACAGTTGAATTTCAGGTGAAAAGTATTGATGTTGAATGATCTTTACCCAGAACAGCCTCGCTTCGTTGAGTTCTTGTTGAGTTAGAGTTGTTGAATCAGGAACTGGTTGTCTCCTGAATCTACAGATCGCCCTGTTGACCGTAGCTGTAACCTGAAGTAACCTGGATAGCCTTGAGAATCTTTCCATCCAAGGAATGAACTCGTTGATGCGTTGTGCTGCTACTGGATGCGCCTTTGTTGGTTTCTCTCCAAGTGTCTCTTCTCGTTGGGTGAGTGTAAGTGCACTTTGTGGCCATTCTTCTTCTGGTAGTTGGAGCCAAGAAGGACCTGTCCACCACAATGGGTGATCTACCAGTTGTGTTGTTGAAATGCCGCGTGATGCACAATCTGCCGGGTTGTCAGTCTCACTGACGTGTCTCCATTGTGCATTGGGTAAAGACTCTTGGATCTTCACCACCCTGTTGTGCACATATCCTTTCCAACGTGAAGGATGACTGTTGATCCATGCCAATGCCACGGAAGAGTCAGTCCAGAGAATGATCTTTGAATTATCAATCTCCAGCATCCGTTGAGTGTGTTGAACCAATACCGTGAGCAACAATGCTGCTGTTAGCTCAAGTCTTGGAACTGTTAATCTCTTTAGTGGTGCTACCTTGGTTTTAGCACAAACTAAAGCGATTGTTGGTGTTCCGTTGATTGGCTGAGTGCGAAGATACACCACTGCACCCATTGCCGCTGTTGATGCATCCGCAAACCCGTGCAATTGAAATTCCGCTTGATCTGTCGTTGTTCCAAGCCATCGTGGAATTGATAGTTGATCTAGTTGAGTTAATTCCTCTCGAAAGACATTCCAACGGTCAGTATATGTCGCTGGAAGCGGTTCGTCCCAATCGAGCTTGAGACACCAGAGTTCCTGGATTAATATCTTTAGTCTGATGATGACAGGAGCGAGAAAACCGAGTGGATCAAAGATTTGAGCCAGCTCTGAGAGTAATTTTCTCTTCGACAAATCAGTTCCGTTGAATTCCCTTGATTTGTAATGGAAATTGTCCGTTGATGGTTGCCAGCATAATCCCAAAACCTTGACGATAGATTCCTCGAAAGCGACTGTTGTTGGCGTAGCTTGATCCAGTCCGAGTTTTTCGAGGACCTCAGGTTTGTTGCTGGTCCATTTATGGAGCGGAAAGCCGCCCGCCATGCAGAGATGTTGGAGATCTAGTATGATGTCTTCCAACTCTTCTGCTGTGTTGGCTCCTCCGTAAATGTCGTCGACGTAACGACCCTTGGTGATGCACTGGATTGCCCTTGGAAATTGTTGTCCTTCATCAATTGTAAGTTGTTGAAGAACCCTTAGAGCCAGCCATGGAGAACAACTGAGCCCGTACGTCACCATTGTCAATTGATATGGGATAATCATATCTTTCTCGTTGATCCAGAGTATTCGCTGCAGGTCCCAGTCATCTGGATGGATGTTGATTCGGCGAAACATCTTGCAGATGTCTGTTCCGAAAACAAACTTGTGTTTCCTCATCCATGTGAGAACATCCAGAGCGTCCACCTGCAGTTTCTGGCCCGTGTGAAGAATGTCATTAAGTGACGCTGCCGTTGATGATTTTGATGAGCCGTTAAATACAACTCTCAGCTTTGTTGTGAGACTCTCGGCTCTCAGAACCCCGTGATGTGGCAGATAGTAGCACGGAGATGGTTCTGAAGTCATTGGAGCCTTCCGCATGTGCCCAGTAGACTCATATTCGTTGATAAAGTCAGTGTAGAGCTGCCTGTAATTGGCATCAGACTTTAACCATCGATTTACCGAGTAAGCCTGGCGTAAAGCCGTGGTCTTGGATTCTCCCAGCTCTGTAGATGATGATCTCAGTGGGAGCCTGATGACGTAACGTCCCGCAGAGTCTCTGGAGTGTGTGGAGATAAAGTGTTGTTCACACTCTTGTTCCCCAGGTGTTAATTCATTGGAGGTGCTTCCGTTGTGTCTCGGCAACTCTTCCTGGACCCAAAATTTCTGCAGTAATTGTAGCAGCTGTTCATACGGTTCATGTCTCACTGCAGTTAAGACTTTTCCCGTTGAAACTGTGCTAGTGGTTAGTGGACCACACAATGTCCATCCGAAAACGGTTAGTTGGCCAACTAGTTGAGAATTCTCCGTTGTAAGTGACCGATGTTGAGCTATCCGCCAATAGTTATCAGCTCCGAGTAAAATATCAATAGGTCCAGGCCGTGAAAAATGATCATCAGCGAGTCGAAGCTGCCATAATGACCCTAATTTCGCTGAAGGCACCGAAAATAAGGGTAATTTCGTGGTTAATCTCGGCAGTATATGTGCGTTGAGGTTAACATGTTGATGAGGCTCATGTCTTGAAGCCAAACGTATTGAAACCACGCCCTTCGTGTGGCCAGAGTTGGTGTTGCCAATACCCGTCAAGTGTATTGCTGAATATCGCCGTTGTAACTTGAGCTGGTTGACAAGTTTCTCAGAAATAAATGTTAATTCCGAGCCCTGGTCAATCAGAAACCTTGCCGTTGTATGAATGCCCATTGATGAGTGTGCTATAGCCAAAGCCGTGGCCAATAGCACGTTCGGTCGATTGTCCTTTGCCGGTTGATGTTGTACTGCTACGTTGAGATTGCCGTTGAGACTGTGGCTGGTTGATTTTCCTCCTCCATAATTAACCACAGATACTGTTGAAGAGAACGAGACTTTAGGCAGTACACTAGTTAGTAAAATATTAAGAATATTGAAATTCTACTCACGTGCACCATGCCCATCGTTTAATTGACTCGTCTCCGATGCATTCTCTGGTGACTGCGTTGAATCCCTTTCGCATATGAGCGTGTGGTGCTTGCCGTTGCATCTCAAGCACAACTTCTTGGAGCCACACTTGGTGACGTTGTGCGAACCCAAGCAGTTGTAGCATATCCTTTCCTTTACGATGATTGCTCTTTTTTGCGTAACCGAGAGACCTCTGAACTTGGAGCATTTGCCGACAAAATGTTGCCCTTCACAGCAGGCACACTTCGAAGATGGCGTGTCCCTGTCGTTGTTACCAGGTGGAGGTGGAGGAGGAGGCGGTAGTGGATCGTTGATTGGAGAAACCTGGTAAGCAGCGCCCTTGCGTTGCCCAGATTGACCCGTTGGTGCCTTCTTGACAGCATTTGGATCTGACAGCCCTTCTCCTGCTCTCAAGCAACGTGCTGTAGCGTTGAAAAAGTTTGCGAGTTCACTCAATTTAGTGAAGCTCGTTGATGCTCCTATTTTCACCTCCAAATCCTTTCTCGTTGCTGGATCCACTGAACTTCGCAGCAAATGAACAATAAATTGTTCACCGAGCTCCTCCCTGGCGATTCCTGCTGTTGCAATCAGCTGCTCAAATGTCTCTTTTGCCGTATGGACATTACCAGTGATTGCCGTTGATGTAGCCTTGGTTATCTTGGGCAATGACAGGACCCTGTTGAATAATTGCTGAGCGATGAGCCGTGGATTCTCGTAATTATCCCTTAACTTTTCCCAAGCTTGGTCATAATTGACATCTCGTGTTGGGATAGTCTTGAGAAGCTCCGCTGCTGGTTCAGTCAGTGCATTCCTCAGCCTCATGAATTTCTCGACCTTGTCCATTTTGGTATTCCCAACCATTGACTGAAAAATGTCCGAGAATTCCTTCCATGAGGTGACATCTCCGTTGAATGTTGGTATGGCCATCCTAGCAAGGTTGTGATTATTTGACCTTCCCGTTGATGGACCTGGGTTGTCTCTCCCATCAATCCTTGCCCTTAAATTAGCAATAGCAAGAAGAGCATGTCGTCTGGTCTTCTTTGCCCGTTGATAACCATTGGTTCGATGGTATTCGTGGTCAATGGCCACGTCTACTGCCAATGGTGCCTGAAGTTCCAAGAACTCTTGCCATTCTTCATCCAATAGCCGTTTGTAACAATCGACTTCCTGGATGACTGCAGTGCGACTGTCAATTTGAGAAATATCCTCTTTTAATTCCTCAACTGCCTGCACTTTCTTGACCAGCCTATCCAACATTTGACTAATCATTGCGCCGTCTGATCGGAGATTGTCTACTGCATCTGCCCACGATTCACTCTTGAATCCTGTTGATGCAGCGTCTAATGCAGGGGTAGTATTGTCTGCATTAGCGGATGCATTGCTTCCTGCGTCTATTGCAGGGGTTGATGCACCTTGAGTGTTAACCAGTGGCTTTGATTCCATTGATTGTAGTGGGAGATGGTCTGCTGTCACCTGAGGAACCTCAGTGTTCACTTCCTTCTCTCCGTTCAATCTCTCCTCCCCACTATTGTCAATTGGCTTGCCGTTCAAATCTGCCATATCTGTAAGATAAGTTACCTACAGTCACTTGTGATTGAAATTATTCTTACCGACTGTTGGGTTCCCGTATGGTAAGTGAAGTGTCGGTAAGCAGGCAGCGCCTGACACGTCACGTTACGATTGAACTGAGTCCGTTGAGTGGTGGGGGAATGAGACCGCTCGTGTGGTCGATGAAAACCGAAGTGTTGCTCCAAGGTCGGCGTTGTTTTGAAACTCGCCAATCTTTGTTAGGCTCACGCTGATGCCTGTCCGTTGATGTAAACACTGGCGTCGTTGAGTTTAGCGAGAACAATGGATGTTTACGCTAATCTACAAAGATATTGATTTTTTTTTGACGCGTGTGTTACTTTTATGTCCGATTGTATTTCCTCAAATATTCACACAGTATAAAATTCACAATTTTTCCCGAATTTTCCCAAATTCACTATCCGTTACTCGAAGGACCAAATGTTAATAGTTCATAAAAAAACTGGAAAGAAAAATGGACTGGGAATTTGGGGTTTTCGACAATCGTTGTAAATGATTTGATACACTGCACAATTATTATTTTATGACCGAAGTGGCGTTTTTATTATAAAATACGTGAAATTAGTTACACTGTGAATTAGTCAATTGTCCCAAAAGAATACTGCACTTGGTCGGTTGATTGTACCGCGATTTAACCCGTTGATTTACCGTAAATTATATTAATTCTTTTAATACACTGTTGAAGTAAATTATGTTGATTTAAACCGAATAATTATGAGTTGATTGAACTGTGGATGTAGCCCGAAAAAGGTGCAAAAGAAAACGTTAACCGTGGAGAAAAAAGCGGTGTAGCCCCGTTAAGCGTTCTCAAAGAAGTGAAGACTCGCCGAAATTACTCCCAGGAGTGGGGGTAATTTTCTCGTCTTGAGGCTTGACCGATAATTCATCGTCGGTCGTCAAGTCTGACCGGCGGTAAATGTCCAATTTTCAACAGTTATATTCATTCTTTTTGAACTCTTCAACTCATTTTTTTATTTTATATTAATCTGTGTGCGATACTATGGGATAAATACCCTTTTCCATGCATGTTTCTTGAGAATGATGTAAAATCATCTTGCTTGAATGATTTTTTCCATCATCACCGTCTTCATCACGCTACGAAATGATTTGATCTATTTGAAAAAAACCGGGCGCGTCATGTGCATTGTTACCATTAGTGGAAAGATAAAGCTGTTTTCTTACGTAAAAAGGCCTATCTTTTCGTCTTTACTGCTTCAATTATATATTATAGATGGATGAGTTGAATTGAACATTTCCCTCTGCCTCCTTTATATTTTTCCCTGTCATCGAATTTTATTTCCATTCTTTTGCGTAAGATTTTTTGAATCTTCGATTTGCCACTCGATTATTCTGACCACCCATTTATTTGCTCAGCTAGCCCTAGGTTCAGTTTTTGGCCTGCCAAACAACACGTTTTAAACGTGCACATGGCGCGGTTTTTTTATTTTTAATCATTTGTCTGCCTTTTCTTTAATAAGCCTATCTATGTGGGATTTTCCATTCTTGATCTCTCAAAAATATTTATTTATGATTTCCCTTATGATTATATTAAGCCAACTTTTCACGATCAAGTCAAATTGCTCTATACAGATATAGACAGTCTTTTATATGAATTTCGTGTTCTCAATATTCATGAATGTATTAAACGCGATATTGAGAAGTTTGATACATCAGATTATCCTGAAAATAATCCGTATAGCATTCTTCAGAAGAATAAAAAAGTATTAGGTCCAATGAAAGATGAGTGCAACGGTACACTTACGAGCGAATTTATTGGCTTGCATGCCAAATTGTACACTTTTAAAATTCATGGAAAGGAGAAGGTGAAGAAGCAAGCTAGAGGTGTGAAAGGCTCAACATTGAAGAGTATCGAATTTGATGATTATAAGAACTGTCTCTTTGAGCATGAAAATGTAGAAAGATTTCAATATTTAATTAGGAGTAAGAATCATGAAGTATATTCTGTATGTCAAAAAAAATTAGCTCTGAGTGCTTATGATGATAAAAGAATTATCTTGAGTAATTTAATAGATACTGTGCCATATGGTTATCATAGGAGTAATGAATAAAAAACTTGTAAATTGATGTAAAAAAATTATTATTTTTAATGAATACAGATTTGTTACTTAACATAATTTATAATTGATCTTTATTTATCCAGCTATTGTGCGATGAATCAAAACCTAACCAGTTTACTAATAACTTGTTTCCTTTCTTCCTTATAACTTTCTCAACTAGATAATAATCTGGATCTTTCACTTTGGTGAGTTCTTCTTGATAGAATCCACCTTCAATTAGTCGCTGCTCGTAATCCAACAGCTTATATGTGACGGGATTGGTATTCAAGACTTCACTGATAGTAAATACCTCTGTGGTCCAATTTGGTGTATACCCTTTTTCAAATATGTTCATGAATTTACTAATTCGCACATGATCACCAACATTGAATTTGATGGTTGATGTGCGATTCACTTGAAATTTGCCATAAACATGTCGTAGAAGATACGCTTCATTTCCAGCTGTCATTCAACAGGTTTCATGCGGGTAGCGCGATGTTTTGTATTATTATAAGTGAGCACTAAAAAGTCCACAGTATCAATCCACTTGTATGAGCCTCGCAAACTGAATTGTTTCCACATTTTTTCCTTCAATGTACGATTGAAACGTTCGCAGCTCGATGCTTTCAGATTACTGAAAGTTGAGTACATGATGATCGCATACTGCTTCATGAGCGTCTTAAATTCATTATTGTAAAATTCTTTACCCTGATCCACATGTAGTTTGCGAGGAGTGCGTCCCTTTTTCAGTACAGATTTCATAGCATTTGTTACATGTTTTTCATTTTTCGGCTTGATGGGGACAGTCCAGACAAATTTAGAAAAAATATCTATAATCTTTAGTAGATATTTGAAACCTTCATTTTCTCGTGCGTATGCAGTCATATCTACTAGATCTGCTTGCCAAGTCTCATCTATTCCCCGCATATCAACATGGCGACGTAGATAATTTCGACGAGCAGCTCTATGAAGTTCCTCCACTACTGTTGCTTTTTTGTCTTTCATATTCCAATGCAGTCACTCGTTTATCAAGTTCAGCAATTGTTTCCGAATTTCGAAAGGGTAATTCCTTTCCCGTACTGATTGACTCCTCGATACTCTTCAATTGTTCAGATATGATGGACTGAAGACTCTTGATCATTAAGTTTGTATCGTCTACGATGATTCTCCTCGATTCTTCCAATGTTTTCCGTTTCTCATCCATGTTATGTTGGGTTCTTTTAATAATAATCTCCAGAGAGAGATACTTCAAATTAACTATTTATTGATTGAAAATCGATTTATAATTTATAATCTTACGATTAATCTAACAGTAAAATATAAGTTCTGAGAGGTAACTCAATTTCGTTTATTAGGAGTTAACTGACTCGAGCTGCATTATGCACTCGCTTATATAATCGAAAAATCGTACTTCAACACGTTATGTGTCGAAATATGATGACTTCGGAAAACAATGTGAATGCAATTGAAGTATTGCATTCTTTATGCTTACTTATCATGACCTACTCTTATTCTTCTATTAAGTAATTAATAAATAACATAATTATCATTTTCGGGACATAACATCCCTCCCGGCCAGGGAAAAAGATTTTGATCTTTTCAAAATCTTCTCCTTCTAACGAACTATTAAAATTACAAACAAAATTAATATTTTTTTTTTTTTTTTTTTACATATTATCATCCTTATTATCATTCAAAGGTTGATAACTCTACAGAGGTTGATTTATTTCAAAATCCGTGTGTGTATGATTGTAGATTTCACTGTGGAGAATATATAACCTCCACATCTGAAATTGATTACGACCCTTCTTCATAGAGAAATGGTACTATACTCCAGCGATGACTGTTGTAGGTGTTGTCCGTCAACACTAGCAGTATAGTCTTACTCCCGTAACTATGGCGAATAAGATCATCACTTATGACGTTTTTGAGTCGGATTCCCTTCATCTGGACCCAGCTTTGGTTCCGATCTCCCTTCTCAATGTCGCTTAGTGACAGATTCAGTTTTGGCTGCATATGAAGATGGAATTTTATCCCTGATGACTTGCGACCTCTGATTGTCAAGTCTGATGTTACAATCTCACAGAAGTCCGTCACATGAATCATTCCGGTTTTTTGCAGGATTTCCCTTGATTCTTCATTTTTTTGAAGTGAAACTTCTTTTGGCAGGGTACCAACTTTTCTCGAGCGTGTACCGAAACCGTCAAGTTTTGAGGGGAACTCAATAGTCGAGGAGTGGGGGTAAAGGAGAAGTCTTGCGTTGTTGGCGGGGGAAGCTAGAGCGGGGGCGAGACTGCAGGCTCTATAGGCACGGTAGTCGGGTAGTGGGAGAAGCGAGGTGATGCTGCAGTGTATTGTCGTACTAACGAAAGCATCAACACACGAGGCGTGCCGAAGCCAACATTTTTTGAGTATACTCGAAGTCTAAGTGAGATAGGGTGATTTTGCCTGAATCCTTTTTTTTCTAGAAGATTTCAAAAGCTAAAAAAAAGATTGAAGCAAAGGGCGTATCTCTATTAGATTTCGATATATTCTCAAGAAAAAACCATTGAAACAATTCCTCTATTCATAAATCTATTTTTGGTCGTAGGACTTCGATAAATATCTGGGAAACTGAGTAAGATGATGCAATTTTTGTAGGAATTCTTCTTGTAGTTTTTAAAATTCTCTACAAAAAATGTCATGAGGAAAATTCCGTTATCTCGCTCAGTTTCCAAGATATTTTCGAACAAAATGATGTCAAAAACAAAAGAATATGAAGTTTGTAGCCAAATTGATTTATAAGTAATTTTTTTCGAATATCCCGGAATTTAGCCAAGATAGAGCAATTTTGCATGAATCCTTCTTTATAGAGAGTTTTGAAAGCTACAAGAAAGGATTGAAGCAAAACCGCTCTATCTCGATCGATTTCCGGTGTATTCACAAAAAACTGATTTCAAAAAATCTAGTTGTCTGAACACTTTATAATCGTAAAAATAAAGATAATTTGTTAGTTAGCAGATAACCAAAATCCTATAGACAGGTACTCAAATTCTCAAAGTGTTGTGTTCATTACACAGCTAAATGTGCTGGTCTGTGCTTTTTGCCATTTTCCTTTGAGATTAACCTCGTATCCTCACTTTTCTCAATTATTATCACTTGTTCATTAAAAAAAATCCGAATAATTTACCGTTATCTATACATAATGAGCAAGAAGTTTCACTTCTGTCGCGTGGGTTCCACGCACCCTCTTTTTAAAGATTTCTTCAGTCTGTCGCAACTGAAAAATTGTCGAGTTCACAATTTCAATTTGCTTCCTTGTAGCGTCATGAGAAGTTCCTTGACCCTGCTCTAACTTGCTGAGTAGTTTGTAAATTTCTTTCGGATCTTCCACATTCATCGTTCCTAATCCATCAATTAATCCTCTGCGGTTTTTCCTGGTTTTATTATTGTCAAGAATTCTTTCAATTAAATTCTTGTTTCTGATAAAATCGTCGTGTAACGATTGCTCAATCATATGTCCCTCCCCTTCCACGGGCAAAATCATGCTCCCTAGCATGATCGAAATTATAAAGAAATCTTGCTGCTTGTACGACAAGAATTCGCATTTCATCTGTTGTTTTATTCTGAGGTTTGAGGGTCCATATAGTCAGAAATCGATAAATTGCTGTAATCGATTGACATGAACTCGAAATAATTTATTCTTCTTTCCAGATCTGATAGTATAGTTCACATCAGAATTCTTCTCAATTATCTCGTAAGGTCCAATCCATGGAGAAGTTAATTTTTTTGATCTTCCCCTTCGTACAATTTCATTTTTCAGAAGAACTTTATCTCCGACTTGAAATTGCATTTCTTTGGCATTTTTATCATATTGCCGTTTAGCAATATGTTTTGCGTTGCTCAATTTTTCTCTTGCCACCTGATGTGTTGCACGTAGTCTTTCTCGTAATTCTTGTGCATAGTCATCATAAGAGTACGTTGCCCTCGGTGGGTGTTTCAATGACGTTGGTAATTCGGCTTGTCGACCGTATAACATCTGAAATGGCGTAATTTTTGTAGCCGTCTGTGGAGTAGTGTTATACGTAAATGTAGCATACGGAAGCCACGTATCCCAATCATTTTGTTCTTCAGCAATGAAACTTCTCAGATATTCAGCGAGAGTGCGGTGTGATCTCTCAAGAGCTCCATTTGTCTGCGGATGATAAGCCGTAGTTTGTATTTTTTTTATCCGTAATAATTTACAGACATTCTTGAAAATTTCTCCCACAAAATTCGTCCCTTGATCAGTCAATAATCTCGTTGGTGTCCCATGTTCACAGATAATTTTTTCAACAAAAGCCCTTGCGATTGTATTAGCTTCTTGATCGGGAATAGCAATTGCCTTGCTGAATTTTGTCAAAGAATCTTGGAATGTTAAGATATATTTGTTTCCGAGATCAGTTTCCGTCAATGGACCTACTATGTCCATTGCACATTGCTCAAATGCTGTTTCAGGAACTTCCGATATTACCATTGGCACTTTTGTAGCTTTTCCTAGCTTATTAGTTTGACATTTTCCACATGAGTTAACATATTTTTCAATGTCATCTCTCATTCCTTTCCATGCATACTTTAATTTGACTCTGTCATACATTCTTTATATTCCAGGATGACCTCCAAGTGGTGTATCGTGATACTCCTTGAGAATGGTCAGTTTTTCTTCGTCCGATGGTGTAATAACTTCTGTTATTGTTTTTTCAGTATTTGCAGAGTCTTCTTTTTTTCTGCTGAGCCCGCGTTATTACGGCAATTCGACTTAAAGCATCAGCGTTTGTGTTTAATTTTCCTGGTTTGTGTACCACCTCATATTCATACTCTTCTAATTTGATTCTCCAATGCATGAGTCGAGATCCTGAGTCCTTGGTATTGAAGATCCATCTCAAAGGACGATGATCTGTAACTATGGTAAATTTCTTACCGAACAGATATGGCTTGAAATGTTTCACTCCCCAAACAATAGCTAGTAACTCTTTCTCTGTTGTATTGTAATTTTGTTCAGCTTTATTCAAAGTTCTGCTGGCATATGCTATTGGAAGATCTTTGCCAATCTCTCCTTGAGACAAGACAACTCCCAATGCATAATTTGAAGCATCTGTTGTTAGAATGAATGTTTTTTCAAAATCAGGATACTGGAGAATTGGTGCACTTGTTAACTTCTCTTTCAGATTCTCAAAAGAGAGTTGTTCTTTTTCGGTCCATTTCCAAGTAATATTTTTCTTCAGTAGCTCAGTTAATGGTTTGGCTATTGCCGAAAAATCTTTAATGAATTTCCGAAAATATCCAGCTAATCCCAAAAATGACATAATGCATTTTGCATTTTTCGGTACTGGAAAATTTTTCACTGCCTCTATTTTACTCTGGTCAGCTTTAATCCCTTCTTCAGAAATTATATGACCCAAATAGTTGACTTCTTTCCTCAAGAAATTGCACTTATCAGGTTGCAATCTCAAATTTGAACTCTTCAGTCTCTGGAAAACTTCTCTGAGCCTTGCATTATGTTCCTCGAGGCTGCTTCCAAAAACCACAATGTCGTCTAGATAAACGAAACATCGCAATCCCTGAATTCCAGCCAAGACTGAATTCATCAGTCTTTGAAACGTTGCTGGACCACCTTTGACTCCGAAAGGCAATCTGTTGAACTCATAATGGCCATAAGGAGTGGAAAAAGCAGTTTTGCATTTATCCTCTTCTTTTACTGGTATTTGATGAAATCCAGAAGCGAGATCGAGTGTCGAAAAATATTTGGCATTTCCCAATTGATCCAAGATTTCCGTGATATTTGATAGGGGAAATGAATCTCCGATAGTTATGTCATTGAGTCGTCTGAAGTCTACTACAACTCGGAATTTAATTTTTCCTGACGCATCAGTTTTTTCGGAACGACGAGTGAAGGTGCATTCCATTGACTCTTACTCGGTCGCACAACACCATTGTGTAACATCTCCTTGACCTGTCGATCTACTTCATCTTTTTGTGAATGAGGTAATCGATGTGGACGAATATTAACGGCCTGTGTCCCTGGTTTCGTAGGAATAGTATGTTCCAGATGATTCGTTATTCCTGGAGAATCTCCTGGCAATTGAACGATACTATTATATTCTCCTAGAAGTTCTACGAGACTTGCCTTTTCTTCGTTATTCAAATGGTCTATCCGTAAATTTGCATGCAATAATTTCATACGTTCCTTCAAAGGTACTGACGTATGCTCTGTTTGTGTCAGCATCACTTCTGTTGTGGGAATTTCTTCTAATTTAACCACTGGCATATTCAAATATACGTCTTCTTCTGTGGTATTTATTATGCTTACTATTGCTCGTCCTTCAATAGGTTTAGTAAGGCATCCCCCTAAAAATATACCTTTCTCTAATTCTCTTCTATGGACCACACCTGGACTTAAACTGTGGGTTTTTACCCAGGCAAGAGTTTCTGTTCTTGCTGTTATTTTAGAAGGTTCTTCAGCATTATAGAATCCCAAATGTGTTCCATTTATTACTAATGCTTTTCCGGGATCAGTAGCAACTTTTAAATCTGGAGACTCGAGAAAATCTTCACCGAGTATTCCTCCGACGCAAGGAAAATCATCGGGCACTATATTAAATAAATGACCCAATTCTTCATTTCCTATTTTCAAATATGAAATGACTTTCCCAAGAGTGATGACATCCTGATTAGCTATTCCACGTAGTATTTGAGTTCCTTTGAGTATTACTACTCCTTCTTTCAATTTTTCAAGTTTTATTACTGAAGTCATAGCTCCAGAATCTGCGAGAAACATCGTAGGTTTTTTTAATTCATCAGCAGAAAGAATTAAACGATTTTTTATTTGAGATGGTTCTGCTGCTTTGATGATTCTCTTCTTATTTTCCTTTTCTTCTTTTTCTGGATTCCCTGATTTTGTGGGCTCCATCATTAAAACTTGAAAAGTACCTATTGGTAGAGTGCTATCTTCAGATGTACCTGGATGATCATTTTTTCTATTATTATTTTTCTGTGTCCCATTGCCCTGCTTTTTTACAGGAATTTTATTTTCTTCAATGTTTATTTTTGCTGATTCAGACATTCCAAGTTTTTTCTTTAATTCTCTGCAATCAGCTGCGTCATGACCTGCATTGTTGCAAAATTTGCAAACTGGGCCATATGCATTGATGCTTCGTCGATCTGAGGCAACCGGTAATATTGATTTTCTTTGCACCTGTGGTGCCCTGCAATCTTTAGCCATATGTCCTGGTTGTCCACAATTAAAACAATTGGTCTGATGTATTGACTGTCTTCCAGTTGACTGTCGATTCCCTCCTATAGAATGTTTAGTATTCCCTGGAGGTTTTCCTCTATTTCCAAAATTAGTAGAAATGGTTCTTTCTAATCCTATGGCGCCAATACAGGCTTCATGCAAAGTACTGTATTTTTCAGCCCTTACAAGAATCTGTAGTTGTCCTTTTAAGCCTTGCTCGAAGTTGACTTTTGCCAACGTATAAATTGCTTCTTCAGCACCTTTTTTTTCTTTTTCGTCCCAATGAGGATTTACTTGCTGAATGGACTCAATTAAATCCATGGTCACCTGTTCTGCTCATGTTGAGAATTGAGTGACGTCTTCTTGCTCTTTTTGTTGTCATCGATTAAATTCTACTTGTAATCCGAGTAGAGATTTGAGTTTCCCAAAAAGTGCTTGTAGTTCTTTTTCCAAGTCGTCAAAGCTATTGATAATTTTGCGTTTCAGTTGTAATAGGGCTTTTCCATCTAATTTACTTCCTATAATATACTCAAGTAGCCTTGCTTGTTTATTTGGATGAACCATTTTCTGTGCAGTTTTGCATGAGATCAAAAATGCGTCGAGATCATTATCTCCATTGAATTGACGCACTATTTGCAATGCTGTTTTGATACTCATGAATTCATCATCGTCAAAAGTCACTCTTCTTCCATTTGCTGCCTGCTGATTATTTCCATTTTGTGCAGCCCATGCTCGACACAATTCTTCTTTGAATTGATCCCTCTCATTTTCGACACTTTGGAGTCGAACTTGAGTGTCATTCAATATTTTTTGATATTCTGTATTTTCTACAATTTTTTGAGCGTCTCTTGCTCGTAATTCGTGCATTTCATTATGTAATTGTTGATATCTATCCATTAGGATATCAACCCGTCGAGGTGGTCGTTCTTGCACTATTGGGCTAGGTGTAAAATTACCTACCCGTAGTGAACCTGCTGGAATTGAAAAGTCCAAAGTAGGAGTCCCAAATGTTTCAATCCCTGGTTCCTCCGAATTCTGCGAACTTCAGTCATCCTCGTGACTATTGACAGCCTGTTCCGTGTTGCGTGAAGTTAATTGGATATCATCTTCACTTAATGGAACTAAATTTTCAAGAGTTGAGTGTTGTCTTCTTGTATTGACCCCTCGATTGAAGTTATCCTGTGACGTGTGTGCCTGTGACCTACTGGTGTCGATCTGCGATCTAGTATTACTCTGAGGATTATTATCCTGAGAATTGTTAGGGAAAAGGCTTCGTCTTACTTGGTTCCCAAGGCTTTCTAAGGAGGCGAACTCATCTCGTCCTTGTTGTGCCATGATTCAATTAACTTTTTAGAAATTAGTCAATGAATCGTTAAATGTACCTGTGTGATTCCCTTCCGCCCGGAAAGAATCGTCTATTTATCTCTGAATGTGAGATTTCTCTTAAGGATCCTTGATTTGCTATCACAACAATGATAGGCTTGTTACTTATCAATTTGAAACTGATTGTCAATATCTAGTTAAATTATTCTCGTACTCTCTGAAGTCCTAGACAATGGTTGATCAGACCCTGCCTGTTGGAGAAACTCGCTGCCACCAATTTGTTATGTTGGGTTCTTTTAATAATAATCTCCAGAGAGAGATACTTTAAATTAACTATTTATTGATTGAAAATCGATTTATAATTTATAATCTTACGATTAATCTAACAGCAAAATAGAAGTTCTGAGAGGTAACTTAATTTCGCTTATTAGGAGTTAACTGACTCGAGCTGCATTATGCACTCGCTTATATAATCGAAGAATCGTACTTCAACACGTTATGTGTCGAAATATGATGACTTCGGAAATGAATGTGAATGCAATCGAAGTATTGCATTCTTTATGCTTACTTATCATGACCTACTCTTATTCTTTTATTAAGTAATTAATAAATAACATAATTATCATTTTCGGGACATAACATCCAGATATGAAATGAACTCAGAATTCTTTTTAGCGAGTTCTTGTACTGCATCAATGCTAAATTTTTGTTGTTTTGTTGCCTCATGGAACTGAGAATCGAGAAACTGAACCATTGAAATTCCATCATCGACATTGGTTCTCATTGAAGTAGTTATATTATAGATGAGTTGAATTTCTTGTTGTAGCAAAGTTCGAGTTACTCCCATGGATATTGCATCATTCGACTCAACTGGATCCGCTAAATTACATAAGCGTCTTTTATCCATATCATAATGCCCATCGGAAGTGGTTTTGAATCCCTCACCAGGGGGTCCTCGACTGCCAACAATCTGATTCTTCTTATTTCCCAACTGACGTCCAAACACATCAACACTCATGATCAGACTGATACTTTTCTCCATCGTGAGACTCAATAAATAATTTTGGCTTCTCCAATTCTTCAATTATCGACATTATTTCATTGGTGTGGCTGAGATTTCCAGCTGTTCGTGATGCCATCAACAATTTCAACTGATCCACAAGCTCATTTGGATCATCCCAGTATACATAGTCGACTTTGTTATGAGTCACTTTCATGTATTGTGGGAGAGCTTTTCCAGTCTTTTTCATGGGTGATGTGAGAACAGTCTTGATAATTTCTAGATATTTTTTGGAATGATTACTGCGAACATCTTTGTCGATACGATAGTACTTTCTGTGCGCATATGTATCTTTATCGCTCTGTGTCACATATTCCATCTGAGGTGTTTTTGAAAAATGAGTTCAATGAAACCAGGAGTGAGTGAGTACGTATGATCTTTTATATTCATCATAGAATTCTCACCAAAATACACGAAGGAATTGCCGATTTTAGGACCTTCTGTTGTTGGTCGTACCCCGAATTCTATGTCTAGATCAACGCGTGGATTCGGTTTCTCCAATCGTTGGAGATACCTCTGTAAGAGCGTGTCCGACTTGAGTGAATCCACTTTCATAGAAGTTGACGGACTTGATGTAACCATAAGCTTAGACGATTCATCAATCATATCTCCTTCAGTGTTACCGAATTCTCTAGTTAATGAATCATTGAGAGTGATGGTATCGATTCCCTTAGTGGATGAAGATGATTTGATGGATTTGAAATCATCATCATAATCATCATCTTCAAATGTAGTGTCATACATCTCAGAGTGAGTATCACTTGAGATTTTCTTTTTTTTTTTCAACCTCACTGGATTGGCTAATTTTTCCAGAGGATCAACTACTGGTTTCAAAACGTCCCGTACCGTTTGCTCCATGGTGTCCTTGTTCAATTTAATCATTTTATGTTTTCGTCTAATCGCATTGCTCGCTTGAGCAATATAATGCACCTGTCTCTTTCTTGAAATTTTCTGTCTGCATGTTGTTCCTTCTGCGTTCACAATACATCTACCATATAACTCATTAGCTATGTGATATTCATGAAACAATCGAAACCTTTTCTGTATCGACCATCATTGAGATCCCTGTCCTTATCGATCACAAGGAAACTGTATTCATTATCGTTCCAACATTTTGAAGACAAATCTTTGAAGAGTGTGAGTGACATACCTGTGTTCACATGATCATCGTAAATGTGTTTCAAGTTCATCTCATCTTGACGAAAGAGTATCAGAAGATTTGTATTATCACGCACCAAATGTTTAGGAATACGAGCATATGTCTGACAGAGATAGAAGCTATCTACATCGCTATGTCATCCCATACAGAAGAATACTCGCATATTGTCTTGTTTCTCACAAGCCACATCATCAAACACCATTATGGAATTTGGTCGCGCATCTTCTGGTTTAATAACTTCATCATGCTCACTGAAGGGGAAGTATCCAATACCTTTGATGGAGTCAAGGAGACTTTTCAAGAATTGATATTTTGATTGATTCAGAGATTTCGAGTATACATAGATATTTTCGAATCTCAGACCATTCGGATGAATTAGGAGAGCCAATAAAGCGTTCGTTTTTCCACAATTGGAGGGCCCACAAATGACTGCACGACCACTACTTGGTAATTAAGGTCCATGACGTTTCTCCACTTCCTTATTCTTGCGCGGCACAACTCCATCAAAATTCATGATTGGTAGATGGATGCTTTGTTTCTTAAAGTTCACAGCCATAACTGATTCGGAGGGCTATAAATACCATACATTTATACTCTTTGATGCTAGTTGTTTGAAAGTCGTCCTTGTTGGATCATCATTACCGTCAGTACCCGAAGGGAAAGAACCAATTTTTATATACACAGCCGCGGCTAGTAGCGAGGGACCTATTATATTCGGTGATCATCATCATTGGATATTATCAACAACTAAAAGGTAGTCAATATTCCTCAAACTCCTCATGTAAGTAGCGCTTACCTGTTCCTTGCCAATTTGTAAGAAAAAGCATTTCCGAACGAAAATTCATTTTCCATAGGGGGCACTAGCGATGGGCTCATGTTGATGATGTTGTTGTTGTTGTTATTATTATCATCATCGTCAACGTATCATCATCTTCATCCTGGCGACATCAGTAGTAGCATCATCAAGGAAAATTTCTTCAATCCTCAATAATGAGCCAATACTCTAAAAAAAAAAAAAAATTTTGTAAGCAGCACTAATATATATATATTTTTTTTACCTCGTTCCATGAAAAAAGCATTATTGAGAGGAATTGCATTTTTTTCGTAGGGGAGCAGTGAACAGTTCACGTTCTTGTTGTTGCTGTCGCTGCTGTTTATTGTTGTTGTCATCATTATCAATGTCAACAGCAACTATATCTTCATCAAAAACAACAATAAGTCAATACTCTCCAATTGTTCAAAAAAAATTTGTAAGTAGCACTAATGAAATTTTTTCAGAATTTCCATGATAATCATTCACTATCACTTTTTAGGAGAAATCGAGGAGATCATTGCCTCTGATTTGAAAGCGTGGAGACGGAGAAGTTGGATACATCACAGCGACTGACTCAACTCACACCCTCCGAAACATACGTAACAGTCGACTGGCACTGGAACGTATAAATATCTGCTGTTCATACGATTTCAAATCAGTTGTTCCGAGAACATGGAGAAGTGCATGCGCAAAAAAAAAACGTCAAGGGAAAGGTCTCGTCAACAGCCTCATTAATAAATTGCCTATTGAATTACATATACCAGGCTATCAGTATTGTGGACCGGGAATGAAACTGCAAGAACGCCTAGCTCGTGGTGATTTGGGAACCAATCCTCTGGATGCAGCGTGCAAAGAACACGATATAGCTTATTCAAAAACCAAGGATAACCTAGCTGCAAGACACGTAGCAGATAAAAAGCTCCAGGAGAAAGCCTTGAAACGTATTTTTGCAAAGGACGCAAGTCTGCCTGAGAAAGCAGCTGCTTGGGGCGTAGGAAATACTATGAAAGCTAAAACATTTCTAGGGGGAGCCGGTCTATTTAACATTTGTAAATGTTGACATTCGGTTATTCCAACATGAAACTCAACATTTTATTTTTCAACATAGTTGATTCCAACATTTTATTCTTCAACATGATTTATTTCAACATTTTTTTCCTCAACATAATGTATTCTGACATGATTTTTTTTTATGAAAAGGAAAAATCGGTGATTCATGAGTTTTACTCTGCCAAATATTATAAAAAATTTTAATGATTAGTCCCAATTTTTTAAATTAAATTGATGTGTTCTGATGTAGCAGAGGTCGGTAGCAAGATGTCGAAGCAGGCAGACAAAATCCTAATTGAATTTTTACCAAAAAACAACGAGCTTTTGTTGGCAGTCCCTAATCGATTGAACCAAAAAAAAACAATAAATAAAATGCCTATGAGGGGACTTGATGAGAGGTATCTCATCAAGTCCCCTCCCCTCTCACTCAATCGAAACAATTAACTCTACTCTCTATTGAATTTATTATTTTTCTATATTACTATGAAATAAAATTTATTCAAGCTTGAATATTGTATTCACTGAGCTGTTGAACACAATGAATAACTAAGTTTTTTGATTCGAAGTGAAAAACTCAACTCATGTTGCAAAAAAATGCGAGCCTAGAATAGGCGCACTGAGCACGGCAGACAAGAAAAATTCTGGAGAAAACACTCAAAACACTCATTTTCAGTCGGCAGAGCTAAACTGCGGAATCGTAAAAAAATCTTAGGGAAAAATATTTAAAATTCTTTTCAGATGATTAAAAAAAAATATGACAATTTAATCTCAAATTTGGAAATTCTCGAGAAATCTTCATCTTTTCTATGCGATATATCGTATTATATGCATATTATATAAAATTCATCAAGTAATGGGTTAATTTTTTATACAAAATACTTAGGGAAGAATCTTGTTACTTATTCTAATTCTGAGAGGGTTGAATTCATGTTGGATGTGTGAGTGTTGGATCCATCTTCGTTGAATTTGTCTGTGTTGAATTTTTTTGTGTTGAATTTTCCTGTGTTGAATTTGTATATGTTGAATTTTCCTGTGTCGAATTTGTATATGTTGAATTTGGAAATGTTGAGTATACGTGTTGAAATTGTTTTGTGTTAATTAGACATGTACCCATTTCTAGGTATGGGAATCAAGAAAAAAGTTGGCGCCAGCCGAAAGAAGAAAAAACGTGGTAAGGGTGCTAAAAGAAGAAAGTTTCAATAAAAACAATTATACGAGCTGCTGAAAGTTCAATGCGACCAGAGGTGGACGCTATCAAATCAGCCCTGAAGGGTGCTCGAGCAGAAGTGAAAAGTACTGGTGGACGCAAAAATGTGATAGCACCACGTATTCTTCCTGTTCCTGCAAAGATTAGTGGTGTAGTACCTTTCCTCATACCTCTTTTCGCAGGACTAAGTGCAACAGGAGCATTGGCAGGTGGCGCTGCAGGCATTGCTAAAGCTGTCAATGATGCTAATGCGGCTAAACAAGCTCTTCAAGAGAGTAAACGTCATAATCAAACAATGGAGTCCATTGCTATGGGTGGAGGCCTTTATATGAAACCCTATAAGAAAGGATTAGGACTTCATTTAAAAAACGCGTAAAGCTACCACACCGAGCCCTCACTGATTTTGACCTGATAAAGTATGGTCGTGCCATGAACATTGCTCATTTTTGAGGAGTCTTCATGAGAAATGAGCTACCCAAAAATGGGCCACGAAAATATGAATCAGCTATTGTTAATCTGGATGATGCGAGTGGACCTGGTACACCTTGGGTTGCCTATAAAAAACGAAATAACGAAATTATTTATTTCGATATTTTTGGTAATCTCCAACCACCTCCAGAATTGATGCATTATTTCGGTGCTGGTAGCACTGTCACATATAATCATGATCAGTTTCAAAACTATAACACAGTGGTGTGTGGTCATTTGTGTTTAAAGTTCCTTGCTGATGAATTTATTATAAAATAGTCATGAACATTAATTCAAATATCAGTTACATTATGTCGAACGATTCGTTTACACTTACTCTCTCCGGCCGATCATCAGTGCTGGAAGCTCACTCCTTTCCACCTATCGAATTGTCACCTCATAAAGACTATACTCTTGGACTTGTGGAGCTACTAACATTCAATTCGATTCCCAATATTGATATTGGAAGTAACAAATTTTATGTGGGAGATGAGGTGATCACTATACCCACGGGGAGCTATGAAATAGAAGACACTGAAGCTTTTTTGATTGAGAAACTGGCTACGTATGACATCTCAATTATTTTACGACCGAACAATAATACTCTCAAGAGTGAAATCAAATGTAATAGTGTGATAGACTTTGAAAAGGAAGATTCTATTGGGGGACTATTGGGATTTGCCCCTCGAATTCTCAAATTACATGTATTGCATGAATCTGATGTTCCAGTGACTATCCTCAAAATTAACTCGTTGAGAGTGGAATGTAATATAACTATGGGAGCCTATATCAACGGTCAACGAGTGCACACTATACATGAGTTTTTTCCTAGTGTTCCACCAGGATATAAGATCATGGGAGTTCCATCACCTGTCATTTACTTGCCAGTAGCCGTACGAGCCATAGATCACGTGCAATTAAAAATTGTTGATCAGGACGGTCAACTTGTGAATTTTTGAATAGAAGTCATAACAGTCAGACTCCATATAAAATCCTAATATGGGTATCGTATTCTAGACGAAATTTGGAGGCAGTTATAAAACGAATCATCATATCCGAAACAAATCAGTCACTCAAAACGTCGCAAGAGACTAACACCTCAGAACATTAAATTTCTGAAAAGTCTAGGATTCAGACTCCAAGAAAGAAGAAAAACTACCTAAAAGAGAGAATTCAATTTTGTTTCTGTTGTTGTGTGAGCAACTGTAAGAAACCATGGAAGAAATACTGAAAATCCAAAAACCCATCGTCGTTGATGAGTCCATTGCGCACCATGAAGTTCATGCGCATCAACCATTTGCCTCAGCTACTTTCAACAACAATGATGAAATTCGAATCAGCGTGCAGCATCAGGATCTATGCTTACTTCCTAGTAAGAGTACACTTCACATTCATGGACGTCTAACGAAAGCTAATGGAACAAATGTGATACATACGAAACTCGTCAATTGTGCAATTCTCCACTTATTTGAGGACATACGCTATGAACTGAATGCTGTGGAGATTGACCGATGTAAAAATGTCGGTCTTACCACACTCATGAAAAACTTCATTTCTCAAAGTCCAAATCATACTTCACTCATGGAGAATGCAGGCTGGAAGCTTGAAGATGGGCTTACCGATGATGATGGCTACTTTGATTTTTCTATTCCTTTGAGTATGCTGTTGGGGTTTGCTGAAGATCATCAACGGATCATTGTGAACGCTAAACATGAATTGATCCTAACGAGAGGGAATTCAGATGCCAATGCCATCATTCAAACTCCAGCACAAGAAGCAGCAGCAGAAGGATATAAGATAGCCATAACAAAGATGGAGTGGATGATACCAAACATTCGAGTTTCCGATTCGAGGAAAATCAATCTACTCAATTATATTTCTAAGGATGCTCCAATACCAATGAGTTTCCGAGCATGGGAACTCTACGAATATCCACTAATACCAGCTACCTCATAACATGTTTGGGTTGTTAAGTGCTCTACTCAGCTGGAGAAGCCACGATATGTTGTAGTTGGATTCCAGATGGATCGTAAAAATGATATAAGAAAGAATTCTAGCCAGTTCGATCATTGTAAAATTCGCGATATAAAACTGTTTTTAAATTCTCAAAGCTATCCTTATGGAAATTTAAATCTTGACATTCCCCATAATCAATATGCATTGCTATATGATATGTACACAAACTTTCAAACATCTTACTATGGCGAAGAATCAGAACCATTGTTGAATAAGACCGATTTTTTGAAATATGCACCACTCATTGTCATTGATTGCTCTGAACAGAATGAATACTTAAAATCAGGACCAGTTGATATTCGTCTGGAATTTGAGGCAGCGGAGAATTTTCCTGCTAATACAGCTGCTTACTGCTTAATCTTACATGATCGTATAGTAGAATATAATCCAATCAGTGGAAATGTAAAAAGGATGATTTGAAAATTAATGTACTATTTTTTGGTATTTGTACAAAAGAGGGCCCATAAGATTTAAATAATTATCAAAGTCAAATCTTCGGAAAAAAATATGGAATGCGCAAGCAGGATTTGAACCCACGACCCTCTGATTACATGTCAGGTGCTCTGACCACTGAGCTATTGCGAGTTCCTATACTTTCCTTCAAATTTTTGACCAAGATATATCACATCATTTTCGCCAGCTCCCTTCCTGAGGTAATTTAAATTAAATTAATTAATTTTAATGTGGGCTCTACTATACACAATTACCTATTTTTTTATTGGTTGGAAAAAATATATTCTTTCATTAAAATGAAGGCGCACGCTATTTGCACAATACACGCAAAAGTCACGCAAGGTATAATATACCAAAAATATGATTAAATTTAATTTAAATTACTGCGTGATGGGCAGAGGTGTGGGGTATATACTGTGTGTGTGACTTTTCAAGACAATTTGAATGGAAATTGGTATATCACTGGATAGCTCAATCGGTAGAGTACCTGGCGCGTAACCAGTTGATCCGGGTTCGACTCCCGGTGCAGGCATATCCAATATTTTTCTTGAATTGTTTTGAAATATATTGTGCAAATAACCAGAGCCTAAAATGAAATCATCTGAGTTATTCACTCCCAATCAATTTTTTTCCTCTTCCTGAATCGTTGTCGTTTTCGTCGTTTCTTTGGCGGCTCATCATCATCATCTGAAGAAGCTTCACGTATTCCTAGATCCTCCTCCTTACTTCTACGTTGGTGAATCTTTTTGAAATTTTCCATTAAATCGAGGAAATCTTGGAGAAATGTCCAGGCTTTCTCTGGTGGATTTCCACCATAGTGTTTTATAACGATTTCATCATAGTCACAGAGGAAAGGTAGTACAGAGCACAAGAATTTCACTCCGTCTGGACTCAACTGATCCATAATGAAGACTGAGAAGTGTCCATGTAATGAGTTAAAACTTATGAAATAATCTTATCAGTAATAGATTGCACTTGATGATGCAATGAATTCTTGGATTTTTTTTTCAACAGAGCAATGTCCTTGGGGGATTAGAATGTAGTGGGGGGATAAACTATAAAAGCGTGGAAATCCTATCGAGAAAGTTTAGTTCTATTCTGGATTTCCGATTGTCAAATTTTCTTGAGAAACCGTGGAAATGGAGATCATTCTAGATGTGCAGGGCTTCAGAGGTGAAGAAAATACATTTGTGGTGAAAGAATTGGCCATAATTAATGTTCAAACGAGTGATAATGGATATGACAGATTTGAATGTTTCCTTTTTGAGCCCCCATACCCTTGGGATCAATTGTCAGCCAAATATAAATATCTCAATAACTGGTTGTATGAACATTTTCATGGAATTCCATGGGAAAGTGGTGACACACCCTACATTCATGTGAGAAATGTCGTTCAACGTATAGTGAAAAATGTGGCATCCATTTATGTGAAAGGACTACAGAAGAAAAAATGGTTGGAAAAACTCATTGACAATTCCATAACAGTAATTAATCTCGAAGACTTGAAGTGTCCGAAACTAAATCAGTTGGTTATCTCCCAATGTAATCATCATGAACATGAGCCAATAGCATTTGTTTGTGCTGCTAGTAATGTGAGAAACCTGAAAAAGTGGTACTTACAGTACTGTATCCCGAGTCTCAACAAATTCTTGAGACTCTTTTGCAAATTAAAAAGTATCGAAAAAATGACTGCTCAGGATATTTCATTCTTTCCGAAAGAATTCCTCCTCATGTTCGCATCGAACAGCATTGGAGAAGTATGGGAAAAATTACCTAAAGCTTATCAACAAGATAAAGATATCGCCAATTGCCGTAGATGCTATGACCACTGTCAACCTCACACAAATACAGACCACAATGATGATCGTCAGAGTAAATTATCCAATGATGGAAAATTGTTGTGTCTGTGGAGTATTTGCGAATTTGTAAGACAATTTTAATTGAAAAAACGTTTTCATCTGAAAACTATGTAATATGATTATTAAGGAAGAATAAAAAAGTATAATTTTTCCATCTAAATTGTTATAAAGTTCTCTAGATAAATCATAACTTATTAAATTTTTATATCATTTCCTAGTCCATCGCACTCAAAGATAAAAACCTTGAACATAGGTATAATCTTTCATAGAGTACATCAACTGTTTCATTTTTTTTATTAGAAAAAAATAATCCCCCCCTTTTCAACTCAGAAAAAACAAATCAGCTCCTCCCACCTTTTCATGGAAGATTCTAGAATATTCCATGCTCCTTCTACCCGTCTACACTTTTCATCCTTTACATAGATGACCTTTACATAGATGATCTTCACAAGATGACTTTTACATAGATGACCTTCAGAAAATGATGACTTATTTCAGACATCACTCAGATGGCCTTGAAACCGATGAATCATTGAGAAAAATATTATTCTACCCTTCCGCACCCCCCCCCCCCCCCCCGATCTTCACTCATGGAACATTCCAGAATGTTCCATCCCCCTCTCACCCTCACCTTTGACATGCATTGATGACCTTCAACAAATTATAATTTATTGAAACATTTACTCAGATGATCTTCAACCTGATGATTCACCCCAAAGCTATCCTACACCCCTTCCACACCCCCTCCCACTCGGATGACCTTGAAATCGATGATTCATTCCAAGGTTATTCTACCCCCTTCCACACCCCCCACTCATGGAACATTCCAGAATGTTCCATCCCCCCTCTCCTCTCGCCCCTCTTTGGAAGTTCCTACTCCTGAATGACCTGTACGGTGATGACTCAGTTTGAAGGTCATTCGTGGTCCAGAACCACCACTGTTATACTACTGAAATTGTTGAAAAAAAAAGGTTTAATTGTTATTAAAAAAAGGATTCAAGTTTTTTGATGGAATTTAATAAAAATAAGCGGATTTTCGAGAAAATTGATGAAGATAAGTTTTCTTTGGGTTTGCCCCTATTTCTTGAGAGTTTTGAGAGCTTCAAGAAGAGAATTTGTTGACAAGAAAAAGGGTTAATTGTGATAAAATAAGGTATTTCCAAGTTTTCTCATGGAATACAATAAAAATAAAACCATTTTTGAGGAAATTTATGAAGATACGTTTTTTGGGCTTACCTTTTTTCATTAATAAAAAAAAAAGGTTTCATTAAATTGAGGGGAGGTTTCCAAACGCTTTACGTTTTTTAGGATAATGACAGTTTGCAGAAGAAGGAACACTTGGAAAATTACAGTTTACTGTTCACTTCAATTTACTCGCCACTACAATGTCGTTCCAGTATTGTCCCTTTTTCCTTCTTTTTTTTCCTCGCCGATTTACTTCAAAACGGAAGGAAGGAAACAATCAATTGTGATAAGAAAAAGGGACTGTCTGATTTTTTTTTATCGAATTCACTAAAAATAAGAGGATTATTGAGGAAATTTATGGAGATTCACCTTTTTTAGGTTTGCCCCTTTTTTTAGAAAGTTTTAAGAGCTTTAAGAAGAAAATTTGTTCTTAAAAAAGGTGCATTGTGATCAAAAAAAGGCGATTTAGTATTGTTGAGGGTATTTTTAAGAAAATTGATGGAAATACATTTTTTTTGGGTTCGCCCCTTTTTTTTTTAGAGTTTTGGGAGTTTTAAGAAGAGATTTTGTTGGAAAAAGAGGTTTGAAAAAGAGGAATTGTGATAAAAAAAGAGAAGACTTCCTATTTTTTCAATGGAATTCAATAAAAATAAGGGGGTTTTTGAAGAAATTGATGGAAATACGTTTTTTTTTGATTCACCCTTTTTTTTAGAGTTTTGGGGGTCTTAAGAAGAGATTTTGTTGAAAGAAGAGGTTCAATCGTGATAAAAAAAAGGAGACTTCCTATTTTATGAAGAGAATTCAATAAAAATAAGGGGAATTCTTGAGGAAATTAAAACAAGTAGAAACTTGCATCATTATCCACATCATTATAGCTTTATCTGCTAATTTATTAGCAAGTCGCTTCCGAATGTATTTATTTTCCTCCACTTTACTAAATCGTTCCATATAAATTTCCATTTTTGTTTAAATTTCAAAGGAGAAAAGTATTAATAAGCTAATCTGGTAATTGTGTATAATAGAGCCCACAATAAAATTAATTAATTTAATTTAAATTACCTCAGGAAGAGAGGTGGCGAAAATGATGTAATTTATCTTGGTCAAAAAATTTGAAGGAAAGTATAGGAACTCGCAATAACTCAGTGGTCAGAGCACCTGACATGTAATCAGAGGGTCGTGGGTTCAAATCCTGCTTGCGCATTCCATATTTTTTTCCGAAGATTTGACTTTGATAATTATTCAAATTTTGTTGGGATATTTGATTGAAAGGTGATGCAAATAATAAAAGTGGATAATTGACAAAATGCTTTTAATTACTTGAAAACGTGTTTTCTGTACATTGAGTGTAAGAAGGAACTGAAAGAAAAGATGAGTGAATGTGTGTGTGTGTGTGTATTGACTGTGCTATCGATAGCTGATTAATCGATAACACAGAGTGTGCTATTATTGACCTTGATAAGTGGACAGTTTATGGAAATGACTTTACCCTCAACACTCCCACTAGTTATTTCTATAATAATACTGTCTGTAATACTTTCACTTCATCACACTTAATATTTTTTTTTTTTTTTTTCCTTTTAAACTTTAATTTTCATTACACTTAATTTTCCCCTCAGCCTCTCGAACTGTGTCTTTGGTAAAGGCTTGGTGAAGATATCCGCTAATTGATCTTCAGACTTCACGTGTACCATGTTGAAATTCCTGTTGCGATAGTTCTCACATATGAATTTGTACTTGGTGTCGATATGTTTAGCTCGTGAACCGTACAGTCCGTTCTTTATCCACTCAATTGCTGATGTATTGTCAATCAGCAGTATCGGAGTCTGCACGTTGCTACTTGTGAGTTCTCCAAGGAGTCGATTTGCTCAGAGGATTTGTGTCGTTGCCAGACACGCTGCCATGAATTCTGCTTCTGAAGTAGAGAGAGCGATAGTTGTCTGCTTCTTTGAGCCCCATAGAATGGGTGTTTCACCGATTTTCATGATGTATCCAGAAGTCGAGTGTCTGGTGGAGCAGTTCCCTGCGTAGTCTGCATCGCAGTACGTTGTGATCTGATTTAACTTGTCACTTACGTGTATTTTTATTCCATAATCAATGGTTCCCTTGAGGTACTTGAAGATTCTCTTGACTGCGTTCCAGTGCACCTTCTTTGGATTTGCTGCATACTGACTCACTGTGTTTACTGCTTGGCTGATATCAGGTCTTGTCATGAGTGGTAAATAGAGCAAACTGCCCACAGCTTCTCTGTAAGGGGCTTGTACCGTCTCTCCTTGATCAGTGCCTGCTTCATACTGAGTCAACTCTTGATGATTATCTGCTGGAATAGATACCGGATTGGCCTCCTCAACCTTGAACCTCTTCGACATCTTAGTTGTGTACAGTTTATGATGTGCTATCAGTGATCCATCAGTCGTTCGTTCAAACTGTATCCCCAGGAACATGTTGAGTGAGCTTACAGTGATTTCAAGCTCTTTCTTCAGGTTGTCGAGTAGCTCTGAGATTTTTCGAGGATCTTTGGATATCACCAATCCGTCATCAACATGTAGGACCAGAATTAATGTCTCTTGAGTCCTCTCGGTGCTCCTGAATACACATGGATCTGTTTCTGTTGCTGTCATGTGGAATTTGCTCAGGCACTTGGTGAATCTCTCGTTCCAACATCTTGGAGCTTGCTTCAGACCGTAGAGACTTCTCTGAAGTTCACACACTCTTCTTGATCCATCTTCGTGTCCTTCAGGCTGCAGCATGTACACCTCCTCCTCAAGTCTACCGTGCAAGAAGGCTGTCTTGACGTCAAATTGTTTAACGTGCATGCTCTGTGCAGTCATCAAAGCCAAGCACATTCTTATTGGGTCCATCCTTGCTACGGGGCTGTATGTCTCAGTGAAGTCTACACCTGGTTTCTGCTGACATCCTTTCACCACCAATCTTGCTTTGTACCTGTTTATAGTACCATCTGGAGCAAGTTTGTGCCGGAACACCCAGCGATTCTTCAGCACGTTTGCATTTGCTGGTTTTTCCACAAGAGTCCATGTAGTGTTCTTATTCAGAGCTTCTAGTTCTTCAGTCATAGCTGCCTCCCAGTGGATAGCGTCTTCACAGCTCTTGGCATCGGCATATAAAGCTGGTTCAGTTTGCTCTGCCATGTGTGCTTGGAGTGCTGACTGGTTGCCCTGTAGTGTGGAGTTATCTTCCTGTAGACTTTGATCCAGGTCTGTATCTGTTGTACCACCTTGAGTCTCTTCTTGTTCATTATTCAGCATGTGGTCCAAGTCTCGCAGGCTTTCTTCTGATAGTGTATCATTCATCACCGTTATCAGTGATTCCTCGTCTTCTTCACTGGAAACTGATATGATTGTTGACCCTTTGCTCGAGCTTTCATCTTCAGTATCATCTTGATCTTCAGCACCATTATTGTCTTCTTGAGTATCCTGAGGTTCCTCATCCGATTTGTCATTGTCTGGCCATCCCCAGGCAATTGGTTTTCCAGTGATTTCTTTGGTGGCTTGACTCTCATCAAATATCACATGGCAATGTGTCTCCACCTTCCTCTTGGAAGGTATCCAGACTCTGTAATCTTTTTGATCATCGTCATAGCCCACTAGTCTTCCTTCAATAGCTCGAGACCCAAATTTGCCACGTCTGCTCTGACTTGGTATGTGTATGTACACGTCACTTCCAAATTTCTTGAATTGTTTCACGTCTGGTTCTCGTTCATGCCACAATTCATATGGAGTTTTGCTCTTCTGACTGCTAGTTCCTGTACGATTCAGTACGAAGATGGCTGTGTTGACTGCCTCTGCCCAGAGACTCTTCGGAAGATTGGTGGACAACAGCATTGATCTTGCTGCTTCAACGACTGTTCTGTTTTCCCTTTCAATTCTCCCGTTTTGCTCAGGAACGTATGCTACAGACTTCTGGTGTTTTATGTGTCTCTGATGAAGAATATTTCCCATTTTTCCACTGGTGAACTCGAGTCCATTATCTGTACGCAATATGTTGACAGTTTTTCCAGTATCCTTTTCCATTCTCTCCAGATAATGTTCAAAATGAATTGGGACTTCACTCTTATTTTTCATGAAGAAAACATTACGATAGTGTGAATAGTCGTCTTTCACGAGAAGAAAGTACTCGGCTCCTCCAAGAGATTTTGCCTCAACCTTGCCACATACATCAGCATGAATGATGTCTCCAACCTTTCTTGATTGGTTTCTGCTAGGTGGATGTGGTAGTCTGTGAATTTTCCCTTCAGCACATGGTTTACAGAACTCTCTGCCTCCCACTGTCTTGATACCTCGCTCCTTCAACAACTTCTCCACGTGTCTATAATTTTGATGAGCTAATCTCTCGTGCCAGGTCTTCAGAGTGTCAGGGTTCCCTTTGTTTTTCACTTGATCAGCAGACACCATGGCTTTCTGTGGTTTTTCCACTTTGAACCTCATCTTCCAGCAGGATCCATCTCTATCGCGCATTGCCACTGTCCTTTTATTGTCTCTAAACCAGGCCAACTTGCTAGTCACTTCATGAGTTATGCCCTTGTCAGTGGCAGCGATTGTTGAGAACAGATTGAACTTCAATCCTGGCACGTAGAGGACATCCTTGATGTGCTTTTGCATCCAGTTGCGGCCATCATGTGCAAGGATGTTTATATTTCCTCTTGCACTACCAATCAGACAGGCTCCGTCTCCAATTACCACTTCCTCGGGTTCATTCAGGATTCTCATGTCAACGAACCACTCTTTCCTTGGTGACATGTGGCTTGATGCTCCTGAATCCAGATACCAGTCCTCTGGCGAACTCTCCGATGTCGATATCATGGATAATACGTGTCTCCTGACTGTATCACTTGTGGTCTTTGACTCTGTGTGCTGAACTCGTGCTACAAGTGCTCCACCGCGTGTATTGTTGTTTTTAGATTCTTGTTGTGGAGATCCTTTTAAGTCTCTGGCCTTGATGCGACATTCTCTCTCCCAATGTCCTTCTTTGTGGCAGTAATTGCACTCTCCTTGTCTCCTGGGGTTCTTCTTCCTCCCGAATTTGTCTCGATCATTCCTGGCGGCTAGAGCACCTTTTTTAGCACCATTTTGAGCATCTTGATGCTTTGTTCGGGCCTCTTCCGCGATCAGTCGTGCTTTGAGATTGTTCAGCGTACGTTCAGCTGCAGCTGTTGACTCCCAGGCTGTGCAGAAGTAATTAAGGTTGGGTGGCAGTGTTAATAATATTTTAGTTATAATTGAATTATCTGAAACTGTCTCACCCAGAGCCTTGAGGCGATGCGCCAGATCCTGCACCTTGGAGATGTGTGCTGAGATGCCATCACTTGGGTCCCTTGACAGCATGAACCACTGCTGATGCAGCATGTGTACTGATGCCTCCGTCTTGTTGGCGTAAATGCCCTCCAACGTCTCCCACATTTCCTGAGCAGTGTCGCAGTTCATGATGTGTAGCATAGTGTCTTCAGTCATGCTTCCTGCGATGATACGTTGGGCTTTGCCTTCTTGTTTTTCCCATAGCATTAGAGCCCTTGAGTAATCCACTCTTTCAGTTGCTGTAGCATCTGCACCTGGAGCTGTCGGCTTGGGATTTTCACCTGTCACTATCCCTAGTGCTTGAGTCGCCCGGAGTCGGATTTTTATTTGAAATTTCCAGAGAGCCCAATTTTCAATGCCTCTCAATTTTACTACAGACTGATCTTCGTATGACCTGTCTTCGTCTGCCATTTTTGGGTATTTTTGCACAATTTCACGCGGCCGGCTAACCTCCAAAATGGTCTTCTTTTTATTTTCACGATTTCACTAATTTCTCATTTAGTTTTTCACAGAAATTCTATTCTCACTTTATTATTGCACTTCCAATCTGGGCCCATAACCTGTTGAGATATTTGATTGAAAGGTGATGCAAATAATAAAAGTAGATAATTGACAAAATGCTTTCAATAACTTGAAAACGTGTTTTCTGTACATTGAGTGTAAGAAGGAACTGAAAGAAAAGATGAGTGAATGTGTGTGTGTGTGTGTATTGACTATGCTATCGATAGCTGATTAATCGATAACACAGAGTGTGCTATTATTGACCTTGGTAAGTGGACAGTTTATGGAAATGACTTTACCCTCAACAAATTTTATGGGCGCTCTTCTGCACAAATACCGAAGATGAAGCTCATTAGTAATTCTACGAAGATGCTCATTGTCATCAGTGGGAGTTCCATTATTTTTCATACTATCAACGTCCATGTTTAAGTCACCCTTAATCACCACAAGGTTATAAAGCGGTGACAGATTGGAGATTTTCTCCCAAAAAGATAGTGGATATTTCAAATGTGGAGAGCGATAGATGATGCTGACTAGAGTTTCATCAAGACTTTCACCTCCAACTTCCAGAGTTAAGTACTCAGGGACACCCGAATAGAGACTCGGGGATGAGTCCACAATTTTTACCTTGAGATCGTCTCGCACATACATCGCCACACCCCCAGACTTCTTACCAGTTCTATCATTGCGATAAGTATTATAACCCTGTAGTGCAACGCTCACGTCCGATATTTGAGGTTTCAGCCATGACTCTGAAAAACCAATCAAGTGATAATTTCGATTTGTGATTAAATGCATCGAGTCCTGAAAGTGACACGTTAATGATTGACAGTTGACATGTACTATTCTTAAATTGTTGTTATTAATAGGTGCACCATTTAATACGTCACTCCTGGTGGTCACTCGCTGCTATGCTAGGGCACTAGGAGATTATGATGATTTAGAGTTCAATACCTGGGAACCCTTGCCAGTCACCCTAGCGGAAGCTCTCGTTGGACGTCTCTTGTTATTATTGCGCTGTTCAGACATCTCATCCCCTTCCTCCCTTTTTCTCCGTTTGCCATAAGAGCCTTCGACAGTATTGGGGCCATCGTTAATCACACCAGATATGCCTGTAGCATCTTCACCAGCATCAGTAACGGCATCTTCACCAGCATCAGTAATGGCATCTTCAACCGCGACCGGGACCTCGCTCTCATGTAATATCGTAATGATAGGAGAACCATCCTCATGACGAGCGTGTACAAGGCCGTTTCTCACCCAGACATATTTGAGCAGACCCAATTCCTTTGCTCTCCGTGCTTCCAGAAATAAGTTACGGAAGTATGGAGTGAGTCTCTCATTGATATAGACTTTGAAATCTAGATCGGAGTTGATACCGATACCCTTTGGAGTTAACTGTGTTTCATTAATTTCCACCAGTTTTAAAAAATCCACTTTGACTTTCTCCCTTACGAATTCAACAACAATCAGGGCACTTGGTGGTAATTCTGTGGATGATTGGGAAGAATTAATTTTTTGTCGATAACAGGTGCTCATGTCATGAGATGAAACAGCAAGCCCAACAAGTGAGCATGTCTTTAGTACTATTTCATTAATATTTTCGTTAGAATCTTCTGGAACACCCAGTATCTCAGCAAAATTTTTCTAGAATCTTTGTTTGGTTCTTTCCATCTGCATTTGGACCGATTCATTTTGGTCGTGAAGAGAAGTGGTTTCTTTCTTTATTTATGCAATATTCTTGTTGATAGTATTATTATCCTCCTCAATCACGCCAATTGTCCGATTATGATCCTCCATTAGTGATGTAGAAACGCTCACTATTGCTGTCAATTCACAGAGAGTTGCTGCTTGATTTTTCAATGCAGTCATCACATCCTTTAATGTGGGCTCCCTGTCATCTGGATCTGGCATCATGAATAGGTTAGGGCAGTGTTATTTATCTTGCAGTTTGAAAAAATGATAACTATGTATTCTTCCTATATCATCAATTACCATCGGATCACAAGTAGATGATTAATGAGTACCTGCAGATGTCACTGTGATATCGCGCCAGACTTGATACCAAGCCATCAGAATATAGAGGGCAGACTATCCCGCCAAAAAAAAAGACAGGTGAAGACATAACCTTATAGAAGCCAATGCTGTTAATAAATATTATTAACAAACTGAAATGATGGGAAACATAATGTCACTGGACCACTGAATGTATTTTTTATATCTGTCAGAAGTGACTGAAATTATGAGCCCTTTGCACTTTCAAAAAT